>CM033329.1:52491114-53214793 GCA_019359835.1 Pharus latifolius | reverse complement strand
TCAAGTCCGGATGGCGGAAGGGGACGAGGAAAAGACGAGTTTCATAACTCCCCTCGGGACCTTCTGCTACGTACACATGCCCTTCGAGCTAAAGAACGCTGGAGAGACCTTCCAGCGACTCATGACGCTGGTCCTCAAGGACCAGATCAGTCGCAACGTCGAAGTCTACGTCGACGATGCAGTCGTCAAAAGTCCCCGCGCGGCTGCTCACATTGACAATTTAGTGGAGACCTTCCGCAACCTTCGCACATACGGGTTGAAGCTCAATCCGGAGAAATGCGCCTTCGGCGTGCGCGGGGGGAAGCTCCAGGGCTTCCTCGTGTCCCAGCAGGGCATAGAGGCCAACCCCGAAAAGATCCGAGCACTCCTGGATATGCCCCCGCCTCGCTCGGTCAAAGACGTTCAACGGCTCATCGGCCGCTTGGCCGCGCTAAGTCACTTCGTCTCGCAGTCGGGGGAACGTGGCCTCCAATTCTTCAAAATCTTCCGGGGCCTCGAAGGGTTCCGATGGACCCCCAAGGCCCAGGAGGCTTTCGACGATCTGAAGAAATATCTCACGAGCCCACCCAATGCTCGTGAGCCCGTCTCCGAAAGAGCCATTGCTCCTTTACCTCGCCGCGACCCTGATCGCCGTAAGCATGGTACTGGTAAAGGAACAGGACGGGCAACAGCGTCCCGTGTACTACGTCAGACAGGCCCTCCAAGGGGCCAAAACTCGGTACACGGAGATGGAGAAGATCCGCTACGCCATGCTAATGGCGTCTCGGAAGCTTCGCCACTACTTCCTAGGACACCCGATCACCGTCCCGTCGTCCCTCCCTTTGGGGGAGGTACTCTGAAACAAGGAAGCCACCGACCAGATAGGAAAGTGGGGGGCCGAACTTGCTCCTTTCTCCCTTTCTCTCACTGGGTGCTCCGCCATCAAGTCACAAGTCCTCTCCAACTTTGTGGTGGAGTGGACCCCTGCCTCCGGGCCCGGGGACGAAAGCCTCCCCGCACCGCCCGACGCAGCGACCATTGGACGCTCATGTTTGATGGCTCCTTGTGTCTCGCCGGGGCCGACGCGGGAGTAGTCCTCTGGAGCCCCGAGGGGAGGGAACTGGAGTACACGGCGCGGCTCGAGTTCTCCGCCACGAACAATGTCATCGAATACGAGGCCTTGCTCCTTGGGTTACGCCTCATGCGCTCCATGGGGATTCGTGGCCTATACATGAAAGGAGACTCCCAGCTTGTAGCTTGCCAAATGGACAAGTCCTACTTGTGCCATGACGCAAACTTGAGCCTCTACTTGCAGGAGGTACGCAAGATGGAGAAACACTTCGACGGCCTAGAGGCCCGGCACAACCCGCGGAGGGACAACGACTGGGCCGATGCCCTGGCCCGGGCAACCAGCGCCCGGGAACCGCTCCCCAAGAGGGCTTTCTTGGAGATCATCGCGAAGCCCTCAGTGGCCTCCCCGGACGCGGAGGATGGGTCCTGCGTCCCGGAAGTCGCCGAGATCACCCGGGCCTCATCTTGGATGGACCCCCTCATCTCCTTCATCAAGGGGGAGGGAGACCCTCCCAACTAGACCGAGGCCAAGCGCCTCCGAGCCAAGGCTCGGGCATACCTCCTACTGGAGGGAAAGCTTTACAAGCAGGGGGCTTCCGCCTTGCTCCGCTGCCTTCCACGGCCGGAAGGGCTCCGGCTCCTCGAGGACATTCACTCGGGAAGTTGCGGGTCTCATCTGGCCCCGCGCGCCATCGCTGCCAAGGCCCTTCGCCAGGGTTTCTATTGGCCCACGGTGATTCACGACGCACGAGACCTTGTCTCCGCATGCGAGGCCTGCCAGAAGATGGCCAAGGGTTCCAACCTCCCCTCTGCAGCGCTGCAGACTATCCCCATCACTTGGCCCTTCGCGCGCTGGGGGATGGACCCTCCTAGTTCCCTTCCCCCCAGCGCCCGAGGGCTACAAGTATGCGGTAGTCGCGGTCGACTATTTTACAAAGTGGGTAGAGGCCGAACCTCTGGCCAGCACACATCCCGAGCAGTACAACAGTTTTTCTGGAAGAATATCGTGTGTCTTTCGGGGTCCCCCAAGAAATCACTGTCGATACCGGGACCCAATTCGACTCGGTATATTTCAGGAATTCTGCGAAAGCTTGGGTCTCACCATCCACTTCGCCTCGGTGGCTCACCCCCAGAGCAACGAGGCCATCGAAAGGGTCCAACGGCATAATCCTACAGGGGTTACGCCGATGGCTCTCGAACAAACCTCCGCCAAACAAGAATGCGTGGGCAGAGGAGCTACCTAGCATCCTCTATTCCATGCGTACAACCCCAAGCCGGGCGACGGGACGCACCCCCTTCTCCCTCGGTGTACGGGGCTGAGACAGTTCTTCCCCCAGAGATTGGCTTCCAGTCACTGCGAGTCGAGCTCCTAGACAGAGCTATGACCGCAACACACCGAGCCAACGAGGCAAATCAGCGACTGGAGGTCGACCTCGTCAAAGAGGAACGCGACCGAGTGCTCCTCCGCCACGCCATCTACGAGCTTGAAATGGCGCGCGTATACAACCAGCGCGTCCGCAAGAAACCTTTCCGCCTCGGGGACCTTGTCCTCAAGTGCGTAACCGCCCCCCAAGCCCAGGGCAAGATCTCCCCCAAGTGGGAGGGCCCCTACAAGATCTCAGCAATCCTGGGCTTGGGGGCTTACAAGCTCTCCAACCTGCAAGAGCAGGAGCTGAAGCACACGTGGAATGTACGCTTGCTTCACAAGTTCTACGTCTAGCCTACAAGCTTGTCCCCTCCCCCAGAGCGGTTACGCCGGAGGGGAGGGGGACATTGTACTCACCTTTCCCTCCCCCATCGGGGTCTTGCGGGGGGAGGCATTGTATCTTAACTCCTTATTAATATGAATGGTTTTCCTCAGCCTTTGGCTCACTGCAGGTCTTTACATCACCGTCTCTCATGGCGAAGCCCTCCCAGTGAGGATGCCCTCTTGTTGAGGATGCCCTCTCCATGAGTAAGTGGGCTATCATAACCCAACAAGTCCCTACAACGGGAGTCCCACTCCTGTAGGGCGGCTTACGATCACCCCTCGTGGACTGAGGGTGTAAGCGGCAACCCGGTCCTCAAAGACCGTGGTAACGAGTTAATTTGAGAGACTAGTCCCCCCCCAAACACTCAGACCCATCATCGGGCACATCCTCCTCCGAGAGTCAATTTTCTCAGTAAGACGGAATTCTCGGATATTCTCTCCCAGAGATTTCATCCCCGGCTCCCCATTCTCACGGCGACCGGAGGGTTTTCTCCCAGAAGAGTTATCCTCGGGAATTTCGGAGATTCTCTCCCAGATAAATTATCCCAGGGAATTTCGGAGACTTTCTCCCGAAAATTTTATTTTCAGATTTTCTCCCGGAGAAATAAATCCCCAGGAATTTCAAAGATAATTCTCCCAGAGAATGTCATCCCCGGCTCCCCATTCTCACGGTGACCGGAGGGTTTTCTCCCGAAAGAATTATCCTGGGAGTTTCAGAGATTTCCTCCCGGAGAAATCATCCCCGGAAATTTCAAAGACTTTCTCCTGAAAATTTTATTCTCAACCCCCCATTCTCACGGCGACCGAAAAATTTCTCGCCAGGACCTTTGGGAAATTTTTGGAAATTTTTACCCCAGGCTTTGTCACCTTCGCAGCACGCCGAGCCGCACTCCGCCTACTGTGAAGGGGGGGTAACTTGTGCCTGGGGACCACCATGTTCCAGACCATCATTCGAGAATTTGCAAAAGAAGTAAACAAGCACACTTAGCTTTATTGAAATATCTAACCGGAGGATACCTTCCCTCTCCTGTGGGCATCGATACATTAAACAAATGATACAACCCGGAAGCCTCCTACACCTAATAATATCGGAGGCCCTCTGATGGCTCTCGGGCCAGGTCTCGATACAAGCTTCGTATACGTCGCTGGGCCTCCCGGAGCAAGTCTTCGGGCCAATATTCATAGCCTACCGGTGGAAGTATTCGAAGCGACGGGACCCTCTGGGACCCCGGTCGCGGAGGGGATAATTCAGCGCGTGGCTGTCAAAGTTGTCTAGGTGCCACTCCGGAAGCCACCGCAACCGGATTGGCTCCCGGGAGACATCCCTACCATGTCCCCCGGAGAGGAGACTTAGCAAAATGAAGGCGGCTTGGGTGTCCCCCGGGTGACAACTGCCGAAGCCCGAGGGCCCCACCTCTGGGGAGGCTCCCAGCAACATCAAGGCGTCCCACTCAAACCTCAGGGGTTCTTTCCCTGGAGTAACCTCCCGGGGTGCCTGGTAAATTCAATTCAAAACACAGCAAAAAATTCATTCTATTGCATCAAAATGTTTTTGTACAAATCTCCAGGGCTTCTTCTAAGAAGCTATCAGGAGCAAAAACCCTAAAACAAAAAAGGGGGACCTATCCAAAGGCCCGGGGGGAGGCTCATACTTGTTCATTGGTGTCCTCCCCCGGAAGGCTCCCGCCGGTGCCGTAGCATCACCCTCGGAGGCGCCGACGCTAGGAATCGTACACGAACGATCCGGTCGTAGAAGCCACTGGCGAGCTGCTCCACTTCTAGCCAGAGCGGCTCGAATAACTCGGGAAAGCCTAGGGGGATCCGACCCCCGATCGCCCGGGCGCTGACCCCCCCGGTGTTCCACAAGCCCCGCTGCGGCAGCCACCACCGGGATGGCCCAGCCCCGCGCTCGGGCATCGGCGGCCTCCGGGATCACGGAGACTTGCACGTTAAGAAAACGCACAGCCTCCGCGAGTGTCGCTGGCGCCGCCTCGGAGCTACCCCCCGGGCCAAGGCTCACCCCGAGCCCTTCGAGGGCCAAGCGAACGGAGCGACCCGCGTCCATCACCGCCCGAGCACTGGAGCCCTCGAGTTCCCAGAGGGCATCCTCCTTTGCCCTCGCCTCTCTCCGGAGCCAGTCGTTGGCGTTCTCGGAGGCATGGAGTTGGGCCCGGACTCGGGCCAACTCCCGTAGCGCACCGTCCCGCTCCTCCAAAAAGGTGGCGGCCTTCCCCTCCGCCTCCTTTAGTGCCTTGTCAAAGTGCGCCTCAATGCCCCAGGCAATGGCCGCCCCCTACGAACACAAGAGTTAGTCAAAACCCGAGAGTTGGAATCCTGGAAAAAAATGAACCACCGGTTCGGGAACGAACCTGGATGTGGAGCGACTGCAGCTCCCCGCAATGTTCGCGGAGCGTCCCTTGCGAGACGTAATTCTGGACCTTCTGGGTTTGGAGCCCCTTCGCGAACCGGAAGACCTCCCCCGTGGACAGCAGGGGGTCTCCCTTCCGGCAACTCCGGACCCATCAGCACCGGCAAGCCCCCTCACGAAGGTCGCGGGGGTGATGTGGACCGGGGTGGCAGTAGCCAGAGTCCTCGCCGCTCGTGCTCATCGGCGTAGTACCTCCCGAGGAGGTTCTCCGCCTTCTCCCAGGCGGCTGGATACTGTGAGACTACAAAAGCAAAGAGTTAGAAAAATCAACAAAAAAGCGAAGAAAGTAGCCGGGAACTTACGTCGAGTCACAGGTTTTTGCGGGGGCCACTGCACCGGGCACATCCCGATCCCCCTCCTCCCGTGCGAGAAGGGGGAGATCTTCAGTAGTGTCAACTCCTCGGCGGCGTCCCTCATCAAAACGGACTCCCCGGGAGCCAACTACTTTGCTAAGGAGCTTCAGCTCCTCCTCGGTCCATATCGGGGGCTTGGGGGCAGACTATCGGCTGTAGGAGGGGGGCTCCGGTGAGTAGGTCACCTCGGTGTCCCAGACCCGGAGGTAAAACCACCTACGGACCTAGTCCCCCCAGTGGTCCCGAGAAGCCACCACTGGGTACTCCGGCACCCGTGATGGTAGGAGCTGGATCATGACGGAGCCGAATTTAGACTTCGGCCCTCCCTTCACCAAATGGGAGCTCCTCGCCGCCGGCTCGTAGAAGTATCGGAACAACCAGATGAAGATACCCATCCGAATGAAGGCGTTCGGCTCCCGTCCAGTCGCTGTCGCTGTCTCAAACAGCCAGATGAAGATACCCATCCGAATGAAGTCGTTCAGCGTCAGGTGGTTGAGTGCCACCCCATACTCCCGGAGAAACTCCCGGAGCAACGGATGCACCGAGAGCCAAAGCTCGGCCTCGAGGAAGGCCTCAAAGACGACCACTTCCTCATGCCTAGGGCAGGGGGCGCCGTCCTTTTTGGAGGGGATCCGGATGTCCCCGTCCGCGACGACACCTCGGTCCACGAGGGACTCTAAGTCCCCCGAGGTGAACTCAGAGGCCCAGAGGAAGTCCGCGGTGACTTCCTTCGGAGGCACCTCGGCGGCCTTAGCGCGACCCTTGGGACCCATTGTTTTCCTCTGTGCCTTAGGCTCTAAGGGGATGGGCTTGAGTTTCCAGAGACTAGGCTTCCGGGAGAAAGCTACTAGGAGAGCTAAGGGCACCGGTAAGTATTTGAGGATTGAGGGTTTGAGTGACTCCTCCGGGCCCCTCAAGGCCATATATATAGGGCACGCACGTAGCCCCGATGGGCGCCACATGGCTCCTCACGGTGCATCTGCGCCGCTCATTTCAAGCAGCGCGCGGGAATTGAAGGGGCAAGCGCGCGAAACGACGCGTTGCCGATTCGAACCACGAGCGGCCATTATGGCCGAACGGTGCGCCCCAATCGAGGCCGGGGGCTTTAATGATCGGCGACGCCACAATAAACGCTTGGCACAAAGATTGAAGCGTCGACAAGGTGCCGGAAATCCACCCCTGACGAGATGTTCCCGGTAATGAACCATCCCCTCCGGGGACTCGAACAGCGTCCCCGGAGGGCATGGGGGGCTGCTGTTGGGGGAAATCTCCGCGGGATCAAGTCCAGGTAAGACGCAAGACTCCCGGTGACTTTCCCGGGCGCCGCCATTTGCCCGGGGACGAGGCCCCCCGGTGGCTTGTCCCGGGCGCCGCCATTTGTCCAGGGACAAGGCCCCCGGTGGGTGCCACCATTTGCCCGGGGACAAGACCCCCGGTTCCGGGTCACATGATGATCACGCGAGAAGCGCCTCGGGAAATGGCGGGGACACCTGTCAAGTATCTAAGCCTCTTGACCGAAGAAGGACGCTACTGCCCCTCGATCCAACGGTTGCGAATGGGGTAGTTTAGTCTTTTTGCATCTTTTGGGCCTATATAAGCCCTTGTAACCCCTCTTGTAACCGGGGACAACTCATTCTTTCACTCTAGTATACAATCAAATAGGCGTGCTTTGGAGCCATCTCTCCCCGAGAGAACTCCCCTAGCCAACTCTAGTTGGGAGCACATCGACAAGACTAGGGCCTCCACTGAGGCCTAAACCTGTATAAACCTTCGTGTCATTTGTTGTGTTTGCCCGACGGGAGAGGACCGGTCACACGGTCAGCTCACGTCGCCTTTTCTTCGCTAGGGACTTCAACAAAACCTACCGGGGTATTCGCAATACCACGACAACTAAAGTAAAAAGTACTTCTAAAGCCTAAGAGTACATTAAGATTGCATGTAAAAGAGATCTAAGAGCATGTTTAATTGAGCTAAAAGCTTCCCTATTTATAGTACATGGGTTAACGTGCTCAAAAATAGCTCCTTGACATGCAGGCGACGAAGTCTAGCTTCAAATGGCCCGAAAAAGGACAAATCCGAGTCAAAACTGACCAGATTCGACCAAAAACCCTCTGGAAACCGAGCCAAGCACGTCTAGGAGCACGGGTCATGCTCCTGGCTGAACACGTGTTGTGCCCATGATCGTACTCTGCTCGGCCAAATAATAGACCAAGCTGTAGTCGTGATTAATCAGGAGTCTTTTCGACCAGAAGTTGACGGAGATGATTACCCAGTTATCTGATTGTACCTTTCTATGGTAGTTGCGACCACAGAGAGAGATCGTGGGATAGTCCAAGATCTTCTGGATTAACCCAAGTTATTTTCCTTCCCATGGTCATAGGAGACCACAGAGAGAGATAATAAGATTAGTCCAAAATCTTCTGGACATAATGCAGACCATCTTGTCAACCAAACATGAAGGCGCATCGTAGATGATTATCCCGTGATTGAGGTCACGGAGTTCTGTGGTCACAATGCTTATTATCGTAGAGTCTATGGTCTCACATATTACACTACCCATGATCAGTTTGATTGCAGATACATTTACCCGCGTTCACCCTGGTCGCGGAGATATGGTAATCCCCAATACATGGTCGCAGGAAGTTCGCGACCAAACAATAAGAGAGTTATTAAACTTGGAAGTGCCTTCAAATCAAGAAAGGAAGGTTTGGTCGAGACTTATCTTACTGACCACAGACTAAGGGTTATGCGGTTATACTGAAATCAACTATAACCACTCTATGACTGTCGGGGTATTAAGAATACCCCGGCAGGTTTTGAAGACGATCCTAGCGGAGATCACGCAGCGCGGGTTGACCGGGTGACCGGTCCTCCCCCGCCGGACAAACACAAGAATTGACACGTGGATTTATACAGGTTCGGGTCCCGGTGGGGGCCCTAGTCCTGTCGACGCGCTCTCGACCGGAGTCGGCTGGGGAGGCTCTCTCCGGGGGAGAGGCTTCCGGAGCACGTCTGTGAGATTAGCTATTCCAAATAATAATGAACTGATCTTTTCCAACAGAGGGGTACAAGGGCTATTTATAGCCCCAAAAAGAAGCAAAAAACCTAAACTACCCCGGGAGTCACCGTCGGATTGAAGGGTAGGACCGTCCTTCTCCCGGTCAAACGCCTTGGATGCTTGACGGTGGCCGCTGATTACCGAGGCGCCCCTCGCGTGACCTGCACGTGATAAACAAACAGGGCTTTTACCTTTAGGAGGGCGGTGACGTCCGGGACCTCTTCCGGAGAGCAGGGTCCCGGGAGCCCAAAAGGTGGCGCCCGGGGCAGACACCGGAGGCCACTGTCCCCGGGCACATGGCGGCGCCCGGGACATGCCCGGGGGGCCCGGTCCCGAGGACCAAACGGCGGCGCCCGGGGCAGGCACCGGAGGCCACTCTCCCCGGGCGAATGGCGGCGCCCGGGACATGCTCGGGGGACACGGTCCCGAGGACCAAACGGCGGCGCCCGGGGCAGGCACCGGAGGGCCACTCTCCCCGGGCGAATGGCGGCGCCCGGGACATGCTCGGGGGACACGGTCCCGGGGGCCAAATGGGTGCGCCCGGGGCAGGCACCGGAGGCCACTCTCCCCGGGCGAATGCGGCGCCCGGGACATGCCGGGGGACACGGTCCCGGGGGCCAAATGGCGGCGCCCGGGACATGCCCGGGGGGCCCGGTCCCGGGGGCCAAATGGCGGCGCCCGGACATGCCGGGGGGCACGGTCCCGGGGGCCAAATGGCGGCGCCCGGGACATGCCCGGGGGGCACGGTCCCGGGGCCCAAATGGCGGCGCCCGGGACATGCCCGGGGGGCACGGTCCCGGCGACCAAATGGCGGCGCCCGGGACATGCCCCGGAGGCACGGTTCCGGGGGCCAAATGGCGGCGCCCGGGGCATGCCCGGGGGACACGGTCCCGGGGGCCAAATGGCGGCGCCCGGGACATGCCCGGGGGGCACGGTCCCGGGGGCCAAATGGTGGCGCCCGGGACATGCCCGGGGGGCACGGTCCCGGGGACCAAATGGCGGCGCCCGGGACATGCCCCGGAGGCACGGTCCCGGGCGCCTAAAAGGCGGCGCCCGGGACATGCCCGGGGGGCATGGTCCCGGGGGCCAAATGGCGGCGCTCGGGACATGCCCGGGGGGCACGGTCCCGGGGACCAAATGGCGGCGCCCGGGACATGCCCCGGCGGCACGGTCCCGGGCGCCTAAAAGGCGGCGCCCGGGGGGCACGGTCCCCGGGGCCAAATGGCGGCGCCCGGGGCAGGCACCGGAGGCCACTGTCCCCGGGCAATTATGAACTTACCTAGACTTGACCGCGTGGAGATTTCCCCCAACAGCAGCCCCCCATGCCCTCCGGGGACGAAGCCTGAGCCCCCGGAGGGAATGGTTACGGTATCGGGAAAATCTCCGGACGCAAACTCCGGACGAAAATCACCGGAGCCCCGACGACGCTTCGGTTTCTGTGCCGGGCACCTTATGGCCGCGCCGTTTTCGCAATAAATGCACGCGCGGTTCGAACCGGCGTCTCGATCTACGCGCCTGTCCCTTCGTTTCCCGTGCACGGTTTGAATCAGTGGTCCAGATTGCTCCGAGGGGGCCACGCGGCGCGCATCTAGATCACGGCCAGCCTCTATAAATAGGGCCTTAGGGGGCCCCGGAAGCTCATTCCAAATCTTCAACTCCAGCCTCAGCTCTCCCGGTAGCGCTCTTCCGGTAGCTTCTCCGGTAGCCTTTTCCGGTAGCGAGCGTCCGGGAGTTGTAGACGTAGCCACCTGAAAACTTAGCCACCGAAAAACAAAGAACTCACCTAATGGCGCCCAAAGGTCGAGCAAAGACCACGGACGTGCCCCCGGAGGAAATCCCCGTGGATTTCCTTTGGGCCTCCGAGTTCTCGGCCTCGGACGCGGAGTCCTTGGTCAAGAAAGGCGTCGTCGAAGAGGGGGACATCCGGGTCCCCCTAAAGAAGGACGGAGCCCCCCGCCCCAGGCCCGGAGAGGTCGTGGCCTTCGAGGCCTTCCTCGAGGCGGGGCTCCGGCTCCCGGTGCATCCGATGCTCCGGGAGTTTCTCAAAGAGTAGGGGGTGGCTCTCAACCACCTCACCCCGAACGCGCTTGTCCATATGGGCCTCTTTATATGGCTCTACGAGACAGCGACCGGGCGGGAGCCCACCCTCCGCGCCTTCCGGTACTTCTATGAACCGGCGGCGCGGAGCTCCCACCTGGTGAAGGGAGGACCGAAGTCCCCCTTCGGCTCGGTGATGGTCCAAATGCTGCCCTCCCGGGTGGCGGACTACCCGGCGGCGGCCTCCCGGGACCACTGGGGGGACTGGCTCCGGAGGTGGTTCTACCTCTGGGTCCGGGACGAGGCGGTGGTCTATGCCCCGGAGCCTCCCACCTACAGCCGATCCTCCGCACCGAAGCCGCCGGTGTGGACGGACGAGGAGTTCGAGCTCCTCGGGAAGGTGGTGCTGGCTAAGAACGCCCGCTCAATGCGGGACGCCGCGGAGGAGCTGGCGCTCCTGCGGCTTTCCCCCTTCTCATGCGGGGGAAGGGGGATCGGCATGGGCCCAGAGCAGCGGCCTCCGGTCAAGCCGGTGACGCGGCGTAAGTCCCCTGCATTTTTGTACTTGCGGTTTTTTTTGAAAAATTGACTAACTTTTTACCTCTTGCAGTGCGCCCGTACCCGGCGGCGAGGGACAAGGCGGAGCACCTCCTGGGGAGGTACTTCGCCGACGAACACGAGCGCATCGTGCGCCTCGTGGGGGAGGGGCCTCCCCGGAACTTGGTGGCCGAGGCCTACGGGCTCAGGCTTCCGGAGAGGAAGCCCCTTCCCACCCCCGGGTCTCATAAACGGGGGAAGGACGCGGCCGGGGGCTCGGAGCCCAAAAAGCCCCGGGTCCAGAAGACCCCGGCTCCTGCGACGGCGCCGGCGACGACGCCGGTGAGGGCCCGGGACGCAGCTCCCGGAGCCGAACATGCCCGGGCGGCGCCCCGGGCAGAGGCGACGCCTCCGCCCCCGGAGGCCCCCGTCGAGGCCCGGGGGAAGGAGGTGGTTGTCGATGGGGCGGGGTCCGATTTGGCGGACTACGCCCCGTCGCCAGTTCGCGTGACGCTCCTCTCGCCTCTCCCGGCGGCATTGGCGCCGGAGAGGCTAGAAGTGCGGTTTTCGGGGGCGGCGCCCCCGCGCCTCTGGCCGGTGGATGAGGAGGGGGGGAGCCCCTCAGTCTTCGAGGTCCCCCCGGAGCAGGAGGCTCCGAGGGCCCTCCGGCCTGGGGCGGGAAAAGGCCCAATGATCCCCCCCCGGGCGGAGATCCCCGCCCAACCTTCGTCGACGAAGACGCCGGCGACGCCGGCCGTTCTCCCGGATTCGGAGGTCCGGGGGCCCTCTCCCGGCCGCGACAGGAGGGCCGGGCAAGACACCTCCCTATTTCCTGCGGGGGAGGTGGCCCGCTACGCGGAGGGCCTGCACAACCGGAAGGTGCAGGCCTTCGTAGCAGGAGGAACGCTCCATGAGCGTTTTGAGGGGCTCGAGTCCCTCGGAGCCCAGGTAACTCGAGCTCTCAACACTTCGTCTTTTTTTTTTCCTGCACTTAAGATTTTTCTAACTCTTTATGCATTTTGTAGGTAGCGACTGTTACCTGGGGCCTCGAGCAGCGGGTCACCCGGCTGCTCAAGGAGGCGGAGAGCCGGGCCGCGGCTTGCGTCGAGCAGCGGGAGGCGGCCCTCCGGGAGCGGGACGAAGCTCTTGATGAGCTGTCCCGGGCCCGGGCGCAGGTGCACCTTTCGGAGGGCGCCTACGTCCGCCTCCGAGAGGAGGCCAAGGTGCGGGAGAAGGCGCTCCGGGAGCTCGAGAGCTCCAGCGTCCGGGCGCTGTCGGACGCGGGCCGCTCCGTCCGCTCGGCCTTGGAGAGCCTTGGCGTTAGCCTGGGCTCCTGGAGCGGCCCGGAGGTGCCCCCGGCGACCCTCGCGGAGGCTGTGCGTTTTCTTAACGCACAAGTCTCCGCCATCCCGGAGGCTGCGGACGTCCGGGCACGGGGCCGCGCGATCCCCGTCATCGCGGCCGCCGCGGGGCTCGTTGACTACCGTGGGGTCGGCGCCCGGGCGATCGGGGGCGGCATCCCCCGGGGCTTCCCGGAGGCCTTCGAGCCAACGCGCCGGGAGGTGGAGCTGCTGGCGGAGGGGTTCTACGACCGGATCATCCGGACGTGGTTCCCGACACCGGCGCCTCCGGCCGCGGATGTCCCTGCCCCGGCCACGGAGGAAGCTTCCCGGGGGGAGGACCCCAATGCCAAAGTATGAGCCTCCCCCGGGTCTTTAGCTAGGACCCCTTTTTATTTTTAGGCATTTTGATTCCGGTAGCTTCTTAGGAGAAGCCCCGGGCACTTGTACACAAACATTTTGCAATGAAATATATTAGAAATTTTTCTAAGTCTTTGCAATAAAATGTTACCAGGTTTCCCGGGGGGTTGCTCCCGAGCAACGGTCCGGGAGAAACTCTCCGGGGGACGCCCAAGCGGCTTTGATTTTGCTGAGCCTTGTCTCCGGGAGGCGCGACGGCGGTACTGCCCGGGAGCCCGTCTGGTTGAGGTGGCGCCCGGAATGGCACTTGGATAATTTTGACAACAGCCGTGCTGAATTAACTCCCCCGCGCCCGAGGGCCCAGATGATACCTCCTCTCCGGATACTTCCGCCGGCTGGGTACGAGTTTTGGCCCGAAGAAGTACTTCGGGATTCTCAGCGTCGCGTCCGGGCGCTGTACCGGGACCTGGCCCGGGAGCTAAGGGAGCGCCTCCGGGAGCTTTAGGCGTAGGGGCCTTAGGCTCGTAGAAAATCCCCCGGGTTAGGACCCGGGTTGTATCATTTCCGAGACCCACCGGAGGGGGAAGATGTCCTCCGGGTTTGCCGATCAATAAAGCGCATTGTTAAACTTTTTACTGCCTCTTTATTTTCTTCTTCTTGGATGGTCTGGACGACTCATCTTAACAAGGATGAGCTAAGTTCCTTCGTGGGTGACCCGGGGACCCCCTGTCCCCCCCCGCCCACAGCGGGCGGGAGGAAGCCTCCGCGTGCTGTGGGGGAAACAGGGTCCCCGGGGGGAGCATAACCTGTAGAAATATTTTCTAAGTTAGAAAATTGTGAAAACAGGATTTCCGAGGGCGGGACCTTCCGGGGTGGCCGGGGCCACTGGGAGAGATTCATCCGGCCGCCGGGGGAGCGGGGAACCGGGAACAAGGCGCGGAAGGGGCTCATGAAAAGCCAATGACCTCCGGAGGGGAGCTTCCCGGGCGGGTTCGTCCGGTCGCCGTGAGAACGGGGAACCGGGAATAAGGTCTTCGAGAGATAATCATCCGGTCGCCGTGAGAACGGAGAGCCGGGAATAACGTCGACTCCCGGAGGAGGAAGATAGAGCCAATCAAGCCGCAAGGGGCCGATCTTCCGGTCGCCGTGAGAACGGGGAGCCGGGAATATCGTCGACTCCCGGAGGAGGAAGATAGATCCAATCAAGCCGCAAGGGGCCGATCTTCCGGTCGCCGTGAGAACGGGGAGCCGGGAATATCGTCGACTCCCGGAGGAGGAAGATAGATCCAATCAAGCCGCAAGGGGCCGATCTTCCGGTCGCCGTGAGAACGGGGAGCCGGGAATATCGTCGACTCCCGGAGGAGGAAGATAATCCAGAAAGCCATTAGACGTCTCGCTGAGGAGAGCGTCCACTCCCGGAGGAGGAAGTGCCCGAAGACGGGACTTGAGTGTTTGGGCAGGGGACTAGTCTCCCAAAGTGACTCGTTACCACGGCCGCTGGGGACCGGGTTGCCGCTTACACCCTCAGTCCACGAGGGCTGATCGTAAGCCGCCCTACGGGAGTGCAGGCTCCGTTGTAGGGACTTGTTGGGACTGGCCCACTTCCTCGCGGGGAGGGCATCACCACTAGGGGCGGTAAACAAAAACAACCTGCAGTGAGACAGTTGAAGAACAAAGGCTATGCATTTATTAACGAAATATACAAAGCCCCCCTGCGAAGCCGCGAAGGGGGAAAAAGGGAAGCTACAGTGTCCCCCCTCCCCCTCCGGCGTGACGGCCCCGGGGGAGGGGACAGGCCCGTAAGGCTAAACGTAGAACTTGCGAAGTAAACGCAAGTTCCAGGTGTGCTTCAGCTCCTGCTCTTCAAGGTTGGAGAGCTTGTAGGCCCCCGAGCCTAGGACAGCGGAGATCCTGTAGGGGCCCTCCCACTTGGGGGAGAGCTTACCCTGGGCTTGGGGGTCTGTGACGCGCTTGAGGACAAGGTCCCCAAGGCGGAAAGCTCTCTCGCGCACGCGCTGGTCGTATGCGCGCGACATCTCGCGCTCGTAGATGGCGTGGCGGAGGAGCGCTCGGTCACGTTCCTCCTCCACGAGGTCGATTTCCAGCCGCCGGTTGTCTTCGTTGGCCCGGTAGGCTGCGGTCGTGGCTCCGTTCAGGAGCTCGACCCGCAGCGACCGGAAGCCAATCTCCGGGGGGAGGACTGCCTCCGCCCCGTAGACTAGAGAGAAGGGAGCACGCCCTGTGGCCCGGGACGGGGTCGTGCGCATGGAGCAGAGGATGCTAGGGAGCTCCTCTGCCCACGCGCCCCGCTTGGAAGCGGTTTGTTCGAGTCTCCGGCGTAACCCCTGTAGGATTACGCCGTTGACCCTCTCGACGGCCCCGTTGCTTTGGGGATGGGCCACTGAGGCGAAGTGGATGACGACCCCCAGGCCTTCGCAGAATGCCCGGAAATATGCCGAGTCGAATTGGGTCCCGTTGTCCACGGTGATTTCCCGGGGGACACCAAAACGACAAACAATGTTTTTCCAGAAAAACCGCTGAACGGCCCGGGAGGTGATGCTAGCCAAGGGCTCCGCCTCGACCCACTTTGTAAAGTAGTCGACCGCGACCACCGCATACTTGTATCCTCCTGGCGCTGGGGGGAAAGGCCCTAAGAGGTCCATCCCCCAGCGCACGAAGGGCCAAGTGATGGGGATAGTCCGCAGCGCTACAGGGGGGAGATTCGAGCCCTTGGCCATCTTCTGGCATGCTTCGCACGCGGAGACAAGGTCTCGCGCGTCGCGCATGACTGTAGGCCAGTAAAAGCCCTGCCGAAGGGCCTTGGCGGCGATGGCATGCGGGGCTAGGTGAGAACCACAGCTTCCCGCGTGAATGTCTTCCAGGAGTTGAAGTCCCTCCGACCGGGGGAGGCAGCGCAGGAGGGCTGAAGCCCCCCGCTTGTAGAGCCTTCCCTCCAGTAGGAGATATGCCCGGGCTTTGGCCCGGAGGCGCTTAACCTCGGTCTCGTTGGGAGGGTCCCCCTCCCCCTTGATGAAGGAGATGAGGGGATCCATCCATGACGACGGCCGGACGATCTCGGCGACCTCCGGGACCGGAGGCTCGGGGCCTGCGTCCGGGGAGACCACCGAGGGCTTCGTGATTGTTTCTAAGAAGGCCCCCTTGGGGAGCTTTTCCCGGGCGCTTGCCGCCCGGGCCAAAGCATCAGCCCGGTCATTTTCCCTTCGCGGGATATGCCGGGCCTCAAGGCCGTCGAAGTGTTTCTCCATCTTTCGTACTTCCTGCAAGTAAAGACTTAAATTTGCGTCATGGCACAGGTAAGACTTGTCCATTTGGCAGACAACGAGCTGAGAGTCTCCCTTTACTAGGAGGCGCCGGATCCCCCGGGAGCGCGCGAGGCGCATCCCGAGGAGCAGAGCCTCGTATTCGGCGACGTTGTTGGTTGCGGGGAACTCGAGCCGCGCGGCGTACTCGAGCTCCTTCCCCTCGGGGCTCCGGAGGACTACCCCCGCGCCAGCCCCGGCGAGACACAGCGACCCATCAAATAGCAGGGTCCAATGGTCACTGCGTCGGGGCGGCACAGGGAGATCTTCGTCCCCGGACCCAGAGGCGGGAGTCCACTCCGCGACGAAGTCGGCGAGGACCTGCGACTTGATTGCGGAGCGGCCGGTAAGGGACAGGGAGAAGGGGGCAAGCTCGGCCCCCCACTTCCCAATCCGGCCGGTGGCTTCTTTATTCCGCAGTACCTCCCCCAGGGGGAGGGACGACGGAACGGTGATGGGGTGCCCTAGGAAGTAGTGCCGGAGCTTCCGGGACGCCCTGAGGAGAGCGTAGCAAATCTTCTCCATCTCCGTGTACCGAGTCTTGGCCCCCTGGAGGGCTTCACTGACATAGTACACGGGGTGTTGCTGCCCCCTTGCTCCTTCACCAAAACCGCGCTGACGGCGACGGGGGTCGCGGCGAGGTAGAGGAGCAAGGGCTCTTCCGGAGACGGGCTCACGAGCATTGGAGGGCTCGAGAGGTACTTCTTGAGGTCGTTGAAGGCTTCCTGGGCCTCGGCGGTCCAGCGGAACCCCTCAAGCCCTCGGAGGATCTTGAAGAACTGGAGGCCCCGCTCCCCCGAACGGGAGACAAGCGACTGAGTGCGGCCAGGCGGCCGGAGAGCCGCTGGACATCTTTGACGGAGCTCGGCGGGGGCATGTCTAGGAAGGCCCGGATCCTCTCGGGGTTTGCCTCAATGCCCCGCTGGGACACGAGGAAACCCAGGAGCTTTCCCCCGCGCACCCCGAAGGCGCACTTCTCCGGGTTGAGCTTAAGCCCGAACGCGCGGAGGTTGCGGAAGGTCTCTGTGAGGTCGTCGATGTGGGAGGCTGCACGGGGACTCTTGACGACCGCGTCGTCTACGTAGACTTCGACGTTGCGGCCGACTTGATCTTTGAAGACCAGCGTCATCAGGCGCTGGAAGGTGGCTCCCGCATTCTTGAGCCCGAAGGGCATGTGGCGGTAGCAGAAGGTTCCGAGGGGAGTTATGAAACTCATCTTTTCCTCGTCCCCCTCCGCCATCCGGACTTGATGGTATCCCGAGTAGGCGTCTAGGAAGCTCATCAGCTCGCACCCCGCGGTGGAGTCAACGAGCTGGTCGATCCGCGGGAGCGGGAAGTTGTCTTTGGGGCAAGCGCGGTTAAGGTCGGTGAAGTCCACGCACATGCGCCACTTGCCAGTTGATTTCTTGACGAGGACGGGGTTTGCGAGCCACTCGGGGTGCAACACTTCCCGGATGAACCCCGCCTCTCGGAGCCGGGCTATCTCCGTCTTGATGGCTTCTTGACGTTCGAGGGAGAGCTTCCGCAACTTCTGCTTGATAGGGGGGTGACCGGGGGTTACCGCGAGCTTGTGTTCAATAACCTCCCGGGCGACGCCCCGCATGTCCGAAGGTTTCCACGCAAAAACATCGGAGTTTTCGCGCAGAAAGGCTGCGAGTTGTGCTGCACGGTCTTGGGGGAGCTCTGCCCCGATTTGGACGGTTTTGTCCCCGCTGCCCGGGGACAGCGGGACCTTCCGGAGGCCCCCTTCCGGACGCGGCTTGAGGAGGGGCCTCCCAGGGGATGGCGCAGCGACGTCTACGTTCGGGGGGGGAGCCTCCCCCCCAGGTGCCTTGATCAGGTTGACGCTTCCTATTGTGGCAGCAGCCCGCTCGTATAGGGCACGGGCCATGTCTTGGTCCCCCCGGACGTTGATCACACCACGCGGCCCGGGGATCTTCATGCACAAATAGTTTTGGTGGGTGGCAGCCCCCAGCCGATTGATCGTAGTCCTCCCCATAATCACATTGTAGGAGGAGGGGAGGTCCACTACGTCGAAGCGTACTAGCTCGGTCCGGTAGTTCTCCGGGGTGCCGAAGGTGATCGGGAGATCTACCTTGCCCACGGGGTGGATCGCCTTCCCCGGGACAAACCCTTGCAGAGGCCCTGCCGCTGGTTGCAGGAGCTTCTCATCCACCTGCATTTCCTTGAAGGTTTTGAGGAACAGGACGTCGGCGGAGCTTCCGCCGTCCACGAGTATGCGGGCTAAGTGGCAATTGTAGATTGTCGCGGAGACAATAAGCGCGTCGTCATGGGGGAAGCGAACCCCTCGTGCGTCTTCCGCCGTAAAGGTGAGGGGGACGTCCGACCACTTGGGCGGCACAGACGCGTGTAGCACCCCCACTACCTTAACTTCTCGCGCATACTCCTTGCGCTGGCGCTTGGAGTCCCACCCGGAGGCGGAGCCCCCTACGATGACATTGATGCGGCGCTGAGAAGTTTGAAAGGGGAGAGCGTCTGAAGGCTCCCCCTCCTGCACCTGTTGCCCCCCCGCGGGAGCAGGAAGGGCCGGGACAGCTGGCCGAGGGGGCAAGGAGGCCGGAGTCCCCCCCCCCTGCCCGCGCTGGTCGAGGAACGCCGCGAAGTGCTGCAGCAGCTGGTGGCAGTCTCGGGTGGCGTGGGTACTGGACCCGTGGAAGCTGCACCACGGTCCTTCCCGGCTTCTCCCCGCGGGGCCTTCGCGGCCGCGCGAAGACTGTCCTCCCCCATGGCCTCTCGGCTTGGGAAAGGGGTGGTTGCCCTTTGGGGGGTCGCGCGAGCCGCCTCCGCCCTCGAGGACAAAAGTGTCCCGAGGCCGTGGTTCGCTACGGCCCCCCAGCCTGGGGCGCCTGGGGGGATCCCGGGCCCCCCGCTCGGCGGGGGCAGGAGCCCCCTGGGTCTTCTTCCAGATATCGTCTTCCTCCGCGCGAGCGTACTTTTCGAGTACGTTGAAGAGCTCGTCGGCGGAGGAGGGGCAGCTTCGAGAGAGTCTTCGGTGGAGTTCCCCCGGGAGGATCCCACTTTTGCAGGCTTCGATGACTGTGGAGTCCGGGACGTGGGCCACTTTGCTTTTCACTTGGGCAAAGCGCTTGAAGAAGCTTCTGATGGTCTCCCCGGTCCTCTGGCGCACTGTGTATAGCTGTGAAGAATCCAGGGGACGTACATAATTCCCCTGAAAGTTGGCGCAGAACTCCCGCTTCAGCTGCGAGAAAGACTTGATGGAGCCCGCCTTCAGATTGTAAAACCAGGAGCGGGCAACGCCGGTGAGGTAGAGGGGGAAGACGTTGCATTGGACGCTCTCGTCCCCCCCCGCCGCGGAGATGGCTGTGGAGTAAATCTGCACGAACTCGTAGGGATCCGCCTCGCCATTATAATGCTCGATGTGCGGGGGACGGTAGGGCCGCGGCCATCGGATGCTGCGGAGTCTTCGACATAGAGGTTGGTTCGCCCCCTGCACTTCCCGGGGGGAGCCCCAGTCACTGTCTTCTTTAACGGGGGACGCCCCCTCGTTATCTGAGTCAGGTAGCGGCCCAAGAGGGCCGCCAGAGTGGTGGTGACGACGCTTCTCTTCCGGGCTGGGACTGATTTCCCGGACGTCCGGGCTTCCCTCCGGGGAGGATGGTTCTTCGGCGGGTCTCTTCCCCCGACCGGTGCGAGAGCGAGGCTCCCTGTGACAACGACTGGGGGGAAGCTCTTCCCCATGGCTGGGAGAATGCCTTCGCTCAATCTCCCCCCGGGAGAAGCGGACCTGCTTCGCCGAGGGAGGGAGCTCCTGCACTATAGCAGCCGGCCCGGAAGCTATCGGGGCCTGCTGGGGGGAGCCCCCTGGGACGGCCCCCGGGACCGGAAAGGGGGGAGCCCCTGCACCATCCGGAACCGGGGAGGGGGCGCCCGGGGCGGCGTTAGGATCCGAAGAGGGGGCCCCCGTGGCAACGACCGGGACCGGAAAGGGGGAAACCCCTGTGACATCCGGAACCAGTGGGGGGTGAGCCCCCTCGGCGACGTCCTGGGTTGGGGAGCCAATGCGGGGGGAAATTCGCTGAGGCACGGGAGCTGCTCTGTCGACCGGCCCCGGTGCGGTAAACGCAACGCGGGGGGCGGGACTGGATCCCGGCGTAGGAATAGCCCCCGGCATGAAATGACCCCCCAGCCCCGGAAGCGAGCCGGGGACGGGGTACCCCCCTGGTGCCACGAAGGGCCCGGGCATGAAAAAGCCTCCCGGCACCGGGACAGGCCCGGGTGCCGAGAAGTGTCCGGATGTATATCCCGCGGGGGGAGGGAACCCCCCAGCGGGATCATACGGGGCAGACAGCCCCCTCGACGCCGGAGGGCCCTCTGGGTATCCCATGAACGGGGGCATGATCCCCGGATACGGGTGCGGCGAAAATGTGGGGGCCGAAGACCGCGCCAACACACTAAGGAGCTCGTCCATAGAGCGCTGGGCGCGGAGCTGGCCCTCTACGAGAGCCTCCAACAGGGCGTCCCGGGGAGCCGGGGGGGCCGTCGGGGGGAAACTCGTCCCGGCCGAGGTCCGCGCATTTTCCGGGAGCGACCCGGAGGTGGAGGCACCTAGATTGAGAGGAAAGATGGGAGGCGGTACCTGGGAATGGACGCCTCCGGACGGAATCGCCGGAACAGCAGTGTCCCGGACGGGCGGCGCCAGGTCGCCAGGACCGGCGTCACCGGGAAGGGCGCGGGCCCTTGTTCTCGGAGGAGCCATGGCGATTCGTCACGGGTCCCCACGGACGGCGCCAACTGTCGGGGTATTAAGAATACCCCGGCAGGTTTTGAAGACGATCCTAGCGGAGATCATGCAGCGCGGGTTGACCGGGTGACCGGTCCTCCCCCGCCGGACAAACACAAGAATTGACACGTGGATTTATACAGGTTCGGGTCCCGGTGGGGGCCCTAGTCCTGTCGACGCGCTCTCGACCGGAGTCGGCTGGGGAGGCTCTCTCCGGGGGAGAGGCTTCCGGAGCACGTCTGTGAGATTAGCTATTCCAAATAATAATGAACTGATCTTTTACAACAGAGCGGTACAAGGGCTATTTATAGCCCCAAAAAGAAGCAAAAAACCTAAACTACCCCGGGAGTCACCGTCGGATTGAAGGGTAGGACCGTCCTTCTCCCGGTCAAACGCCTTGGATGCTTGACAGGTGGCCGCTGATTACCGAGGCGCCCCTCGCGTGACCTGCACGTGATAAACAAACAGGGCTTTTACCATTTAGGAGGGCGGTGACGTCCGGGACCTCCTCCGGAGAGCAGGGTCCCGGGAGCCCAAAAGGTGGCGCCCGGGGCAGACACCGGAGGCCACTGTCCCCGGGCACATGGCGGCGCCCGGGACATGCCCGGGGGGCCCGGTCCCGAGGACCAAACGGCGGCGCCCGGGGCAGGCACCGGAGGCCACTCTCCCCGGGCGAATGGCGGCGCCCGGGACATGCTCGGGGGACACGGTCCCGGGGACCAAACGGCGGCGCCCGGGGCAGGCACCGGAGGCCACTCTCCCCGGGCGAATGGCGGCGCCCGGGACATGCTCGGGGGACACGGTCCCGGGGGCCAAATGGCGGCGCCCGGAGCAGGCACCGGAGGCCACTCTCCCCGGGCGAATGGCGGCGCCCGGGACATGCTCGGGGGACACAGTTCCGGGGGCCAAATGGCGGCGCCCGGGGCATGCCCGGGGGACACGGTCCCGGGGGCCAAATGGCGGCGCCCGGGACATGCCCGGGGGGCACGGTCCCGGGGGCCAAATGGCGGCGCCCGGGACATGCCCGGGGGGAACGGTCCCGAGGCCCAAATGGCGGCGCCCGGGACATGCCCCGGAGGCACGGTTCCGGGGGCCAAATGGCGGCGCCCGGGGCATGCCCGGGGGACACGGTCCCGGGGGCCAAATGGCGGCGCCCGGGACATGCCCGGGGGGCACGGTCCCGGGGGCCAAATGGCGGCGCCCGGGACATGCCCGGGGGGCACGGTCCTGGGGGCCAAATGGCGGCGCCCGGGACATGCCCGGGGGGCACGGTCCCGGGGACCAAATGGCGGCGCCCGGGACATGCCCCGGAGGCACGGTCCCGGGCGCCTAAAAGGCGGCGCCCGGGACATGCCCGGGGGGCACGGTCCCGGGGGCCAAATGGCGGCGCCCGGGACATGCCCGGGGGGCACGGTCCCGGGGACCAAATGGCGGCGCCCGGGACATGCCCCGGCGGCACGGTCCCGGGTGCCTAAAAGGCGGCGCCCGGGGGGCACGGTCCCGGGGGCCAAATGGCGGCGCCCGGGGCAGGCACCGGAGGCCACTGTCCCCGGGCAATTATGAACTTACCTGGACTTGACCGCGTGGAGATTTCCCCCAACAGTGTCCACTCCACAACTCCGCAGGCCACGATCTCAAAAACTGCAGGAGTTGGTTGAAACAGCTGGATGATTTCTACCAAGGAGCTGGGCCAATGCCGACCTTACCGCCTAAAGAGCAGGCATGCGGGGTTAGAGACGTCGATGGAGACGAAGAAATGGCTTACCAGGTACCTCAAAATCATGTTAATGTCATTTTCGGAGGTTCCTCCTCTTTCGTTTCCAAAAGGCAGTTTAAAACCTTTTGCCGAGAGGTTAACCAAACGGAGACATCCCTTGGTGAACCTCAATATCCCCGTTGGTCGGATATGCCTTTGACGTTCGATCGCGCTGACTGTCCTGTGGGGCTAACTCGACCATTGAGGTTACCTCTGGTTATTACCCCAATCATCAGTAACGCGAGAGTCGAAAGGGTCCTGATCGATGGGGGAAGTTCCCTTGATCTTTTGTTGGTCAAGACTCTCGACGAGATGCAAATTCCTCGTTCAAAGATCAAGCCCATAATCCATCCGTTTTATGGGATAATCCCAGGCCCCTCCATGATGCCACTGGGACAAGTGGTCCTCCCGGTCACTCTGGGAGAACCAGATAACTTTCGAACAGAATTGGTTACATTCGATGTAATCGATTGTGATTCAGCTTGTAATGCAATCTTTGGCAGGCCGACTCTTGCTAAGTTCATGATGGCAACGCACTATGCTTATCAGTGCGGGAAGTTGCCTGGCCCCAAAGGTGTCATTTCGGTCCGAGGTAGTCGCAACGTGGGGCTCACGTGCGACTGGCTATCTTTGGAGATGGTCGATTCCGGGACGCTCAGGTCGCCACTGTCGCCACCAATGCGATCAGGGCTGCTCCTCGACCAGATGAGAAACTCAAACAAGTTCCTTTGTACCCAGATGACCCATCCAAGACAATTCGGGTTGGGTCAGCCCTGGATGACAAATAGGAACTCGACCTCGTTGCTTTCCTCCGGGCTAACGCAGATGTGTTTGCGTGGAAATCGTCCGACATGCCCGGTGTCCCAAGGGAAGTAATTGAGCACAGGTTAGCAATTCGACCTGGACAACGACCAATAAAGCAAAAGCTCAGGCGTTTTGCCACCGACCGACAGGAAGCCATCCGAGAAGAGTTAGACAAACTCTTACAAGCCGGGTTTATCCGCGAAGTGAATCACCCAGACTGGCTCGCCAATCCGGTCATGGTCCGCAAGTCAAATGGCAAGTGGCGCATGTGCATCGACTATACTAGCCTCAACAGTGCCTGTCCGAAGGACGACTTTCCCCTTCCCCGCATCGACCAGTTGGTTGACTCCACTACGGGTTGCGAACTGATGAGTTTTCTGGATGCCTACTCAGGATATCATCAAATTAGCATGGCAGAAGACGATGAAGAGAAAACTGCCTTCATCACCCCGTTCGGCACATACTGCTACGTCAGAATGCCGTTCGGTCTCAAGAACGCTGGTTCCACGTACTAGCGCTTGATGCAAAAGACCTTTCTTTCCCAGATAGGGCGTAATCTCGAAGCATATTTAGACGACTTGGTTGTAAAAAGCACCAAAAGATTGTCTCATTTGGACGATCTTGCTGAAACCTTCTGTAACTTGAATCGCTTTGGAATAAAATTGAACCCGGAGAAATGTTCTTTCGGGGTTTCTTCAGGAAAGCTTCTTGGTTTTCTTGTGTGTTCCAGGGGCATTGAAGTTAATCCTGAGAAAATCAGAGCTATTGAACAAATGAGGTCGCCCTCGACCATGAAGGATGTTCAACGCCTAGCTAGTCGCATGGCGGCTTTAAGTCGCTTTATATCACGATTAGGCGAAAGGGGACTACCTTTCTTTAAAGCCTTGCGGAAACATCATAACTTCACATGGTCTGACGAGGCCGAGAAAGCGTTTCAGGAGGTAAAAACATATCTTTCCAGTCCGCCGGTATTGGTGTCTCCTGAAAAGGAAGAACCATTGCTTCTGTATTTGGCGGCCACCCCACACGCGGTCAGCGCAGTTCTGATCGCGGAAAGGGAAGGAGTGCACAGACCCGTCTACTATGTGAGCGAAGTACTTCATGGTCCTAAGGAGCGCTACCCTGAGGTCCAGAAGATACTTTACGCCCTACTGATGGCTTCCCGTAAACTACGACATTACTTTCAAGCACACAAGATCACAGTACCCTCCTCTTTTCCTTTAGGGGATATTGTCCGAAATCCAGAAAAATCTGGTCGAATCGCCAAATGGGCGGTCGAATTCGGTGCCGTCGAGATCCATTTCACCCCTCGCACGGCGGTTGAGTCTCAGGTTTTGGCCGACTTTGTGGTCGAATGGACCAACCCTGAGCCACCTGTGCAGTTGGCAAAGGAACTGGAGTGCCCCGATTATTGGACAATGTATTTTGACGGCTCCCGTAGTTTTCAACACTCGGGGGCTGGAGTGGTCTTAGTTACGCCTCAGGGCGAACAGCTTAAGTATGTCATTCAACTACACTTTGTTGCAACCAACAATGCAGCAGAGTATGAAGGTCTTCTTGCAGGGCTCCTGGCAGCAAAATTCCTCGGAGTCCGTCGATTAGTGGTGAGGGGGGACTCACAGCTAGTCGTAAACCAGGTAAACAAGGAGTACAGCACCTCCGATGAGACAATGGCTCATTACCTGGGGGAAGTGAGGAGATTGGAAAAACACTTCAGTCACTTCGAAGTCCAATACATCCCGCGAAAGGACAATATTCTCGCAGACCAAGTATCCAAAATTGGATCCTCACGCTCATCCGCTCCGGCAGGAGTGTTCATTGAACACTTGGACCATCCTTCGATCATGACTTCGGTCGAGGATGATCCGGCAATAGCCTTCGTTGCCAACCTCGGTCAGGAACAAGATTGGACTCATCCATTAAGGGTCTATCTTGAACATGGGACCCTACCCGAGGACGAAACCAAAAGCGATCGGTTAATTCGAAAGGCGCGTCTGTACAAACTCATAGATGGGGTTATGTACAGAAAGGGTACTCAAGGAGTATTCATGCGCAGCATATCTCAGGAGGAAAGAAAATCCCTCCTGAAAGAGATACATGACGGTGTATGCGGTGCACACGCGTCATACCGAACACTGGTCGGAAAAGTTTTTCGACAGGGATTCTACTGGCCTTCGGCACTCGATGATGCCAAGCTTATGGTCAAGATGTGTCCACAGTGTCAGTTTCATGCAAGACAGGTTCATCAACCTGCTTATGCATTGCAAACTATTCCTCTCGCATGGCCTTTTGCGATCTGGGGAATGGACATCGTCGGTCCTATGCCACAAGCGGTCAATGGGTACAAGTTTCTGTTCGTAGCCATTGACACGTTCACAAAGTGGATTGAGGCCGAACCAGTACGAAATATTACTGCATCAGCCGCACAAAAGTTCTTTCACAAGAACGTTGTGGCACGATTTGGTGTTCCAAACCGTCTCATCACAGACAACGGTTCTCAGTTCGCTAGCGGTCTTTTCCTAGACTACTGCGATCAGATTGGGACCAAGGTGTGCTTTGCTTCCGTGGCACATCCACAAAGCAATGGTGCCATAGAACGGGCCAATGGGCAAGTATTGCAAGGCATCAAAAAACGTGTTTTTGATCGCCTCAAGACCCGCTCGGGGGCTTGGGCAGACGAGCTCTATACTGTTCTATGGGCACTACTGACTACCTCTAGTCGAGCCACCGGTGAGACACCCTTCCATTTGGTCTATGGAGCCGAGGCTGTGTTGCCTATGGAAGTAAGTATTGGATCTGTTCGCACGAATCAATTCGAACAGGTCAACCAATCCGAACAGCGATCGCGAGATCTCATCCTCCTGGAAGAACGGCGTGATCGCGCCCTGATTAAGTCCGCGGTATACTTGCTGGCTCTACGCAAGTATCACAGTAAAAAGGTGCGACCACGTGATCTCAACGTTGGCGACTTGGTTTTACGAAAAATTCAAGACCAGTCTAACCGCAATAAATTCTCCCCAAAATGGGAAGGACCATACACTGTCGTCTCAGTGCCGCGGCCAGGATCTGCGCGGTTAGCCATGGAGGATGGTCGGATTTTGTCCAATACTTGGAACATCGATCAACTTCGCAAGTTTTACGTGTAAGTATTCCAATCACTTTTTTCCTGTTCAATTAGTATCTTTTCATAAAAAGCATGTCTTGTTTTCATACAATGAGTGTTTTTCTTTAAAGCCCAAATTATACAAATTCGACCTGGGGCTGATCGCCGGCGGTTAGGTTATTACAGCATTTTTCAACCGGATTCGCTGGTCAATCTCATGATCACTTCCAGATAAGTCACTCCTAAATAAGCCGTTTCTCAACGCACACGGGACTATCTGGCTAGTCTTCGGTCATCTGGGTGGCTATCAGTTTGCAATAAGGTTGAAATGTTACTTTAATCTTGACTATTGGCTTGAAGCGCATATCCCTAGTCATCATACTTATGTTTTCCCCTCTGCTTAAAATACTAAGGCTTCAGTATTCACAAAACAAAGGCGGGGGCTAGAGGAATATACTTATAGTATGAAACTTATGATGTGAATATGCACTTTCTTTTGAAAAAATAGTTTTACATACATGGCATTGTAATTACAATTGTTGGGTTACAAAATGTAAGGATCATTCGATCCTCAGCTCAGTCAAGAGTTTGTCAACGAAGGGCTTAACTTCTTCAATAACGGCGTCAAGCAGTTCTTCACTCTCGACCTCAACCGGTCCCACCAGCGCGCTCAGATTCGCATCTGGGCCATGGTGAAGTCGAACCCGGCTGAGTACGGCAGAAGCGGCTGATCGGACTCTCGTCCTGATTGTCTCTTCACGTCGCCGTAAATCTCCAGGGAGATATTCGAGCAGTGATTCTGCTTGAGTTGTGAGCAGTGATGCCCAATCGCTGACACTTGGGTCGTCCTTCCTCAACTCTACCACGTTGGTATTCAAAAGGCTGGCTATGGCCTTCAGTTTTTCGAAGACCAGTAGGCTCAACTCTTTGACCGCTTGGTCGGTATGGTTGAGCGAGGACTCGAGAAGTATCTTGTCCTTGCCGAGCTGTGTAATGTGACCTGCTTGCGCTGTACAGAGAAAAAGAGGTTATTAACAAGAAACGGCTTTAAGTCTTCTCAAATTGAGAATCGACTTACCAGCCTTCTCAGACTGAAGATTATTGATTTCAGTCCGTAGTTTCTTGAACTCTGTAACTGAGTTCAGCCTTATCTTGGCTAACTCTTTCTTCAAGAATGTAACCACTCTGCAGCAAAATCAGGTCAGTCACAATTAAAGCCTACTTATATTAACAGAAGAATGACGATCCTCACTTGCGCAAGCCGTCACGTAATGTCAGAACTCGTCTTGAAAAACCAACCGTTTTCACTTAGTGCGCCACTAAGTGGAGAAGTTAAAGGGCCGGGTTAAAAATCCAATGCACGGTTAATCGAAATAAACACGTCTCTTCGTTTTCTCCGAATTTGGGGGCTAGCTGACGAGGATTGACACCCGGGTCACTTCTAATAAACTTTTGGTTCAAGACAAGTTCGAACCAGACATGTATCTGGTGATGCGGACTCAAGCTATTCTGAGGGGCATCACCATGAGGTCGGAAGCTTTACGCGATCAGGTCGCGGGTTTTGTGCGATCAGACCGTAAATCTTGCGCGGTCAGAAGTTCATAGGCTATACGCGAACTACATATTCGCGATATTGCGCGGTCAGCCAAACCCCGCGGTCAGAACATCTGCCGATCAGGATACTTGAGATCTATCTATTCGGTTGCCTATACAACAGGATATTCTAAGTATCCCGAAGATTCCTACACGTGGAGAATCAACCGTCAAGAGGTTAACACGTACAGTTATCCATGAATAACACGTGTTTAACCTACATGGAGGTTAAAAGCAGTTCCAAAAACCGCATCCAACCGTCCGTGCAACCGATTGATGCAGTTTCCTTCACATGGCACCCTTTCAAACAGTATAAAAGGATGGCATGAAGCATCAATCAGGGGAGATAGGAAAAAAATGATCTAAGTTAGTCAAGTCTACGGCACACCTCATATAGCATTTTAATAAGCCTTCTTTGGTTTCTTTGTACACTCTTACAGGAAAAATCCTCGCCTGTGAGGACTTTTTCCTCCACTTGTAAACCTTTTACCATACTTAGTGAAATCTCAACAGGACGTAGGGCTTTTACTCCCACCATCGAGGGCCCGAACCTGTCTAAACTCTCTGTGCTCCTGTTTACTATTGTTCAGCATACCTTCCCGAAGGGTCATCTTGAAAGGTCTCACAGTTATAAATTCTGCATAAGTTCGGCTGAGGACTCCGAGTCCGAATCATCGACAGTTAGGCATTTGTAACAGGAACAAATGTCTCAACAGGATCTAGGGCAGGGGATGGCTGGAAAGTGATGAAAACCGGCGAAGGACACGGTGGCCGAACTGTTCTCAACAGTTTCTGGACAAAACCTTGGCATGGTGATACCTCTTCATCTGGGCCGATCCAGGTGTCGAGCTAGAAGGCAAAAATACTCCTGGGGCCGAGGCACATCTACTAGACAAGGTGGTTGGGGTTGAAACGGCCGGGAACAAAATCCGGCGACCGGAGCTAGGGAAGAAGACACAAAATTTGGGCATTTCTGATCTAGGGCAAACGAACTCGAATCCTTGCTTGAGGATGGTCTCTGGGGCATAACAGAGCTATGTGTGAAGTCAATTTAACTGGAAAATCACCACAGAAGCTTAACGGCGAGTTCCAGTTTGCATGCAAGGTGTAAACTTGGGGTTTTTCATATTTTAGCGAAATTGGTGATTCTGGTTGCTTAGATGTGTTCCACACAGTCCATTGATCAATATTGATCACAGGCTCGAGAGTTAAATCGGTTTAATTGGGGTTTAATTGCTCGCCAGAGTTGTCGGGGAAAAACAGCAATTCCCGGCGATGAGGTGCGATAGAACTCAATTGGCTGCTACTACACAGGTAAGTGGTTGAGAGTAACTCACTGGTAGCTTCAATTTGGAGTTCGGTGCAGTGGATTGGCCTGGCACCGTGAGCCTCTTCTCGAGCTCGCCGAAGAAGACGAAGACGACGGCGTGGTTAAGAATTTGAGTGGTTCTGGCGTGAGTGTGTTTGAGCTGAGCTGGGGGGGCTTTTATAGGCACAGCAAGGGGCTTGCAACGGCTGGAATTGCCTGGAGAATTGAAGCTCGAATCGATGGCGAATTGACCGGCCGGGCAGGACAGCAGCGAAGCGACGCGCTCCAGCGGCCGTGCCGGCTTTAGCCTGCTGCTCTGGTGGAGGTGAAGGCGAAGTGATGCCTCCCCCCAAGGCATGCTTGCGACGTGGCGCAATTGTGCTGCCGTTGTCGGGCGCGCGCGCCGGAGAACGAAGGCGCTGCTGGCGGGCGAGGTGATTCCACGGTGGCGAACACGATGCGCACACGCGGCAGGGAAACAGTGGCTGGGGTGGCAACGCTGGAGATCGCCGGCGACGAAGCCGCAGCGGTGGCAACGGCGACGACCAAAATCCGGCGCTCGTGGTCGTTTGAACGGCCTGGTCGTGCACAGTAGCCTGTGGTCGAACCAGGGACTGATTTGCGATGATTTTTGGTTTGGCTTTGGACTAGATTGCAAATCTGGTCTTTGAGAGGTTTAATTTGAGATTTGATTTCATGGCTGAGTATAATATTTCTATTAATACCCATTTAGCTCAATTTTGGAGAAAGTTTGATAAGATTTGAGGGATTTCACCTATTTTCGAAAATAGGGTAAAATTAGGGTAAACTAAATCTGGATTTTGTCGATCTCGAATTCTAGTGATTGGAGAGAGATTTTGAAGTCTGATCAAACAGGAGATCTGTATCAAATAGCATTTGGGAGGTGTTCCCTGAAGGAATTCTAGAGTTGGAATTGATTTGCAGATTTTAGCCTTTTCCGGCTTCCAGGTAAACAGAAAAGGACTTATTCGCAGTAAAATTTGGACTAAACTGCGAAAAGTGTTTAGATGAATTAATCTAGCTCCCAACTTTTTGAAGTGAGTTGAGGATGAACCTAGGAACATATTCCAGGGGTTACTTGAGTCTGGATAAGGTTAAATCAAGATAACTCAATTATCTGGAAACTGGGGTACTTAGGGTAAATCTGAATTTTCCTGTTTTCGAAAACAGAGAGAGGCTTAGGTATTGGGAGTTAGGGTCAGAATTTGATCTGGCTCCTGAAGACTTTTATCTTCAGGGTAACTGGTAGGTCAAATCTGGATGGTCAGATCTTGATCTGGATCTAGAGAATAGATTTGGAGATTTTTAGGGTTTGGGAGAGATTAGAGTTCAGCTGATCTGGCTACTACTACAGAGATACATGCGTGCAGGGTTTTTATGCAAAACTTTTCACCCCCAAAACTAGGGTGTTACAAGCCTACCCTCCTTAAAGAAATCTCGCCCCGAGATTTACCTAGAGAAGGGAAGAGGTAGGGATAAGCCTGCCGCAGATCATCCTCTTTCTCCCAAGTCGCTTCTTCCTTTGAGTGATCTTCCCATTGAACCTTGCAACGCTTGATTTTCTTTCTTCTGAGTTGACGCTCATCACTAGCCAGTATTTGTAGTGGTTGAGTGAGGTAGGTGAGATTCTTCTGAAGCGGAATTCCCTGGTGTTCTATCTGATCCGTTGGTTCCTTGAGGCACTTACGGAGTTGCGAGACATGAACCACGTCATGAATTTCTCCAAGATCTGATGGTAAATCCAGTTTGTAAGATACCTCTGCTTTCCTCTTAAGGACTTTGAATGGCCCAATGTACCTTGGGGACAGTTTTCCTCTCTGATGGAATCTTCTCATCCCTTTTAACGGTGTAACCTTGAGATAAACTGATTCGCCTGGTGCAAACGACAATTCCCTTCTTCGGTTGTCGGCATAGCTCTTCTGGCGTGACTGTGCTGCCTTTAATCGTTCTCTGATGAGCTTGACGTGTGCTTCAGCTTCTTCGATGAGTTCGGGTCCAATGACTTGCCTTTCTCCTGGCTCGTCCCAATGTAGTGGAGTTCTGCACTTGCGCCCATACAAAGCTTCAAAGGGTGCCATTTGCAGACTAGCTTGGTAACTGTTATTATAAGTAAACTCCGCAAATGGTAAGCACTTTTCCCGAGAGGTTCCATAATCTAAGATGCAAGCTCTGAGAAGGTCTTCCAAGATTTGATTTACACGTTCAGTCTGTCCTCCTGTCTGTGGATGATATGCAGTGCTAAACTGCAATTGGGTTCCCAAAGCTTCGTGGAGTCTGTTCCAGAATTTGGATGTGAATTGTGTTCCTCGATCTGAAACGATCTTTTTCGGGATACCATGCAGTGTCACTATTCGCTGCAGGTATAGCTCCGCTAATTTGTTGCCATTATACGTTTTCTTGACTGGTATAAAATGAGCAACTTTCGTGAGTCTGTCCACAATGACCCATATGGAATCATATCCCCCTTGTGTTCTGGGAAGTCCTGTGATAAAATCCATACCAATCTCTTCCCATTTCCAGGTTGGCACTGGTAAGGATTGCAGCTTTTCGGCTATCTTCTGATGATCGGCCTTAATCCTTTGGCAAGTGTCACATCTTGCGACATATTCCGCGATTTCCCTCTTCATTCCATTCCACCAGAATTGCGTTCTCAGATCCTTGTACATCTTGGTGTTTCCAGGGTGTAGTGAATATGGGGTTTTATGAGCTTCGAAAGGAATTAATTCCTTAAGGTCTGTATTTCGGGGTACAGAAATCCTTCCTCGATACCACACAATTCCTTGATGATCTTCAATGAAATCCTGGGTTTTTCCTGATCTGATGTGGCTCTTGATCTTATGTATCTCCTCATCTTCTTTCTGAGCATCCTCAATCTGCTTTTGGAGTTGAGACTCCACAGTCACTGTAGTTAACATCCCAGATGGCACTATGGTTACTTCAAGATGATGAAATTCCTGCTGTAAGCACGGGTTTTTGGGTGTAGCTCCTTGTAGGGTATAAGCCTTTCTGCTCAAGGCATCTGCCACTACGTTGGCTTTCCCTGGATGGTAGAGTATGCTGAGGTCGTAGTCCTTGATCAGCTCGAGCCATCGGCGCTGACGCATATTGAGCTCTGTCTGTGTGAAGATATACTTGAGGCTTTTATGATCATTAAAGATCTCACACTTATGTCCAATGAGATAATGCCGCCATATCTTTAAGGCATGCACCACTGCTACTAACTCCAAATCATGAGTCGGATAATTTTCCTCATGTGGTCTCCATTGACGTGAAGCATAAGCCACTACTCGACCTTGTTGCATTAACACACAGCCTATTCCTTGCTTTGAAGCATCACAGTAAACTACAAAATCTTCTTTGCTATTTGGTAATGTGAGGACCGGTGTTGTTGTCAATTTCTGCTTCAGCTTCTGAAAACTTTCTTCACACTTAATGGTCCATTCAAATGCAACATCCTTCTTTAGCAGGTTCGTAAGAGGTTTGGCTATTTGGGAAAATCCTTCAATGAATCTCCTATAATATCCTGCTAATCCCAAGAAACTTCTAATCTCTGAAACTGAGGTAGGTTGCTTCCACTCCTTGATTGCGGAGATTTTAGCTGAATCCACTGAAATTCCTTCTGCTGTCAACACATGTCCAAGAAATGAAATTCTTGAAATCCAAAATTCACATTTGTCAAACTTGGCATAAAATTGCCTCTCTCGTAGCCTTCCCAAGACTAGGTGTAAATGTTGCTCATGCTCTTCCGTACTCTTGGAATATATTAGAATGTCATCTATGAATACTATGACAAACTTGTCAAGATAATCCATAAACGTACTGTTCATGATATTCATGAAAGCTGCCGGAGCATTGGTCAATCCAAAGGGCACTACTGTAAACTCGTATAAACCATATCTGGTAGTGAAAGCAGTCTTCGATATATCTTCCTTCTTGATCTTCAGCTGATGATATCCAGATTTCAAATCTATCTTGGAAAATACTTTGGCTCCTCGAAGTTGGTCGAACAAGTCATCAATTCTTGGTAATGGGTACTTGTTCTTAATAGTGACTTCATTCAAAGCTCGGTAATCTACACACATCCGTAAAGTTCCGTCTTTCTTCCTTACAAACAAAACTGGGGCTCCCCAAGGTGAAGCACTGGGTCGGATAAATCCTTTACCCTCCAGTTCCACTAACTGATTTTTCAACTCTTCTAAGTCCGTTACCGGCATCCTATATGGTCTCTTGGCTATAGGTGCCGCTCCTGGTTTAAGCTCAATGGTAAACTCTATCTCCCTGTCAGGTGGCATCCCTGGGAGTTCTTCTGGGAATACATCCGGGTATTCATGTACTGTGGGCACTTGATCCAAGCATACTTCTTGAAGTGCATGGACTGATCCTTGCAGTTTTTCGACCGATGATCTTTCCGCATGGAATAGGACTTCCTTCCCTTGGTTACTAACAAGGCTTAGAGTTTTCTTCTCACAATCCACTAGTCCTTTATGCTGAGATAACCAATCCATTCCTATTATAATGTCTAGGCCTTGCAGTTCTAGGACTAATAGATTAGCCAAGAACTCTACCCCTTCTAATTCGAAGGTTATATGACGACAAGCTGAATATACAGGCAGCTTAGCTCCTGGGGTCTGTATAGCCATAGGGTACTCTAGAGGTACCATAGGTATTCCCACTTTAAATGCAAAATCTTCTGATATGAATGAGTTTGTAGCCCCAGGATCAAACAGTATTAAAGCAGATGCAGACTGGATCAAGAATCTACCTAGGAGAATGTCAGAGGCATTGTCCGCTTCTTGAAGGGAGGTGAAGTTCAGTCGGCCTCCTCGGCCTGCCATTTGTCTTCCTCCTCGCCCTCGTCCTCGGCCTGCTACATTTCCCCCTCTGTTGGGCAAACCTCCTCTGGGGCTCTGCAATGGTGGTGAAGCTGTGGTTCTAGGTGCCATCACTTGTGTTCCAGCTTGCGATCTTGCTATCGCCATTGGGAGTTGGATCCACGGGCAACTGTCTTTGCGGTGTCCCATCTGTCCGCAATGATAGCATTGAGTCCTTTTCTGAGGGCAATCCCGTTGATAGTGTGCTCCTCTGCAGTTGGGGCATGTCGGCGTGAATGGTGGTCTTGACGCCGGGTAGGGCGGACGAAAATTTGGAGGTGTTGGGGCCCTTCCCCTGGATGAGCTGGCTGGCGGTCGCGACTGTTGCATCATCTTCCTCTTCCGATTTTCTTCTCCGAGGCCTCGCTTTTCTTCTATCTTTAATACTCGATTCACCAGGGTCTGGAATTCTGTGAACTCATGGGAGGCAATCTGATACTGCAAATAGTGCTGAAGTCCCTCGGTGAAGCGTTCAATCTTCTTATCTTCCGTGTCGATGTCGTTGGACGCATACCGAGCTAGATGGTGGAATTGGTGCAGGTACTCAGTGACAGTCCGGTTCCCTTGAGTCAAGTTCCGGAATTCTCGGCGTTTAGCTGCCATGACGCCTGTAGGGATATGGAATTTTCGGAATTGGTCCTTAAATTCCGTCCAGGTGATGTTGTCTTTGTCCAAGTGTGCTTCTTGATAATTCATCCACCAAGCAGCTGCTGCTCCAGTGAGTTGGTGTGATCCAAATAACACCTTCTCTCGATCATTGCAACGAACAGTGTCCAGTTTCCTTTCGATGTCCCGCAGCCAGTCGTCTGCGACGATTGGGTCGGTCGCGCTTGCGAAGGTTGGCGGTCGCGTCTTCTGGAAGTCTGAGAGTCGAGTTCCGACGGCAGTACCTTCAGCAGTCCCTGGCATTTTCTGAATGACTTGAGCTAGCAACTGGGTATGTGCAGCCTGGGCTTCTTGGCGGCTCCTCTCCATTGAAAGAAGAATTTCCTGGAGACTTGGTGAGTCTTCTTGTGGTGGTAGTGAGCTCTGCGATCCTGGATGAGGTGTGGTTCCTCTTCGTGGTGTAACTGGGTCTTGGCCCTCTTGGTCATCTTGGGTCCTTCTCCTTGTGTGAACCATTCTGATCTTCTGAAGAGAGAAGCAGACAGGTCTAACTAACTAGAGAGAATTAGGGTACTAATGCAGAAATTAATGCGAAGCTGATTCATTAATGCACAAGTAGTTGATACAAAAGCGGCTAAACGCCTTAGTCTGATACAATCAAAATACAAGTAATGGTGATGATAACAACCCAAAAGCATCACCAAACCTAGAAGATCTACCCTGGCCTGAGGATCTAAAAGAACAGGCAACTAACTGCTCCCACAGGGCTCAACCTCCTCTGGCTCCATCTCGTCGTCGGACTCCTCCAGAGTGACAACCCCGGGTGGTCCAGACTCATGGAACAGTAGCGCTGACCCACTGCCCTCTGCCTGGCGGGTGCTAGGGGTAGAGAATGAGCGTCGGTACCCAGCTGCATTAGCAACCCTCCGAGGAATCAAGCTAGGTCCCGCACTGGGTCCAAAGGTACGAGCTGGGGAGACAACTGTCGGAGCAACCTCCTCAACTGTGCGGCGTCTCTGAGCTGCAGGCTGAGAAGTCAACGACGGGGAAGCGGTTCGGCCACGTTTCTTCTGCTCCTCCAACTCCTTGCGGAGCTCCTGATGCTCAGCAAGCAAGGTGGAGTAGCGCGAGTTGAGGGTCCTCAACAGACCTACGGTGCCTGCCAGACACGGGTCCGGGTACTCCACGATGGGTGACAACCCAGAGGGAGATGAAGGCACGTGACGGAAAGGTGACTCCTGGAGCCGACATGAGTACACCTGGCGTACCCGATGCACAGTCTCTCGAGCTGCGTCCTGGATAGCATCCAGTCGGCTTGCCCTGCTGGCCTCCACCCTGATCACCCGTCCTTCACGACTATCGAGAGCGTGCACCAGCACTTTGGCCTTGAAGCCAAAGCGACACCCCTCATAATAGTCCCAAATAGTCTCGCAGATCGGGCGCTCATCAATCCATAGGAATTGAGCAATATGCCACAGCAATGTGGCCCATCCACCGAGACGCTCGATGTAGCTGAAACGCTCCTTGGCCATCCTGCCGAGAAATTTTGGAAGCAAAATAAGATTTTGAAATCAACATTTTCATAAGAGCAAGAACATCCTTTGCAAAATAAAATTTTTCAGAAATAATTTTTAAATAATTTACGAGGTCCTGGCGCTACCAAGCCCTGAGGGTATCGTCCTACAGTCAAGGTCTGTGCTGCTCTGATACCACTATTTTTGTCGTGACTGCCACGACTGTCACATCACCTGTGAGGAGCCCAGCTCGGTGCAGCTGGTCCCTTAAACCACTTGACTTCCTAGGATGAGTCAATCACTGGGATACATTGAAGCAGCAAAATAATACAGTAGTCATAATTGTATGGCCATCAGGCCTTAGTACAAAACGAGGTACAGTGCCTTACAAGGCACAAGGGTCTAACAAAATAACACATCTAGTCGGCAGAAGCTAGGCCCAAAAGCAATCCACAGGAAACAGAGGTTGACAGCAAGACAGCACCACATCAGGGCTCCGGAGGAAACTGCTCATCATCTCCTGGGTCCGCAGCATCTTCAGGGTATCCTCCAAGGTCGTAGAACGCTCCATCTATTGAGCAGTTGTTGCAAGGGTGAGTACTTATGTACTCAGCAAGTCATAGGGGAGGTAGAGATATAGTTACAGTATAAATGACATGAGCCTATGCTATTGGGGAAAGAGTGAAGGGTTTTTCCCAAAATACATTTCTTTCTCAATTCTTACTCAACTTATGATCATACCCATGGCAGTAATTAAATCATATTGATGGTGATACATATATCCCATATCCAAGGCGATATAACCTCATATCACATTATTTTTATGCAAGCCTTTCAATCTTATACTCATGCCAGTATGTCGTATACTTTAGGGCATAAACCACATGCCTCTTAGTTATCATATGATCTCTATATTATGGTATTACCGCGACACGTCAACACATGACAGCCCACGGCAACGCCCCTTATCATGACAACACATGCCACTTGGGTAATCTTGAGCTAACAAATTTTAGTTTATAAAACAATACTTGTGTCACACCCCGTGGATTTAATCCACCGCGGCATACTCCTAAAACTCGGGAGCACGAAGTATTCGAATACATTTTTAAACTCTGCAGAGATGTACCACTTTTTCACTCGACTTCCAAGTCGGGCCAACTCCATGTGACTTATACGCATGTGACAAGGCCGAGATCACACAACGTTTTTGCTGTCTAGTATTAACAGTATCCCTGCCCGGTAAATGGACAATACCGTCCCAAGTACCGTTGTGGGTCCTCCCCACTGCCTTACTTCCTAGCCTGGGTCTATGTTCCCGCAGGACACATAACCTCTTTTGATTACAGTCGCGCACGACTTAATCTGGCGTAGGGTGTCTTCCTTCTTTACACCTTATCCTCTCATAATTTTTCTGATCTCACATCACTCATGGACGAACTGCGTCCCACCAGTTTCCACGCGAGAAACCGGATCGACAAGCCATGCAGGGAACTGATAATACTAAGAAAGCTACTAGGTTGCGCCTGTCCCATACCAGGTAAGTGGTTGGTACGTTTTTCATGCCACTAGACGCACAATACAAGGTTCTAGTCCTTATATGCCAGTGACCAGATCATACCACAACCCGTGCACCTTCAGTGCCTACACCTTCAGTGCAGCCAAGCACCTCCAGTGCTACCACCATTCCATACCAAAATACTGGTCACGGCTAGGGGTTCTATTTCATGAATATAAATGTACATGTTTATACTTTTATTAGTTCATGGCTTACTATCTTATCAAGTTCACATTCCTCAAGTATTCAATCTATCACTGCCATAATATCACTGATCTCAACACATGCAATATTAATGAGATATCTATTCATGGAATAGCGTAGCGATTCATAAAATATGGGTTTCAATATGATCAAAGTATGACTTGCCTTCCGCGTCGTAAGTATCAGCAGTCGATGACGGTTCAGCGACAAGATCTTCAACCCCGGACTCTTGCTCTGAACAAGATCAAACAAGCAAACAGGCATTACAATCAATCCTATTCTTACTAATCCACTACATGCAAAGATGCAAGGAGAAAATACTCTGGTGATACAAGGTTTGAAAGCGATTTGAGTTTAACTATGGAAACCAGGGTTAAAATTAGCTGTTAAGGTTTACAAGGTTCCAAAATATCAGGGTAATATCAAGGTGGTGACTGGTTCGCCCAAAAACAGCGAATGTCTTTAGGTTGGCATTCGGTTCAAGGCATCGACATAAGGTCAATGGGTGATAGAGGGCTCAACTCAAGTTGTGACAGTAGAGAAAAGTGTAGATCACAACGTCAGGAGTCTAAGGGACAAAGTTATTTTCACAGTGCATGGCTGGAAGTGGGTGAAAAGGCTCAATGCCACTGGCTGACATAGGCTGACAGTGCTCTAGAATGGCATTGACATGGTTTGAGCAGTTTCCAGTGGCTAAAGTAGGTTTTGATCCAAGCATATGGTGCACAAGGTAGTGAGACAACTATTTGACAAAGTAGTTTCTGTTTTACATGACCAGAGGTGGGTGAACAGGGCTAATGCCACTGGCTGACATAGCCTGGCATAGGCTTGACACGGCCAGAAACTAGGGTTAGCCATATCTTTTGACTCAGGGCTCCAAATGATGCACCACTTTGTCTGGTGGTTAGGCATTTGTAACAGGAACAAATGTCTCAACAGGATCTAGGGCAGGGGATGGCCGGAAAGTGATGAAAACCGGCGAAGGACACGGTGGCCGAACTGTTCTCAACAGTTTCTGGACAAAACCTTGGCATGGTGATACCTCTTCATCTGGGCCGATCCAGGTGTCGAGTTAGAAGGCAAAAATACTCCTGGGGCCGAGGCACATCTACTAGACAAGGTGGTTGGGGTTGAAACGGCCGGGAACAAAATCCGGCGACCGGAGCTAGGGAAGAAGACACAAAATTTGGGCATTTCTGATCTAGGGCAAACGAACTCGAATCCTTGCTTGAGGATGGTCTCTGGGGCATAACAGAGCTAGGTGTGAAGTCAATTTAACTGGAAAATCACCACAGAAGCTTAACGGCGAGTTCCAGTTTGCATGCAAGGTGTAAACTTGGGGTTTTTCATATTTTAGCGAAATTGGTGATTCTGGTTGCTTAGATGTGTTCCACACAGTCCATTGATCAATATTGATCACAGGCTCGAGAGTTAAATCGGTTTAATTGGGGTTTAATTGCTCGCCAGAGTTGTCGGGGAAAAACAGCAATTCCCGGCGATGAGGTGCGATAGAACTCAATTGGCTGCTACTACACAGGTAAGTGGTTGAGAGTAACTCACTGGTAGCTTCAATTTGGAGTTCAGTGCAGTGGATTGGCCTGGCACCGTGAGCCTCTTCTCGAGCTCGCCGAAGAAGACGAAGACGACGGCGTGGTTAAGAATTTGAGTGGTTCTGGCGTGAGTGTGTTTGAGCTGAGCTGGGGGGGCTTTTATAGGCACAGCAAGGGGCTTGCAACGGCTGGAATTGCCTGGAGAATTGAAGCTCGAATCGATGGCGAATTGACCGGCCGGGCGGGACAGCAGCGAAGCGACGCGCTCCAGCGGCCGTGCCGGCTTTAGCCTGCTGCTCTGGTGGAGGTGAAGGCGAAGTGATGCCTCCCCCCAAGGCATGCTTGCGACGTGGCGCAATTGTGCTGCCGTTGTCGGGCGCGCGCGCGGGAGAACGAAGGCGCTGCTGGCGGGCGAGGTGATTCCACGGTGGCGAACACGATGCGCACACGCGGCAGGGAAACAGTGGCTGGGGTGGCAACGCTGGAGATTGCCGGTGACGAAGCCGCAGCGGTGGCAACGGCGACGACCAAAATCCGGCGCTCGTGGTCGTTTGAACGGCCTGGTCGTGCACAGTAGCCTGTGGTCGAACCAGGGACTGATTTGCGATGATTTTTGGTTTGGCTTTGGACTAGATTGCAAATCTGGTCTTTGAGAGGTTTAATTTGAGATTTGATTTCATGGCTGAGTATAATATTTCTATTAATACCCATTTAGCTCAATTTTGGAGAAAGTTTGATAAGATTTGAGGGATTTCACCTATTTTCGAAAATAGGGTAAAATTAGGGTAAACTAAATCTGGATTTTGTCGATCTCGAATTCTGGTGATTGGAGAGAGATTTTGAAGTCTGATCAAACAGGAGATCTGTATCAAATAGCATTTGGGAGGTGTTCCCTGAAGAAATTCTGGAGTTGGAATTGATCTAGCTCCCAACTTTTTGAAGTGAGTTGAGGATGAACCTAGGAACATATTCCAGGGGTTACTTGAGTCTGGATAAGGTTAAATCAAGATAACTCAATTATCTGGAAACTGGGGTACTTAGGGTAAATCTGAATTTTCCTGTTTTCGAAAATAGAGAGAGGCTTAGGTACTGGGAGTTAGGGTCAGAATTTGATCTGGCTCCTGAAGACTTTTATCTTCAGGGTAACTGGTAGGTTAAATCTGGATGGTCAGATCTTGATCTGGATCTAGAGAATAGATTTGGAGATTTTTAGGGTTTGGGAGAGATTAGAGTTCAGCTGATCTGGCTACTACTACAGAGATACATGCGTGCAGGGTTTTTATGCAAAACTTTTCACTCCCAAAACTAGGGTGTTACACTAGTGTAGTCGACGCACATGCGCCACTTGCCATTTGACTTGCGGACCATGACCAGATTGGCGAGCCATTCCGGGTGATCCACTTCACGGATAAACCCGGCCTGTTGGAGTTTGTCCAACTCCTCTCGGATGGCTTCCTGTCAGTCAGCAGCAAAACGCCTGAGCTTTTGCTTTATTTGTTGTTGTCCAGGTCGAATTGCTAACCTGTGCTCAATTACTTCCCTTGGGACACCGGGCATGTCGGACGGTTTCCACGCAAACACATCTGCATTAGCCCGGAGGAAAGCAACGAGGTCGAGTTCCTATTTGTCATCCAGAGCTGATCCGACCCGGATTGTCTTGGATGGATCATCCGGGTACAAAGGAACCAATTTGAGTTTTTCATCTGGTCGAGGAGCAGCCTTGATCGCGTCGTTGGTAACAGTGGCGACCTGAGCGTCCCGGAGGGGAAGTTGGTCGACCATCTCCAAAGATAGCCGGTCGCACGTGAGTGCCACGTTACGACTGCCTCGGACCGAGATGACACCTTTGGGGCCAGGCAATTTCCCGCACTGATAAGCATAGTGCGTTGCCATCATGAACTTAGCAAGGGTTGGCCTGCCAAAGATTGCATTATAAGCTGAGTCACAATCGATTACGTCAAAAGTAACCAATTCTGTCCGGAAGTTGTCTGGTTCTCCCAGAGTGACCGGGAGGACCACTTGTCCCAACGGCATCATGGAGGGGCCAGGGATTATCCCATAAAATGGATGGATTATGAGTTTAATCTTCGAACGAGGAATTTGCATCTCGTCGAGTGCCTTGACCAACAAAATGTCAAGGGAGCTTCCTCCGTCGATCAGGACTGCAAATTCACCTGAAGTTGAAATGCATATGGAGCAAATATCTTAGAATACCCCATATCAGATTATAAAAATTCATTGGGAAATCATTCAGAACAAGAAGCTACTCAGAAGAAGGAAGTGAATTTTCAGCAAACCTATCTCTATTCTTATCTTTCCTTGCTTTAGGTAAATCTCGGGGCGAGATTTCTTTAAGGAGGGTAGATCTGTAACATCCTGAGTTTTGGGGTGAAAAGTTTCTTTCTTAAAAATCATGCATGCATATGTCTCTTCTAGATCAACCAAATCAGCCTCAACTTTATTCTGTTCTAGCCTAAAATCTCCAAATCTATCCTGTGACCCCAAGTCAAGATCTGACTTGCCAGATTTGATCTATCAGTTATCCTAAACCTAAAAGCCTTCAGAACCTGGATTCAATTCTATCCCTAACTTCCAGAATTATCAACTCTTTTCTGTTTTCGAAAACAGAATATCTGTTATTACCTTTTACCCTAAGTTTCAGAAATTCAGATTTAATCAAAATCTTAGCCAAGTTCAGACCAGATTATTCCTGGATTATGATCAAGGGTATGCCAATACCTTAATCCAAAAAGTTGGCAGCCAGATTTCACCATCTGAACCTTTTCGCAAATCAGTCCAAGAGTATCGCAGATCAGTCCTTTTTCCAGATTTTCTAAAAGCCAGAAAAGGCAAAATGTTGCAAATCATCTCCAAATTCAAATCTGATTCAGGGAATACCTCCCAAATGCTTTTCAATACAAATTCTTCTTTTATGAGTATCTCAAAATCAAACCCTAAATTCCAGAATTCGAGATCAATAAGATTCAGACTTATTTTACCCTAATCTACTCTGTTTTCAGTTCATATCAAAAGTCATCCAAATGTCTCAAATTTTATCTTCAATCTGTGCCAAATCATTTGTGAAATTAAGTATACCAAAACAGCAGAATCAAAATCAGATCAAACCTTCCAAATCTCCAGATTTACAGTTCAGTCCAAATCAAGAATTGGAAATTGCAATCAAGCCCAAATTCGACCAGGCCGTTTGCTGTGCTTGTGCGCCGTAGCTGCTCGTCGCCGGCGAGGCTTCGCCGCACTTGTGACCGTGCATGCCGGTGCGCACGTGTCCTCGCTCCAGCCGTGTCGTGGCAGCGCCACTGCAACGTCGACGACCAGCGCCTGCTCCCGCGCGCGACCAGCAGCCTTTTGTCAGCAATTCACTGCCACGTTGCCTTGCCGCGCCAATGTTGTCGCCACCGCTTGCTCCAGCTTGCCATGTCCCGATGAACTGACATGATGATCAACTGCAGAGCCGTTGTCGCCGTCGCATCACCGGTTAATGCTGTGTCTTCGCCGCTAATGCTCCTGCACGCAACCAGTCAAGTCACAGCAACCAATCTCTTCATTGTTCCCCTTTGCCATCTTCGCCGAGCCTATATAAGCACTCCTGTGCTCAGCAGTTTCCTCCACACATCACCAGGACTTAACCAATTTCCAAATTTCACCGCTGCAGTCGTCTTCTCCGGCGAGCCATCGAGGAGGCTCACGGTGACGGCTCATTCCACATCATCTCTTGCCAAATTGACAGTATCTGTGAGTTTCCCTCGTCTCCCTCATCGTGCTGTACCATCTAATTGGTTTACATTGCACCTTATCGCCGGTGATCGCCGGGATTGCTAAATGCCCTGTTCCGGCATTGTAGCTCGAATTACTCCAAATTAGCTTTCGTATCTGTAATCAAAATTTATCAGTAAGCCAAATCAAGCAAGCCTGTGAAGTTGGATTTCGAAATTAAGCAAGAATCGAACCTTTTCCCTAAACCGAGCTTCACCAGAAAACCGGCGATCGTCGCCAGGCTTCTCCGGCCATCCTCCGGCCAAATTGATCGTGCAGGTAGCTTCCTCTTATCTCTCTTTCACTTCCCAAGCTTGGAATCGAGTTCATTCGACCTGTATCAAAAAGCCCCAAATGGCAGTCTTCTTCTCCGGCGTCGATCACCGGAAAACCTATTCCTGGTCGTTTCAGCTTCATCCACTTTGTCATTTAGATGTGCCTTAGCTTCCTGAGTATTTTTGTCTTCTAGCCCGACACCTAGATCGGCCTAGATTGGAAGATATAGCTTTGCCAAGTTTTTGTCCAGAACTGCTCCAGTGCAGCCAGTTCATCTCTGTTCATCATCAAATTTCTTGCCTTCTAGCCATCTTCTGCCCTAGATCCTGTTGAATGATTTGTTCCTGTTATCATTGCCTACCTCCCAGACAAAGTGGTGCATCATTTGGAGCTCTAGATCAGAAGTTATGCCAAGCCCTAGTTTCTGGCCATGTCAAGATCAATGCCAGACTATGTCAGTCAGTGGCATTAGCCCTTTTCACTCCCTTCCAGATGTGCATTTTGGGCATAACTTTGTCTCTTAGATTTCTGAGGTTGTGATCAACATTTTCTTCTTCTATCACAACTTGATTTGAGCCCTTGAATTATATTAGCCGCTAAACCCTAGCTTTTGACACTATTCTGGTGCATGCCAGCCAATGGCATTGCCTTGTTTACTCATTTCTGATTATGCATTTTGAAAGCCACTTTGTCCACTGAATTTGTAGAGTTATGACCTACACTTTCTTCCACTATCATAACTTGAGATAAGCTCTCTAGCTTTCCCTGAAGTTATGCCAGAGCCTTGATCCGAATGTCGATCTGCTGACATTCGCTATTTTTGATCAAACCAGCCACAAAACTGATGTTCTTATTGTAACCTTGAGATCCTAAGAGCATCTACCACCCATCCTTAGCCAAATCCTTGAAACCCTAGATCTCAACTCAGTTCAGCTTGTAATCTCAATTATCTCCAGTATCGTTCAGTCACTCTTGTTAAGCATATCTGCATATAAATCCTAAAACATCTTAATATATAAGTAATATTTGTGTGTATTGTTTGGTTTGTCGTCGAGCAGATTCAGAAGCTGAGATCGAGGACTTCGCTGTTGACCCGTCATCAACTGCTGTTTCTTACGACGCGGAAGGCAAGTCATATCCTTGGTCATCTTGAACCTATATTTTAAATGTTGCTAAAACATAACCTTGAATATAGGCAATATTGCATGTGAAAGATTGAGAATGGTTGATTTATGAATTGGCAGTACTAGACTGGTTATCTGTGAAATGTGAAATAAACAAGTTTTGAGCCATGAACTATTATATGTATTTATATACTTATATTCATGAAATAAAACCCCTAGCCGTGACCAAAAAATGGTATGGATGGCTGTAGCACTGGAGGTACTAGACTGCAAAGGAATGCAGGCACTGAAGGTGCAGGGTTGTGGATGGTCTGGTCATTGGCATATAAGGACTAGAACCTTGTGTTGTGCGTCTAGTGGCATGAACAACGTGCTAACCGCAAGCCTGGTATGGGACAGGCCTGAACAAGTACTTATGTGGATCGTACATGAAACCCCTGCATGAGTTGTGTTGTGATGATTGACTTGGAGGCTGACTCCTACTATCACTGAAGGTGATCTGATATTTGACCCAGTAATGGGAAAATGAGGTGGGGTGGAGGTTATGATACAGCCTACCACAACTGTGTTTCGCTGAGAGCCACAGGGTCAGGGGTGAATTGTAAGTGATGCATAACAAAAGTTCTTGTTATTTCCACCTTGCCGCTCACAGTATGAAGTGAGTCAGGGGTCCAATCATTTTGTTATGATAGGAAAGGTTTGAAAGTGGAATATCTTGCGGGTAAATTGGTACCTCTCTGCAGAGTTAAAAACGTATTCGAATACTCCGAGCTCCCGGGTTTTATAGGAGTCTGCTGCGGTGGATTAAATCCACGGGGTGTGACACAAGTACTATTTTCTAAATAAAATATGTTTAATCAAGATTACCCAAATGACATGTGTTGTCATGATAAGGAGTGCTGCCGTGGGCTGTCGTGTGTCGACGTGTCGCGGTAGTGCTATAATCTAGTGAACATGAATGATGATGTTATATTATGAAAAGTGCTGCCATGAGATGAGGTATGAAAGAAAAAGATTATTTTATAAACATCCATAATTCTTGACTAGTCTAGGTTCATGTCATCACTACTATATGTATCTACTCTTACCTATGACTTGCTGAGTACGTAAGTGCTCACTCTTGCAACCTACAAATCAATAGACGGAGTGATCAACAATCAAGATGAAGGCGTGGAGAACTTATTGGATCCAGAAGGAGGAGCGTCAGTCCCGTCATTTCCCTGATGTGTGTTGTTCTGCCGTCCACTTCTCTTTTGTGGGTGGGTCACCTATCTTCTGCTGTGTAGATGTTATTTTGCTAAACCATGTATACCGTGAAGGCATTGTAATCTCCTTATGTAATATCAAGGCCAGCAGGCCACACTGCTTAACTATTTTGTAAGTTACTCTGTTGCAATGTGATATACTCCTGTGCTTGACTTATCCTGGGACGTCAAGGGTATGTGTATGCTATGCATATATGGGACTAGCTGCAGCGAGCTAGGTCTCTACAAGAGTAGTCGTAGTCCCAGTCTCGGGGCGCGACAGACAATCAGCGCGATCAAATGTTAAAGGTGTATCCGACCAACGGGGGTACTGAGGTTCGCCAAGGGATGTCTCCGTTTGGTTAACCTCTCGGTAAAAGGCCGTAAACTGCCTTTTGGAAACGAAAGAAGAAGAACCTCCAAAAATAACGTTAACATGATTTTGAGGTACCTGGTAGGACATTTCCTCGTCTCCGTCGGCGTCCCTAAGTCCGCATGCCTGTTCTTTGGGCGGTAAGGTTGGCATTGGACCAACTCCCTAGTAGAAGTCATCCAATTGCTTCAACCAACTCCTGCAATTTTTGAGGTCGTGGCCTGCGGAGTTGTGGAGTGGACACCACTTCTTGCCCTCCTGCGGATTAGTTGACTTTTCTGGCCGGTCGACATTTTGACCACCAGAAGCAGTTTTATTTTTGAATGATGACTTATTACCTTTGGTCGAAGGTGGCTTCTCTGCGACTGCGACCTCGCGGTACTGTCCAGAGCGGTTCCTCTTCGACTTCTTCGACTTCCAACCCGATGAAGATTCGGGCTTCTTGCTTGAATCTTCTTTCCTGGCGTCCTTGAAGCCTGGTTGGGGTGGTAGGTCCCTCTTGTCGACCATTCGATTCCATTCGACCGCTTCGGCTGCATCAGAATATCGATCGGCCATGTCGAACAGATCGGCCACTGATCGAGGAGGGTGGATAAGCAAGTCCTCGGTGAATCTCCGGTATCGAACGGCACGCTTGAATGCCCTGATTACGGAGCCATCAGATATGTTCGGGATGGTATTCCTCACCCCGACAAACCTCTTGACATACTGTCGAAGTGTTTCGGTCGAAGTTTGCCACAGCCGATGAAGGTCGTCCTCCTTACCCGGCTTTTGGTAACAATTTTGGAAATTGCTGAGGATGGCATCGCATAGCATTTCCCAATTGTAGATGGAACCCTCGGGCTGATTAAACAGCCAGGTTCTAGCCGGTCCTGCGAGGACTGTAGGCAGGTAGTTGGCCATGACTTTGTCATCGCCTCCTGCCGCTTGGATGGCAGTGATATAGATTTGAAGGAACTCGGATGGGTTCTGAGTTCCGTCAAACCTCTCAATGGCCCCTGGTCGAAACTTATCGGGCTAAACGACTGCTCGTAGGCCAGGCGAAAAGGCTTTGCAACCAACGTAAGGGCCGTGAATCGCCCTGTGACTCTCGGTTGGGTCTCGGGCGACCTCACGCAATGGCGAGGTTACTCGTGGTCCCAAACGAGAGTGAACAGGAACTTGATCCCTACTACGAGAATCCTGTATTCGCCGGTATTTGTCCTGTCGGGACGGTACGGGCGGCGGGTAACTCCGTCGGCCGGAACCAGTATGAGGACAATCTCGCTCGCGGGAGCGGGTTACCGAGTGGGAGGAGGCCGTTGGGGTCGCTTCGGACGCGACCTCATCCAGTCTCTCCGCCAGGATCCTAAAAAAGGCCGGTTTCTGCGCATCCGTGACCGTAGGAGGAAAGTTACGCATGACTTCCGCGATAGATCACAGTCGACCATGGGTACTTCTCCTAGGGGCACCAGGTGTTATCGTTTCTTCGTCCACCGGGAAACGCTCCGGTGGTAAAGAAGGGGTTTGGTTACGTTTGCGACCACGCGACCGTCGAGAAGAACCCGGAGCAGCATCGTAACGAGCCTGCGCATCTTGAAGAGCCTCTAGGGCAGTTCTACGTAGTTCGTTGTTTTGTTGCTCGAGATCTTGATCTTCCTTCTGTTTGCGATCTTGTTCTTCCCTGGCAGCCTGTTGATCGGGAGTTTCTTCTGACAACGCAGCAAACTGCCTAGGGAGAGAGGTTGCCGATGGGGAAAACATCTCGGTTTGTTCCGAGTCGGACTCGAAATCAAAGAGACGGTGAAGGTTATCAGGGTCGAACCTTCCAGGGCTAATTTCTGGGTCATCATCACACTTTCCCTCAGCGGGGTCGTATGACGGGCCGGATTCATCGCCTAGCGCATTAAGAACCTCCGTGGGTTCTGACCTTACGCTAGTTGCTCCCTGGTCGATTGACATGACCTGGAGAGACGATTCAACCTGTGGAAGATTCTGGCCTTCGACCTCCTCCATCGGGACAGGATCGCTCAGAGAAGGCATTGGGATACGGGCATAATCCTCGAGATCGAAATCGTTCTCGGAATCATATGCTGCAGCCATGTTTCAGCGAACCTCCGGATTTAAACTAGGACGCATTGAGAAAGGCCCCACGGTGGGCGCCAGCTGTCGACGATTCGGACTCGGAGTCCTCAGCCGAACTTATGCAAAATTTGTAATGGTGAGACCTTTCAAGATGACCCCCCGGGAAGGTATGTAGAACAATGGTGAACAGGAGCACAGAGAGATTTATACAAGTTCGGGGCCTCCATGGTAGGAGTAATGGCCCTACGTCCGGTTAGGATTTCACTATGAGTGTTAAAGGGTTACAAAATGGTAGAAAAACTCCTTCACAGGCGAAGGGTTTTTCCCTATGTAAATGTACAGAGTAAAGCCAAGGAGGCTTGTAAGAACTATCTAATTTAGGCCGTAGACTTGGCTGTTTTTAGTGGTTGAGATGCATTATGTCTCACTTGCATCAGGAGTCTTGTTCTTCCAAATGGATCGGATCCCCCTTTTGATGTATTTCGCCACCCTTTTATACTGGACGAAAGGATGCCATTTCGTAACTGCATCAAACAGTTGTTTGGACGGTTGGATGCGGTTTATTGAACCGCTCTTAACTTCCAAGTAGATCAAGCACGTGTTATTCGTGAAATAACTGCTTGTATTAACCTCTTGGCGGTTAGTCCTCTACGTGGAGGAATCTTCGGGATACTTGGAATATTCCCACTATAGGGATAATCGGTCAGATAAATTCCAAGTACCTTGGTCGAGAATGTTCTGACCGCAGGGTGTTGGCTGACCGCGCGACATCTTCGACATTCTGTTCGCGTATAACATACGAACTCCTGATCGCGCAAAGCCTGTGGTCTGATCGCACGAGGCTTGCGATCTGATCGCGCAAAGCCTGCGACCTTAGGCTGATGCTTCTCAGAATGACTTGAGTTCACACCGCCGGGCACGTGTCTGACTCGAATCTGTCTTGAGCCAACAATGCATTTATTTGAACTGACTCGTAATGACCAAGGACATGCCAACAAGCCCCGTGTGCGTTGAGAAATGGCTTATTGAGGGGTGTCTTGTCTGGAAGTGATCACGAGATTGGCCAGGTAATCCGGTCGAGGTATTGCAGTGATACAATTATCGGTGATCAGCCCCCGAGCTAGACTCGTAACCTATGGGCAAAAGGAATAACTATCACATGAAACAACTAAAAGTACTGATTTTGTTAAATTATGCTAATTGAAAAGGAAAAGGGTTGGGAAACTTACACGTAAAACTTGCGCAGTTGCTCGATGTTCCATGTATTGGATAAGATTCTACCATCCTCCATTGCTAACCGAGCCGGCCCTAGTCACGGAACTGAGACAACAGTGTAGGGGCCTTCCCATTGAGGGGAGAATTTATTGCGATTAGATTGGTTTTGTATTTTACATAAAACCAGATTACCCACGTGAAGGCTACGTGGTCGCACCCTTTTGTTATGGTATTTGCGCAAGCTTGCAAATACACCGCGGACTTGACCAAAGCTCGATCACGTTTTTCATCCAGGAGAATCATATCTTGTAATCGTTGTCCGCTCTAATCAACTTGTTTGAATTGATCTGTTCGGACAGAACGAATACTAATTTCCATGGGTAACACATCCTCAGCCCCGTATACCATATGGAAAAGTGTCTCACCGGTGGCTCGACTAGAAGTAGTACGTAGTGCCCACAGAACGGTATAGATCTCATCTACCCAAGCCCCCGAGAGTGTCTTAAGGCGATCAAAATGCGCTTTTTGATGCCCTGCAATATTTACCCATTGACACGTTCAACGGCACCATTGCTCTGCAGATGAGCTACAGAGGCAAAGCACACCTTGGTTCCAATATTGTCGCAATAGTCCAGAAAGAGGCCGCTAGCGAATTGGGAACCATTATCAGTGATGAGACAATTTGGAACACCGAATCGAGTCACAATGTTCTTGTGAAAGAACATTTGTGTGGCAGCAGCAGTGACATTGCGTACTGGCTCGGCCTCAATCCACTTTGTAAACTGTTCAATAGCTATGAACAAGAACTTGTATCCATTAACCGCTTGTGGCATAGGACCAACAATATCCACCCCCCAAACCGCGAAAGGCCATGCTAGAAGGATAGATTGTAGAGCGTAGGCAGGTTGATGGACCTGTCTCGCATGAAATTGACACTGAGGACATGTCTTGACCATATTTTTGGCATCATCAAGTGCCAAAGGCCAGTGAAATCCTTGTCGACAAGCTTTCCCGACTAGGGTACGATATGACACGTGCGCACCGCATACACCGTCATGAATTTCTTTCAAGAGGGATTTACCTTCCTCTTGGGACACACAGCGCATGAACACTCCTTGAGTACCTTTTCTATACAAAACTCCTTCTATAAGTTTGTATAGACGCGCTTTTCGAACTAACCGATCGCTATCAGTTTCGTCCTCGGGCAAGGTCCCGTGTTCGAGATAGACTCTCAATGGATGGGTCCAATCTCGTTCTTGTCCGAGGTTGGTAACGCAGACTGTTACTGGATCATCCTCGGTCCTAGTCATGATCGAAGGATGTTCCAAGTGTTCAACGAACACTTCTGTCGGGGCGGATGTGCGTGAGGACCCATTTTGGATAATTGATCTGCGAGAATGTTGTCCTTTCGTGGGATGTATTGGACTTCGAAATGACTGAAGTGTTTTTCCAATCTCCTCACTTCCCCCAGGTAATGAGCAATTGTCTCATCGGAGGTGTTGTACTCCTTGTTTACCTGGTTTACGACCAGCTGTGAGTCTCCCCTCACCACTAATCGACGGACTCCGAGGAATTTTGCTGCCCGGAGCCCTGCAATAAGACCTTCATACTCTGCTGCGTTGTTGGTCGCAACAAAGTGTAGTTGAATGACATACTTCAGTTGGTCGCCCTGAGGCGTGACTAAGACCACTCCAGCCCCCGAGTGTTGAAAACTGCGAGAGCCATCAAAATACATCGTCCAGTGATCGGGGCATTCCAAATCTTCAGATTCCCGCACGGGTGGTTCAGGATTAGTCCATTTGACCACAAAGTCGGCCAGGATCTAAGATTTGACCGCAGTCCGAGGTGTGAAATGGAGGTCGAACGCTCCGAGTTCCATAGTCCATTTCGCGATTTGACCAGATTTCTCCGAATTCTGGACAATGTCCCCTAAAGGAAAAGATGAAGGTACTGTGATCTTATGTGCTTGGAAGTAATGTTGTAGCTTACAGGAAGCCATTAGTAGTGCGTAAAGTATTTTCTGGACCTCAGGGTATCGCTCCTTAGGACCATGAAGTACTTCTCTTACGTAGTAGACGTGTTTGTGCACAACTTCTCTTTCTATGATCAAGACAGCGCTGACCGCGTAAGGTGTGGCCGCCAAGTAAAGGAGCAATGGTTCCGCTTTATTGGGAGAAACCAAGACCGGCGGACTGGATAAATATTCTTTGACCTCCTGAAATGCTTTCTCGACCTCATCGGACCAAGTAAAATTATGATGTTTGCACAGAGCTTTGAAGAAAGGTAGTCCCTTTTCTCCCAGTCGCGATATGAATCGGCTTAATGCCGCCATGCAACTTGCTAGGCATTGAACATCATTGATGGTCGAAGGAGACCTCATTTGTTCGATGGCCTTGATTTTTTCGGGATTAACCTCGATTCCACTGGAACAAACCAGAAAACCTAGAAGTTTTCCAAACGAAACCCCGAAAGAACATTTCTCCAGGTTTAATTTTATTCCATATCGATTCAAATTACAGAAGGTTTCAGCAAGATCGTCTAAATGAGATGAACTTTTCAAACTTTTTACAACCAAGTCGTCTACATAAGCTTCAAGATTATGCCCCATCTGGGAAAGAAAGGTCTTTTCCATCAAGCGCTGGTACGTGGAAAAAGCGTTCTTGAGACCAAACAGCATTCTGACGTAGCAGTAGGTGCCGAATGGTGTGATGAAGGCAGTCTTCTCTTCATCTTCTTCTGCCATGCTAATTTGATGATATCCTGAGTAAGCATCTAGGAAACTCATCAGTTCGCAACCCACAGTAGAATCGACCAGCTGGTCGATGCGGGGAAGGGTAAATCATCATTCGGACAGGCACCATTTAAGCTGGTGTAGTCGACGCACATGCGCCACTTGCCATTTGACTTGCGGACCATGACCAGATTTGCAAGCCATTCCGGATGATCGACTTCGCGAATAAATCCGGCCTTTTGGAGCTTATCTAACTCCTCTCGGATCGATTCATGCCGATCAACAGCAAAACACCTGAGCTTCTGCTTTATTGGTCGTTGTCCAGGTCGAATTGCTAACCGGGCATGTCGGATGGTTTCCACGCAAACACATCTGCGTTAGCTCGGAGGAAAGTAATGAGCTCGAGTTCCTATTTGTCATCCAGGCCTGATCCAACCCGAATTATCCTGGATGGATCATTGGGGTACAACGGAACCAATTTTAATGTTTCATCTGGTCGAGGAGCAGACTTCATCGTATCAATAGACATTGTGGCAATCTAGGCTTCTCGGAGGGGAAGCTGATCTACCATCTCCAGGGATAACCGATCACACGTCAATGCCACGTTGCGACTGCCTCAGACCGAAATAACGCCCTTGGGGCCAAGCAACTTGCCGCACTGGTAAGCGTAGTACGTAGTCATCATGAATTTAGCAAGAGTTGGCCTGCCAAAGATTGCATTGTAAGCTGAATCACAATCAATTACATCAAAGGTAACCAATTCTGTTCGGAAGTTATCTGGTTCACCCAGCGTTACCGAGAGCACCACCTGTCCCAATGGCATCATAGAAGGACTAGGAATTATCCCATAAAACGGATGAATTATGGGTTTGATTTTAAAATGAGGAATTTGCATCTCGTCCAGTGCCTTGACCAATAAAATGTCCAAGGAACTACTGCCATTGATCAGGACCCTTTCGACTCTCGCATTACTGATAATTGCGGTTATGACCAAAGGTAGCCTCAATGGTCGAGTAAGCCCCACAGGGAAATCAGAGCGATCAAACGTCAAAGGAGTATCCGACCATCGGGGGTACTGAGGTTCACCAAGGGGAGTCTCCATTTGTTCACCTGTCGATAAAAAGCTTTAAATTGCCATTTAGAAACAAAAGAGGAGGAACCTCCAAAAAATAACATTGACATGGTTACGAGGTACCTAGTAGGACATCTCTTCGTCCCCTGGTAGAAGTCATCCAACTGCTTCAACCAACTCCGACAATTCTTGAGGTCATGGCCGGTAGAGTTGTGGAGTGGACACCACCTCTTGCCTTCCTGCGGGTTAGTCTTCTTCTCTGGTTGGTCGGCACTGCGACCACTAGAAGCAGTTTTATTTTTAAATGAAGATTTGTTACCTTTGGTCGATGGAGGTTTCTCTGTGACCGCGACCTCTCGGTATTGTCCAGTTTGATTCCTTTTTTATTTCTTTGACTTCCCGCCCGATGAAGATTCCGGCTTCTTGTTCGAATCCTCTCTCTTTACGTCCTTGAGACCTGGTTGAGGCGGTAAGTTTCCTTTGTCTACCATCCGATTCCACTCGACGACCTCGGCCGCATCGGAATATCGGTCAGCCACATCAAAAAGATCGGCTACTAATCGAGGGGGGTGGATGAGCAAATCCTCCGTAAACCTCCAATATCGAACGGCGTGTTTAAATGCCCTGCTAACGGAGTTATCAGATATGTTCGGGATGGTATTTCTCACCCCAATGAATCTTTTGACAAACTGACGAAGAGTTTCAGTCGATGTTTGTCGTAGTCGATGGAGGTCGTCGTCTTTTCCGGCTTCTGGTAACAATTCTGGAAATTGTTGCGGATGGCATCGCACAACATTTCCCAGTTATATATCGAACCCTCGGGCTGATTGAACAGCCAGGTTCTTGCCGGTCCTTCGAGGACTGTAGGTAAATAGTTGGCCATGACCCAGTCATCGCCACCTGCTGCCTGAATAGCAGTGATGTAAATTTGAAGGAACTCCGACGGATTCTGAGTTCCGTCAAATCTTTCGATAGCCCCGGGTTTAAACTTATCTGGCCAAACGATCGTATGGAGGCCGGGTGAGAAAGCTTTACAATTGACATAAGGGCCATGGATGGATCTACGACTCTCGACCTGATCTCGTGTGACCTCACGTGAAGGAGAGGCCACACGTGGTCCCAAGCGAGAGTGGATAGGAATTCGTTCCCGGTCACGAGAATTCTCGCCCGTTTGGCTTTGTCATGCCGAGACGGCACTAGTGGTGGACGATTCTGTCTACCAGAACTAGAGTTAGAGTATTCTCTTTCATAGGAACATATCGCCGATCGAGAAGAGGCCGTAGGGGTCGCCTCGGATGCGACTTCGTCCAACCTCACCACCAAGATTCTGGCGAAAGCTGGTTTTTGTGCATCTGTGATGGTTGGTGGAAAATTACGCAGGACTTCTGCGATGGATCGAAGCCGGCCATGCGTGCTCCTCCTGGGTGCTCCAGGTGTCACCGTCCCTTCGTCCTCCGGTAAATATCCCGAGGGTAAAGAAGGTGTCTGGTCCCGTCTGCGACCACGTGGACGACGGGAGGAACTCGGAGCAGCGTCGTAACAAGCTTGCACATTTTGAAGAGCCTCTAGGTTTAAATTTGAAGTAGATATGTCCCTTCGTTTCCTTCAAATTTGGGGGCTAGCTGACGAGGATTGTTACCCGAGCTAGTTCAGAATAAATGCACGTATGGTTCAAGACAAATTCAAACCAGGTAAGTGTCCGTTGATGTAATCTCATATGGCTTGAGAAGCGCGGACACATGGTCGCAGGCTTTGCGCAATCATAGGGCCACAGACAGTGCGCGGACAGGAGGTCGTAGACAGTGCATGGTCTGGTGATTGCAGACAATACGCGGTCGGAAGGTCATGAACTACTATCGACCAGGACGACTCAGGGTTGCTTAGGCCCTACAACGAGCATATCCCGAGGACCCCGGAGATTCTTCCACGTATGAAGACAACTACCAGGAGGTTAATATGTGCGGTTATCCCTTAATTGCACTTGTTAAGCCTGTGTGGAAGTTAAGTGCGGTTATCTAAACTGCACCTGAGCAACCGTTCAAAGCCGTTGTGCGTTGGCACCCTTTCGACCAAGATAAAAGGGTGAGCAAATGCACCAGACGAGGACATGACACATCGGGAAGAGACAATTCGAACAGATCCCAGCGATTTGACACAAGAAAACTTCGAGCTTTCATAGGCTTGTTTAGTCGTATTTTAGACAATCACATGAAAAAGATCGTCGCCTGTCATGATCTTTTCCACAACTTTGTAACCTTTTTTCCTACACATAGTGAAAACCCAACAGGACATAGGGCTATTACTCCCACCATCGAGGGCCCGAACCTGTATAAATTCTTCTATGTTCCAACCGACATTGCTCATCATCCCTTCCCGGAGGGACACCTTGAAAGGCCTCATAACTCACAAATTCTGCATAAGTTCGACTAAGGACCCCGAGTCCAAATCGTCGACAGTTGGCGCCCACCGTGGGGCCTTTCTCAAGGCGTTCTTATCTCTATCCAGAGGTTCGGTGAGCCATGTCTGGAGCATATGATTCCGAGAACGACTTTGATCTCGAGGATTATGCCCATATTGTCACGTCTGCCACGACAGTGACATCACCTGTGAGGAGCCCAGCTCGGTGCAGCTGGCCCTTTAACCACTTGACTTCCCAGGATGAGTCAATCACAGGATTACATTGCAGCAGCAAAATAGTACAATAGTCATAATTGTATGGCCATCAGGCCTTAGTACAAAACGAGATACAGTGCCGTACAAGGCACAAGGGTCTAACAAAATAACACATCTAGTCGGCGGAAGCTAGGCCCGAAAGCAATCCACAGGAAACAGAGGTTGACAGCAAGACAGCACCATATCAGGGCTCCGAAGGGAACTGCTCATCTTCTCCTGGGTCCGCAGCATCTTCAGGGTATCCTCCAAGGTCGTAGAATGCTCCATCTATTGATGAGTTGTTGCAAGGGTGAGTACTTACGTACTCAGCAAGTCATAGGGAAGGTAGAGATACATATATATATATATATATATGACATGAACCTATGCTATTGGGGAAAGAGTGAAAGGTTTTTCCCAAAATACATTTCTTTCTCAATTCTTACTCAACTTTTGATCATATCCATGGCAGTAAATAAATCGTATTGATGGCGATACATATATCCCATATCCAAGGCGATATATCCTCATATCACATTATTTTCATTCAAGCCTTTCAATCATATACTCTTAGCAATATTTCATAACTTAGGACATAAACCACATGCCTCTTAAATATCATATGTTTGCTAGATTATGGTATTACCGCGACACGTCAACACATGGCAGCCCACGGCAACGCCCCTTATCATGACAACACATGCCACTTGGGTAATCTTAAGCTAATAAATTTTTAGTTTATAAAACAATACTTGTGTCACACCCCATGGATTTAATCCACCGCAGCATACTCCTAGAACTCGGGAGCACGAAGTATTCGAATACATTTTCAAACTCTGCAGAGATGTACCTCTTTTTAAATCCACTTTTTCACTCGACTTCCAAGTCGGGCCAACTCCATGCGACTTATACGCATGTGACAAGGCCGAGATCACACAACGTTTTTGCAGTCTAGTATTAACAGTATCCCTGCCCGGTAAATGGACAACACCATCCCAAGTACCGTTGTGGGTCCTCCCCACTGCCTTACTTCCTAGCCTGGGTCTATGTTCCCGCAGGACACATAACCTCTTTTGATTACAGTCGCGCACGACTTAATCTGGCGTAGGGCGTCTTCCTTCTTTACACCTTATCCTCTCATAATTTTTCTGATCTCACATCACTCATGGACGAACTGCGTCCCACCAGTTTCCACGCGAGAAACCGGGTCGACAAGCCATGCAGGGAACTGATAATACTAAGAAAGCTACTAGGTTGCGCCTGTCCCATACCAGGTAAGTGGTTGGTACGTTTTTCATGCCACTAGACGCATAACACAAGGTTCTAGTCCTTACATGCCAGTGACCAGATCATACCACAACCATGCACCTTCAGTGGCTGCACATCCAGTGCAGCCAAGCACCTCCAGTGCTACCACCATTCCATACCAAAATACTGGTCACGGCTAGGGGTTCTATTTCATGAATATAATTGTACATGTTTATACTTTTATTAGTTCGTGGCTTGCTATCTTACCAAGTTCACATTTCTCAAGTATTCAATCTATCACTGCCATAATATCATTGATCTCAACATGTGCAATATTAATGAAATATCTACTCATGGAATAGCATAGCAATTCATAAAATATGGGTTTCAATATGTTCGAAGTATGACTTGCCTTCCGCGTCGTAAGTATCAGCAGTCGATGACGGTTCAGCGACAAGATCTTCAACCCCGGACTCTTGCTCTGAACAAGATCAAACAAGCAAACAGGCATTACAATCAATCCTATTCTTACTAATTCACTACATGCAAAGATGCAAGGAGAAAATACTCTGGTGATACAAGGTTCGAAAGCGATGTGGTTTTAATTATGGAAACCAGGGTTAAAGTTAGCTGTTAAGGTTTACAAGGTTCCAAAATATCAGGGTAATATCAAGGTGGTGACTGGTTCGCCCAAAAGCAGCGAATGTCTTTAGGTTGGCATTCGGTTCAAGGCATTGACATAAGGTTGATGGGTGATAGAGGGCTCAACTCAAGTTGTGACAGTAGAGAAAAGTGTAGATCACAACATCAGGAGTCTAAGGGACAAAGTTATTTTCAAAGTGCATGGTTGGAAGTGGGTGAAAAGGCTCAATGCCACTGGCTGACATAGTCTGGCATAGGGTTGACACGGCCAGAAACTAGGATTAGCCATATCTTTTGACTCAGGGCTCCAAATGATGCACCACTTTGTCTGGTGGTTAGGCATTTGTAACAGGAACAAATGTCTCAACAGGACCTAGGGCAGGAGATGGCCGGAAAGTGATGAAAACCGGCGAAGAAGTTGGCTGGCCTGGAGCACATGTAGTGTGAACAGTACAATAAACTAGGGCATAGCTATATCTCACAATCTAGGCCGAATTAGTAGTCGTGATAGAAGACAAAGTTGCTCAGAATGGTCCAAAGCATCTAGATGGCAAGGTTTCCATGGCTGGATTGGCTGGATTTAGGAGATATTGGCCGGAGAAAAGATTAACTCAAGCCTGATTTGGGCATTTCTGATCTAGGGCAAATAAACTTAATTCCTTGCTTGAGGATGGTCTCTGGGGCATAAGAGTGCTACTGGTGAGGTTAGATTAACTAGAAATGCACCAGAAAAGCTCGAACAGCAAGCTCAGTTCACAAGCAAAGTTCCAATTTGGGGTTTTTCATATTTTAGCAAATTCTTCGATTCTGGTTGCTTAGATGTGTTCTAAATAGTCCACTGATCATGTTTGATTATAGGCTCGAGAGCTAATTCACTCTGGTTAGAGTTTAATTGCTCGCTGGAGCTGTTGGAGAGAAACGGGAATTGCCGGCGACTGGAGAGGTTTGAAGTCAATTACATGCTCGAGTATGATGAGGGAGGTAAGAGGAGCTTACTGGAGTAGCTGGAATCGAGGAGGAAGCAGTGTAGAGGCTTGGCACCGTGAGCCTCTTCTCGAGCTCGCCGAAGAAGACGAAGACGACGGCGTGGTTAGAGGTTTTGGGTGGTTCTGGTGTGAGTGTCTTCGTGCTGGGCTGGGGCGTCTTTTATAGGCACAGAAAGGGCTTGCAACGGCGGGAATTGCACGGGGAAGTGAAGCCGGCTTGAATTGACTGGGAAGTGACCGGCGGCGATGACAGGCGGCGAAGCGACGTCTTCACCGGTCGTGTCGGCTGCGCTGCTGCTCTGGTGGAGGTGAAGGCGAAGTGATGCCTCCTCAAGGCATGCTTGCAACGTGGCACCGTGCTTCTGCCGTGGCTGCAGCGATGGCGTGCGCGCGCGGGCAAAATTGGGGATGCTGGTGCGGCCGCGGTGGCTCCACGGTGGCGAACGGCGTGCGCACACGTGGCAGGAACGCGGTGGCAGAGGTGGCGACCACGGGGCTTCACCGGCGACAAAATTCCTGGTGTGGCAGCGCGGCGGTCGCGGTCGTGCACAGCGTCTCTGGTCGAACCAGGGACCAAAATGCAATGATTCTTATTTGAAATCTGGACTGATTTGTAATTTCTGTCTTAGAGATGGTTAATTTGAGAATTGATTTCATGGCTGAGTATAACATTTCTATTAGTACTCATCCAGCTCAAATTTAGCGAAAATTTGACAAGATTTGAGGGATTTCACCTATTTTCGAAAATAGGGTAAAATTAGGGTAAAATAAGTCTGGATTTTGTCGATTTCGAATTCTGGTGATTGGAGAGAGATTTTGAAGTCTGATCAAAAGGGAGATCTGTATCAAATAATATTTGGAAGGTGTTTCCTGAAGAAATTCTGGAGTTGGAATTAATTTGTGGATTTTAGCCTTTTCAGGCTTCCAGGTAAACAGAAAAGGACTTATTCGCAGTAAAATTTGGACTAAACTGCGAAAAGTGTTTAGATGAATTAATTTGGCTCCCAACTTTTTGAAGTGGGTTGAGGCTAAACCTAGGAACATATTCCAGGGGTTACTTGAGTCTGAATAGGGTTAAATCAAAATAATTCAATCATCTGGAAACTGGGGTACTTAGGGTAAATCTGAATTTTCCTGTTTTCGAAAACAGAGAGGGGCTTAGGTACTGAGAGTTAGGGTCAGAATTTGATCTGGCTCCTGAAGACTTTTATCCTCAGGGTAACTGGTAGGCTAAATCTGGATGGTCAGATCTTGATCTGGATCTAGAGAATAGATTTGGAGATTTTTAGGGTTTGGGAGAGATTAGAGTTCAACTGATCTGGCTACTACTACAGGGATACATGCATGCAGGATTTTCATGCAAAACTTTTCACCCCCAAAACTAGGGTGTTACACATATCCAGATGCCTTCACCTAGTGATCCTGTCCCAATGGAGGAAACCGGAGGCGAAGACGTCCCAGAGGTCAATTCGACCACTCAGGTCATGTCTATCGACCAAGAGGCAACAGACGCAGAACCAGAGCCCACTTTGGTTCTTACTGCGTTAGAGGTTGAATCCAGCCCATCGCATGGACCTGCTGAGGGTAAGGGCGATGTCGACCAGGAATTCCGTCCCGGGAGGTCTGATCCTGATAACCTCCACCATCTCTTTGATTTCAAGTCTGACTCGGAACAAACGGAGATGTTTTCCCCATCGGCGACCTCGCTCCCTAGACAATTCGCTGCCTTATCGGAAGAAACTCCCGATCAGCGAGCTACCAGGGAAGAACAGGATCACAAAAAAAAGGAGGATCAAGATCGTGAGCAATAGGATGACGAACTTCGCAGAACAGCCCTAGAGGCTCTTCAAAATGCTCAAGCCCATTAAGACGCTGCTCCGAGTTCCTCCTGTCGATCACGTGGTCGCAGACGCGACCAGACACCATCTTTACCCCTGGAACATTTACCAGCGAACGAAGAGACAGTGACACCTGGCGCACCCAGGAGGAGCACGCATGGCCGGCTTCGATCCATCGCAGGTGCCCTGCGTAATTTTCCTCCTACAGTCACGGATGCGCAGAAACCCGCCTTCGCCAGGATTCAGCGACACGTTCCCACAACCGAGAATACTCTAACTCTGGTACTAGTAGACGGAATCATCCACCACCAGTGCCGTCTCAGCATGACAAAGCCGGACGGGTGGGGAATTCTCATGATCGAGAACGCGTTCCTGTCCACTCTCGCCTCGGACCACGCACGACCGCTCCTCTGTGTGAGGTCGCCCGAGATCGGGTCGAGAGTCGCAGGTCTATTCATGGACCTTATGTCGGTTGTAAAGCTTTCTCGCCCGGCCTTCGTGCGGCCATTTGGCCAAACAAGTTTAAACCAGGGGCCATGGAAAGATTTGATGGAACTCAGAATCCATCCAAGTTCCTTCAAATCTACATCACTGCTATTCAGGCAGCCGGTGGCGATGACCGGGTCATGGCCAACTATCTGCCTACAGTCCTCGAGGGACCGGCAAGAACCTGGTTGTTCAATCAACCTGAGGGTTCAATCTATAACTGGGAAATGTTGTGCGATGCCATCCTCAACAATTTCCAGAATTGCTATCAGAAGCCAGGTAAAGAGGACAACATCCATCGACTACGACAAACATCTACCGAAACTCTTCGTCAGTTTGTCAAGAGATTTGTCGGGGTGAGAAATATCAGCCCGAACATATCTGATAATTCCGTTATCAGGGTGTTTAAGCACGCAATTCGATATCGGAGATTCACCAAAGATCTACTCATCCATCCTCCTCGATCAGTAGCCGATCCTTTCGATATGGCTGATCGATATTCCGACGCAGTCGAGGCTGTTGAGTGGAATTGGATGGTGGACAAAGGTAACTTACTGCCTCAGCCAAGTCTGAAGGACGTGAAGAGGGAGGATTTGAACAAGAAGCCTAAATCTTCATCAGGCGGGAAGTCGAAGAAATTGAAAAGGAGTCGATCTGGATAGTACTGAGAGGTCGCGGTCGCAGAGAAACTTCCACCGACCAAAGGTAACAAACCTTCGTTCAAAAATAAAACTGCTTCGGGTGGTCGCAGTGCCGACCAGCCAGAGAAGTCGACTAACCCATAGGAAGGCAAGAGATGGTGTCCGCTCCACAACTCTGCAGGCCACGACCTCAAGAATTGCAGGAGCTGGTTGAAGTAGTTGGATGACTTCTACCAGGGGATCGCACCTATGCCGACCTTGCCACCAAAAGAACAAACCTGCGGGTTAAGAGAGCCAGCGGGGACGAAGTGATGTCTTACCAGGTACCTCGTAATCATGTCAATGTTATTTTCGGAGGTTCCTCCTCTTTTGTTTCTAAGCGGAAATTTAAAGCCTTTTATCGAGAGGTGAACCAAACGGAGACTCCTCTTGGTGAACCTCAGTACCCCCGTTGGTCGGATACACCTTTGACGTTTGATCGTTATGATTGTCCTGTGGGGCTTACTCGACCATTGAGGCTACCTTTGGTCATGACCCCAATAATCAGCAATGCGAGAGTCAAAAGGGTCATGATCGACGGAGGTAGCTCCTTGGACATTTTATTGGTCAAGGCACTCGACGAGATGCAAATTCCTCGTTCGAAAATCAAACCCATAATTCATCCATTTTATTGGATAATTCCTGGTCCCTCCATGATGCCATTGGGATAGGTGGTGCTCCTGGTCACGCTGGGAAAACCAGATAACTTCCAAACAGAATTAGTTACTTTTGATGTAAATGATTGTGATTCGGCTTATAACGCAATCTTTGGTAGGCCAACTCTTGCTAAGTTCATGATGGCTACGCACTATGCTTACCAATGCGGCAAGTTGCCTGGCCCCAAGGGTGTTATTTCGGCCGAGGCGGTCGCAACGTGGCATTAATGTGTGATCGGTTATCCTTGGAGATGGTCGACCAACTTCCCCTCCGAGAAGCCCAGATCTCCACAATGTCCACTGATACGATCAAAGCGACTCCTCGACCAGATGAAACATTAAGACTGGTTCTATTGTACCCAGATGATCCGTCCAAGAAAATTCGGGTTGGATCGGGCCTGGACAACAAATAGGAACTCGAGCTCATTGCTTTCCTTCGAGTGTCGACGATTCGGACTCGGAGTCTTCAGCCAAACTTATGCAAAATTTGTAATGGTGAGACCTTTCAAGATGACCCTCCGGGAAGGTATGTAGAATACTGGTGAACAGGAGCACAGAGAGTTTTATACAGGTTCGGGCCCTCGATGGTGGGAGTAATAGCCCTACGTCCTGTTAGGATTTCACTATAGGTGATAAAAGATTACAGAAATAGCAGAAAAACTCCTTCACAGGCGAAGGATTTTTCCTATGTAAACATACAGAGTAAAGCCAGGGAGGCTTGTAGAAACTATCTAATTTAGGCCGTAGACTTGGCTGTTTTTCGTAGTTGAGATGTGTTATGTCTCAACTATATCAGGGGTCTTGTTCTTCCAAATGGATTGGATGATTCCCCTCCCTCGGACCTCTATGCCACCCTTTTATACTGGTCGAAAGGGTGCCATATGAAGAAAACTGCATCAAACGGTTGGATGCGGTTTCTGGAGAACTGCTGTTAACTTCCACGGAGGTTATTAACACGTGTTAATCACGAATAACCGCATATATTAACCTCTGACGGTTGGTCTTCAACGTGGAGGAATTCTCGGGATGCTTGGAATATCCTGTTATAAGGATAACCCAATAAACTCCAAGCACCCTGGTCGAGAATGTTCTGACCGCGGAATGTGGGCTGACCGCGCAACATCCCGGATATCCAGTTCGCTTATAGCATACGAACTTCTGACCGCGCAAAACTGTCGGCCTGATCGCACGAAGCCTGCGACCTAATCGCGTAAAGCTTGCGACCTCATGGCGATGCCCCTCAGAATAACTTGAGTTCGCATTGCTAGATACATGTCTGGTTCGAACCTGTCTTGAACCAAAAGTTTATTAGAAGTGACCCGGGTGACAATCCTCGTCAGCTAGCCCCCAAATTCGAAGAAAATGAAGAGGCGTGTTTATTTCGAATTTTAAGACCATGCATTGGATTTTTAACCCGACTCTTCAATTTTTCCACTTAGTGGCGCACTAAGTGAAAAACGGTTGGTTTCCCAAGACTGGTTCTGACATTATGTGACGGGCAATGATAGCGCCGTAGAACTGTTTTTATCTCGAGGTAAAATTGTAAATGCTTTGACGAAACCCGAGGCGTCTGGAATGCAAACCGTCACCCTGGCGGCTATAAATACCAGGCTCCTGGATTTGTAAAACTTCACAATTTCCCCCCACGTCTAAGTCCTTTTCTTGTCATCCTGCCTTCTTCCTTTTCACATACTCCTCCTGATGGCAGATCACGACATCATCGAGATTGAGAGTGATGAAGAGGAAGTTGTCAAACAAGGGCCTCAAACAATTGAAGACCTGTCTCCAGTAAGGAAGAAACCCAAGGTTGACGAAGGATCTTCTAATGGAACAAAGGTGAAGAACGTAGCAAGTTTCTTTCTTCCTTCAGTTCCTTTGACTCTCCCCGTTCATGCATCTCAGCAAGTTAGGCCTTTAAACTTGGAGAGGAGTTCTTCTCAACTCTCTCCTTTTCCCTCCAATTCTCCCATCCTTTTTGGTGATCGATATTCTGGTCGGCAAGCGGCGACTATCCCTCGATCAGATGATTGCCATATTGGGTTGGCGAAGCAATCTTCTGATGGGAAGGTTGCACTTCCACCATCTGATGATCCTCCTCCCAAGATGGGTATATCAACGGGTTATGCACTGGGACAGGTAACAATTCTTCTCCCCTTTTGCTGATAATTATAGTTAGTACGACTAACTTTTGCAAAATGCAGGAGGTTGGAGGCTCCAGCGATCAGCCTTCTGCTGCTCCATCTCTTCCTTCCGGACAGATTCTTCTGGAGGAGAAGAATGCCCTGGAGAAGAAGACCGAGGAGATGGCCTCGAAGATTCTGCGTCTAGCAGAATGTCTTGATCGATCCCGGGAAGAGGCGCACCATTTCCATCGAGAGAGGGACCACGCTCAGCAACAGCGAGAACTCTCTGACTTGATTAGGGACAATAGTGCGTCTGTTGTTAGGGACGATGTAGATAGACTTAGGGTAGTTGCTAGTTCCCTGGGAGTTGCCAGTGTAGATCCTACTGACAACAACATGTCCCTTGGGGAACTTTGTAAACTTCTTTCGGAGCTAGTCGACGTTTTGGTCGACTGTATCCCTTTTGTATGTAAAGAATGTAAGAAATAAAAGTTTCTTACTTCTCATGAATATTCTTCACATCTTCTGTGCGAAAATATGGCCATAAACTTTATGCTCGCGACCATTCATACGCAGGAAACTTTAGTTCTGCGATCAGAATCATGCTTCCAAAAGCATCGCGACCTGCCCTAATACCGCGATCAGTTTTAGGGCCGCGGTCAAAACTGAATTGCGACCAGAGTTGGAACTCGGTCAGACTATCACTTCGATGAGAATCGAAGTTTAGTCTAAAACATGGTTTCGATCAAACCATAACCCAATTAAACATATACCAGTACGTTAAAAATTGAGTTGCAAAGCATTTCCATAAAAAATGTTCAAAGCATACAAAGGAAAAACGTCTTCTGAAAAGTACTGAAAATTTTTCAGTCCTTTTGCACTTTCAGTTTCCGAAACAAAGAAGTCTTTTTGTTTCAGATCCGATGTCTGAACACTTTATCGGGTCCGCCAGAGGCAGTATCCATTATGGGAAATGAATAAAGCATTCAATGGAACGTTTGAAATGAAACGTTTACTCACATTAATGCGCTGCCTTGGGTCTATAAAAAGAGCAGATGTCTTCTCAAAGAAGCCACACAGCCAAAAACCCTCATCGTTCCCGCCGCACAAAACCCTCATTTCCTTCAGCCTTCGTCTTCCCAAAATCGCCAACTTTTCCTTTGATTCTCCACCAAAAATAGCATTCTGGAGCCGATCCATTCACCACTCTGAGGAGAGCCTAGTGGCGTTAGAGAAGGAGGAGATCCTTCCTCCGCGGTTGCTCATCAACTGGCGGCCCGCGGAGAAGGACCAAGAAACCCCAACCGTCCAAGAGGGCGAGTTGGTGGTTTTTGAGGAGTACTTTCGCTGCGGATTCCGATTCCCTGAGAGTCGGTTCCTCAAAGATGTTCTTGAGCACTATGGGTGGGAATTGATTAACCTCCACCCCAACTCGATGCTGATCCTTGCGGTGTTCCAACATCTCTGTGAGGCGTTCGTCGGAGTGTATCCCAGCGTGGATCTTTTCCGGCGATTCTACTTCTCGGCGTGGTCGAAGAGTACCAACGCCGCCGGATGCATCTACTTCCGGCTGAGGGATAAAAAGGAGTATCCCTCCCCACCCCTGCGAGACTCTGTGCACGGGTGGCACCAAAGGTGGTTTTACTGCTCTCCACCATCCGAGAGCAGCCTGTGGTTTGAAAACTCGCGACCAGAGAAGTCGAGCGAGTTAGATGCCCCCCCGGCGATGAACTTGGAGCTTTCGAAGTATGCCGAGGTGATCCTTCACTTGGTCAATCAAGGGTTGACAGCTCGAGATGTCATCTGAGACTTTGTGAAGAATCGGGTGAGTCCTATGCGCGAAAGGGCTCATCCGGCATGGGAGATTAGGTCCATGGCGGACAACACCTTGGACTATAGTAAAGGTATTTATTTCTTTGGCGTTGAGCTTTGCCATTCTTGAATTGCGCAAATTCTGACTCAAATTTGGAAATAGTCCTGCCTTCATCTGAAATTGAGAGGCGGACCAACTCCCTCCTTAGGGCCTACAATGCCGATGTAGAGGGCCCTAAGGGATCGCCTCGCCCACAGAGCCTGATTCACGCCGGCGACGACCTTAAACAGGAACACCAAAAGGTAAATTCTTTATCTGGCTTCCGTTTTTCAGGTCTTATGCATGTCCAGCGCTAAACAATTTCATCGGAAATGTGAATCAGCTCCTAGGAAGGTTCGCCGAGACGACTTTCCCGAGTGAGAACGTCGGCTCTCTTAGGAAGCCAACGGTGAAGAACGTGAAGAAGGTCTCCCAAAGACCCAGGACAAAGAGTCCTGCCCCTAAGAAGGCCAGGCCAAATCCCGGGGAGGGGTCTTCACGGAGCATTCCTCCTACTGCAAGAAAGACGGCGGTAAGATATCACATCCCTTCTGTTTTACCAGGCGCAGATTGGAATCACTTCTTCGTCGTACAGGGAGAGGGGAGCGAGGAGGAAGAGGATGATGTTCCTCTGGTCCTTCGGAGGAGGAAGATCGCGGACCTCCCATCCGGCGATGCTCCAAGCTGCCCCGCAGAGACCACTGCTACCGAAGAGGTGGTCGTGGCAGATCCTGCCACCGCGGAAAATATTGGGATCGCGGATGACCTCCCAGTTCCTGAAGCCCCCGAGGCTTCAGGGTTGATTGTCTCCGCTTCCCTAGTCGAAAGGACGACCTCGGTAAGGATTCCTTACGGTCATACTTTCTTCAATTCCTTCTGTATATTTTGACAAGTCAATGTTTATACAGGGAGAAGAGCTTCTCCCGGCGAGTACCGCGAGTCTTAGGGAGGAAAATACTTCTCCTCCGCAGACAAGAGTGGAGGTGGTTGTTCAAGATCCTGCGGCGGTTACACATGAGGTACTGGCTACAGGATCACAGGAGAAAGCGAGATCCTTAGATGGGTCGTCGCCAATGGGATCAACTGCCCAGGTAATGATCCTTCTTGTCAGCCTTTATTTTTCCCTTGAAAAAATGTTCATAGGGGAAGACACACAGGGAAGGGGGCCTTTGTTTTCCAAGCGTAAGATCAGGGTGGACGATACTCGTCCCCGCGCTCAAGAAGAACCTTCTCAGAGATCCCAAAAGCTAGTGGGATTTCAATTAAGGTAAGAACCTTCATCCTGGTTGTATCAGAAATGATGGTCACGAATCGTTACCATTTGATTTTTCTTTTCCTCCATCAGACGCAAAGAAATAGCACCCAGTCCTCCAACCGCTTCGGGAAGGGTTGAAGTCACCGCTGGTGCAGGAGGCCCCAGTGAGGAGCGCTCCACCCCCTCGGCCCAGGAAGTCGTCCGAGTCACGGGGGGAGAAACAGATACGAGGACCCAGTCGCAGTCGCTGGCGACTGGAAGCAATACTCAACAGGCACTTCCTCCTACTGTCCCTGCTGGAAGCACCTCCGGGCCTTCGAGAAATCTTCCAATTAGTCCGGAAGATGCTTCTTTGCAGAAATTCATGAAGGTATGATGAATCCCTTTCTGGATGTCCCGAATTACACATAGGACACTTTTCACTCCCTTTTTTGCATCACAGGAATTATCCCGGATGATGGCCCAGTCACGTGCCACGGCGGCGAGCATGGTGACCATACAAAGAGAACGAGACAGCTTGCGCAAGTAAGGATCATCATTCGTCAATTTATAGATGTATAAATTGGTTATGACCATTCCTTCTGTTTTATTACAAGAAGGTGGCATTGCAGGACAGGGAAATGGCCACAATGAAGCTCCATTCGCTCTCAGTGGTGAGAAACCAAGAGATCGAAAATAACAGACTACGGTCGCAACTTGCTGGTAAGTCACCTCCTGAGCTAGGAAGACTTGTCTTAGCAATATGCGAGTAATCTTTTCCCTTGTTGCAGCGCAAGCAGGTCAAATAAAACAGCTCAGTGCGGATAATAAACTCCTCCAGGATTCTATCGAAGCCTCCACAAGGGCAATTGGGAAGCTGAGCCGTTCAGTCTTCGAAAAGCTGAAGGCGGTGGCTTACCCTCTGAAGGCTGACGTGGTCGAAACCACCCGAGACGATCTCAGCCAAGAAGACTGGGCTGCCCTAGTTATAGCTCAAGCAGAGTCACTTCTCGAGTATCTCCCTGAGGATACACAGCGAAGAGAAGAGGTGATCAGAACCAGAGTTCGGTCAGCCGCTTCTGCTATGCTAAGCCGGATTCGACTCCACTATGGCCCAGATGCAGATCTGAATCCACTGGTGGGACCGGTTGAGATTGAGAGTGAAGAGCAGCTTGATGCCGTCATGGAGGAGATCAAGCCCTTCGTAGACAGGCTCCTGACTGAGCTGGGGATCGAATGATCCTTATTTTTGTATCCGAACAATTGTGTATAATGCAATGTATGTAAAAAATCATTTTTGACAGAAAGTACATATTTTGCAATTTTATATTATGAGTTCCATACTATAAGCACATCCCCCCTAGCCCCCGCCTCTGCTTATGAATACTGAAGCCTTAGTGTTATAACCAGAGGAGAAAACATAAGCGTAACGACCAGGGGTGTGCGTTTTGAACCAACGATCAGGATCAATGTAACGTCTAATCTTATTGCGAACTGGTAGCCACTCAGATGACCAAGGACTTGCCAGATAGCCCCGTATGCGCTGAGAAACGGCTTATTTAGGAGTGACTTATCTGGAAGTGGTCATGAGATCGACCAGCGAATCCGATTAGATTGTTGTACTGATCTGACCGCCGGCGGTCAGCCCCAGGTCGAATGCATATGATACGAGCTTAAAGAGAAAAACTCATTGTATGAAAGCAAAACATATTTTATTTTATGAAAAGATGCTAATTGAACAGGAAAAAAGGGATTGGAATACTTACACGTAAAACTTGCGAAGTTGATCGATGTTCCAAGTATTGGACAAAATCCGACCATCCTCCATAGCTAATCGCGCCGATCCTGTTCGCGGCACTGAGACAACAGTATAAGGACCTTCCCATTTTGGGGAGAATTTGTTGCGATTAGACTGGTCTTGAATTTTTCGTAAAACCAAGTCGCCCACATTGAGATCACGTGGTCGCACCTTTTTACTGTGATACCTGCGTAAAGCCTGCAAGTATGCCGCGGATTTAACCAGGGTGCGATCACACCGTTCTTCTAAGAGGATGAGATCTTGCGCCCGTTGTTCGGACTGATTAACCTGTTCGAATTGATCTGTCCGAACAGAACCAATACTTACTTCCATAGGCAATACAGCCTCGGCCCCATAGACCAAATGGAAGGGCGTCTTGCCGGTGGCACGACTAGAAGTAGTCCGTAATGCCCATAGAACGATATAGAGCTCGTCTGCCCAAGCCCCCGAGCGGGTCTTAAGGCGATCAAAGACGCGCTTTTTAATGCCTTGCAGTATTTGCCCATTGGCTCGTTCTACGGCACCATTGCTTTGTGGATGTGCCACAGAAGCAAAGCACACCTTGGTCCCAACCTGATCGCAGTAGTCCAGGAAAAGACCGCTGGCGAACTGAGAACCATTGTCTGTGATGAGACGGTTTGGAACACCAAATCGTGCCACAATGTTCTTATGGAAGAACTTTTGTGCGGCTGATGCGGCAATGTTTCGTACTGGTTCGGCCTCAATCCACTTTGTAAATGTGTCAATGGCTACGAACATAAACTTGTACCCATTGACCGCTTGTGGCATAGGACCGACGATATCCATCCCCTAGATCGCGAATGGCCATGCGAGAGGAATGGTTTGCAATGCATAGGCAGGTTGATGAACTTGTCTTGCGTGCAACTGACACTGGGGACATGTCTTGACCATATGTTTGGCATCATCAAGTGCCGAAGGCCAGTAGAATCCATGTCGAAAAGCCTTTCCGACCGGTGTCCGATATGACGCGTGCGCACCGCATACACCGTCATGTATTTCTTTCAAGAGGGATTTTCCTTCCTCCTGAGATATACAACATATGAATACTCCTTGAGTACCCTTTCTGTACAGAATCCCATCTATGAGTTTGTACAGACGCGCTTTTCGAATGAACCGATCACTTTCGGTCTCGTCCTCGGGTAGGGTCCCATGTTCAAGATAGACCCTCAATGGATGAGTCCAATCTTGTTCCTGTCCGAGGTTGGTAACGAAGGCTATTACCTGATCATCCTCGACCGAAGTCATGATCGAAGGACGGTCCAAGTGTTCAATGAACACTCCTGCCGAAGCGGATGAGCGTGAGGACCCAATTTTGGATAATTGGTCTGCGAGAATATTGTCCTTTCGCGGGATGTATTGGACTTCGAAATGACTGAAGTATTTTTCCAATCTCCTCACTTCCCCCAGGTAATGAGCCATTGTCTCATCGGAGGTGCTGTACTCCTTGTTTACCTGGTTTATGACCAGTTGTGAGTCTCCGCTCACCAGTAATCGACGGACTCCGAGGAATTTTGCTGCCCGGAGTCCTGCAAGAAGACCTTCATACTCTGCTATATTGTTAGTTGCAACAAAGTGTAGTTGAATGACATACTTAAGCTGTTCGCCCTGGGGCGTAACTAAGACTACTCCAGCCCCCGAGTGTTGAAAACTACGGGAGCCGTCAAAGTACATTGTCCAGTAATCGGGGCACTCCAGTTCCTCTGCCAACTGCACGGGTGGCTCAGGGTTGGTCCATTCGACCACAAAGTCGGCCAAAACCTGAGACTTAACCGCCGTGCGGGGCGTGAAATCGATCTCGAAGGCACCGACGATTCGACCAGATTTCTCTGGGTTTCAGACAATATCCCCCAAAGGAAAAGAGGAGGGTACTGTGATCTTGTGCGCTTGAAAGTAATGTCGTAGCTTACGGGAAGCCATCAGTTGTGCGTAAAGTATCTTCTGGACCTCAGGGTAGCGCTCCTTAGGACCATGAAGTACCTCGCTCACATAGTAGACGGGTCTATGTATTCCTTCCCTATCTGCGATCAGAACGGCGCTGACCGCGTGCGGTGTGGCCGCCAGGTAAAGAAGCAATGGTTCTCCTTTGTCGGGAGACACCAATACTGGCGGACTGGATAGATATGTTTTTACCTCCTGAAATGCTTTTTCGGCCTCATCTGACCATGTAAAATTATGATGCTTCCGCAAGACTTTGAAGAAAGGCAATCCCCTTTCGCCTAGTCGTGATATAAAACGACTTAAAGCCGCCATGCGACCAGCCAGGCGTTGAACATCCTTCATGGTTGAGGGCGATCTCATTTGTTCAATAGCTCTGATTTTCTCAGGATTAACTTCAATGCCCCTGGAACACACAAGAAAACCGAGGAGTTTTCCTGAAGAAACCCCGAAAGAACATTTCTTGGGGTTTAGTTTTATTCCAAAGCGATTCAAATTACAGAAGGTTTCAGCGAGATCGTCCAAATGAGACAATCTCTTGGTACTTTTTACAACCAAATCGTCTACATATGCTTCGAGATTACGCCCTATCTGGGAAAGAAAGGTCTTTTGCATCAAGCGCTGGTACGTGGAACCTGCGTTCTTGAGACCGAACGGCATTCTGACATAGCAGTATGTGCCGAACGGGGTGATGAAGGCAGTCTTCTCTTCATCGTCTTCTGCCATGCTAATTTGATGATACCCTGAGTAAGCGTCCAGAAAACTCATCAGTTCGCAACCCGCAGTCGAGTCGACCAGCTGGTCGATGCGGGGAAGGGGAAAGTCATCCTTCGGACAGGCAGCGTTGAGGCTAGTGTAGTTGACGCACATGCGCCACTTGCCATTTGACTTGCGGACCATGACCGGATTGGCGAGCCATTCCGGGTGATCCACTTCGCGGATAAACCCAGCCTGTAGGAGTTTATCCAACTCCTCTCGGATGGCTTCCTGTCGGTCAGCAGCAAAACGCCTGAGCTTTTGCTTTATTGGTCGTTGTCCAGGTCGAATTGCTAACCTGTGCTCAATTGCTTTCCTTGGGGCACCGGGCATGTCGGACGGTTTCCACGCAAACACGTCTGCGTTAGCCCGGAGGAAAGCAACGAGGTCAAGTTCCTATTTGTCATCCAAAGCTGATCCGACCCGAATTGTCTTGGATGTATCATCTGGGTATAAAGGAACTTGTTTGAGTATTTCATCCGGTCGAGGAGCAGCCTTAATCGCATCGGCGGCGACGGTGGCGACCTGAGCGTCCTGGAGGGGAAGTTGATCGACCATCTCCAAAGATAGCCGGTCGCACGTGAGTGCCACGTTGCGACTGCCTCAGACCGAGATGACACCTTTGGGGCCAGGCAATTTCCCGCACTGATAAGCATAGTGCGTTGCCATCATGAACTTAGCAAGAGTCGGCCTGCCAAAGATTGCATTATAAGCTGAGTCACAATCGATTACATCAAAAGTAACCAATTCTGTTCGGAAGTTGTCTGGTTCTCCCAAAGTGACCGGGAGGACCACTTGTCCTAATGGCATCATGGAGGGGCCTGGGATTATCCCATAAAACGGATGGATTATGGGCTTGATCTTCGAACGAGGAATTTGCATCTCGTCGAGTGCCTTGACCAATAAAAGATCAAGGGAACTTCCCCCGTCAATCAGGACCCTTTCGACTCTCGCGTTACTGATGATTGGGGTAATGACTAGAGGTAGCCTCAATGGTCGGGTTGGCCCCACAGGACAATCAGCGCGATCGAACGTCAAAGGCATATCCGACCAACGGGGGTATTGAGGTTCACCAAGGGATGTCTCCGTTTGGTTAACCTCTCGGTAGAAGGCTTTAAACTGCCTTTTGGAAACGAAAGAGGAAGAACCCCCGAAAATGACATTAACATGATTTTGAGGTACCTGGTAAGCCATTTCTTCATCTCCGTCGACGTCTCTAATCCCGCATGCCTGCTCTTTAGGCGGTAAGGTTGGCATTGGCCCAACTCCTTGGTAGAAATCGTCCAATTGTTTCAACCAACTCCTGCAGTTTTTGAGGTCGTGGCCTGCGGAGTTGTGGAGTGGACACCACTTCTTGCCCTCCTGCGGATTAGTTGATTTTTCTGGCTAGTCGGAATCCCGACCACCAGAGGCAGTTTTACTTTTAAATGAAGACTTATTACCTTTGGTCGAAGGTGGCTTCTCTGCGACTGCGACCTCGCGGTACTGTCCAGAGCGGTTCCTCTTTGACTTTTTTGACTTCCCACCCGATGAAGACTCCGGCTTTTTGCTTGAATCTTCTTTCCTGGCGTCCTTAAAGCCTGGTTGGGGTGGTAGGTCCCCCTTGTCGACCATTCGGTTCCATTCGACCGCTTCGGCTGCATCGGAATATCGATCGGCCATGTCGAACAGATCGGCCACTGATCGAGGAGGGTGGATCAGCAAGTCCTCAGTGAATCTCCGGTATCGAACGGCATGCTTAAATGCCCTGATTACGGAGCCATCAGATATGTTCGGGATGGTATTCCTCACCCCGACAAACCTCTTGACAAACTGCCGAAGTGTTTCGGTTGAAGTTTGCCGCAACCGATGCAGGTCGTCCTCCTTACCCGGCTTTTGGTAACAATTTTGGAAATTGCTGAGGATGGCATCGCATAGCATTTCCCAATTGTAGATGGAACCCTCGGGCTGATTAAACAGCCAGGTTCTAGCCGGTCCTGCGAGGACTGTAGGCAGGTAGTTGGCCATGACTTTGTCATCGCCTCCTGCCGCTTGGATGGCAGTAATATAAATCTGAAGGAACTCGGATGGGTTCTGAGTTCCATCAAACCTCTCAATGGCCCCTAGTCGAAACTTATCGGGCCAAACGACTGCTCGTAGGCCAGGCGAAAAGGCTTTACAACCAACGTAAGGACCGTGAATCGCCCTGTGACTCTCGGTTGGGTCTCGAGCGACTTCACGCAACGGCGAGGGTACTCGTGGTCCCAAACGAGAGTGAACAGGAACTCGATCCCTACTACGAGAATCCTGCATTCGCCGGTATTTGTCCTGTCGGGACGGTACGGGCGGCGGGTAACTCCGCCGGCCGGAACCAGAATGAGGACCATCTCGCTCATGGGAATGCGTTACCGAGCGGGAGGAGGCCGTTGGGGTCGCCTCGGACTCGAGCTCATCCAGTCTCTCCGCCAGGATCCTGAAAAAGGCCGGTTTCTGCGCATCCGTGACCGTAGGAGGAAAGTTACGCATGACTTCCGCGATGGATCGCAGTCGACCATGGGTACTTCTCCTAGGGGCACCAGGTGTTATCGTTTCTTCGTCCACCGGGAAACGCTCCGGTGGCAAAGAAGGGGTCTGGTCACGTTTTCGACCATGCGACCGTCGAGAAGAACTCGGAGCAGCATCGTAACGAGCCTGCGCATCTTGAAGAGCCTCTAGGGCAGTTCTGCGCAATTCGTTGTTTTGTTGCTCGAGATCTTGATCCTCCTTCTGTTTGCGATCTTGTTCTTCCCTGGCAGTCTGTTGATCGGGAGCTTATTCCGACATCGCAGCAAACTGCCTAGGGAGAGAGGTTGCCGATGGGGAAAACATCTCGGTTTGTTCCGAGTCGGACTCGAAATCAAAGAGACGGTGAAGGTTATCAGGGTCGAACCTTCCTGGGCTAATTTCTGGGTTATCATCGTATTTTCCCTCAGCAGGGTCGTATGACAGGCCGGATTCATCGCCTAACACATTAAGAACCTCCGTGGGTTCTGACCTTGCGCCAGTTGCTCCCTGGTCGATTGACATGACCTGGAGAGACGATTCAACCTGTGGAAGATTCTGGCCTTCGACCTCCTCCATCGGAACAGGATCGCTTGGAGAAGGCATTGGTATATGGCCATAATCCTCGAGATCGAAAATCGTTCTCGGAATCATATGCTCCAGCCATGTTTCAGCGAACCTCCGGATTTCAATTAGGACGCCTTGAGAAAGGCCCCACGGTGGGCGCCAACTGTCGACGATTCGGACTCGGAGTCCTCAGCCGAACTTATGCAAAATTTGTAATGGTGAGACCTTTCAAGATGACCCTCCGGGAAGGTATGTAGAACAATGGTGAACAGGAGCACAGAGAGATTTTATACAGGTTCGGGCCCTCGATGGTGGGAGTAATAGCCCTACGTCCTGTTAGGATTTCACTATATGTGATAAAGGTTTACAAACTAGCGGGAATAAACCTTCACAGGCGAAAGTTTTTCCTATGTAAGTGTACAAAAAGAAGCTCTAGGAGACTTGCAGATATTATCTAATCTAAGCCGTAGACTTGGCTGTTTGAGTGGTTGAGATACGTTGTATCTCACTTGTATCAGTGGTCTTGTTCTTCCAAATGGATTGGATGATTCCCCTCCCTCGGACCTCTATGCCACCCTTTTATACTGGTCGAAAGGGTGCCATATGAGGAAAACTGCATCAAACGGTTGGATGCGGTTTCTGGAGAACTGCTGTTAACTTCCACGGAGGTTATTAACACGTGTTAATCACGAATAACCGCATATATTAACCTCTGACGGTTGGTCTTCAACGTGGAGGAATTCTCGGGATGCTTGGAATATCCTGTTATAAGGATAACCGAATAAACTCCAAGCACCCTGGTCGAGAATGTTCTGACCGCGGAATGTGGGCTGACTGCGCAACATCCCGGATATCCAGTTCGCGTATAGCATACGAACTTCTGACCGTGCAAAACTGTCGGCCTGATCGCACGAAGCCCGCGACTTGATCGCGTAAAGCTTGCGACCTCATGGCGATGCCCTTCAGAATAACTTGAGTTCGCATTGCTAGATACATGTCTGGTTCGAACCTGTCTTGAACCAAAAGTTTATTAGAAGTGACCCGGGTGACAATCCTCGTCACCGAGCTAACGCAGATGTGTTTGCGTGGAAACCATCCAACATGCCCGGTGTCCCAAGGGAGGTAATTGAGCACAGGTTGGCAATTCGACGTGGACAACGACCAATAAAGCAGAAGCTCAGGCGTTTTGCTGTTGATCGGCAGGAAGCCATCCGAGAGGAGTTGGATAACCTCCAAAAGGCCGGATTCATTCACGAAGTCGATAATCCGGAATGGCTTGCAAACCCGGTCATGGTCCACAAGTCAAATGGCAATTGGCGCATGTGCGTCGACTGCACCAGCCTAAATAGTGCCTGTCCAAAGGATGACTTCCCCTTCCCCACATCGATCAGCTGGTCGATTCTACTGCAGGTTGTGAACTGATGAGTTTCCTGGACGCTTACATAGGATATCATCAAATTAGCATGGCGGAAGAAGATGAACAGAAGACTGCCTTCATCACACCATTCGGCACCTACTGCTACGTCAGAATGCCGTTTGGTCTCAAGAACGCTGGCTCCACGTACCAGCGCTTGATGCAAAATACCTTTCTTTCCCAGATGGGGCGTAATCTTGAAGCTTACGTAGACGACCTGGTTGTAAAAATTTTAAAAAGTTCGTCTCATTTACACGATCTTGCTGAAACCTTCTGTAATTTGAATCGATATGGAATAAAGTTAAGCCCGGAAAAATGTTCTTTTGGGGTTTCATCTGGAAAACTTCTTGGTTTTCTTGTTTGTTCCAGAGGAATCGAAGTCAATCCTGAAAAAATCAGGGCTATCGACCAAATGAGATCTCCCTCGACCATCAAGGATGTTCAGCGCCTAGCAGGTCGCATGGCGGCGTTGAGCCAATTCATATAGCGATTAGGTGAAAGGGGACTACCTTTCTTCAAAGGCCTACGCAAACATCACAATTTTACGTGGTCCGATGAAGCCGAAAAGGCATTTCAGGAGGTAAAAGCATATCTATCCAGTCCGCCGGTCTTGGTTTCCCCCGACAAAGAGGAACCATTAGTCCTTTAGTTGGCGGCCACACCTCACGCGGTCAGCGCTATTCTGATCGCAAAAAGAGAGGGTGTGCACAAACCCGTCTACTACGTGAGCGATACCCTGAGGTCCAGAAGATACTTTACGCGCTACTGATGGCTTCCCATAACCTACGACATTACTTCCAAGCACATAAGATCACAGTGCCCTCATCTTTTCATTTGGGGGACATTGTTCAAAATCCAGAGAAATCTGGTCAGATCGCCAAATGGGTTGTCGAACTCAGAGAAATCTGGTCAGATCGTCAAGTCTCAGGTCCTGGCTGACTTCATGGTCAAATAGACTAATCCTGAGCCGCCCGTGCAGGCGTCCGAAGATTTGGAATGCCCTGATCACTGGACAATGTACTTTGATGGCTCTCGTAGTTTTCAACACTCGAGGGCTGGAGTGGTTTTAGTTAGCCGTAGGGCGAACAGCTGAAGTATGTCATTCAACTACACTTTGTTGCGACCAACAATGCAGCAGAGTATGAAGGTCTTATTACAGGGCTCCGGGCAGCAAAATTCCTCGGAGTCCGTCGATTAGTGGTGAGGGGAGACTCACCGCTGGTCGTAAACCAGGTAAACAAGGAGTACAACACCTCCAAAGAGACTATGGCTCATTACCTGGGGGAAGTGAGGAGATTGGAAAAACACTTCAGTCATTTCGAAGTCCAATACATCCCCCGAAAGGACAACATTCTCGCAGACCAATTATCCAAAATTGGGTCCTCACGCACATCCGCTCCAGCAGGAGTGTTCGTTGAACACTTGGAACATCCCTCGATCATGACTACGGTCAAGGATGATCCGGTAACAGTCTGCGTTACCAACCTCGGACAGGAACGAGATTGGACCCATCCATTGAGGGTCTATCTTGAAAACGGGATCTTGCCCAAGGATGAAACCAAAAGCGGTCGGTTAGTTCGAAAAGCTTGTCTATACAAACTTATAGAAGGAGTTTTGTACAGAAAGGGTACTCAAGGAGTATTCATGCGCTGTGTGTCCCAAGTGGAAGGTAAATCTCTCTTGAAAGAAATCCATGACGGTGTATGCGGTGAGCACGCGTCATTTCGTACACTGGTCGGAAAGGCTTTTCGATAAGGATTTTACTGGCCTTCGGCACTTGACGATGCCAAGAATATGGTCAAGACATGTCCTCAGTGTCAATTCCATGTGAGACAGGTTCATCAACCTGCCTACGCTCTACAAACCATTCCTCTATCATGGCCCTTCGTGGTCTGGTGGGATGGATATTGTTGGTCCTATGCCAAAAGCGGTCAATGGATACAAGTTCCTGTTCGTAGCTATTGACACATTTGCAAAGTGGATTGAGGCCGAACCAGTACACAACATTACTGTTGCTGCTGTACAAAAGTTCTTTCATAAGAACATTGTGACTCGACTCGGTGTTCCAAATCGTTTCATCACTGATAATGGCTCCCAGTTCGCTAGTTGTCTTTTTCTGGATTATTGCGATCAGGTCGGAACCAAGGTGTGCTTTGCTTCTGTAGCTCATCCGCAGGGCCATGGTGCTGTCGAATGTGCAAACGGGCAAATATTGCAGGGCATCAAAAAGCTTGTTTTTGATCGCCTTAAGACACGCTCGGGGCCTTGGGTAGACGAGCTCTATACTGTTTTGTGGGCACTACGCACTACTTCTAGTTGAGCCACCGGTGAGACACCTTTCCATTTGGTGTACGGGGCTGAGGCTGTGTTACCCATGGAAATTAGTATTGGTTCTGTCCAAACAGATCAATTCGAACAAGTTGATCAAAACGGGCAATGATTACAAGATCTCATCCTCCTAGAAGAAAAACGTGATCGAACTCTGGTCAAGTCCGCGGTGTATTTGCAAGCTTTGTGCAAATACCATAGCAAAAGGGTGCGACCATGTAGCATTCACGTGGGCGATCTGGTTTTACGTAAAATACAAAATCAATCTAATCGCAACAAGTTCTCCCCACAATGGGAAGTTCCCTACACTGTTGTCTCGGTACCGTGACCAGGATCGGCTTGGTTAGCAATGGAGGATGGTCGAATCTTATCCAATACTTGGAACATCGATCAACTACGCAAGTTCTACGTGTAAGTTCCCAATCCCTTTTCCTTTTCAATTAGCATGATTTAATAAAATCAGTACTTTTCGTTGTTTCATGCGATAATTATTCCTTTTGCCCATATGTTATGAATCTGGCTCATGGGCTCGTCGCCGATAGTTGTATCACTACAATACCTTGATCGGATTTGCTGGCCGATCTCGTGATCACTTCGAGACAAGACACCCATCAATAAGCCATTTCTCAATGCACACGGGGCTTGCTGGCATGTCCTTGGTCATCAGAGTGGCTGTCGGTTTGCAATAAGGTTGGGTATTGTATCGAATATGATTGTCGGTCTGGTCGGGTATCCCTGGTCGTCATTACACCCATATTTTTCTTGTGCTTATAATACTAAGTCTTCAGTATACATAATCACAGGTGGGGGCTAGGGGAATATGGTCGCAACATGAAACAAAAAGAAGTGCTTTCTTTCAAAAAATAATGCATACATTCGCATTGTATAAATTGTATCTGCACAGGTACTGGATTTACATTATGCCAAGCTCTTTCAAGAGATTTTCTACAAGAGGTTTGACTTCCTCCATTATGACCTTGAGCTAGTCTTCACTCTCGACCTCTGCTTCTCCCACCACTGGATTCAGATCAAGATCTGGGCCATGGTGAAGACGAAGTCGGCAGTGGATGGCGGAGGCTATTGATTGTACTCTGGTCTTGATCGCCTCTTTTTGCCGCCTTGTATCTTCAGGAAGATACTCGAGAAGTGACTCTACTTGGGTCACAACCAGCGTGGTCTAGTCGCTAAGGATAAGGTCGTCCATATCGGTTTCGACCACATCAGCCCTCAGCAAACCGGCCACCATCTTCAGTTTTTCGAATATGTTTCGTTGAGCACTGCTGCAGGCTAAGAGTGACGCACTCAAGCCCTTGTTCTCCCTACTGACAGAATCAACTCTCGAGTTTTGCAACTCGATGGTCGCCTGGAGGTCTTTTTTCTCTTGGCTGAGCTGGCTTATTTGGTCGTCTCGTTCTGCGATAGGAGACCATCACAAACAAGTCCGTATGACAAGATTAATCCACTCTGGTCGGAATTATACTTACAGAAGAGCTCTGATCGCAGTTTTTGGAGTTCGGTCTCCAAGAATGAGATCTTGGCAGCTGCCTGGAACTCCTGGTCTTCCCGATCAGTGAGACTCTTGATCAAAAAGGTGTTTTCTCTGTGACAAAAGAGACAATTGTCAAGATAGGGCTTACATTCAGGCAAATAAAGAAACGTCTTCCTTACCGCTGCAAGCGACCCGTTTCCTCTTGCGCAACCTCGATGCTATTTGCTATAGCCATCGACCTGGTCGCCATACTGGTCAGTTCCTATGACATGGAAGGGGATCGATTTCAAAACCTGGATATTCCTATGCAAATGAGAACTTAAAAACCACAAGGGGTGTTCGACATACCTCAACATACTCCCTGAACGAGCCACCTTTCAGTTCGGCTAAAGGCTGAGTCACTGGACTCGCCTTGTCCCCAGCAGGAGCAGCAGATGAATATTCCTACTGGGCCTCCTCCATTGCTGGGGTCGCAGATTCCAATCTCTACGATTGGACTTCTGCGGCCATCCCGTGTATGATGGCCCGAAGAACTTCCCTGGCCGAAGGGATGGAACTTTGCTCGCTCGTGACCTCGGTAGCTGGGGAAGCTTCAACACTTGCCAAGGCCACTGGAGGGCTTGGTGCTGTATCTCTGCGCCTAAGCAAATAGAAAGACCATCGGTTAGAATCTTTTCAGTCGATCACTGTAATCTAACCCTGTCCAAATAGGAGAGATTCTTACCTTACTCGAAATCCTACCAACTTATGGGATTTCGAAGATGGTTCCCCGAGGAAAAGAGGATAGTCGTCATCTGTCCTGGTCTTCCTTTTCGTGAATAAGACCTTGTCTTTTTCTCCCTATGTGCATGTAAATCTATAAGAACACACATGAGGAATGGTAAAGACCAAAGCTGTAAAAGTCCTTATCGGGGTAATTTTTTCGTTTGGTAGGGATGAAGCCATTGGTCCGGACATCTCCTGGACTACAGGCACTAGGACTTCATTCGCGACCATGAGGTCGGTAGTGGTCGCGGTGTCCTGCTCAGTTATTCCCACTCCTGTCGGCAGGAGTGGAGTATTCACCGCCCCAGGACTGGCGGGAGTCATTTGGCGGTGGATGAGGGGATTATCGTCTTCCTCTTCCTGTATGAGCACAACATGACTTAATGGATGTGCACAGACAAACAACAACATTCAGGACTATGAGAAATCTTACCACAGTCACCCCTGCTGTCATAAGGGGAGGTATTGCAGATCCTGAAGCTTCATGGGGTTCAGGTACTGGGGTTTCACCCGCAACCACAGCGTTATCAGTAGTCGCGGGGCCCATTGCAGTCGTCTCTGTCCCTGCGGGCAGAGACAGGACCTCGCTGGACAAGGGAGCGATTGTCTTCCTCTTGCGACGAATCAGAGGGACGTCATCCTCCTCGTCCTCGCTCCCTTCACCCTGTACGACGAAGAAATAATTCTTGCTCAAACCTAGGGTTACAGGAGGCATTGAATATCTTACCGCAGTCCTTTTCGCAGTAAGGGGAGTCTTTTGCGAGGAGGCCTCTCCTAGAATCTTCTTGGACTTTTTGGGAGCAGGTTCCTTCGCCCCGCTCTTCAAAGAGATCCTCTTCACCCTCTTCGTAGCCGGTTTCCCCAAGAGACCAACGTCCTCGGTTGGACGCGTCGCCTCGGTGAACTTCCCCAGGAGCTATGTCATTCCAAATGTTCTTGTTAATACAAGACGAGCGAATGGTCTACAAACAGAGCCTGTTGAGAAAGTCCATACTATTTGGTGCTCCTGTTTGAGATCATCGCTGGCGTTGATTAGGCTCTGGGGGTGAGGCGATCCCCTGGTTCCCTCCACATCGGTGCTATACCCTTTGAGGAGGTAATTTGTCCGCTTTTCAATTTCAGACAAAGGCAGAGCTGCGTCGTAAACAAGCATGTTAGCAAATACGACATTTTTTCAGAAAAAATGTATGTTTTGTTGACTAGAAGACATACCGTTGTTATAGTCCAAGGTGCTATCCGCCATGGACTGGATTTCCCAAGTCGGATGAGCTCTTTCGCGCAGGGGGCTCACCCGGTTCTTCACAAAGTCAAGGATGATGTCGCGAGCAGTTAGTCCTCGTAAGAACATATTGGCGTCAGTAGGATCTACATTGACCACCCCAAGAGAACTAGCAACTACTCTAATCCTATCTACATCATCCCGGATCAGAGAAGCACAACCATCTCGAATCAGAGTTCTCGCTGCTGCTGAGCATAGTCCCTCTCCAAGCGGAATTGGTGCGCCTCTTCACGGGATTTGTCAAAACATTCTACCAGGTGCAGAATGGCCAAAGACATCTCCTCGGTCTTCTTCTCCAAAACCTCTTTCTCCTTCTGGAGAGTCTATTCGAGAGAAAGAGGTTGAATCTCAGCAGGATGGTCGCTGGGGGCTCCAACAATTTTCATCTCCTGTACATAAATTGTTAGTTTTACAAGTTAAAACGACCGGCAGAAGAGATGAAAACAATTACCAATCCTCGCAAGTGAGAGGATAAAGTATTTCCCCCAGGAAGTAGCTCACCCGACAAAAGTCAGGAACTATCAGGTCGTGGGAGTGCAACTTTCCCACGAGAAGATTGCTTCCCCAACAAAAGCTGAGGATCATCTAGTCACGGAAGTACAGCCTTCCAACTAGAAAATTGATAACCCGTCAAATGACGGGGGTTGCTTGATTGCAATGGAGAAAGCTGATCAGAAGAAGGGGAAGGCTTTGGAGGATTATTATGGACCTCCAAAGGTGGAGATGAAGGTTCGACCTGCCGAGTTGCATGGACAGGAAGGACTACATGGGCCAAAGAAAGAGGGAGCAATGATGCATCCCTAACCTCGTGCCACTGGAAAATCCCTCGTCAACCTTGGGTTTCTTCCCTGGAGGAACCAAATCTTCGGTCATCTATGAATTCCCAAAAAGCATTTTGGAAATGATCAGAACATGAAATGGCAACTTGAATCAAAAGTTCCAGAGAAGACTTACCTTCTGGAAATCCTGGTCGAATTCAAGTGCCTCTTCCTCCCTCTCATCACTTTCAATCTCAATGATGTTTTGATCTGCCATTGAGGTGGAAACAGAAGAGAGGGAAAGGTAGCTTTGGAAAGGACTTAGCCAGGCAAAAGACTTTGCCAGGCAAAAGACTTTTGAAGTTTTAGGGTTAAGAGGCTTTGGTATTTATAGCCCCCAGGGGTTACATTTTTCAAATGCCTCGAATTCTTAAAAAATTTACAGTTTTATCTCGGGTTAAAAGACAATTCTGCGGCGCCATCATTACCTGTCAAATACAACCCAGAGTCCATCTCGGGAAATAAACCGCCACACTTAGTGCGCCACTAAGTGGAGGAGTTGAAGCATCGGGTCACTTATACGATGCAAGGTTTAAATTTGAAGTAAATATGTCCCTTCGTTTCCTTCAAATTTGGGGGCTAGCTGACGAGGATTGTTACCTGAGCTAGTTCGGAATAAATGCACGTCTGGTTCAAGATAGATTCGAACCAGGTAAGTGTCCGTTGATGTAATCTCATATGGCTTGAGAAGCGCGGACACATGGTCGCAGGCTTTGCGTGATCATAAGGACGCAGACAGTGCGCGGTTAGGAGCCCGTAGGCGATGCGTGGACAGGAGGTCACAGACAGTGCGCGGTCAGGTGATTGCAGACAATATGCGGTCAGAAGGTCATGAACTACTCTCGACCAGGACGACTCGGGGTTGCTTAGGCCCTACAACGAGCATATCCCGAGGACCCCGAAAATTGTTCCACGTATGAAGACAACTACCAGGAGGTTAATATGTGCGGTTATCCCTTAATTGCACGTGTTAATCCTGTGTGGAAGTTAAGTGCGGTTATCGAAACTGCACCCGAGCAACCGTTCAAAGCCGTGGTGTGTTGGCGCCCTTTCGACCAGTATAAAAGGGTGAGCAAATGTACCAGACGAGGACATGACACATCGAGAAGAGACAACTCGAACTGATCCCAGTGATTTGACACGAGAAAACTTCGAGCTATCATAGGCTTGTTTAGTCGTATTTTAGACAATCACACGGAAAAGATCTTCGCCTGTGATGATCTTTTTCACAACTTTGTAACCTTTTTTCCTACACATAGTGAAATCCCAACAGGACGTAGGGCTATTACTCCCACCATCGAGAACCCGAACCTGTATAAATTCTTTTGTGTTCCAACCGACATTGCACATCATCCCTTCCCGTAGGGACACCCTGAAAGGCCTCATAACTCACAAATTTTGCATAAGTTCGACTAAGGACCCCGAGTCCAAATCATCGACAACATGACCTGAGTGGTCGAATCGACCTCTAGGATGTCTTCGCCTCCGATTTCCTCCATTGGAACAGGATCACTAGGTGAAGGCATCTGTATGTGGGCATAATCCTCGAGATCAAAGTAGTTCTCGGAATCATATGCCCCAGACATGGCTCACTGAACCTCTGGATAGAAAAAGAATGCCTTGAGAAAGGCCCCACGGTGGGCACCAGCTGTCGATGATTTGGACTCGAGGTCCTTAGTCGATCTTATGCAGAATTTGTGAGTTGCGAAGCCTTTCAGGGTGTCCCTCTGGGAAGGGATGATGAGCAATGTCAGTTGGGACACAAAGAGATTTATACAGGTTCAGGCCCTCGATGGTGGGAGTAATAGCCCTACGTCCTGTTGTGATTTCACTATGTATGGAAAAAAAGGTTTACAAAGTTGTAGGAAAGATCATCACAGGCGAAGATCTTTTCTGTGTGATTGTCTAAAAAATGACTAAACTAACTTAGGAAAGCCTGTGGTTCTTCTGTTGTCGTCTCCTTGTATATCTTCGTATTGTACATTTGCTCACCCTTTTTATACTGGTCGAAAGGGCGCCAATGCCCAACGGTTTTGAACAGTTTCGAACGGTTTCTTGGGTGCAATTTTGATAACCGCACTTAACTTCCACGCAGGCTTAACACGTACAATTTGAGGGATAACCCCACAAGTTAACTTCCTGGCAGTTGTCTTCATATGTGGAAGGATCTTCGTGATTCTCGGGATATGCTTGTTACAGAGCTGAAGCAACCCCATGTTATCTTGGTCAAGGGTAGTCAACAACCCTCTGACCGCGTAACGTCTGTGATCTCATGATCGCGCAAAGCCTGCGACCATATGTCCGTGCTTCTCAAGTCGTCTGAGATCATAGCAACGGACCTTCGGACACTTGTCTGGTCCCAATCTATCTTGAACCAGATGTACATTACTTCGAACTAGCTCGGGGGAGGTACCACGCCGATGAGCACGAGCGTATCTTGCGCATCATCGGGGAGGATCCTCCCCGGAACTTGGTGGCCGAGGCCTTTGGGCTAAGGCTGCCGGAGAGGACACCTCTCCCGACCCCTGGCTCTCACAAGCGGGGGAAGGAGGCTGCTGGGGGTTCTGAGCCGAAGCATACCAAGGCTCAGAAGGCCCCCAGTCCGGTTACGACGCCGGGTTCCACGCCCGTGAAGGCCCGGGACACCACCCTCGAGTTGGGACGTGTGCGAGCGCCTTGCAGGCGTGAGGCGATGCCGCCCCCTGGAAGAAAACTCCAGGGGGCGATGGAGGCACAAGGGTTCGCGCGCCTCCTCGAGGCCTCCGGAGAGGCCCGGGGGAAGGAGCCGGCCGGTGACGAGGGGGCATCTGACTTGGTGAATTATGCCCCCCGCCGCCTTTGGCGATCGCACCTCCGGTGGCACCGGGACTACCGGAGCCGGAGCAGCCGGAGGTTCACTTCGCCGAGGCTTCCCCTCCGCGCGTTGAATGGCCGGTGGACGAGGGGGGAGCCCCTCGGTCTACGAGGTCACCGCGGTGACAGAGGTCCCGGGGGCCCCACGGCCCAGAAAGGGAAAAGGGCTCCTCATCCCTCCCCGGGTTGGCACCCCCTCAGAGAGCTCGCCCACATCCTCGTCGGCCACCTCTTTAGCGGTAAGGACTCTGGCCACTGCCACTCCGGTTCACATCACCCCCACGACCTTCATGAGGGGGCCCACCGGCGCGGACGGGTCAGGAGCCGTTGGGAGGGAGACCTCCCTACTGTCCGCCGGGGAGGTCTTCCAGTTCGCGGAGGGGCTCCAGACCCGAAAGGTGAAGGTGTATGTCTCGCAACAGACACTCTGCGACCGTTGCGGGGAGCTGCAGTCGCTCCATATCCAGGTTCATTCCTGGATCCCCAAGTCGTTTCTTCCTATGATTTTACCAACTCTTGGGCTTCGAATAACTTTCGTGCTCGCAGGGGGTGGTCCTCGCCTTGGGCATCGAAGCGTGCTTTGACAAGGCACTGAAGGAGGTTGAGGGGAAGTCCGCCGCCTTTTCTGAGGTGTGGGACGACGCGCTTCGGGAGTTGGCTCAAATCTGGGCCCAGCTCCACGCCTCCAAGAACGCCAACGACCGGCTCCGGAGGGAGGCAAGGGCAAAGAACGATGCCCTCCGAGAGCTCGAGGGCTCCAGCGCCCGGGCGGTGGTGGAAGCGGGTCGCTCCGTCCGCTCGGCCCTCGAAGGGCTTAGGTGAGCCTCGACTCAGGGGGCAGCTCTGACGCGGTGCCGGCGACACTCGCGGAGGCTGTGCGTTTTCTCAACGCACAAGTCTCTGTGATCCCAGAGGCCACCGATGCTCGGGCACGGGGCCGGGCGATCTCATTGGTGGCCGCCGCCGCGGGGCTTGTGGAACTCCGAGGGATCGGCGGCCGGGCAATTGGGGGCCGTATCGCCCGGGGCGTTCCCGAGTTCTTTGAGCCGCTCCTGCGAGAGGTCGAACAGATCGCCGGGGGCTTCTACGACCGGATCATTTGGGTGCAATTCCCGGTGTCGGCAACTCCGAGGGTGGACACTGCATCTCCGGCAGAGGCCTCCTGGGGGGAGGACAACAATGAACAAGTATGAGCCTCCCCCCCCGTGCCTTTAGATAGGTCCTTTTTTCTTTTAGGATTTTTGCTCCCGGTAGCTTCTTAGAAGAAGCAACGGAGACTTGTACAAAAGACATTTTGTTGCAATAGAATGAATTTTTTGCTAAGTCTTGAATTGAATTTACCAGGCGCCCCGGGAGGTTACTCCCGGGAAAGAGCCCCCGAGAGTTGAGCGCAACCTTAGAGGCACCCCAGTGTTGCAAGGAGCCTCCTCGGAGATAAGGCCTCTGAGCTCCGGCGGGTATCACTCGGGGGATGCCCAAGCCACCTTAATTTTGCTCAGTCTCATCTCCGGGGACATGGTAGGGGTGTCTCCTGGGAGCCGATCCGGTTGCGGTGGCTCCCGGAGTGGCACCTAGACAACTTCGACAACCACCGTGCCGAATTATCCCCTCTGCGACCGGGGTCCCGGAGGGTTTCGCCGCTTCGAATACTCCCACCGGCGGGCTACGAGTATTGGCCCGAGAACCTGCTTCGGGAGGCCCAGCGACGTATACGGAGCTTGTATCGAGACTGGCCCGGGAGCTATCACAGGGCCTCTGGGATTATTAGGTGTAGGAGTCCCCCGGGTTGTATCTTGCGTTTAATGTACTGATACCCACCGGAGGGGGAAAGTGTCCTCCGGTTAAATATTTAAATAACGCTAAGTTTGCTTGTCAACTTGTTTTACTTTCCGAGTACAAAGGATGGTCCGGAAGAGGGCAATCCCCGGGCACAAGTTACCCCCCCTCCCCACAGTGGATTGTAGCTTAGCTTCGCGCGATGTGGGGGGGGAGTGAAGGGCCCAGATGCTAATGATTGCCGGGGTAAAAATTCTCTCAAAAAGATTTTCCAAAGGTCCCGGAGAGAAATTTCCTGGTCGCCGTGAGAACGGGGAGCCGGGAATAAAATTTTCAGGAGAAAATCTCCAAAATCCCCAGGAATAATTTTTCGAGGGGGGAACCTTCTGGTCACCGTGAAAACGGGGAGCCGGGAATGAGATTTCCGGAAGAAAATCTCTGAAATCCCTGGGAATAGTTTTTTCGGGTGAAAACCTTCCGGTCGCCGTGAAAATGGGGAGTCGGGAATAGAGATTTTTGGGAGAAAATCTCCAAAATCCGAGAATTCCGTCTCGAAAACAGGGGGCCGGGAATGAGATTTTGACAAGGAAAATCCGAGAATTCCGTCTCACTGAGGAGAAAATCGACCCCTGGGGGAGGATGAGTCCGATGACGGGTCTGAGTATTTGAGGGCGGACTAGTCTCTCAAATTGACTCGTTACCTCAGTCCTTGAGGACTGGGTTGCCGCTTACCCCCTGAGTCCACGAGGGGTGATTGTAAGCCGCCCTATGGGAGCGGGTTCTCCCGTCGTAAGGACTTTTTGGGTCGTGACAGCCCACTTCCTCACGGAGAGGGCATCCTTACTAAGAGGGCATCCTCACGGGGAGGGCATCACCGTGAGAGACAATAATGTAGGGACCTGCAGTGAGCCCAAGCTGAGGAAAGAACAATTGTATTAACAAGGAATTAAGATACAACGCCTCCCCCCGCAAGATCTTGACGGGGGAGGGAACAGTGAGTACAATGCCCCCCTGCCCTCCGGCGTAATCGCTCCGGGGGAGGGAACGAGCCCGTAGGCCAGATGTAGAACTTGTGAAGCAAGCGTACGTTCCACGTGTGCTTCAGCTCCTACTCTTGAAGGTCGGAGAACTTGTAAGCCCCTGAGCCCAGGACTTCTGAGATCTTGTAGGGGCCTTCCCACTTGGGGGAGAGCTTGCCTTGGGCTTGAGGGTCGGTTATGTGCTTGAAGACAAGGTCCCCGAGGCGGAAAACTCTCTCGCGGACGCGCTGGTTGTATGCGCACGCCATTTCGCGCTCATAAGTGGCGTGGTGGAGGAGTGCTCGGTCGCGTTCCTCTTCGACGAGGTCGACCTCCAGTCGCTAATTTGCCTCGTTGGCTTGGTACGTTGCGGTCGTAGCTCCGTCAAGGACCTCGACCGGAAGCCAATCTCCGAGGGGAGAACCGCCTCGGCCCCTTACACGAGGGAGAAGGGTGTGCGTCCCGTCGCCCTGCTCAGGGTCGTACATATGGAACAGAGGATGCTAGGGAGCTCCTCCGCCCATGCGCCCCGTTTAGAGGCGGCTTCTTCGAGTCGTCGACATAACCCCTGTAGGATTATGTCGTTGACCCTTTCAACGGTCCCGTTGCTGTGGGGGTGAGCTACCGAGGCGAAGTGGATGGTGAGCCCCAAGCCTTCGCAGAATTCCCGAAAATATGCCGAGTCGAATTGGGTCCCGTTATCAACAGTGATTTCCCGGGGGACCCCAAAACGGCATACGACATTCTTCCAGAAAAACCGTTGTACTGCCCGGGACATGATGCTGGCCAGAGGCTTGGCCTCTACCCACTTGGTGAAATAGTCGACTGCGACCACCGCATACTTGTAGCCCCCGGGCACTAGGGGGAACGGGCCCAGGAGGTCTATCCCCCAGCGCGCGAAGGGCCAAGTAATGGGAATAGTTTGCAGCGCCACGGAGGGGAGGTTGGAACCCTTGGCCATCTTCTGGCAGGCCTCACACGCGGAAACTGTTAGATCTAGGTAGATCTTAGTATCTAGGTTTTGATGATTAATGACATTTTGGATAAATCCATGATGATTAAAGTTAATCTGAAGATGTCAGTTTTGATGATCAAATGACAAATTAGATTTAGCACAAGTGAATTGAATTGATTATCGGTAAACCCTGAATTGGATGTTTCCTCAGTTGCGGGTTTGATATTGATGCATATGTAGAGGGGGAGCTCGGTGGTTGCATCAAGCTTGTGCAAATTGATTGATCAAGATGTTATATGACAAACCCTGAGGTTGATGACTCCAGTTGTGGATTTGATATCGATACACATGTTGAGAGGGAGCTCATCACTTTGGTCATCTAGGTTGATTGATATCTTGACATGAGTAGTATAGATCGTGTGCGTATGTGTTTATCATCTACGATCTATATGATTGTATTTTATCTTATACTCATTTGCTACTCGTTGAATATAGTTTGTCATGTCATTTGAAAGAGAAACCGTTGAGCTAACTCCTGTGTGGAGTAGTTTCTCTAGAGGTGATTAATGACGACTTATATATGAGACTAATGTTGTGCATTGAATGTACGTATTGTAGTCTCAGTTTGATTGCAGGATAAAAGCGAGCAAGGGTGTGAAGAGGATGAAGTCGATATGAGACATCTCGAGCGAGGTCAAGCTTAGCAAGGTCGAGCTTTGCGAGGACAAGTGTCAAGCGGTGGAACTTCACGAGGTCGAACTTCACCTAAGGTAAAAATCCAAGATTAAGGATTGTTTTCTTAGGGTTTTACCGGTCTCGGTGTTTGGAGACAGACCGGGTTGATAGGTTTCTTTTTACTAGTTTGACCGTACTATTAAGAGGGGTCAAAAACTAGTAGCTTGAATCTATCTAGTGCGGAAGCTCAGATGCATTCATATCATCTTGCACTAGTGTCTTGCATTGCTAGTGAGTCTAAGTGTAGTTCATATGCATTAGATTAAATGTTTTGAAAACTGCACTTAGTGGTGATCGCCAGCTGTTTAAATTGGTTTATTTATCTAGAGCTGGTCGTGGTCGTATTTGCATATTCTGATCGTACCAGTGTTGATACGTGGTCGTGGTCGTGTCGCTTGTTTGCCGGCTTTCTGTTTAGGGTTTGGGCGTGGTCGTAGGAGTTCGGAATGGTCGTACTAGTCTTTGACTCGCTTGTGTACGCTCGACCAAACCCTATCGACCACTTGTTTTTGATCGGATGTCAAGACCTATGTGGTCGTGGTCGTTGCTAAGTGACACAAATCACATCCGCGAGAAAACGGCAAATCCGTATGTGCAAATACTCTAAAATTGCATTTGAGATGGTTTTTGGATTGGACATTTTGACAGCAGGAAAGTTTCTGAGTTTTCTAGAAGTTTCTAGACCTTTCTAGGTCTTGCTCCTGTTGACAAAATTGTAGAGCTTTGAGTTATCTTTCTAACAAGCCAAAAATCATCTCAATCAGATCTCTGGATCAAAAGTTATGCTTATTTTACTCTCAGTGTGCAGTGGCCAGACAAATGCATCCGTTCGGAGCTATTTGTCCGAAGTGGCCGGACTTTGTCCGAAATGACCGGACATTGTCCGGCCTGTACAAATTTTTTGAGCCGAAAAATGAAACGGACAAATGCATCCGTCCGGGGCTATCTGTCCGTTATGGCCGGACTTTGTCCGAAATGACCGGACATTGTCCGGCCTGTACAAGTTTTTTTGAGCCGAGAGTTAACATAGACATATCCATTTGTCTGGACTTTTTGTCCGGACAAATAGTATCCGTCCGGCCTTCACAAATTTCGCCCAACGGTCACTGACACGTTTGCAACGGCTGAAATTTTTGTACTGGCCGGACAGTGTCTGAAGTGACCGGACAATGTCCAGCCTGTACAACTTTTGGCCCGGTTTCTTGCAAACGGCTAGTTTTTCGTTGAGGCTATAAATACTTCATGTTTGGGTGCTCAAAGACTTCATTCTTCAGCTGAAAACCTAGCCAATTGAGTTGCATATGTGTTATAGCATTTAGAGGCCAGAATTGAGCCCCAATCTTGAGTAGATTTGAGAGAGAGCTTGAGGGAGATTGTGTGAGTGTTTAGTGCACTTCATCTCCATTAGATTGCTAGTGCTAGAGTGTTGAGCATATCATTTGCATCATTGAGCTTCTAGCACGTGGTTGATTCAAGTGAAAGCGCATCCGGCTTGTTACTCTTGGCGATCGCCTTGGCCTAGATGGTGCCGGAGGAGAGCCGAGATCTCTCCAATTGAAGTTTGTCGGAGAGGCCGGCAAAAAATTGTGAAAGGTGTGGTGCTCGCCTATCCGGTGTGGAGAAGGAGCAACCCTAGTGAGATATCCTTCGTGGATATAGAAGCGAGGCTCCGAGCGAGCGCTTCAACGAGGAGTAGGGGAGACCGGGCGAGTCTCCGAGACCTCGGTAAAAATATTGTGTCAATTGCGTAATTCTTATTTGCTTTATATTCATCTTGACACAATTGCTTATATCACTATTGTTGCATATATTGTTAAATATTTCATATGGTTGAATGCAACTAGTTGATTGAATTGTTTTAAGCCTCATTGTATAATTTAGGTCTCTCAATTATTCTTTAAAATTGCTTAATTGAAAAGAAATTTTAAAAGCCTCCTAATCACCCGCCCTCTAGTCGGCATCCTTGATCCTATAGAAACAAGGTCCCGCGCATCACGGACCACTGTGGGCCAATAAAAGCCCTGACAAAGGGCCTTGGCCACGATGGCACGCGGAGCTATGTGAGACCCGCAACTCCCTGAGTGGATGTCCTCGAGGAGTTGGAGCCCTTCCTGCTGTGGGAGGCAGCGGAGCAGGGCGGAGGCCCCATTTGTAAAGCTTCCCCTCCAGCAGGAGGTATGCCCGGGCCTTGGCTCGGAGGCACTTGGCCTCAATCTCGTTGGGAGGGTCCCCTCCCTCTTTATGAAGGAGATAAGGGGGTCCATCCAAGACACGACTCGGATGATCTCGGAGACTTCCGTGACACGGGACCCTTTGTCCGCGTCCGGAGAGGTCACCGAGGGCTTCGCGATGATCTCCAAAAAGGCTCCCCGGGGAGAGGTTCTCGGGCACTGCCCGCCTCGGCCAGGGCATCGGCCCAGTCATTGTCCCTCCACGGCATGTGCCGGGCCTCTAGGCCGTCGAAGTGCTTCTCCATCTTGCGTACCTCCTGGAAGTAGAGACTCAAGTTTGCGTCATGGCACAAGTAGGACTTGTCCATTTGGTAAACTACGAGCTGGGAGTCTCCTTTCACGAGGAGGCGACGAATCCCCAGGGAGCGCATGAGGCGCAACCCGAGGAGCAAAGCCTTGTATTTGGCAACATTGTTCGTGGCGGGGAACTTGAGTCGCGCCGCGTACTCCAGTTCCTTCCCCACTGGGCTCTGGAGGACTACACCCACGCCAGCCCCAGCAAGACACAAGGAGCCATCAAACATGAGCGTCCAATGGTCACTGCGTCGGGGCGGTTCGGGGAGGCTCTCATTTCCAGACCCGGAGACAGGGGTCCACTCCGCCACAAAGTCGGCTAGGACTTGTGACTTGATGGCGGAGCGCCCCGTGAGGGAAAGGGACAAGGGGGCGAGCTTGGCCCCCACTTCCCAATCCGGCCAGTGGCTTCTTTGTTCCGGGGTACCTCCTCCAAAGGGAGGGACGACGGGACAGTGATCGAATGTCCCAGGAAGTAGTGACGAAGCTTCCGAGACGCCATTAGAAGGGCGTAGCAGATCTTCTCTATCTCCGTGTACCGAGTTTTAGCCCCTTGGAGGGCCTCACTCACGTAGTACATGGGAGCAAGGGTTCTTCCAAAGACGGGCTCACGAGCATTGGGGGGCTCGTGAGGTACTTCTTTAAGTCGTCAAAGGCCTCCTGGGCCTCGAGAGTCCATCAGAACCCTTCGAGGCCCCATAAGATTTTGAAGAACTGGAGGCCACATTCCCCCGACCGCGAGACGAAGCCACTCAGCGCGGCCAAGCGGCCGGTGAGCCACTGTACGTCTTTGACTGAGTGCGGCGGGGACATATCCAGGAATGCCCGGATCTTTTCGCGGTTGGCCTCTATGCCCCGCTGGGACACAAGGAAGCCCAGGAGCTTTCCCCCACGCACGCTGAAGGAGCATTTTTTCGGGTTGAGCCTCAACCCTAGGCTCGGAGGTTGCGAAAGGTCTCCGCTAAATCGTCGATGTGAGCGGCCGTGCAAAGGCTCTTGACAATTGTGTCATCGACGTAGACTTTGACGTTGCGGCCGATCTGGTCCTTGAGGACCAGCGTCATGAGTCACTGGAAGGTCGCTCCAGCGTTCTTCAGCCCGAAGGGCATATGGACATAGCAGAAGGTTCTGAGGGGAGTTATGAAATTGGTCTTTTCCTCGTCCCCTTCTGCCATCCGGACTTGGTGATAGCCCGAATACGCGTCCAGGAAGCTCATCAACTCGCACCCCATGGTCGAGTCGACCAGCTGGTCAATCCGCAGGAGCGGGAAGTTGTCTTTGGGGCAAGCGCGGTTGAGGTGGGTGAAGTCCACGCACATTTGCTACTTACCGTTTGACTTCTCCACGAGGATGGTGTTCACGAGCCACTCGGGGTGCAAGACCTCCCGAATGAACCCCGCCTCTCTGAGCTTGGCGATCTCGACCTTGATCGCCTCTTGGCGTTCAAGGGAGAATTTTCTCAGCTTCTGTTTGACCAGTGGGTGACTGGGGGTCACCGCGAGCTTATGCTCGATGACTTCCCAGGCGACGCCTCGCATGTCAGAGGGATTCCAGGCAAAAACATCAGAGTTCTCGCGTAGGAAAGCCGCGAGTTGCTCCGCGTGCTATTCGGGGAGATCCGCCCCGATCTTGACGGTCTTGTCTCTGTCATCTGGGGACAGCAAGACCTTTCGGAGGTCCCCTTCCGGACGCAGCTTGGGGGGAGACCTCTCGGAGGGTACGCCAGTGGCGTCCAGCACCGGGGAAGAGGTCTCTCCCTCCGGGGTCTTGATCAATTTGATGCTCCCGATCATCGCGGCAGTGCGCTCATACAAAGCGCAGGCCACGTCTTGGTCGCCCCGGGCGGTGATCACGTTGTGAGGCCCAGGGATTTTCACGCAATGACAGCTCTGGTGGATTGCGGCCCCCAAGCGGTTGATCGTGGTCCTCCCCAGGATTGCGTTGTATGACGAGGGGAGATCCACCACATCAAACTGGACCATCTCCGTCCGGTAGTTGTCTGGGGTATCGAAGGTCATGGGGAGGTCCACCTTCCCCACCGGGTGCATCGTCTTCCGCGGGAAGAATCCCTACAAGGGCCCTGCTGCGGGCTGCAGTAGCTTCTCGTCGACTTGCATCTCGCTTAGCTCCTTCAGGTACGGGACGTCGGCGGAGCTTCGGCCATCAACGAGGATGTGTGCCAGGTGGTAGTTGTAGACGGTGGCGGAGACGATGAGTGCGTCGTCATGGGGGAAGCGAACCCCACACGTGTCTTCCGCTGTGAAAGTGAGGGGGACGTCCGACCACTTTGGTGGCTGAGACGTATGCAGCACCCCCACAACCTTTACTTCACACTCGTACTCCTTGCGCTGGCGCTTGGAGTCTCGCCCCGAGGCAGACCCTCCCGTGATGACGTTGACACACCTTTGGGAGGTTTGGAAGGGGAGCACTTCTGAGGGGCCCCCTTCCCGCGCTTGTTGCTGCTCTCCCGCGGGGGCAAGAAGGGCCGGTAAAGCCGGCTAAGGGGGCAAGGAGGCAGGAGTCCCCCCCCTGCCCATACTGGTCGAGGAATGCGGCGAAGTGTTGGAGAAGTTGATGGCATTCCCGAGTAGCGTGGGTATTGGACTTGTGGAAAGTACACCACAGGCCCTCCTTGCCTCCCGTCGCGGGGCCTTCATGGCCGCAGGACGACTGCCCCCCCCCCCCCGGCCTTTTGGCTTGGGGAAGGGACGGTTTCCCTTGGGGGCATCACGCGAGCCGCCTCCGCCCTCGAGGACAAAGATGTCCCGAGGCCGTGGCTCACTACGACTACCCCTCTTGGGGCGCTTGAGGGGGTCCCTAACTTCCCGATCGACGGGGGTGGGAGCCCCTTAGTTTTTCTTCCAGAGGTCGTCCTCCTCCGCCCAAGCATACTTCTCGAGTATAGTGAAGAGCTTGTCGGCGGAGGAGGGGCAGCTTCGGGAGAGTCTTCGATGGAGCTCCCCGGGGAGGATCCCGCTCTTGCACGCCTCAATGACTATGGAGTCGGGGACATGAGCTACTTTCCTCTTGACCTGAGCAAAGCGCTTGAAGAAGCTGCGGACGGTCTCCCCTGTCCTCTGTCGGACAGTGTATAGCTACGATGAATCCAGGGGATGCACGTAGTTCCCCTGGAAGTTCACACAAAATTCGGGCTTGAGCTACGTAAAAGACTTGATGGAGCTGGCCTTCAAGTTGTAAAACCATGAGCGGGCGATCCCGGTCAGGTAGAGGGGGAAGACATTGCACTGGACCGTCTCGTCCCCCCCCCCAGCCGCTGAGATGGCTGTGGAATACACCTGCACAAACTCGTAGGGATCGGCCTCACCATTGTAGTGTTCGAGCTGCGGCGGTCGGTATGGCCGCAGCCATCGAATGCACTATAGCCGGTGGCATAGCGGTTGATTAGCCCCCTCCGCCTCCCGGGGAGAGTCCCAGTCGCTCTCCCCTTTGACGGGGGACGCGCGTTCGTTGTCGGAGTCAGGAAGGGGCCCAAGGGGTCCACCGACGTGGCGGTAGTGCCTCTTCTACTCCAGGTTAGTCGAGCTAACCTCCTGGATGTCTGGGCACCCCTCTGCGATGGCGGTTGCTTCTTCAATAGGCCTCTTTCCTTGGCCGGGACGGGAATGTGGTTCACCGCGTCTACGAACCAGGGGAGGCTCCAGCCGGCCACGTGAGGAGGCCTCTCCAGACTTGGTGGTATGCATTTGCTCGACCTCCTCAGGAGTAAAGCGGACTTGATCTACCGGGGGAGCCCTCAGGGGTGGCCCCGGGGGAGGAGGGAGCTCATGCGTTGCGGTCGTGGGCTTGGGAGGTGCTACCGGGGTGTGGGAGGAACCTGCTACCGGGCAGTCCCCGGGAGTGCGGCCCGAAACCGGATAGGGGGGGCCCTCACGGGGGAGATCCAGCGGCGGCGTGGGAGCCGTCAGGTGGGCCGCCTCTGGCGCGGCGGACGCGATCGGCTGGGCGAAGCCGACTTCGGGCCTAGGGAAGATCCACGGTGCGGAGTGACCCACTGGTATGGGGAAGGCTCCAAGGACGGGGTAAGCCCCCGGCGTCGGGAGCGCTCCCGGGATCAGGAATGCTCTGGATGATGGGCCCACCAGGGGAGCGTAACCCCCGATGGAATTGTAGGTCCCGGGAGCGACCTGGCCTCCGAGGGTCGGAGGGGCCACCGGGTGTCCCATAAACAGGGGCATTGCCCCCATGAACGGGAACTGGAGCGGGTAGACGGGGATCGGCGGCCACGCCAGGACGCGGAGGAGTTCGTCCACCGAGCACTGGGCGCGGAGTTGGCCCTCCACAAGAGCTTCGAGTACGGCGTCCCGGGATGCCGGGGGAGCCACCGGGGGAAGGCCAGCCCCCCCCCCCCGGGGCACCCACGGTCACCGGGTCAGACCCAGAGGCCTGTCCACCAGAAACTACCGGGAGGGTCAGAGGTGGTGCCGGGTCACTAGGACTGGCGTCACTGGGTAGGGCGTGAGCCCTCGTTCTTAGGGGAGCCATGGCGATTTTTCGCGAAGTCCCCGCGGTCGGTGCCAACTGTCGTGGTATTACGAATACCCCGACAGGTTTTCGAGTTGTTCCTAGCGAAGAAAAGATGACGTGAGCTTACCGCGTGACCGGTCCTCTCCCGTCGGGCAAACACGAAGAATGACATGAGGACTTATACAGGTTCAGGTCTCAGTGGAGACCCTAGTCCTGTCGACATGCTCCCGACTTGAGTCGGCTGGGGGAGTTCCCTCGCAGGCAGAGCGCTCCAGAGCATGCCTATTGGTTTTTGTGTATTGGTGTAAAATGAATTGTCCTCTGTTACATGAGTGGGATACAAGGGCTTATATATGCCCAAAAGATGCAAAAGGATGAAACTACCCCCGCCGCAACCGCTGGATCGAAGGGCACTAGCGTCCTTCTTCCAACTGAGGGGGCTGGATGCTTGACAAGTGTCCTCGCCAGTTCCCGAGGTGCTTCTCGCATGATCCTAACGTGACTCGGCGCCGGGGACCTTGTCCCCGGGCAAACGGAGGCGCCTGGGACGAGGGTCCCCGGGGGCCTTTGTACTCACCCTTGCTTAATAATGAAAATATAGTTGAAGAGAAGCTAGAGATGAGCGAGGCAGGATCACCCAGAGTTTAGAAGGGTTATGTGCTGCACTCGAGTTTTTGCCTGTGGGATGGTCTCGGAGACCAGATAAACTTACTTTCATACAATCTAGTAGATGGTCTTGTTGGCCTATGCATATTGATGTGTATTAAGGCCTAATGGCTATATATTGTTTTTGTATATGAACCAAATGGAGCTGGCTGTCTGTTTATTACTCTGTGCACGACTGCATCCTGGGCAGTCGGGGTAAGTGCACACCTGGGGCCCACTGCAGCGGGTGGGTCCCTCACAGAGTGGTATCAACTTACTTGGACTCGATCCCGCAGAGATTTCCCCCAACATGAAAGAAAACAAAAGTAATTAAATTACTGATCCAATGATATGGTTATATTCCCCTAGCCCCCTCCTGCGACCAGTGATACTGGAGACATAGTACAATGGTCGCATGATAATTTTCTTGGCCTAAGGAGACCATGGCTTGAATGATTAGAGCATGCTAGTTAGTCTCTTATGCGGTAAGAACCAGCTTAAAAAGAGATGTCTTAGCTAGATGCGATCATAAGATCAAAAAAATAACTGGCTTAGTATAAATGCATAAGTTTTTGCTAACTAACAGCCACTCCAATGATCAAAACATGCTAGTAAGTCCCTTACGCGGTAAAGACCGGCTTAGAAAAAGATGTCTTAATTAGATGTGACCATGAGCTCGGCCAGCGAATCCAGATAAACATCATAGTGAGGCACTTATTGCGACCAGCTCCCGGATGTATCCCGATAGAACATAAGGTTGAAAATGAAAATGCAACCATAACATAGTGTGATAAAAGTACTTATTTATAAAAAATTTATGTAAGGGTAGTAGCGGGCCGGCCCGTTTGGTGAGTCCTTACACCGCAACTGCCCATAATACAATTGCCCTCACTTTTGTGGATCTCAGTTCCTGTTCACAATATCGTAGCAATAGTAGTACAGAAAATCTACAATCATTACTATTTATGGATATAAAACCATAATTACATTAGAGGGGCCGATAGAGCCATAATAAGAAGTTAATTTGCTCCTTTTTGAGAGGCGCAAGCGCGGTCCAGGGTCCTTCACAGGTCATTCTTGACTTGGCACATGACCCTACAGTATCTTGGCCTTTTGAAGCTTTCGCCAATTCGCTTTCACTGATGAGATGATCAACAAGAGTGAGTACAAAGTACTCAGCAAGTCACAATAAAAAAATTGTATGAACATATACATGAAGAGTTGACCAATGGAACAGATATGTAAGATTTTGCAGTAAATAAAAGGTTTCAAAGCATATGTATATGAATAGATGAAATCATTTCAAAAGTTCATAACACTACTTGTTCCACACAACATGATTTGAACACGTTGACCACGGCATGCCCCAAGAACCCAGGGGCATGGAGTACTCGAATACTTCTTTATAACTCTGCAGAGGTGTACCGCTTTACCCACAAGATTCCTCAACTCATTACTGTTAAATCATTTACATGCCACAGTTCTGCATGCGACTAAGCTGAGGATAACACACTGTTCACCATGATTTATATTAACATTGGCTCTACCCAGTACAAGGTCTATCACCGGATTGATAGCCTTGATACCGTTGTGGCGGGCTATACCCCCACCCCGACCCCTTCCCAATACTGGTGCGCGGTAAGGGTACTCCCCTTTATCCAGTAGTGGGTCATTGGAAGGGTCAATACTCTGTACTCACTCTTCCATGTAGAGCCGGGTTAATTATTTAGCAAGGATACTAGGTCATGCATGTCCCATACTAGGCTTGTGGTGGTACGCTTTCATGCCACTAGATGTATAGCACAACTGTTTAATCCTTATTCGTTAGGGTGAGGTATGCAACCACTATCCCACTTATGCAGTCTTCGCCCACCAATCTTACCATCCTCACCACTGACATTCATTATTTTTCAAATAAACATCAATAGTTGAAATGACATTCTTGTTAAAATACTAGGTTTTGCTCACCCAGTATGGATTTCCACTCTAGGTGGCTTAGATCCATTTTGCTGTGGCGAGCTCAACTTGCTTGGTAAGGATTTCCACTCAAGGTGGCTTAGATCCTTACCGTCTCAACCGATTTGGTTCATTTGGTAAAACTCCTACCATCAACTACTTGTGATTGTTCATTCATATGCATATACTTATACTTTATCAAAAACAACATATGTAAGTTTTTGCAATATATGGATTCAATATGGTCAAGAAGTAGTGACCTGCCTCACTTGACTATAGTGTCATCAGTTCTTGTCATCTCCTCGCTTCTTGATGATTCTCCTTTGAAACCTAAAGTTATATCCAACATAATCACATACGTGGTTGTCAATCAAGAAAATAGTTATACGTAGTTATATATGTGTGCGTGAAAGGAAATCGAGGGCTGAGATTGAATAGACAAAATGAGCTCGAAATAATCAACTGAAGAATCAATTTTGATAGAAAGAGGATTTTGATCTGGGGCTCGGATGCAAAATCAGATCATATATTTGGAAGTTTGATAGTAAGATGGACACGATAACGCGGACAGATTTGCAATCTGAGATTCCTAAGGCCACAAATGACATAGGTGTGTCGATGGAAGCGACATTGGATGCGGACTGACAAGGCTTAGGTTGGCCTTTGAGGCTTGAATACCACAACATGGCTAGGGTTTTCGTTGGATGGTCAAATACTAGGGCGAAGTCAAATTCTTTGTTGGATGTGAACGCGGCGACGTTCGAACATCGACGGATGACATTCGTCTGAGATGAAAAAATAGGAAATAGATCAAGATGAGGTGTTCCCGCGATACGACAGTTGAAGAAAGTGTAAAACATAAGATTATGAACTTGGTAGACAAAGTGGATCCTAAGTTACATGCATAGAAGTGGTTGAATTGGGCTAATGCCACTGGCTGACATAGAGTTGACAAGGATTGGTAGTGGCTGGCATGAACTAGAAATTAGGGCATGGCTGCTTATGGGTTTTGGTCTTCGATTGCTTTGCAAAACTATGTCTAGGAGTAGGTGAAAGCAACACGAACTCAACGAAGGTGATTTCGACCACTGGGGCGGACGGACGATGGCAAACAGCGTTGAAGAAGACGATGGCAATGCGGCAAAGTTAGGCTTCTAGAAAAGTTCTTGGCATTAGGTTTGGAGGTGTTTTTGTGTGGCATCAGGAGTAGTGGTAGTGAAGTAAAACACTCAGAGGATTGAGGCACACGCGATGGACAAAGTGGCATTGACAGGAACGGCTGGCGGTGACCAGGCGGCATGTTGGCGGCACGCCAGACAAGATAAAACACCCAAATCAAGTGTTGGGCTGATTCTGCGACGTTTGTGTAGACTTGAGGTAAATTAGGTCCATCTATTATGCTCTAGTGTACTAGAATTGGTCGGCAACTGGTCGACGACGAGCGGCGGCGGTTTGCGCCGGAGCAGAAAATGAAAACGTTAGCTTCGACGGTGCTAGGGCGATGGGGTGCTATATTCTCAAAATTAAGGGCGCGGATAGGTTTCTGGGGTGGTCCAGATGGTGAGATAGAGGGGGATTGAACGAGAACAGTGCCAGCATGGAGCTCGACGACGCGGCTGGAGACGAAGAAGATCGGATTTGGGCTTTTGGGCAACGGTCCTTTTGAGTTCGATTCTTTTCTATTGGAGTGAGAGGGAGGCAAGGGAACCTACTGGTGTGATCAATTTAACCGGAGGAACGGTGGTGCGGGCCGGTGGCCAGAGCACGGCGGCACAGAACAGGACAACATTGGATTCATGAAATGGTTGGGTTTCTTGAGAATTTTCTGAAAATCTCACCTTGGGGAGTCAACTGGAGGTCTGGTTGCTCGTGGTGGCTTTGCCTTCTTCATGCGGCCAAGGGAGAAAAAGATGAACTGGAACAAGAATGTTGTTGCTGCTACTGTTTTTGCTGGAAGAAATGTTGGTGGAAGAAGAAGAACAAAGAGGAGAAGGACACTGCTGCTACTGCTGCAGATGTATGAATACATGTATATCTGTAAGTTCGAAGCAGCTGCATGTATGATTTTTCTCCTCTCCTTTTACTGCTCAATCTTCACCCATGCTGCTCCTGTTGACTTGAGGCATGCGTGTGTGTGTTTGGTTTTTGTCTTGTGGAGGAAGAAACAAGTACAAGGATTGAAATTATATAGGTGTGTGTTGAATTGTATATACACATGCATGTATCTATGTATATGTATGGCTATGTGTATGGTTCTGTTGGAGGCAAAAGCAATGAAGCAGTAGGAATTAAGAATGAAAGGATAAGAATCTGTTTGTGTGGTTGGAGCAACTGAAGCCACTAAATTGAATAGTAAATTTTATTAAAGGACTGAAGTGTAATTCACTAATTAAACTTGTTTGAACTGAATTGCAAATAATCATAATCTAGAGATTAATTTAGACTTAGTTCAGTACATAGGGTTTTATTGAGTAGCTAGATTAGGGATGATTTGGATCAAAATGAGGATGAAATGAAACTATAAATGAAAACAGAATTAGGGTAAAAGTGAATAGTACTTTTACCAAAATGACTGAAAACATAAATAACTGAGTTTTAGGGCTGAATCTAAACTTGGCACAAAAAGGAGACTTGTGTTGAATAGTGGAAGGAACATGACAGTTCAATCAGATTTGGATTTGGAGGTGAATTAGAGAATTTAGCCATTTTTGGCATTTGAAAACAGGAAAAGGATTGATTCGTCATAAAATCTAGACTAAACTGTGAAAAATGATCAAATGAACTTGTTTGGTTGAGAAGTTTTACGACAGGTATGCAAGCTTTTTAAGATTAAGGATTCCAGAGAAATCCAGAAGAAATCTACTCTGGAATCAATCGAGCTGTAGGCTGAAAAGTCAAACAGGGTAATTAGGGTAATTAGGAATTCTAGTTTTCGAAAACAAAACTGGGTTTAGTTTATGGGTTTTAGGAACTGAGTTTGATCTTGACGTTGAAGACAAATATGTATAAGATAGGTAGGAGATCCTATCTGTTCAGTCTGATTGCAGTTCTGAGCTGTCTGGAGGAATTTGGCTGATTCTGGGTTTGAAAGGACTAAACTGCAATTAAGAAAATAGGAGGTTGGACTAGTTTGTAAATGTTTTAAAATGAACTTAATAATCTAGCTTTTTGGATAAAATATATTTAAGGTAAAGAAGTATTGTAGATTATTTTATAAATTAGGGTTTAGTTTATAACTAATTAGGGTTTCTAAATCATATTAGAACTATTACTTAAAAGAAATAATCTTATATTTAGAAATCATAAATAACTCTCATTAGAGGATAAATGGCATTTTATAAGAAATGCAAAATAGTGTTTTTAGTAAAATAGATACACATTGTCGTGGTATTGCGAATACCCCGGCAGGTTTTGAGAATGATCCTAGCGAAGATTACGCGGCGCGGGTTGACCGGATGACCGGTCCTCCCCCGCCGGACAAGCACACAAGAAATGACACAGGGATTTATACAGGTTCGGGTCCCGGTGAGGGCCCTAGTCCTGTCGACGCGCTCCCGACCGGAATCGGCTGGGGAGGCTCTCTCCGGGGGAGAGGCTTCCGGAGCACGTCTGTGAGTGTAGCTATTCCAATAAAAGAGAACCGATCCTTTACAACAGAGGGGTACAAGGGCTATTTATAGCCCCAAAAAGAAACAAAAAACCTAAACTACCCCAGAAGCCACCGTCGGATTGAAGGGTAGGACCGTCCTTCTCCCGGTCAAACGCCTTGGATGCTTGACAGGTGGTCGCTAGTTCCCGAGGTGCTCCTCACGTGACCTGCACGTGACAAACAATTCGAGACTTTACCTTTAGGAGGGCGATGAGGCCCGGGACGGCGCCGGAGGCCAGGTCCCGGGGGCCAAAAGGCGGCGCCCGGGGGGCCCCGGAGGCCACGTCCCTGGGCCAATGGCGGCGCCTGGGACGGCGCCGGAGGCCAGGTCCCCGGGGCCAAAAGGCGGCGCCCGGGGAGGCCCCGGAGGCCACGTCCCCGGGCAAATGGCGGCGCCCGGGACGGCGCCGGAGGCCAGGTCCCGGGGGCCAAATGGCGGCGCCCGGGGAGGGGCCGCAGGCCACGTCCCCGGGCAAATGGCGGCGCCCGGGATGGCGCCGGAGGCCAGGTCCCGGGGGCCAAATGGCGGCGCCCGGGGAGGGGCCGAAGGCCACGTCCCCAGGCAAATGGCGGCGCCCGGGACGGCGCCGGAGGCCAGGTCCCGGGGGCCAAAATGGCGGCGCCCGGGGAGGCCCCGGAGGCCACGTCCCCGGGCCAATGGCGGTGCCCGAGACGGTGCCGGAGGCCACTTCCCGGGGGCCAAAATGGCGGCGCCCGGGGAGGGGCCGGAGGCCACGTCCCTGGGCAAATGGCGGTGCCCGGGACGGCGCCGGAGGCCAGGTCCCGGGGGCCAAAAGGCGGTGCCCGGGGAGGCCCCGGAGGCCAGGTCCCCAGGCAATCGTGACGCAACTTACCTGGACTTAGTCCCGCGGAGATTTCCCCCGACACACATACACACACACGTGTGTGTGTGTGTGTGTGTGAACAGTATGTGATGAAAACATCTTTAAAACTTTACAAAATTAATGTAGGTTTTGGCTGAGACTTCCTAGAGAGTACTTTTAAGGGCATTTTTAAGGTTAAGACAAAAATGGAATTTTTAGGTTCGGATTTTTGTAAAACAAAATTTTTAGACCCTATTTTTGGGATGTTACAATTTATGATGAGAATGGAAAGAACTTACACATAAAATTTACACAACTGGTCTATGTTCCAGGTGTTTGATAGTATTCTTCTGTCTTCCATAACCAATCGAGCCAATCTTGGTCGCGGCATGGCAACCGCAGTAAAGGGACCTTCCCATTGAGGGAAGAATTTATTGCGACCAGACTGGTTTTGGATTTTTCTTAAAACCAATTCCCCCACATTCAACGTTCGTGGTCACACCCTTTTACTATGATATTTACATAGAGCTTGTAAATATGCTGCTGAGCAGATCAATGCTTGATCGTGTTTTTCTTCAAGAAAAAGAATCTCATCTTCGCGTTTCTCACCATGATTTATGATATCGAAGTGATTCACGCAAACAGAACCAATTTTTATTTCAATTGGTAATATGGCTTCTACACCATAACCAGTTGGAAAGTCGTTTTACCTGTGGCTCTACTAGGTGTGGTGGCAATGCCCATAGAACGGAGTAGAGTTCTTCTACCTAAGCCCCCGAGAGTAACTTAAGGAAGTCAGAAACACGTTTCTTAACCCCTTGTATGATCTGCCGTTGGAACGTTCTACTACATCATTACACTGTGGATGAGCAACAGATGCAAAATAGATTTTAGTCCCAATATGGTCGCAATAGTCCATAAAGAATCCATTGACAAACTGAGATCCATTATTTGTTATGAGACAACTTGGAACACCAAATCGAGACACTATGTTCTTTTCAAAGAACTTATTCGGCGCTGTGGCGGTAATGGTTTGGACTAGTCCGGCCTCAATCCACTTAGTAAACGTATTGATGGCTATGAACAAAAACTTGTACCCATTAACCGTTTGAGGCATAAGTCTCACAATATCTATTCCCCATATGGCAAATGACCATGCCAAGGGAATAGTTTGTGATGCATATGATGGATGGTGGACCTACCGAGCATGAAATTGACACTATGGGCAAGTCTTGACCAATTGCATGGCATCATTAAGTGCCGTTGGCCAGTAGTAATCCTGTCGAAAAGTTTCTTTGTGATGCCTCAAAATTTGACTAAGAATCCAAATTAGGGAAAAATGAATTTGGAATGAGATCCAAATTTAGAAGAAATGAAGAGATTTTGGAAGAAAGGAAAGTGATCATGTTTATAGGCAAACTAAGAATTGGAATGTGATTCAAAAAGGTTGATCCCATGAGGCTATAAATAAGGGGGATTTCAACCATTGAGAACACAATAAATTCGAGACGAACCTGGTGAGAGGAAGAAAAGCCGTCATCTGCTGGAGTTGAGCCGAGCAACCACCACTTCTCCTTCTTGAAGGTGTGTGTCTTGTGTTTTGCTCCTTTGAGGAATTTGAGGGTTAGATTAGTTTTAAGGAACAAAGATCTTTTGTAATTATTTTATTTGCAATTTAGTCCCTGGAGTGGTTTCTTATTAGTTTCTAGACTTTAGATCTGATCCGTAGATTTCTAGCAAGACTTGAAACCATAGATTGAAGCCTTGCATAATTTTTATTTAATTATTTAGTAGTTATTTATTTATTTGTTTTTGTCAGAAAAGGTCAGATTCATCGCTGGACGTCGGAGCAGCTTTCAAGGAACAATTTCTGAATTCAACAACCAATCAAGGCAACCTGTGTACACCACCCTTGATCATGTTTTACTTTTTATGCATTATATATTTTGCTTATACTCTATTATTATTTTGTACATTGAAATTGCATGTTTTTGATGAAAAATAATTGAAAACATGTAGAGGTTGATTTAGTGGCATGTACATGAGTAGTGGTTTGGATCTGTGGTTAAGATTTTTTTTTGGGATCTATGGTTAAGATCTGTTGTTGCAAGTTGATCTGTGGTCATTGTTTTCGTAGAAGATTATAAAATTGTTTAAGTTAATAACAACTTGGTGAGTGTCCAATGCTTGTTCTGTAACCACCATAGTTCTGGGATAGGGTGGATTGAGTTTAGTAACCCTATAGGAAATATAATCCACATGGTTCTCTGATAGTTGTGGTGGAAGTTGAAGTAGTGGGGCTGCGGTTCACTACAACGGTTTGTGCGTAATCAGTGTGCGCGCACATGTTCGGGCGGGCTCTATATTCCCCTATATGGCTAAAGACGTTGTTTCCTTAGTGCTAGTCATGCGTTAAAAGAAATGCAAAAGGGTGCGCATGGCATCGACTATTATGCCTAAGGGATGCTGTGGTATGGAACACCTCTACAGAATAAACTAAGTGTGAATATTCGCCAACAAGTACGATAGTCTCACTAATAGAAGTTCAAACTGTTACAAGTTTGTTTTTATATTACTTTACTGTTTTACAAAATTCATGTGCATCTTCAGTGTTGGAAACTTGATCCTTTGTTGTATTGATTGTTCATGAGTAGTTCTGTGTGCATAGTTATAAGTACGTAAATATATCTTGTCTTGCTAAATCTCAAAGACTCACAGTTATAGTTGCACGGTGGTGTATGCAGATGCTTCAGAACCATACCAAGTGGTGGGACCAGACGATGACAGTTTTAAAGACCACAAAGGAGGGGATCTATTCTCAGAGGATACTTAGTTTGAAGAGTATCGACGTTTAGTTTTAGAATTTTATTTCAACAATTTTTGTAATACGATTTTAAGTTTTGAATAAAGAGTTTCTTTATCCACTATGCCAATGCATATGTGTTTCCACTCTATCAAAATGCGTACAAGCATGACTCAAACGTCTTCAGGAGATGTTCAAATGTCCCAAACCCCTAGTTCGGGGTGTTACAATTATGGTATCAGAGCATAGTCCTCGGACCCAAAAGAAAATATATATTTTGTTTTCTCTAAAAAAATATGGGAATTATACTTGGCAACCAGAAATTGTAAACTTTGGTGTCTAAGGAAAGAACACATCATAAGATCTTTTTTAATAAGCCCTGCTAAACAGAACGCTTCCCTTCATGGTGTGAGAAAAAACAATTGCAGTCTTTCCTGGCCAAGGTTACTGCCAAAGGAAGTTAAATATAGTTCTCTTGTTTTAAAAAAATTTAAATTAATTTCCTTTAGAAATATATAAGTATGAAGGTATTTCATCCGAGTAAAAGGGCTCTATGTTACCTTACGATTAATAAAATGCACTATTCGAATTTCCTTCAAATGTGTGCAAAATTTCTTTTATAAAAAATTTCAAAAGATTATTTTCTAGGCCGTTACATAATTTTGTCATATGTGTCTATGTTGTTAGTAGCAGCCAATATAGGACCACCCTGAGGAGACCTATTAAGAGCCTATATGATCTTGTGGGAAATCCTCTGCATCCATAAGACCCCAATAGAACTAGCCTATACTTTGTAGCAGCATGGACATTACTTTACCAGTACCATCAAGTTAGACATCTCAAGAGAAGAGGATCTGGAAGAGGAAGAAGATTTAGAAGAAGAAGATCCGGAGGAAAGGGAATCTATGAAAGATAGTTCCAACTAGAGTTTATCCAAATCCTTAGTTTTAGTCAAAGTCCTTTGAATCCTTAGTGTTTAAAATTTAGTTTTAAGTTGTTTGCAAGAATAATGATTTTGAGTTATCAATTGTCAGCAGTTGAGTTAAGATGTTAAAGGTTCTTTGATATTGGAATAGAATAATTGTCTATTTTAATTAAAATTGTGAATGAATGATACATATGAGCCACCTTGGAGGAAAGTTTGATTCAGATACTAATAGGAGTAATGGGCGAAGCAATAACACATTACCAGTAGTGCCACCTGTCAATCTCAGTGACCCTACTATGTTGAATGGTGCAATTTTGAGGATGATTGAAAATCAAAACACACTCATCCAGAGGTTGTTGAACAACCCGGCAATACCGCCACAAATCCCCCGTCCAACTGGGATGTTGTCTGAGTTCTGCTCCTTTAAATGAAAGACTTTCAATACTCCTAGCCGACCAACCCTCCGACATACGCAACCTCATTTGATCCGTTGGATGCTAATGACTGGTTTGTTGACATTGAACGGAAGTTAGAAGTTCTTCAATGCAGTGACATAGAAAAAGTACTTTATGCATCTCACCAACTCACTAGGCGTGCGGCCGTTTGGTGGGTAAATTTTCAGTGAACATTGCCAAAAGGCCAGAACTTGACTTGCAAAGAATTCAAGGAGAAATTCCGCTGCACTCATATTCCACGAAGTGTTATAGAAAAGAAGAAGGCATAATTTATGAGACTTGAGCAAGGTAGTGCAATGGTGCTAGACTACTTGCACCAATTTAATTCACTATCGCGTTATGCTCTTGAAGATGTGGATATTGAAAAGAAGCGGATTGAAAGGTTTCAGAATGGACTACGACCTATATTGAGGATGTAGATCAAACCCTTCAAACTATAGGAATTTCAAGATTTTGTGGATAGGGTGATTGGAATGGAACATGAGAGACAGTTACTGGAAGAAGATAATAGGAAGAGAGCTCACTATGACCCAAGGATGATACTAAAAGGGACAACTAGGATAGTTCCACGTCTGGGGATCCCTAACCCTAGACCCCTAGCTATCCTGTCTTTTCGTCAGACTAACACCCTAGCTCTAGCTACACCACTCACTACTAAGTGTTTCTTCTGTCAAGGGGACCATATGACTCGAGATTGCCCTAATGGAAGAGGCAGATGCTATGGGTGTGAAGAATTTGGACATCTGAAGGCAAATTATCCAAAAATAGGAGGACCGAAGCCTACATCACAATTGGCTCTACCAACCCCACCTAAAGTAGGCTATCCGCAACCGACATGAACTACTGTACCACCTAGAGGTCGAGGCAAGCCACAAGAGATGAATCAGGGACAGATGTACCATGTGACCCTAGGAGAAGCTGAGGCTGCCAATGATGTGATAATCGACAAAATTCTCATCTCTAGAATTAATACTTTAGCATTGTTTGATTTGGGTGTGACTCATTCTTTCATTTCCAAAGATTTTGTGAAGAAGTATAAGTTGCCTACTGAACCCCTACAAAAACCCTTAAGTATAAGTGTCCTGGGGAAAGTTGAATTATGCCTCTATTAATTCTCACATTGATATGGCTGATTACTTATGGTCTTCTTTCAAAGAGAAGCTTGGGTTATCTAACTTCACTTCCATCGACTTTAATCTGGAGGAGCTTCTTTTGGTTTTTAAAGGTGACTTTACGCCTTTAGAAGCTCCTTTCTCTCATGAGGAGATTGATAATTGTGTTTCTCAGCTTCCGATAGACAAGAGTCCTAGGCCAGATGGTTTTAATGGTCAATTTTATAAAGTTTTCTGGGAAATTATTAAGCGTGATTTTTATAAACTCTTACACGAGTTTTATGAAAATGCAGTGGATCTTAGAAGACTTAATTCTTCATGGACTATTCTTTTACCTAAGAAAGAAGAAGCTCAGTTAGTTAAAGATTTTCGACCTATTTCGTTGGTTAATAGTGTCGTCAAATAGATTACCAAAAGTTTGGCTTCTAGACTTCAGAGTGTTATTACAAACACTATTCATAAAAATCAATATGGGTTTATTCGGGGGAGAACCATTCAAGATTGTCTAGCCTGGACGTTTGAATATTTGCACATCTGCAAAGTTAAAAAATCTCCAACTGTGCTACTTAAGCTAGATTTTGAAAAAGCTTTTGACACCATTGAACATAAAGCTATTTTGGCTGTTATGAAAGCAAGAGTCTTTGGTAACAGATGGTTAAGTTGGATATCTTCTATCCTGCATTCTGGATCTTCTAATATCCTTCTTAACAATGTCCCTGGGAAAATTTTTAATTGTGCAAGAGGAGTTAGACAAGGTGATCCTCTGCCTCCTCTTCTTTTTGTCTTGGTGGCTGATATTCTTCAGAGTATCTTGAATAAAGCCAACAGTAAAGGGATTTTTGATTTACCTATCGCTAATCTTCACTCTCAAGGATTTCCTATTATTCAATATGCTGATGATACTTTATTTATTCTCAGTGCCTCTGCTAAAGACATTTTCTTAGTTAAATCTTTGCTTCAAACTTTTTCTAAGTCTACAGGCTTGAAGGTTAATTTTGATAAATCCTTCTTAGTTCCTATTTGCTGTGACCAGGACAAATTAGTCAATTTGGCTGGGATTTTGGTTGCAAAGTTGGATCTTTTCCTTTTACCTATTTAGGTTTGCCTCTTGGTACCTCCAAGCCAAAGGGTGCTGAGTTTGAAGGTTTGGTTAATAAGATTGAGCGGAGATTGACGGGTTGGCATCTCTCTTTTCTTTCAAGAGGAGGAAGGTTAACTTTGCTTAATTCAGTTTTATCTTCCTTGCCTATGTTCTTTATGAGCACACTTAAGATTCCAGAGAAATCAATTGCTAGGATTGATAAAATTAGAAGAGCTTTCCTTTGGAAGGGAAATGATTCTTGTTCGGGAGGAAATTGTTTAGTTGCATGGTCACAAATTTGTATACCTAAAAGAAATGGAGGATTAGGAGTTTTGAACCTTTGAATGCAAAATTTAGCTCTTTTGATGAAATTCCTATTTAAGTTCTTTAACACAAAAGACAGTTCTTGCTTTTGTCAAGCCTTCATCATGACCTTCGGCACTCAGGTCACAATGAAGATGTTTGGACTTTCTTCAGAACTAATCAAAGGAGATATTTGACAAATAAGGTTTATCTATCTTTATCAGGTCAAGGGATTTTTAATCCCATTTTTCCATGTGTTGGAAGAATAGTTGCCTCCTCAATCAGAAGATCTTTTTTTGGATGTTTTTGCATAGAAGATTGCATACTAAAGACTTGCTGATGAAGAAACATTTCAATTTACCTAATCAGGGGTGTGTTTGCTGTTTGGAAAATGCGTTGGAATCTTAGCTACATCTCTTCTTTCTTTGCCCTTTTGCTATTTCTTGTTGGAGGTGTACTGGCTTCTGTTGGACTCTTGATGATAACATCTGGGATATGTTATTTGAAGGACAGAAGTTCTTTCCTATCATCAAAGATTTCTATTGGGAAGTAATTATTTCAGTCGTTTGGTCCTTATGGAAAGTCAGAAACAAAGCTATTTTTCTGAGCTCGTTAGGTTCGAGGGAGGACTGGTTAAAACTTTTCATCTCCGACATTGAGCTCATTATTCATCATATTAATCTTAATACTAAAACTGGTTTATCCAGATGGGTTGATCTCTTGTAATTTTCTTTTTAGCTGTTTGGCTTTTTGGTGACTTTTGTATTATCCTCTTGATAATATATCTTTTACAGTACGTTTTCCTACTATTTCCTCTCAAAAAAACTTGAATTATGCCAGTACATATGTAGATACTATCCTTTTTCAATCTTGGACTATCAATTTAGGGAAAACCTAATCATGATCACACTCAGTGATATTTCAGTAGTACTGAGAATGGATTGGCTAGAAGCCCATGGTGCTGACATCAACTGTGTTAGCAAAAGAGTAACCCTAGCCGTGACCAGACGGGAACCCCTCGTAATTCAGGGAACCCAACAGGAGAGTAAAATTCTTAAGCCAATCCTAGCAACCATAGCACCCAAGAAGTTGGAGAAAATTCCAGTAGTGTGTGACTACCCAGATGTTTTTCCTGGGGAAATAACCGGTTTACCGCCGAAAAGAGAGATAGAATTTACTATTGATTTGAAACCTGGGATGGCACCCATTGCCAAGCAGCCATATCGGATACCAGCAAGAGAGTCAAAAGAATTGAGGAAGCAGTAAGATGAGTTGCAGAAGAAAGGATACATCAGGCCTAGTGCATCACCTTGGAGTGCACCAACCTTGTTCATCAAGAAGAAAGATGGGAGTTTAAGGTTGTGCATTGATTTTTGAGCACTGAATGATGTAATCATCAAGAATAAGTACCCACTTCCAAGGATCGATGATCTGTTTGACCAGTTGAGAGGAGCTAGTGTGTTCTCCAAGATTGATCTACAGTCGGGATATCACTCGTTGAGAGTCAAAACAGAGGACATACTTAAAAAAGCTTTTGTGACTCAATATGGACAGTTTGAGTTCATAGTAACGCCATTCGGACTCACCAATGCCCCAGCAGTATTTATGAACTTGATGAACAAAGTGTTTATGTAATATTTGGATTGGTTTGTTGTAGAATTTATTGATGACATCCTAATATACTTGAAGAATAAAGAGGAATATGAGGAACATCTACGCTAGGTTTTGCAAACCTTGTGAGAACATAAGTTGTATGCAAAGTTGAAGAAGTGCGAGTTTTGGTTGGATCTAGTTACCTTTTGAGGACATATTGTGTTTGGAGAAGGCATATCAGTGGATCCTGCCAAAGTAACAGCAGTAGTGGAATGGCAACAACCAAAGACGGTGAGTGAAGTAAGGAGTTTCTTGGAACTAGTAGGATATTATCGTCGCTTTATTGAAGGATTTTCTAAGGTAGCAGCTCCGTTGACCCAACTCTTACGAAAATATGTGATGTTTGAATGGACACCTCAATGTGAGGGGAGTTTCCAAGAATTGAAGTTAAGGTTGACTACTGCCCCAGTACTTATCGTGCCAAAAAATGGAAAAGGTTATATAGTGTATTGTGGTGCCTCAAGGATGGGTTTAGGATGTGTCCTTATGCAAAATAGAAAGGTGATTGCTAATGCCTCTCGTGAGCTAAAGACACACAAGTTAAAATATCCTACCCATAATCTAGAATTAGATGTAGTGGTCTTTGCACTGAAGCTGTGGAGGCATTACATATATGGAGAAAAGTGTGAGATATATACGGACCATAAGAGTTTGAAGTACATCTTTACTCAAAAAGAGTTAAATCTATGACAAAGGAGATGGTTAGAATTGATAAAAGGATTATGACTTGACCATCAATTACCGTCTAGGAAAGGCAAATGTAGTTACCGACGCTCTTAGTCGAAAAATTGGTCAGAACGTCAGAGTATGGGATGCAGCAGTTGAAGGATTTGGAGAGAATGGGAATTGAGTTGGAAACTCAAGAGGCAGAAGGAAGAATGATGGTAATGCAGCTACAATCAAACCTCTACGATCAGATCCGAGAGAAACAGCTAGAAGATGGAAAGCTATCAAAAAGACAAAAAAACATGGAGGGAAGACAACCAGAATTCTGGGAAAAGAATGATGGAACACTTTGGTTTCATAGGCGGATGTGTGTACCAAATGATCTCGAAATCAAAAGGCGAATCATGGAAGAGGCACATCAAACCATGTACACTCTTCACCCGGGAGGTACCAAGATGTATAGAGACTTAAGAGAAAATTTTTGGTGGGATAATATGAAGAGGGAGATAGCCCAGTCTATGGCAGGAAGTGACACATGTCAAAAAGTTAAGGTAGAGCACCAGAGACCTGCAGGATTGTTACAACCACTCGACATACCAGAATGGAAATGGATGAGATAGGCATGGACTTTATCACAGGGTTACCACAACGCAAAGAAGGAAATAATGCTATATGGGTCATTGTGGATAGATTGACCAAGGTAGCACACTTTATACCAATCAAAACAGATACTTTAGTGCCCAAATTGGCAGAATTATATGTGTATCGCATTGTGGCTTTACACGGTGTACCCAAGTGTATAGTGTCGGATAGAGAAACACAGTTTTTATCCCAATTCCGGAGGAGTTTTCATAAAGCTTTGGGTACTCAACTGGATTTTAGTAGTGCCTATCATCCGCAGATAGATGGACAAATAGAGCAAGTAAACCAAATCCTAGAGGATATGCTTCGAGCGTGTATAGTAGACTTTAGTCTATCATGGGAGAAAAGTCTAGCTTTAGTTGAATTTGCCTACAACAATAGCTATCAAGCCAACATTCAAATAGCACCTTTTGAAGCACTCTATGGGAGGAAATGTCGATCACCAATATGTTGGGATGAAGTTGGAGAATGACAAGTATTAGGACTGGAGTTAGTACAAGAAACAGAACAGAAGGTGAGACTTATTAGAGAAAGGTTGAAGACAGCTCAGAGTCGACAGAAGATTTACCAGGACAAGCGGAGGAGAGAACTAGTGCTCAACATAGGAGACCTTGTGTATCTGAAAGTATCTCCATCTTGAGGAATTCAAAGATTTGGTATATGTGGAAAATGGAGTCCTCATTATGTCGAACCATACTCAGTTCTCAAACAAAGAGGACCAGTTGCCTATGAGCTAGAGTTGCCAGGATCTGTATCTCGAGTGCACAATGTGTTTCATGTCTCGCAATTGAAGAAGTGTATCCAAGAACCATCACACATCGTGTCCCTTCCAGAAATTGAGATTAGAGAAGATATGACCTACGAGGAACAGCTTGAATAGATACTAGAGGTACAGAGCCATCAAAAGAGGAAACGAGAAATTCGATTCTTCAAAGTATTATGGAAACATCATACAGAGAGAGTAGCTACTTGGGAGAAAGAGGATGACCTTCATCAGAGCTATCCTTTCTTGTTTGATAAAAATAATAATTTCGAGGACGAAATTTCTTAAAGGAGGGAAGACTATGATGCCTCAAAATTTTTGACAAAGAATCCATATTAGGGAAGAACAAATTTTGAAGGAGATCCAAATTTAAAAGAAATGAAGAGATTTTGGAAGAACGTAAAGTGATCATGTTTATATGGAAACTAAGAATTGGAATATGATTCAAAAAGGTTTATCCCATGAGGCCATAAATAACAGGGATTTCAACCATTGAGACCACAAGAAATTCGGGACAAACCTATTGAGATGAAGAGAAGCCGTCATCCGCTGAAGTTGAACCGAGAAACCACCACTTCTTCTCCTTCCTGAAGGTGTGTGTGTTGTGTTTTGCTCCCTTGAGGAATTTGAGGGTTAGATTAGTTTTAAGGAACAAAGATCTTTTGTAATTATTTTATCTGCAATTTAGTCCCTGAAGTGGTTGCTTATTAGTTTCTAGACTTTAGATCTGTAGATTGAGGCATAGATCTAATCTGTAGATTTCTAGAAAGCCTCGAATCTTAGATTAAAGCCTTACACAATTTTTATTTAATTATTTAGTAGTTATTTATTTGTTTGTTTTCATTTGAAATCATCAGATTCGTCGGTGGACGTTGGAGCAACTTTTCAGGAACAATTTCCGGATTCAACAACTAATCAAGGCAAGATATGTACACCACCCTTGATCATATTTTACCTATTATGCATTATATATTTTTCTTATGCTCTATTATTATTTTATACATTGAAATTGCATGTTTTTGATGAAAAATAATTGAAAACATGTATAGGTTGGTTTAGTGGCATTTACATGAGTAGTGGTTTGGATCTGTGGTTAAGATTTGTTGTTGGGATCTATGGTCAAGATTTGTTGTGGAGATCTGCTGTTGAAAGTTGATCTGCGGTCACTGTTGTCGTGGAAGATTATAAAATTATTTAAGTTAATAACAACTTGGTGAGTGTCCAATGCTTGTTCCATAACCGCCATAGTTCTGGGATGGGAAGGAGTGAGTTCCGTAACCCTATAAAAAATATAACCTGCATGGTTCTCTGCTAGTTGTGGTGGAAATTGAAGTAGTGGTGCTGTGGCTCACTACAACGGCTTGTGCGTAGTCAGTATGTGCGCACATGTCTGGGCGAGCTCTATATTCCCTTATATGCCTAAAGACTTTGTTTTTTTAGTGCCAGTCATGCGTTGAAAGAAATGCAGAAGGGTGCGTATGGCATTGACTATTGTACCTAAGGGATGCTATGGTATGGAACACCTATGCAGAGTAAACTAAGTGTGAATATTCGCCAACAAGTAGATAGTCTCACCAATAGAAGTTCAAACTGTTAAAAGTTGATTTTTATATTACTTTACTGTTTTACAAAATCATGTGCATCTTCAGTGATGGAAACCTGATCCTTTGTTATATTGATTGTTTATGAATTGTTTCGTGTGCATAATTATAAGTAAGTAAATATATCTTGTCTTGCTGAGTCTCAAAGACTCACAGCTATAGTTGCACGGTGGTGTATGTAGACTCTTCAGAACCATACCAAGTGGTGGGACCAGACGATGACAATTTTAAAGACCACGATGGAGGGGATCTACTCTCAGAGGATGCTTAGCTTGAAGAGTATTGACGTTTAGTTTTAGAATTTTATTTCTTTAAATTTTATTTCAATAATTTTTGTAAGACGATTTTAAGTTTTGAATAAAGAGTTTCTTTATCCACTATGCCAATGCATCTGTGTTTCTACTATTTATCAGAATGTGCACGAGCATGACTCACATGTGTTCAGGAGATGTTCAAATCTCCTAGACCTAGTTCGGGGCATTACATTTTCCGACCAGTGTTCTATAGGATGCGTGTACACCGCACATGCCTCCATGAATCTCTCTTAGAAGGGATTTGCCATCTTCTTGAGGAATATAGTGCATCAGCACTCCTTGAGCGCCTTTTTTGTACAAGGTCCCTTCAACTAATCTGTACATTCATGCTTTTCTAACTAACCGGTCACTCTCGGTTTCGTCCTCAGGCATAGTCCCATATGCAAGATACTTATTCAATGGTAGGATCCGATCTGCATCATGCTCGAGGGCAATGACGTTAGTCATCACCTCTGGTGCCTCTGCGGTGGTCACAATTGAGGGCTTTTTTAAGTGCTCAATGAACACTCTTGCCGAGGCAGATGCACATGAGGAACTAATTTTTGACAATTGGTCTGCGAAAATATTGTCTCTTCACGAAACGAATTAGACTTCAAAGTTTCTGAAGTATTTTTCCAATTTCATCACTTCATCTAGGTATAAAGCCATTGTCTCATCAGAACATTGGTATTTCTTATTCACCTAGTCTACGACTAGATGTTAATTTTCCTGCACCACTAATCGATGGACTCCGAGGGATTTGGTTGCTTGAAGCCTGGCTAGAAGATCTTCATACTTTACTGCATTATTTGTAGCAACAGTATAATTGCACGACATACTAAAGCTGGTCGTCCTGAGGCGTAATTAAGGCCGCTTCAGCCCCCGAGTTTGTGAAACATTGAGAGCCAACGAAATACAATGTCCAATGGTCAGTATCTTCCAAATCCTTGCATTCTTGCGCCACTATAAGATAGCACTTCAATGCTAGTAGTAGAGCAACTAGCACAATCTAGTATTCCCAGCACTTTAGCTGCTGGGAATAAGGTTTGCTACAGCTGGGCGAAAAGATGCTGCGAAAAGTTTTTCCCAGCTGTAATTTTTTTCCCAGCTGTAGGTCCAATGGCAAAGAGTATTCCCAGCTGTAGGTCACTTGGAAAGTTTGAACTTTTCCCACCTGTATGTCCACTTGTAATATATTATTCCAAGCTGTATAACTATTTGGAATATTTTTTCCCAGCTGTAGGTCCGGTGGCAAAGAGTATTCCAGCTATAGGTCCGGTGGCAAAGAGTATTCCCAACTGTAGGTCACTTCGAAAGTTTGAACTTTTCCCATCTGTATGTCCACTTGTAATATATTATTCCAAGCTGTATAACTATTTGGAATATTTTTTCGCAGTTGTAGGTTAGGTGGCAAAGAGTATTCCCAACTGTCTGTCACTTGAAAAGTTTGAATCTTTCCCACCTGTATATCCACTTGTAATATATTATTCCAAGTTGTATAAATATTTGGAATAGTTTTCCCAGTTGTAGGTCCGATGGCAAAGAGTATTCCCAGCTGTAGGTCGCTTGAAAAGTTTGAACTTTTCCCACCTGTATGTCCACTTGTAATGCAGCGACCTGACATACCGCCCACGTGGCAGCACGTCCAGTCTTTGAACATTTCCGAATAAAACCATCTTATCCGAGAATGTTCGTTACAGAGTAGCAGGAAGAAACATGACATAATTAAACATGGTCCAATATAACAACGCGTCTAGTTACATACAAAAGCATAAGCATACTTATTGAAAACAAAATACATTAGTTAGGGTATTCTTATGGCGGTCACTCTTCGTCTTCGGTGTTGAAGAAGACCCCATCAAGCTCACAGTAGGATTCTCCGGGATAAGCTTCTTGATCTGGTCGTCCGGTCGACGTAGCATCACCCAAGAGTATTCAAAATCTAACAAGGAATTATCATAGCAAGGATGAGTGCCGAGGCACTCAGCAAGCAATTGAATGTATAAATGCACCATGCAAACCTTAACTAGTCAAAGAGTTATTAGAGTATATTAGCAAAGACAGTTTTGACTCAAAAATTCATTTGTGATTGTAAGAGACTCCGGTTATTAAGTAAAACACTACTGAACATTTGCACCACAGGGTGAGACCACCTGTAGGTCTCCTTTCCTGCCGCGACTCAGTTCTCGACCTGAGAACAAGGAGTGAATATCCACGTTTTACTCTGCAGAGGGGTATCACTTTACCCACAGAATCTCTTGATTACCATGTCAGTGTTCGTCAACAGTGCTCCGCATTTCTTATAATGCGTGACATCATCAAGAGAACAAAACCTTTTTCAAACCCTTCCACTAGTTCCCTCCACTGGTATGGTATTACCATACCTGTGTATCGGACGCATCCGCTACACCCACTGTGAGCCTATAGCTCCAAGCCCGCCTCGGGTTGGTTCTTTCATCATAATACAATATACATATACGTTCCCAGTGTGGAGGTGTACTAGTGTCCGGATAAGATACTTGACTAGGCCCGTCCCATACCAGGTCTGTGGTCGATACGGGTATTACGGCGCTGGATAGAAATGACAGCTGGTTATGTCCTTACTTTTATAAATACCTTAATACAAGATTCAAGCCCTCCTTCGGCTCTCCTCTAGTTACACTTTATCCATCAAGACACCGACTCTTCATTATGACCAACTTTTATAAAATACCTTTTTGATGCAAGATGGTATAGCTACATAGATTATCAGATATAGGATAGCCAAATAAAAGCAATAAAACACGATCAATATGATCAAGAACAAAACTTGCCTGAAGTAGCAAGATCAGGATCCAAAATATGAGCGTCGCCCTGGAAATCCTCGTTCAGCTCCGCTCCTATAAGTAAAATAATCGGGTATATAAATTCCTAAGGAAAATGCTAATAAATGCTATGCAGCGATGCAGAGCTTAGGTGCTAATTGCTCTCACTCTATCGTGGTAATCTCTCTCCCAGGTAAAACAAGAAATCAGATTTTATTTAATTGAACTGCATGATGGAATTACATAACTACTTTGATTTGGGTAATTTCCAAAAAGGAAATAATATTTGTTTTATGATGATCGAAACATGGGTCTGAAATAATTTGGTCAAAATACTAAATTAGTGCTAATGCTAATTAAGTTGATAACTAATTTGTTTCTTATTTGAAATAATAAGATAAGACAAAAATAGTTTTATAGCTTTAAAACCTTTTTGCATGGATAGAGATCTTATTAATTTTACATTGAGTTATTAAAAAGGTGAAGGTAATTTGTGTGCATATATGAATGTCTAATTTGATTAAATTCTAATTAAACTAGGTGTACTTTAAGAAGTTGCAAATACAAATTAGTTAAGAATATTTAGCTAGGTAAGGATAGAGAATAATTTAAGTTAGTTTATTCTAAAAGGGCGAAAAATAGATTTATGTGCAAAGGTGTATGTACACATGTTAAAACTGGGTATATATATAGACAATATTTCTGGATGCATATGTATGTGTTTATATATATATATATATTTTAGGAAATTTGTAGCATGTTTGGTTAACTAAGTTTTTGTATTTAAACAGATTTGAATAAGATGTTTAACAGTGCTTAATTAAGCTCTTCAATAGGTCTATATTTAGAGTTAAAAATCACAGAAAAGGAAAAAGGTTTGGAAATTGAAATAAAATAGAAAAAATTGCAAAACCCTGATTTGGGGCCGGCCCAGCCCAAAATTCCCCTCAACTGCTGCTTCTCCTCCCCAGCACACACACACACACTACACACAACACACTCACGCGCGCACACACAACGCACGCACACACACGGCCGCGCACGGCCGCCTATCTTCAGCCGCCGGGACCGCCGCCCCCGGCTCCGGCGCCGCCGCCGCAGCTCCTCTGCGCGCTCCTCCGTGGCCCTCTCTCTCTCTCTCTCTTGCACCCGATGGCTCCCATTACCCTAACCCTATCTTTAGCTCGGCCGCTGTGAACCCTCGCCGGCGCACGCGTCGCGGCCGGCCGTATCCCGGGCCGCGCCGCCTCGCTCCCTCATCCGCGGCTCGCGGCCGCGCCTGGCCGCGCCTCGACGGCGTGGCCGCACGGTAGCGGTGCTGTGGGCGTGGGCGCGCCGCCGGCCAGCTCGCCGGCTGCCCGGACCTTGCCGCTGCGCCTCAGGTATGTTTCCCCCATCTTGGATTTTGGGATGGGTGCTAGGGTTTTGGGTCATGGTGCTTGCTTAATCTGGTGCCATGCTCTACTCTGTTCTGTTAGTTTTGTGCGCTTAGTCCTGTGTGGTGCTGGGAACTGTGATGCCTGAAGGTGAATAATTGTGATCTTGTGTTCATGTACTTGTGCTCTGTGATGACTGGAGATGCTAAAGGATTGTGAAGTGTCCTACTGCTGTTATCTGTGGGATTTTGTGATGCTTTCTGCATACTAGTGTTCTTGGTGGTGTGTGTTCCTCATGTGGATGCAGTGATCTGCAGGATTCTGGTGGTTTGGGGTAGTTCTAGAGTACTGCTATATAAGTTTCACTTCAATCTCCTTTAGACAGCTAAGAACTAGCTAACTATGATAGCCCAATAGCTTAAACATGCTAAAATCTATATTTACTTTTAGCTCTAACCTTGATGCTGGTTCTGAACCTCTTCTCCCTGCTCCTGAATTGCTCCTGCTGCTTCACCTGAGTTTTGGGCTTTACCCTACTCTCCGCTGTTCTGTGAAATTTAGTGTTGCTGCTGTGAATTTTGGGGGAGGTAAAACTTACTTATCCTGTAAACCTTTGAATGCAACCGACTTAGGTGGGTTGATGTGGCTGGTTTCACTGTTCCGGCGAACAGGTGGCTGAAACCTAAGTCGTATTAGTGTAAACTGGACTGATTTGCAAAATCAGAGAAATTGGAGGGGTTTTGTGCAAAGTTTCACAATGGCGGAGAATTTTAGCAGAATCCAGGGGCTAAACTGATAAATGCTGTTTGGGCCTTGGGCTTGGCTACTGCTGGATATTTCCCTTTTTTTTCTTTTCTTTTTCTTTTCTTTTTCCTTTTATTTGTTGTTTCTTTGTATTGTTTTCATGCCCATCTGGGCTCAGACTGTCCCGTGAACGACCTGCGATGACCCGGAAATGACCTGTGATCGAAAACTGGGTGATGACAAGCATACACAGGGGTGAGCAGCGGCACTGGCTCAGACTGAGAGGTGGTTGTGAGGAACTCCAGACAGGTACTGCACAGTCTGACAGCACTCCTTTAAAAAATTAAACTCGTACATATGTTTAGAGGTCAGCAGCGCGACCACTCTAATAGCCAGCCACTTGGCCTTTGACCCGCTGATCAGTTGACCAGCTTCGTGGTCCTTACATGTAACATATTATTCCAAGCTGTATAACTATTTGGAATATTTTTTCCAGCTGTAGTTCGTTCGAAAATTTTGAATTTTTTCCACCTGTATGTCCACTTGTAACACATTATTCCAAGCTGTACAATTATTTGAAATAAATTATTACCAGCTGTTTATCATTGAGAATTTAGACTTTCAAATTTAAATATGTGAATTATTTGTAGTAAATTTACCATTGGGAATTGTGTCAATAATTAATTTTAAATATATATTTTTTAGTATTTAGGCAACAATATTACAACTAAAACTATAATATGCACTATCCTAACAGAAATCACACCACATTTTGCAATAAAATTATCAAAAATGGATAAATGGCACAATTATATATTATATTGAATTCTTTGCTTTATATAGTCATTGACAAGATTCGTAATAGTCACAAATTATTCAATTGATAAAACCAACCAAAATAGATATAGAATCTCTAAAATAATTGTGAGAAAAATATCACTTAAGAATTCTTTACACCAAATGTATGCCCATGTATATATTTTGTTCCAACTATAACTATCAAAAGTAAAATATTCCACTTTCAAACTCTTCTTATGACATAAAATATCTTCATCGCTTCATATGCTTTTAACATCTTACTGCTAACCACCTGCATAGGAAAAGATATCGATTACAATAGCCTTGAGATAAATATATACAAATCAATGACTTTTGCTTTAAGTAACATATAGAACATATGACAATTATAATAAAAGATGGTTGGTCGATTGTTGTATAACAAGTACAAGTTGTTGCTTATTGGAATGAGAAAATTGTGTTGGTTGACATGACTTGCATACACTTGATAAAAGAAATTAATCATATGAAAGTGAGCTACTAGTTTAAGGCACAATTAACATAAACTTAATATTTAGAAAATGAATAACATGTGGATTGTGTTGATAACACCTCACCTTTATAAAAGTATTAAGTATTTCCAGTTAGTTTCAACTAATTCTCTTGTCCCTTTCACCTGTAAGCATTGTTTTACTAATAACAAAACAAGACAAATGAAAAAATAGTAACTAACCAGGTAAATAACAGGTTAGAATTATATATACCTAGAACACGAGATGAACCATCACCTATTGTAGTATCATCTTGGATCTACAAGTAAAAGTTCACAATTTGTTTACTTGGATGGTATTAGTAAGTAAATAAGAGTGATTATACTAGATAGAATACATTATTTTTTCACGTGGCCATGCAATTGATCGTCTAAGCGCATCAGACATTTTTCTAACATTCCCATATGGACGTAACAATGGAGCATCTCTTTTCAACACATTGTTCACAACCACCTCACAACACTCAGGTCCAAGAGGTGTGTCACCAACTATTACACTTCAAGATGCCCTTTGAAGCGTACCCTTAGCAACAGGAACATATGGATAAAAGAAATCAAAATAACTTCCTTTCCTCCCTAAAGATCAAATAGAATTACATATAAGCTCAATGGTTACCTCAATAATGAGCATCCAAATTCAGTAGAGTATAATTAACTTCCAACTATTACCTCCTCATGCCTATAGCGTGGTACATCATGTGTCTTACCAACTCTCTTTTGCATTATCTATTAAAAAATTAAGGATAAATTGATAATCTAAATATTGTTAGGTTAGGTGCAACTTTGAGGTAAAATAATAAAAAAGTAAACTTACGTTTGTGGAACCCTATTTTCAGTTGCAGATGACTCTATAGAGCAATCATCACTTTCGTATCCCGTGTCCTATAGCAATTAGTACACAACATTTGAGCAATTTAGTAAATAATCATATGTGTATTATTGCTTAAATATTATAAAGAACACATATAAAAAAATCACCTGCACACGACCCTTAGATATATGATTGTAATCATTATCTATATTTTGCCTAGCTTGTGAAGCAAGCATTTGCTTCAATTCTTCAATTTCTTTTTCCATTCATGTCAATTGCTCTTTGTTGCCCACACCCTCACTCTCCATTTTATCTAGCCTCTCTATCGAAAGATTATTCTCATTCTGAAGTCTTATCCTTGCTGCATTAGCTAGTTGAAACTTAGTGGATGAATACTTTTGTACCCCTGGCATATTTGAGTCTTGAGGAGTAGGGCCCAAACCAATAGTATGTACATGTGAGCGTTTTTCTTTTCCAAAGACATGGTAAAATAGATCTCCTTCTGTTATGGTTTTCTTAGCTAGTTCTGGTTTGTTGGCACATGTCTCCACAATTGTTTTCTAAAAATTAGATAAAGCCCATATTTATATATATGTGTACATTTGATCGTTGATTATAAATACATGTAACCCTTCAATGACACTTACAATTATGTCTTCAGTTCCTTTTTCTGAAACTCCATTTTTATGGGTATGTGCTTTGATAAAAACTTCATGTTTAACGGGCATATAACCTAGTTCTTTGGACTACACTTCCATTAATATTGACAATTAGTTACCTAAAGAAAGTAGAAATAAATATTAAGACATTTAATACCATATCATGTGTAATCCGAGCAAGACTCTTGCTTCCAGTAGTATGTGTCATTGTCATTTTTGCACTATTTGCTTTTCCAATTTCACTTAGAGCCTATAAAATGAGAATATAATTAATTGCATAAAATATATTTAATTTGTAATCAAGAATCATTCGTAAAGAAGTTTTACCTGACTTTTCGGAGCTCTTCAATGCTCTATAAGCCACATCCAATCTGTTTTAGGTACTCTAGAATCAATCTTCATAGATAAAAGTTCCTCATCTGTTTTTGTTTCATCAAAATAATTCCTCTTTATTTCACATTTGAAATCCTTTCATTTCACTGCTGCTTTTTGTAAAACCCAATCTTCAAGGTCATCATGAACATCAAAAAATTCCTACAAAATTATCAAGTTGTCAATGATTATATACTATTATACTATACATATCTATGGAATACATAGATCATGAGCCTACAAAACTTGTCACTAGTTACTATTTTTGATGATTTTAAATAACTATAAAGGAATGCTATCCAATTTATGAAGTAAAATTCAAAATGCAAGTAAAATCAAATATTGAATCAAACTCTCTCTTCATATTAGAATGACACATCTAATAATAAACTGCAAAGCTCCACATATATATATTCACCCTTAATTAGAAGGAAAATTAGTCAATGCTATGTATAGTAAGAGGAGCTATCGAAGCATATCTCACTTCTATTAATATATACATGTAAGGCTAAAATGAGAGTAAATTAATTTAGAGTTCTTATTTTTAGTAATATAAAAATTTACCTTTACAGTAGCCCAAACAGATTCCTTTTTATCTGCATCAATTTCATTCCAGTCTTTATAGGAAAGTGGTATTCCTGATCTCACTATTGTAGAAATAAAGTTGGTTAATGGTGAAGCTTGATCACCAATGGGTTGATTATTCATATTATGGTCAACATGAATTTTTGGTTCATTCCTTCGCTTCCATATGTCATGCTTGGTAGTGGGTCCTCGTCCCTTCCTTTTCTTTTTTTTGACCTGGATGAGTTTGCTCTACGCAAATATGCAATTGAAAATAATAACCAATGATATAAAAAAGAGAGCAAAATAATGCAAAACTATACTTAAATATACCTATATTCAATGTTTCATCTTCATTATCACCAAGTTGTTGTTCTTCCATAGAAATGTCGCCAGGGTCTTCATTTTCAATGCGTTCATTGCTAGTGATATGCCTTTGATGTTGTGATGGTTCTTGATGGGGAACTACAGGCTGATCATTGGTGTACTATGACATAATCAGCATGCATCATATTGGGAGATAATTACAAAATAGTTCTTAGAAACAGAAATTAGCAACATATCAAGTAAAACATATAACCTTTTTAGTTCTTGTAGATGGTCTCAACACATTTTCCTTCATTTCATTTCCAGGAAGTCAAATAGATAAGCGCAATGCCCTCAATACCTCATTGTTTCTTTCAATGTTTGTTTGCCGTAACTCTTCATACTCATTCCGCATAGCTCCATTATTTCTTCCTCTTTCGTTTTGCATCTTTTTGGCTACAATAAAATTTTACAGTATTAGACGGAAAAAATAAAAGAACATAGACATAAACAACACATTAAATGAATAGCATCTTACTTCCCCATTTGAGGTGGAGATTTCTCAACAAGTATACCATCAATGTTTGTTCTAACACAATTATTGTTGCCATCTGGAAGATTTATTTCAGCACCAACATTCAAGTCAGAGATTTCACTAACTTTGTCAGTTACCACTGTATTTTCAATTTCTTCCTCCGCAGACATGTCATAGAGGTCTCTTGGCCTTGACTCAATGACAGCTTTCCAGTCTTTATCGATAGGATCCTCAACGTAATAGACTTGAGTAGCTTGTGATGCTAAAATATATGGCTCATCTGATAATTTTTCCCCCGTATTAATTAAATGCTTGAAGTTCACTGTCGTAATCCCAAATCTATATTTCTTAACCCATTTGTCCTTTTTGAGAACATCAACCCAATAACATTTGAAGAGAACAACGTTACCCTTTCGAGGATAATCTAACTCCTCAGTTATGACACCATAGTATGTTATATCTCTTCTTTGTGGATTTTGATCATTTGAGGTAGAAAAACTACAAGTCATTGCAACAACAGCTACCCCACTACTCTGAACTTATCTGCCCTCATTATAAGATATTGTATGAAAATTGTATCCATTTATTGAATAACTATTATATTTTGTTGCGACCATAAAAGGCTCACTTGCTAGTATCTGAATCTCTTCTCCTACATCTTCCCCATTTTATAGTAATTCATTCACCTAGAAAAATTCATTTACAGTTAATACAAAAACATTGCAATATGTATTTAGCTAACATTGTTGTTCATTAACTTACATGCAATCTAAACCACTCATGAATTGTTGCATGATTTATACGCTCTCTCTCATGAATACTTTGATGACCAATAGATGAAAGATACACCAAATGTTTTCCACAAATATTTTTTGAATATAAGATATTACAAAATATATATTTGAACAAATTTAATAAAAAATTATCTAGAGAACATACATCAAATATGGCTCAATATGCTCATAAGTAAAGAAGACATATCTGTGAGCTTGAATCTATGTTTTATGGTCCAACGTAATAGTGCACTTGCCAGTCAAACCGCAACCTATGTTGTTCAAGTATGTGGTATCGATTGACAAGGTATTGAATTGTGCATCATCATTTCGACCCGGCCGATTTTATCTAATCTCACAACCATGCAAATAACAAGAGCAAAATGTCATACTCTCATCAAATACATAACCTTCCGCAATTGATCCTTCTGGGTGACTTCTAGTTCAAACATAGCTCTTCAACCTCATCAAAAATCTATAAAAGTTTTGAAATAATTAATTAATGAAAATATTAATAACAGTCTAATGAAATTGAGCCTTCTAATATGGAATTAATATACCTTTCTGTGGGATACATATTGCTGTATTGGACAGTACCAGCAATCCTTGCCTCAGTAGGAAGATGGACCATTAAATGAACCATAACATCAAAAATGATGGCAGAAATATTTTTTCAAGAAGGCATAAGGTTTCCGAAATTTCATACTCTAATCTCTCCATATCAGTTACATTAATTATAGGAGAAAATATTTTCTTGAAGAAGTTGCTTACACAAATCAATGCAATACTAACATTTTCCGGTAGTATCTGATGAGACCATGTACATCATGGTTATGACCAAGACGACATCAACATGGTGGTCATCAAGATGTCATCGTCCGCCACCTTGGCCAGGACGCGAAAGCTGGCAGCACGTACGTCGTCTGGATTTTGTGCTGTCACCGCCACAAGTTCGGCCTCCACCTTGGCCACCTCCCCAAACACAAGACGTGCTCAAGAAAGGCGCCTCTACACCTCTAAGGTCGCACAAGCCACGTCGCTCCAAGGCCAGCCCACAAGTGAGCTCAATTCATCCGCGAGTCCAGTTCGGCCATCTGCGCGTAGTCCAACTTCAAACGGACGTACAGGCCACATACGAAGTCCGTTTTCGACGTTCTTGGACTCTACAGACAAGAGAACGACGAGAGCTTTCCAACGGAACCAGTCCCATGTCCAAATTCCTTACGGATCAACAGAAATCGTCAAAACAAGATTACAACCAGAATCTGACGTGCGCTGCGATGCTCCACTTTGGGCCCAAGGCCCATGTACCCCTAGGGTTTCCTCCTCCACCCCATGGCCGCCCCATACAGTATATATATGGACGCCATGGCTGCCGTTTAGACTTAGGTTTTGCTTAGATCAATTCTGTCTTTGAACAGTGTCGCCGTTCATCGGTTTGTGAGACCCCAACTTGTGAGCTTCATCCTCAATTGCAAATTCAGTTGCATCTTTCTTGTTCTTGCTTGTGTTCTCGATTCACTGGCAGGGATTAGCCTTCGTGGCGAGGTCAACCGGGCAGTGCACGGTTGATAACTAGAGGACGCGTGGTGCTGCGATTGCAGGGGTTTTGATCGTGCCGATCAAGAAGCCGGATCGTGTGTGTCTCGTGCCGCCTAATCGACTTATCCTCCACCTGACGGAAGTTCGGGTATCCCCGTTCCCATTAGTATCCTTCTAACTGCCAATGGAAGCAAGTGCTCTAAAAGAATATGACCGTCATGACTTTTTAACCCAACTATCTTCTTATCATTAACATTTACACGACTTCGTATATCAGCTGCATATCCATCTGGAAATTTAACTCCTTTTAATACTTCACAAAACATTCTTTTCTCTGCAGAACTCAATGAGTAAGATGCGGGAGGTAAATAGAACTTGTCCCCTACTGAGACAGGATACAGATCCTTCTTGATACCTAACAGTTGGAGGTCCAAGCGAGTGTTCAGGTTGTCTTTTGATTTGCCATCAATATCCAAAAGTGTGTTAATTATATTGTCACAAACATTTTTCTTGATATGCATCACATCAAGATTATGCCGCAACAAAATATCCTTCCAATAGGGCAATTGCACCCATATTGTTTGTTTTTTCCAAATAGTTTTTGGTTCACCATCCTTGCCTTTACACTTTCGGGATGGTCTTTTCCCTGTTGGGTCCTTCCCAAAATCATTTTTTACATCTTTTGTTTGTTCTATAACATCATACCCAAAAAGAGACACTCGGGCTTCCCTATACTCTTTGGTGCCATCAAATGACACTATCATTTCTAAATTCATGACAAGAATGCAAGAATCGACGATGTCCCATGAAGCAATTTTTTTTGCCATTTTTAAGACGAAGTGAGCAAGCATTTGCATGGCAAACAACACATCCAACCCCACCAAAAGTAACTTGTCCAGATACATATCCATATCCTGGATAATCAGTAACAGTTCAGAACAAGGCGGCACGCAATTGAAACCATTGACCAGATGATGCATCATGAGTTTTGACAGCATGCCACATCTCTAACAAATCATCGATCAAAGGTTGAAGGTAGACATCAATATCATTTCCAGGAGCTTTAGGATCAGGAATAAGCATTGAGAGGATAAATTTTGGTTGCTTCATACACATCCATGGTGGAAGGTTGTATGGAATCAGCTGCTATCTTTGATGACATATGTAGTCTCTGGAGCCTCTTTTTAAGTGGAAAATATCAAAGAACCTTTCTAGGAATTTTGTAAATTCGCTTCCCATTAGGGCTCTTCTTTTCTATCTTCCATCTAGAAGTTCCACATTTTGGGCATGAGTCTATATTTGCATGCTCTTTCCAAAACAATACATAGTCATACTCACATGCATCAATATTCTCATAACCCAACCCGAGACTTCTCACCATCTTCTTTGCATCATGGAAGTTTTTTGGCATTGTGGTATTCTTTGGAAATGCTTCTTTCAGTAAGTCTAATCACAAATCAAAACTACTGTTACTCCATCCACCTAGGAATTTTGTGTGAAGGAGCCTCACAATAAATTGTAGCTTTGTGAATTTGCATCCAAGGTATAGCTCTTGACTAGCATCACTTGCTAACCTATAGAATGCCTGAGCATCTTCATTTTGATCCTCCGAATTAAAACCATCACCACCTACATCACCAACTTCTTGGTATCTACATCCTATGTCATGGATCATTTCTGTGATCTCATCTAGCTGCGGCTCACTGTCCATATTAGGAACATTTTCTATATTAGATTTCTTAGGTGTCTTGTGCCATGATGTTTGTTCACCATGAAATATCCACTAGGTGTATCCTTCTAAAAACCCATCACAAATCAAGTGTTCATAAACAACTTTAGTTTCTCTCCAAACACAATTCACACATTTTCTACAAGGGCAGAGAATTTCATTTGTTTTTGTAGAATTTGCAAAAGCAAACTCTATGAAGCCCTTTAAGCCTTGGTTATATTCAGTTGAGTACCTACATTTAATTATCATTAGTTTCAATCAAAAGATTCACATAAAGTAGCTTTCTATTTGATTTAGTGACTGAGTGTTTGTTTTCTACCTAGCCGCACTCATCCAACGCTTGTCCATAGTAAATGCCAAAGACCTTAAAATCCTCGTAGTCTTTCCTTATTATATGGCTTACTGTAAGAATCAGTTAGTATATCTGAAATAAAATCAGCTACTAATTTAATACGGATTTGAATCTGAAATGAGTTTATGAACAAGAACACAAATAGATGGGAGAGGGAGGGTTAACAAATACTTCCTATTTAGAAAGGACTAATAGCTTACTACAAAAATTTCTCTCTCCAAAGTAATTTGAAATTACTAGGTTAATTTTAATAATAATCTCAACTAACTACAAAAATTGACTAGCAAAATACAATTTGATAGGGTAAGTATTGGCCCATCACACCATGTTATTGTTCATGTAAGCAAGCAATAACATCGTTCTATATAGTCATTCATTCATTGTTGAAATACTTCATTTGATTCATAATATAAGTTTACTTCTTATTCACATGTGAATTAAGAGTATTGAATGAGAGAAAATAATCATAATAAACTAATGATGCCTCTATTATATAAAGTTTGGATGTGTGTGGAAAAAATATTAGTGGAGGCATGATAGGATACCATAGAGGATAAAGGAGTAAAAAATGTACTAATATATTGAAATTATAGTAAGGTATATATTGTGAAATGTAGAAAAATAAAAGTAGTCTTAAATTGTGAAAAGGAAAGTGTATGACACAAAGACATAATTACAACCTGCAAACAAATATAACTACTTAAATGGAAAAAGCATAGATCTACCAAGAAAATTGACAAATATGGGATTAAGGGTGAAAATTACTTTTCTAAAAAACATAAAAAATTCAAATTAAGGCACACAATTGGTGAGATTTTCTTCCTGCTTGTCCAATTTCTCACCAAAGTGAAAGTAGAAACCCATTTGACATTTAACTTGTCCAATTAAGAGTCTAAAGACTTATATGATTGACATGATATGCTAAAAAAATATACTATTGGTCCCTCTGAATCATTGATTTCTAAGTTAAATGATAGTTCCAAAAAAAAATTAAATGGTAGTTTTAAAGAATTGATGTTTAAGACTTAGTTTGGTCAAGATTTGGGTTCGACTTCTATCACAGAGAAGCTGAAGTCATATATGATATAACTCTAGTTCGACATATACTAAAAATCAGAGTTCTGAAAGTGTTTGACAAAAGACTATTATTTTGTTGTTTTAAATAAAATTTACATCTTATAATAGAATGTAATTGTAGTTGTAATCAATGACATAGCCATATAAATAATTCTAACTTTATGAGTATTTGTAAACTTGAAGTTAGAGCTGTTAAAGCACCTCAAACTCTTTAGTGTGAAAGTGGTTTCAGCTTCATACAGAAGCACTAACACCACAATGGATCTAACCTGCGGATTCTGTAGGAGCATATATATATGCACAAACACAATCACATAACTAGGAGTGTTTCCATACATTTCACATCTATGCACCAAAATTATACAAAATTTACTAATGTCTATCTAAAGAGATAGATACAAACTTGTTAAATAGTTATGACTATATTACAGAGGACTACTATTTTTTTTGTTTAGTGGATATATTGTGTAATACCTATCAATCAAAGGGCATGCAAGCCTTTTAGAGTACAATGGTTGGCTCTGTCCAGCCTTCCTGCATATAAAACTTTTTAAGGATGATCAGTGATGGAAACTACTCAAAATATAGACATTAATCCATGCTCAAATCCATTGTTCTTTAGGACCATGTGCACCAACTAATATAGAATCCACTTTGTTGCTGATCATTGATCACTTGAGTCCTTGCACTTTATTATTTTGGTCAAAATAGTCCTGAACATTCATCCACCCATGCAATATGGGAATAGAAGAGCCTATTAACAAGAATTTGATCAATATAAGACTAGAAAGTACAGAAATTTGGTGTTACAATTTGAATTTGTAAAAATCATATCTAAATCACTAGCCCTTGTTGATACTATATTACTTCAAATAAACTAAAATCTTTATACAATAGCTAGTTACAAAAATTTGGAGTTACAATTTGAATCTCTAAATATCATATCTAAATCACTAGCTCATGGCAATGCTATATTACTCCAAATGAACTAAAATCTTTGCACAATAGCCACTAGTTAGCTCCTCTCTTTGACATACTTTTCAAAGAATCTAAGTGAACCACAAAGAGTAACTACTAACTGTTAGAATTGTACAGTTAGCACAAAAACAATGAACAATGAATGCAGACATAGCAAAAACTTTCATAACCAATGAACTAACACATATAGATAAATAGAAAACTTGGGTTGCACAATAGCCACTAGTTAGCTCCTCTCTTTGACATACTTTTCAAAGAATCTACAGCAGACAAACTCCTTATTCATATACAAATAGCACAAACAAGAATCATATAGCAGCAAAAATAATAATAATATTACCTGATTGCAACTTATTTTTCCAAAGATGAAACCTGACAAGAACAATCTCCAAGTTGGAAGTCCAATCTATGAAATCTGAAATTATGCAAACAGAAAATAGATTGAAGAAACAACTTTCAAGACAAAAAAATGCAAATGCAATTTAAGAACAAAGAACATAAGGAGGGGAGGTGTGGTTAGAGGCATCGTGGTGGGTAATCGTAGTGCGGAGGCTAAATATGACTTGCTTGGCTGATGTGGTAGTGTGGTTTCATTGAGGAGATTGAGGACTGTGTGATGGGATGGGAGGCTTGGCGGATGTGGTTTTTATTCAATCTGCAACCAGTTCTTTTATGATTATGGTGTATTTCTATCGTTTTTTGTGTATTTTTTCTTTGGTTTTATTGGATTAGCTTATGCATGGCATTTGCTTAAGATTAGACTGGAATATGTTCAATTTTGATGAGTGATGGAAAAAGGGTGATCTTTATCTGTTCTAAAATAATCCTTTATTTTCTTTTGACATTATCAAGTAAGATCTAGATTTTCATGCCTTTCAAACAAGGGATTTGGGCGGGGTATGGAAGATATAGGAAAGATGGGGGTGTGGGACAGCTTTGCAGTTGCAACTATTGTGTGTGTCAAAGATATCCCAATGGAAAAATCAATGGCTGAGATAAGTATCCTCTTAACACGAGAAAATTTCTCATGACAAATTGTATGTGTGATCTCAACCATTCGATCTTGTGATCCAACGACTCACATCTTTCTTAGGAGACACATATGGGCTTATTAGGTTTCATTAACCCCTAAACCTAGGTACAAAAAACTTACACATTCCTAATATTGCCTAAACTTGATTTTATTATTTCACATAGTTCACGAGCGTGAAGCTCATAACTGATTATAGCGAACTTTTAGTGGTCAATTCATTAGATTTGTTTGACATTAGTAGTAGGGAGTAGGAACAGTAAGCACTTTCTAGTTACGGTCAATCAACTCCTTGGATTCTTGAAACTTTGAGCTAACTCTCATGCATTAGGACTAAATGCACGTTTGAATTGACATGCAGGTGGCAGATCTAAGCAAAAGCATAAGAGAGATGGAAACGTATTCTCTATGGAAATGGTGAAGCAGAGCCAGTCACTGAAGCTTGCGTGCAGTTGATCAAAGAGTTCTTTAAGGAGAACACCCACACCCTGCGTCTGCTAATTGTTTGTCTTCCGTCTCTAGACTTGGAAGTATGTCCATGAACATCTTATTTAGTTTGTCTGCTAAACCTCGAATTTTCTTTTCTTTAGTCAAATTGCAAGCCATTGTATTTGTTAGTTATCCCATAATATTATACAGCTAGCTTAGTTATTTTTTATTTCAGTTGGCTTGCCAGAATTTGATGATATCTGATTTCTTTTTCCCTTTTCTGTTGGTTCCAGACTTAGAAAGATGTTACTCAAGTTGTTGCAAATTTACAAAGGCGAAAGGTGGGTTCAAGGATGATTGCCTCTGAATACTTGGAAGCTAACAAAGATCTGCTGGGTATTTTAATGTCTGGGTAAGTCATGAGTCACCTTGTTGATGAACAGTGAATGTTGATTACGAGCTACTTTTATGCATTTTAATAATAGTCTAAAGAAGAATTAGATTGGAGGCAGAGAGGGTAGGAGGGAGAGAGAAATCTAAGGAGAATATTCGAAGGATTATATTATTTCAAACAGAACAAGAGGACACCTTATAACACATATTCCTATGATGATGCCCTCACCGTAGACTGGCTCGTGGTCCCTACTAAACCTTTTTTCTCTCCCTTCTTCTTTTCTCATAAGAAAATTAAGATTGCACCCTACTCGCTCTCCTACTTAGAACTTGTGTCATCATGTAATTTACTGTGTATGTACAGAAACTGATCCAGGGAAAATACAAAAAATGAAGGATGAGTAAGTTACTGCGTATGTACAACTTTGTGCTTCTTGGATTGTCCGGTCTTATCATTTGGAACTCTCTGGCCGCAGCTTATCTTCTGAAATTATTTCTTGCTATGCAGTGCTGCGAGGGGGCATTATCAATCATATTCTGTACGAGCCTGAGAAGATGACGGTCTGCAAATTCTCTAGTTAGGAAAGGAAGTTAAAACTGTAATTTCAGCATGATGCATCAATAGGGTTGTGGTTGAGTTTTTTCATCTCCTGTAGAAGACAAACTGATGTTTGTGTTGATTATTGAATTATTAATGTTGTTATGATGCTAAGTGCAAGTTGTTTTACTTCTGCTTTTAAATCTTCCTAATCTGGACATGGAGATCTTCAATAATGGAGAATACTTTGATCCTTCTGAAATCAATATGTATTTTATAACTCTTTTTGTTGGTGATTTCTTAAGAGAGAAAACAACTAGTGCATATGATTGATAAAGCTTGTGTTAGCATGGTTTTTTCTCTCAATTTTGTTTGAGTTCACTTTATGTGGAGAATAGCGAACTTCTTGGCAAATTTCTGTGTGGGACCCTCATTTGAGGAATCCGGTGGCAACCGCCCAGGTGGGTTGCACTCAGAAAGGTACATCACAAGCTCACAACAACAGGGTTTACAATAAAGCAAATAGATAAAACAAGTACAAGGTCACAGGGACCACTATTACATTATCATAATGCCAAGGATGGCATTAATTAAAGTTGATACAAAAGTAGAGAGTTTTTCAAGATCAAGAATAAAAAAGAATCGGCATCGGAGTACCGAACACAGAAATATAACACAAAAGCAACAACAAAGGTCTTCATTTCCTTCTGCAGCGGTTCGGCTCGGGTCTTCACCACATCGGACTCAACTTGGCTCATGACCCTCCAAGAAGCTCAAATCTTCTGGAAAGGTTCCTTCCTCTTCTTGGTGCTCAAGGCTAAAAGGGAACAGGATCCTCGAATCCTTTCTTCTGAATTTGTGTGAAAAGGCAAGAGTGAGCATGTTTTTACACGATGCTCAGCAAGTCTCGTTATGAGAATGCAGGTACATAGATGAGGGGTTTTCAAGGAAAGAGGTCTTGGCTTTATATATATAGGAATAGATTAGATTTTCACTCTTAATTTGAAGAAAAGGTTTTTGTTTCAAAAGCGAGGCTTTTAAAATCCTAAGCTAGATTTTCAGAAGATGTTATGCGTGGCGGTCTTCCATGAGTCACCACTTTACTCAGATTTTGTGAAAAATCTTCCAAAAGCTACTTGTGCTGCATCGACGTGGATAGAATCCACCGCGCGCAGACTCCATGACCTGGGAGCTCAGAGTATCCGATACTTTTTATAACTTTGCAAAGGTGTACCACCTTAATCCACCGATCGCTCAGCTTTCAAGTCGGATCAGCTCCATGCGACTTTTACACATGTGACAAGGCTGAGATCACACAACAGTTTACAGTCCTAGCATTAACAATTCCCTGCTCAGTAAATGGACATTCCAGTCCTCATTACCGTTGTGGGTCCTCCCCATTGCCTTACTTCCTAGCCTTGGTCTATGTTCTCGCAAGACACATAGCCTCTTTTGATTACAGTCGCGCACGACTTAATCAGGCGTAGGGTGTCTTCCTTCTTTCCACCTTTTCCTCTCATAATTTTTCTAAACTCACGTCACTCATGGCCCTCATTAGCCCACCAGTTTCTCGCAAGAAACCGGTCCGACATCCATTGTAGGGAAAAGCTAATACTGAGAGAGCTACTATGTTGCGCCCGTCCCATACCGGGCAAGTGGTTGGTACGTTTTTCATGCCACATGGAAGTACAACACAAGGTTCTAGTCCTTATGAATCTTTAGTGAGGAGTCTTTCACATTCCCAGTGCGCACACAGCACCATCCAATCAAACCATCCTCACTATGGATTCCAATCACATTTTCTTTCACGAAAAGGGGTTTTGAATATACATTTCTCACATGTGACCATTTAACATTTAACGTATAATCTTGAGTATAGTATAGCCTAAGCATGATATTCTAGGGTGACAAGGGTGCAGGGATATTCAATCACAAAAGGGGCTTCACAATTATTTAGGTCATATCTAATCTCTTTATTTGAACATAACTCTTATTTGAATATAAGGCATGCATATACTTGAAAACAGCTAACATAATTCATTTCAAAATATTGGGTTAGACATGATCAAGGGTTTGAGACTTGCCTTGCAATGCTGGGTCTAGTTACTTGGATGAAACTTCGAAGATCTCTTTCGCTCCTTCAATCTCTGGTTCCACGGCGGATATAAATAATACACACACACTATATAAGCATACAGAAGATAGTCTTTATGATACATAAAATATATCATGCATGCAAGGGAAAGGTTTGGACAAGGTCACTTGGGTGCTGATTGAAGAGATGGGCTCAAAAGGACTTGAACGTCGAAAGGCTGACATTCGATCCATGGCTAGGCATAACCTTAAGTTGGTCTTAGGTAGGTTTTTTGGAGAAGTGGCAGAAGAGAAAGATGTAGAGCACAACTCCAGGAATCTAATGGACAAAAAGGCATTTCAATTTCTCAAGTGTAACAGGTCTAAATCATCCAATGCCACTAGTGGACATGCACTGACATAGTGCTGGGCATGGCCAGAAACTAGGGCATGGCATAACTTTTGATTCAGGGCTCCAATTGATGCACCACTTTGTCTGGGAGTTAGGCCTTGATAACAGGAAAAAAGTACTCAACAGGCTCAAGGGCAGAAAGTGGTTGGAGGGCGGCCAAATCCGGCGAGTAAACACTGTGGCCTGGACATAAACTGAGCTACTGGACAGTGATCTTGGCATTGGAATATCTCTTGATTCAGGTCGATTCAGAAGTCGAGCTAGTGGACAATATTTCTCAAGGTACTGGGATCTATCTAAAGGACAAGGTGACAAGAGCTGATTTACTAGTGGCGCGCAAACTGGTGAAAGCTATGATCTTAGCTCAATTTTGAAATCCAGATTGGTAGGCTTGCTAAATGGAGTGTATTGATCAATTTCTACTACTGGAACGAGGGCTGATTTAGATTGAATCTGGCAGCATTGGGGAAACAGGGGTTCTGGGCTTTTCCGATGATCACCGACGTTAAGGTTCGCCGGGAGCCAACTAAATGCTATGACACAGACAGGGGGATGAGAGGAACTCACTAGTGGCTTTGGTTTGGAGAGAGATGCTGCGAATTGTTCTGGCGACGGTGGCCTCAAAAACAGCTCGCCGGAGAAGAAGGTGTTCACGGCGGCGCTAGAAATTGGTTGCTTTCTGGTGCTAGGAGCCGAAGCTATGCATGAGGGGTGGTGTGAAGAGACTCTGGGTGAGGGGGAAGCTTATATAGGCGGTGGCTGGGCTCTGGAGAGTTGAAGTGAATCAAACGGATACGCGTGACTGGCACCGGAGGCGGGATCGAGATGGCGTGCAAGCGTTGGGACGCGGCAACAACTCTGCCAGAGAAGGGGGATCACGCCAAATCCGGTTGGAGCAGGGCGACGGGATCGCTGGCCTCGGCATGGCCGCAACGTGGCACTGGTTTGCTACTGCTGGAGCACGCGCGCGTGGGGGGAAATCACGGCACAGGCGCGGCTGAGGTTGCTCCACGGTGGTGGCACGGTTGCGCACATGTGGTGGCTACGTGGCGGTGGTTGTGGCAGCGTGGGAGCTTCATCGGCGGCGAGTTCTGTGGCGAGGCGAATTGGCGGGGCGCGGTCGAACGGACTTGGTCGTGGTCGAAAATGGCACAGGGGCCTGGTTGCAAGGTTTGGACTGATTCGCGAAGGTTTGGACTAATCTGCAAGGAATTTGTTCGGGAACTTGGGCCTATTTGCAAATCTGGAGATCTGGAGGGCTAATCTGAGATCTGGTTTTGCAGATGAGTGTTACTGAATCACTTGGACTCATCTAGCAAGAAAAATGGTAAAATCCGATAAGATATGGTGGTTTTGACAAAAATCGAAAATAGGGTAATTAGGGTAAACATGGTAATTAGGGTTTGAAACTTTGGCGAGGCTGAAACTAGGGTTTCGGTTGAGCTTTTGGAATTCTTCCAGAAGGGAAAAATGCTCAAAAAAGTAAAGGGGGGATATTCACTGAATCAAATCAGAATTTGGAGGTGGTCTAAGACTTTTAGTCTTTGTGGGCTTCTGACAAATCTGAAAAGAACTGATCTGCGATACCTTTGGACTAAAAAGCGAAAATGGTCTGAAAGGTGGAGTTTAGCTACCAACTTTTTAAATTAAGGTAGTGGCACACCTAAGATCATAATTCTAAGATAAGAGATCAAAAATGGGGTTGAGACATCCGAGAATCCAATAAAGATATGCTGACTGGCAAGCTAAAGAGGTGGCAAAATTTGGGATGTTACATTCTGTCCCCAAATGAAATGTTTTCTTATAAGATGTTGGTAATGTGAGTTTGAACTTCTTTCATTTCTGAGATTATGATCTGGTTCATACTAATTATATTTCTAAAAAACACAAAAATCCCCTTGACCATATGACACCCTCAGGAATTCAAAATTTTTTCTAATCTCAAACATCAACAGTTGAATAAAAATCTCAAATTCACAACACGATTTACAACATGCATCAAATTCACAGCAAACTGTTGGGCGTGATTGTTTCTAATCTCAAATTCACAACATGCATCAAGGCGGAATGAATCACACACCTTTGCTTGCGGTGATGAGGAGGTAGTCGTCGGGTGTGACGTGGCTGTAGAGCAGGTCCACCACCGCCCGCGAGTGGTCGTGGCACTAGCCCTCGCCCCCCTCTGCACCTCTACCGCACTGGACCTCGCTGGCCCCTCTGTCGCGCTTGGCCGCCGGCCTCGACCCCTCCCAAGCCAGATAATCTGTCGCGCTGCGTCGGGCCTGCAGATCTACTGCACCACCTCCTCCCTCCGCCGCAGGCCACTGCTGCTGTCACTCTGCCTCCTCCCTTCGCCACAAGTCGCTGCCGCTCTGCCTCCTCCCTCCGCCGCAAGCCGCTGCCGCTAGGGCTTTGAGGTGGAGGTGCGGTGGGGAATTGGTTGGGAATCGGTGGGAGATCAAGCAGAGGTAGGGTGCGGAATTAGTGGGGGATTGGTGGTGGAGAGGTGGGGGTGTCGGCCGGCTGTGGCAGAGAGGCGCAGTGAGGTTAGGAGGAGATTTCGGTGGGGGTCTCGGCGCACCGGCTGTGAGGGAGAGGCGAAGTTAGTGCGAGGAGGGTTTTATATTTGGCTGAACAAAAAATTTCCCGAAATATTTTATGTTACATTTTTCTCTGAAAATTTTCCCTCTAAAAAAAATATATCTGTTATTTTTCTACTAAAAATTTTCAGTTTTGCCAAACAATATATTATTTATTCCTAGCGGTAGATCTACTAAAAATGATAACTTTTCCCAGCTGACACATTGGTGAAAAATCAAAATTGTATTTTCACCTATACGACTGCTGGTAAAAAAAAGTTTTTCCTAGTGTAAAAAATATTGCCAGTTGTTACACAGATTCTATATATTTTTTTTGAAACTAATCTACAGCTTGCTATATATTATTTATTCCAAGCGGCAGATCTGCTAAAAATAATAACTTTCCCCAGTTGACACATCGGTGAAAAATCAAAATTATATTTTCATCTGCAGGACCGATGGGAAAAAAAATTTTCCCAGCAGTTTTACAGCTTGCACTGCCCTACTGTGTTGTAGTGCGCAATTAGTCCATTTGACCACAAAATTTGCAAGATTTAGGGATTTGGTTGCTACTCGGGCTATGAAGTAGAGATCGAATACTCCAAGTTCTATGGCCCATTTCGAAGAATGTTCCCTAAGGGAAAGAACAAGGGCATAGTAATCTTGTGCACTTGAAAGTAATGTCGTAGCTTCCTTGAAGCCATTAAGAGAGCATAAAGTAATTTGTGGACCTCAGGGTATCTCTCCTTTGGTCCATTTAATACTTCACTTACATAATAAACTGGCCATTGCACTCCTTCCCTCTCCACGACCAGAACAGCGCTGACCGCGTGAGAGGTAGCAGCCAAATAGATGAGCAATGACTCTCCCAAAATTGGGGAAACCAGTACTGGTGTACTAACCAAATAGCTTTCGCTTCCTGAAAGGCTTTTTCGGCCTCGTCCGACCACTAGAAACCATTGTGCTTTCATAGAACCTTAAAGAAAGGTAATCCACATTCACCCAACCTAGAAAAGAAATGACTTAAAGCCACCATTCGACTGGTTAGGCTTTGTACCTCATTCGTGGTAGAAGGAGATCTCATTTGCTCAATGGTCCAAATTTTTTTTAGATTCACCTCAATGCCCCGTGAACAAACAAGAAAACTTAAAAGTTTATAAGAAGAAACTCCAAAGGAGCACTTTTTAGGATTTAACTTTATCCCATGTTTATTCAAATTACAAAACGTTTCAGCCAGGATATCTATATGACTAGAGCTTTTTACGCTTCTTACGACCAAGTCATCTACATAAGCTTCTAAGTTATGCCCTAATTGTGATTGAAAGGTCTTCTGCATCAAGCGATGGTACGTGGAACCAGCATTCTTGAGCCCAAATGGCATCCCAACGTAGCAGTATGTGCCAAATAGTAAGATGAAGGCAGTTTTCTCCTCATCTTCTTCTGCCATGCTAATTTGATGGTACCCTGAGTAGGCATCCAGAAAGCTCATCAGTTCACAACCCACTGTTGAATCGACCAACTAATTGATGCGGGGAAGGGGAAATCATCCTCGGGTAGGCAGCATTGAGACTGGTGTAATCGACGCATATGCGCCACTTACCATTAGATTTTAGGACCATGAACGGGTTTGCGAGACATTCGGAATGGTCGACCTCTCGAATAAAGCCAGCCTCCTAGAGTTTATCAACTCCGAACGAATGGCTTCTCTCCGATCAAAGGCAAAGTTTCTTAGCTTTTTCTTTATTGGTCGTTGTCTAGGTTAAATTGCTAGCCTGTGCACAATCACTTTCCTTGGGACTCAAGCATGTCAGATGGTTTCCACGCAAACACATCTGCATTAGCTTGGAGGAAAGAGATGAGCGCAAGTGACGAGGATTATTACCCGAGCTAGTCATTTATTTATATCATGTCTAAGATATTTCGGATGTGATATGAGGGCTTGAGTTCTGGCAAAATATTCTGACCACGGGGACAATCTTCCTGCGGACAGAAGGTTGTGAACTCAAGACCAGACTATGGTTGCAAGCTATGCGCGATCAGGATACTACTAGAGCTTAAGTAGTGACTGAGTCTTCCATTCACGATGCAAGCATAAGTTAATTTCCTCTCCCACGTTTGAAGACAACTGTCAAGAGATTAGAATGTGCGGTTATCCATAACTGTGCATGTAACCAGCGAGGAGATAGAGATTAAAGTGCAGTTATGCAACTGCATATTTGCAACCATCTAAACCCCTAGAACTGCTCTACATTGGCATCCTTTCGATTAATATAAAGGGGTGACAAGTGCATAGGAGCAAGGGGCATCTAAGATTAAAGACTTGAACAACTCAAGCCTTAGGCCAAAGTATTGAGAGAGGTTGATTAGACTCTATAGCAATCTTTCTTCCTCTGTAAACATTCTCACACATAGTGAAAGCACCACAGGACGTAGGGTTGTTACTCAATTTATTGAGGGCCCGAACCTATGTAATTTTTTTGTCTCCATTTCATACTTGTCTTAACTTACCTGATAAACACCCTGAAAGGTCTCACTCCCAACTCACAAATCTGCGTAAGATCGACTAAGGACCCCGAGTCCCAATCGTCGACAGCAAGTTCCTATTTGTGCTCCAACTCTAACCCAATCCAAACAGTTTTGGACGGGTCGTCTGAAAATAAAGAAACTTGTTTAAGTTTTTTGTCTTGTCGTGGAGTTGCCTTGACTGCATCTGGCACTTTAGTTTTTGTTGTAGCCTTGACATCCCTGAGGGGAAGCCCGTCAACCAATTCTAGGGAAATGCGATCACAAGTGAGGGTCGAATTTTGGTTGCCCTTCATTGTGATCATGCCTTTTGGTCCTGGCACCTTGACGCACTGATAAGCATAGTGCGTTGCTACTATAAATTTGGGAGGTGAGGCCTTCCAAGGATTGCATTGTATGCTGAATCAAAATCAATTATATCAAAAGTAAACAATTCTATTCAAAAATTCTTTGTTACCATGAGCATTGCTGGTAGTACAATATAGCTGATCGGAGTATACGAAGGACCCGGAATAATCCCAAAAAATGGGTGGACCACAGTTTTAATTATTGAACGAGGGATTTGCATCTCATCAAGTGCTTTTGCAAAAAGCAAGTCGAGAGAACTACCTCCATCAACAAGGACTCTACCCACTTTAGCATTGCTAATCATGGGGGTTATAACCAGATGGAGTCGCCGTGGTCGCGATAGTCCTCTAGGACAATCTTCTCGTCTGAAGGTCAGGGATGTCTCCGACCAGCGGGGGTATTGAGGCTCTCCTAGGGGAGCTTCAATATTATTAATGTCGCGCCCCGAAACTGGGACTACGACTACTCCTGTAGAGACCTAGCTCGCTGCAGCTAGTCCCATATATGCATAGCATACACATACCCTTGACTTCCCAGGATAAGTCAAGCACAGGAGTATATCACATTGCACAGAGTCACTTACAAAATATTTAAGCAGTGTGGCCTGCTGGCCTTAATATTACATAAGGAGATTACAATGCCTTCACGGCATACATGGTTTAGCAAAATAACATCTACACAGTAGAAGGTAGGTGACCCACCCACAAAGAGAAGTGGACGGCAGAACAACACACATCAGGGAAATGACGGGACTGACGCTCCTCCGTCTGGATCCACGAAGTACTCCATGCCTTCGTCTTGGTTGTAGAATGCTCCGTCTACTGAATTGTAAGTTGCAAGAGTGAGCACTTTCGTACTCAGCAAGTCATAGGTAAGAGTAGATACATATAGTAGAGATGATATGAACCTAGACTAGTCAAGAATTATGGATGTTTGTAAAATAATCTTTCTCTTTCCAGGCTCAACTCATGGCAGCACCTTTCTATAATATAATATCGTCATTCATGTTCACTAAATTATAGCACTACCGCGACACGTCAACACATGACCGCCCACGGCAGCACTCCACATCATGACAACACATGTCATTTGGGTAATCTTGATTTAATATATTTTATTTAGGAAATAATACTTGTGTCACACCCCGTGGATTTAATCCACCGCAGCAGACTCCTAAAACTCGGGAGCACGAAGTATTCGAATACATTTTTAACTCTGCAGAGAGGTACCAATTTACCCGCAAGATATTCCACTTTCAAGCCCATCCTATCAGAATGATTGGACCCCTGACTCACTTCATACTGTGAGCGGCAAGGTGGAGATAACAGGAACTTTTGTTATGTTTCACTTACAATTCACCCCTGACCCTGCAGTTTTCTTCACACAAACCGCAGTTGTGGCGGGCTATACCCCCACCCATAAGCCTCTTCCCATTACTGGGTCAACGTGCTTGATCAAATCACATTCAGTGATACGTGGAGGAGCTGAACCCCGTGAGTTTAGTGTATTACTTTCCATCTCATGCAGGGGTTTCATGTACGATTCACATAAGTACTTGTTCAGGCCTGTCCCATACCAGGCTTGCGGTTAGCACGTTTGTTCATGCCACTAGACGCACAACACAAGGTTCTAGTCCTTATATGCCAGTGACCAGACCATCCACAACCCTGCACCTTCAGTGCCTGCACATCCTTTGCAGTCTAGCACCTCCAGTGCTACCACCATTCCATACCATTTCCTGGTCACGGCTAGGGTTTTATTTCATGAATATAAGTATATAAATATATAATAGTTCATGGCTCAAAACTTGTTTATTTCACATTTCACAGATAACCAGTCCAGTACTGCCAATTCATAAATCAACCATTTCCAATCTTTCTCATGCAATATTATCTATATTCAAGGTTATGTTATAGCAACTCTTAAAATATAGGTTCGAGATGACCAAGAATATGACTTGCCTTCCGCGTCGTAAAATACAGCAGTTGATGTCGGGTCAACAGTGAAGTCCTCGAACTGGGGCTCTTGATCTGCTCTCCAATCAACAAATAACCAATAATCACAATCTTTTCAATACATTATTATACTATATGCAATAATGCAAAGATGAAGTCTTGATGATTCTGAAATGATTAGGTTAGAAATTGATTAGGATTAGGTTAGTTATTGAAGGTTTACAAGGTTCCAAATGTCTCAAAATATCAGAATGGTATCAAGGTTGCGACTGGTTCGCTCAAAAACAGCGAACGTCTTTAGGTCGACATTCGGTTCAAGGCATCGACATAGGGTCGATGGATGATAGAGGGGTTATCTCAACTTGTGGCAGTAGAATAAAATGTAGAGCACAACTCCACAAGTCTAAGGGACAAGGTTATTTCCAGTTTGCACAACTGAAAAGAGGTGAAAAGAGCTAATGCCACTGGCTGACATGCTCTGGCATTGATCTTGACATGGCCAGAAACTAGGGCTTGCCATATCTTTTGATCTAGAGCTCCAAATGATGCACCACTTTGTCTGGGAGATAGGCATTGATAACAGGAACAAATCATTCAACAGGATCCAAGGCTGAAAATGGCTGGAAAATGATGAAAACCAGCGTAGAAGTTGACTGGCCTGGAGTACCTGCAGCACAAACAGTGCAGCAACTAGGGCATAGCCATAACTCCTGTTCTAGGCTGAATTAGGGGTCGTGGTAGAAGACAAAGTTGCTCAAAATGGTCCAACACATCTAGATGGCAAGGTGGTTTGAGTTGGAGTGGCTGAATTTAGAAGATATTGGCTGGAGGAAGGATGAACTCAATCCTGATTTGGGTATTTCTGTTCTAGAGCAATTGAACTCGAGTCCTTGCTTGAGGAGGGTCTCTGGGGCATAACAAAGCTAGGTGTGAAGTCAATTTGACTGGAAAATCACCACAGAAGCTTAACGGCGAGTCCCAGTTTGCATGCACGGTGTAAATTTGGGGTTTTCCAAGTTTTAGCAAAATTGGTGATTCTGGTTGCTTAGATGTGTTCCACACAGTCCACTGATCATGTTTGGTCATAGGCTCGAGAGCTAATTTGGTTTAGTTAGGGATTAATTGCTCGCCGGAGGTTTTTGGGGAAACCGGCGATCACCGGCGACAGAAGGCAAGAGAACTCGATTCCAAGCTTAGATACACTCAAGAGGGGATGGGAAACTTACTGGGAGGCTTGGATTGCTGAGGGGAGCAACGGGTGAGGCTGGCACCGAGAGCTCCGAAAATGGCTCGCCGGGGAAGAAGATTTCACCGCGGAGCTGCGAGCTTAGGTGGTTTCTGGCGCTGGGTGAAGATGCAATGGCTACAGAAGGCTTTATATAGGCACGGGCGAGGCAAAAGGGCCGACAATTTGGAGTGTTGCTGCCACGAGGTGACTTTGAAGCGACGGGACGGGGTGGTGATGGCGAGGCGACTGACGGCGCGGCGTTGCAGCTTTGCAGCTGGACGGTGCAGGTGCAGGCGACGAAGGCAACGGCGAGGAGACATCTAGCTCGAGCATGGCTGCGACGTGTCGAGCGTTCTCTGCGGTGCTGCGCTGCTGCAGCTAGCGCGCGCGCTATGCGCGGGGAAAACTGGCAGCGATTGCGCGGTTGAGGTGGCTTCCACAGTGGCGAACGGCGAAGGCACACATGGCGGCAGGGGCACAGGCGACTGCCACGGCGGAGTGAGCACGGCAGCTGGTCGAGATCGCGCACAGGAGGGTCTCTGGTCGTGCGCAACTGGTCGAACAGGGACTGGAAAAGAAGGCTCGGGCTGATTTGCAATTTTGAAACTTGCTCTAGGGACTGATCTGCGAGGAAAAGTTTGAATAGGAAAAGGATCTGATTGCAAATCTGGAGATCTGGAGGGCTGATCTGAAATCTGATTTCAGGAATGAGTTGCATAAGATTAATGGAACTCATCTAGTCAAAGTTTGACAAGATCGGGCAAGATTTGGAGGGTTTCGACAAAAGTGGGGAAAACGACTTTAGGGTAAAACAGGGTAATTAGGGTTTCAAAAACGGCGAGGGTCGAAACTTAGGTTTAGGGCAGGATTTGGAAATTCTTCCAGAAGGGAAAAGTGTTTAAAATAGTGAATGGGAGATATTCACTGAATCAGATCAAAGTTTGGAGGTGATTTGCAACATTTTGCCTTTTCAGGCTTCTGGAAAATCTGGAAAAGGACTGATCTGCGATAAGAGTCTAGATGATGAAATCTTGCTGCCAACTTTTGGAGTTAGTTGAGGATATACCTAGGAACATATTCCAGTGGATACTTGAGTCTGGATAGGGTTAAATCAAGATAACTCAATTATCTGGAAACTGGGGTACTTAGGGTAAATCTGGATTTCCTGTTTTCGAAAACAGAAAGAGACTTAGATACTGGGAGTTAGGGTTAGAATTCAATCTGGCTCCTGAAGACTTTTAGGTTTAGGTTAACTGATAGATCAAATCTGGCAAGTCAGATCTTGACTTGGGGTCACAGGATAGATTTTGGAGATTTAGGGCTAGAACAGAATAAAGCTGAGGCTGATTTAGTTGATCTAGAAGAGACATATGCATGCATGACTTTTAAGAAAGAAACTTTTCACCCCAAAACTCAGGATGTTACAATTAACCTCTCAGCGAACAAACTTAAAATGACGCTTAGAAAGGTAGGATGAAGAACCACTAAAAATAACATTAACATGATTATTTTGTACCTGGTATGGAATGTCCTCATCTCCATCAGCGTCTTTATTCCCACTTGGTTATCCTTTTTCTAGTATGGTAGGCATAGGTGCTTTACCTTGGTAAAATTCTTCCATGGGCTTTAACCAATTTCAACAATTGTTGAGGTCATGTCCGGGAACCTCATGCAATGGACACCACTTCATGCTACCTGTGGGTTAGTCTGTTTTCCCATGTGGTCGCTATTGCGGCCACCAGAAAGAGTTTTATTATTCTTGTATGAAACTTTTTTACCTTTATCCTGTGGTCGCCTTTCCATATTCGCGACCTCTCAGGAATGGTTCGTTCAATCCTTTTTTGACTTCTTGAACTTCCCATCAGTGGATGATCCAGATTTCTTGTTAGAATTCTCTTTCCTTTTGGAGTCTAGACCAAGTTGTGGTGGTAAGTCACCCTTATCAACCATTCTATTCCATTCTACTGCCTCAGTAGCATCGAAGTAACGATCAACCATATCGAAAAGTTCTGACACTGATCTTGGTAGGTGAATGCTGAGATCCTCGGTGAATCTTCGGTAATAAATGCCTCTTGAAATTGTAAAAAAAAAAGATCTGATTACCTAATTGTCAAAGATGTTGGGAATAGTATTTCTTACCCCACAAACCTCTTGAAATTGTTGGAGAGTCTCACTTGAGGTCTAGCGTAAACGATGAAGATCATCTTCCTTACCAGGTTTTTCGTAGCAGTTTTAGAAATTGCTAAGGATAGCATCACACAGCATTTCCCAGTTGTAGATTGATCCCTTCGATTGATTGAAAAGCCATGTTCATGCCAAACCTTCAAGGACTGTTGGCAAATAAATGGCCATTACTTTTTTGTTTCCACCTCCCGCCTGGATAGCAATGACATAAATTTAGATGAATTCAGATAGATTATGCATCCCATTGAATCGTTCGATCATGCCTGGCTTGAATTTATCCGGCCAAACCATTGCTCTCAGTCCTGGCGAAAAAGCTTTGCAGCCAACATATGTAATACGTGGCTACTTTTCATCGCGACTACCTCCATGGTCACGAGAAGGGTTGGCATATGGAACTCCAAGGCATGGTCCCAAGCGTGAGCGAATTGGCTCATGGTCGTGACCATGGGAATGATCAACTCTCTGGATCTTGTCATGACCATGACGAGTCGGCGTGGCTCGAACACGGTTATGTCTTCTCTGGCTATGATTAGCACTATTTGCTCCCAAAGAATTGATCACTGATCGCGATGAGGTAGTGGGTTTACATCTAATGCAACTCCATCGAGATTTTCAGCAAGAACTCTTGCAAATGTTACCCCGTGATCATTTGTAAAACTAGTAAGAGGGTTACAGAGCGCTTCCACACTCACACGAATGCACTCCTGTGTGCTTCTTCTAGGAGCCAAAGGAGTCTTTTCCATTATCGCCTCAGCAACCGAGGAACAGTCCGGATCTATAAGCGGCGATTGGTCATGCCTTTGTCCACCAGGAGGTTGTTGGCGATACATTCCAGGGTAAAAGTTCGCGGTGTCATGGCGAAGTTGTACAAGGCACAGAGTTTCCTATGTGGTCTTGCGAACCTCGTCCTCTCGGCACACGCGAGAATCATCTTCCAACTGTATGCAGTCTTCTTCTTGCCTGGCAAGTCATTGCTCAGGGGTCTCCTCAGAAAGTCCAGTGACTTCCCATGGAGCTGAGACCACAGTCGGGGAGAACATCTCCTCTTTATCTGAGTCATACTCAAAGTCAAACATCTCCTCTTTATTTGAGTCATGCTCAAAGTCAAAGAGGGAATTCAAATTGTTTGGAGAAGATTCTTCCAGACACAACGATCTGTGATCGCTGGGATCAGCCTTATCTGATATGGAAGCATCGGGATAGTCATTGTGACTTTAGGTATTATTATCCGACTAGACCGATAATTATGTTTGATACAACACCCGATCTTATTGCAAACCGGCAGCAACTCTAATGACCAAGGACATGCCAGCAAGCCCCGTGTGTATTGAGAAACGACTTATTGAGGGGTGTCTTGTGTGGAAGTGATCATGAGATTGGCCAGCGAATCCGGTCGAGGTATTGTAGTGATACAATTATCGGCAACCAGCCCCCGAGCCAGACTCGTAACATATGGGCAAAAGGAATAACTATCACATGAAATAACTAAAAGTACTGATTTTGTTAAATCATGCTAATTGAAAAGGAAAAGGGTTGGGAAACTTACACGTAAAACTTGCGCAGTTGGTCGATATTCCATGTATTGGATAAGATTCTACCATCATCCATCGCTAACCGAGCCGATCCTGGTCGCGGCACCGAGAAAATAGTGTAGGGGCCTTCCCATTGAGGGGAGAATTTATTGCGATTAGATTTGTTTCGTATTTTACGTAAAACCAGATCACCCATGTGAAGGCTACGTGGTCGCACCCTTTTGTTATGGTATTTGCGCAAAGCTTGCAAATACACCGCGGACTTGACCAAAGGTCGATCACATTTTTATTCCAGGAGAATCAGATCTTGTAATCGTTGTCCGATCTAATCAACTTGTTCAAATTGATCTGTTTGGACAAAACCTATACTAATTTCCATGGGTAACACAGCCTCAGCCCCGTATACCAGATGGAAAGGTGTCTCACCGGTGGCTCGACTAGAAGTAGTACGTAGTGCCCACAGAACGGTATAGAGCTCATCTACCCAAGCCCCCGAGCGTGTCTTAAGGGGATAAAAAATGCGCTTTTTGATGCCCTGCAATATTTGCCCGTTGGCACGTTCAACAGCACCATTGTTCTGCGGATGAGCTATAGAGACAAAGCACACCTTGGTTCCAATATTGTCACAATAGTCCAGAAAGAGACCGCAAGCGAATTGGGAACCATTATCAGTGATGAGACAATTTGGAACACCGAATCGAGTCACAATGTTCTTATGAAAGAACTTTTGTGCAGCAGCAGTAGTGACATTGCGTATTGGCTCGGCCTCAATCAACTTTGTAAACGTGTCAATAGCTACGAACAAGAACTTGTATCCACTGACCGCTTGTGGCATAGGACCAACAATATCCATCCCCCAAACTACGAAAGGCCATTATAGAGGGATAGTTTGTAGAGAGTAGGCAGGCTGATGGACCTGTCTCGCATGAAATTGACACTAAGGACATGTCTTGACCATATTTTTGGCATCATCAAGTGCCGAAGGCCAGTAAAATCCTTGTCGGAAAGCTTTCCTGACCATGGTATGGTATGACGCGTGCGCACCGCATACACCGCCATGAATTTCTTTTAAGAGGGATTTACCTTCCTCTTGGGACACACAGCACATGAATACTCCTTGAGTACCTTTTCTATACAAAACTCCTTCTATAAGTTTGTATAGACGCGCTTTTCGAACTAACCGATCGCTATCGGTTTCATCCTCGGGCAAGGTCCCGTGTTCGACATAGACCCTCAATGGATGGGTCCAATCTCGTTCTTGTTTGAGGTTGGTAACGCAGACTGTTACCGGATCATATTTGGTCGTAGTCATGATCGAAGGATGTTCCAAGTGTTCGACAAACACTCCTGCTGGGGCGGATGTGCGTGAGGACCCAATTTTGGATAATTGATCTGCGAGAATATTGTCCTTTCGCGGAATGTATTGGACTTCGAAATGATTGAAGTGTTTTTCCAATCTCCTCACTTCCTCCAAGTAATGAGCCATTCTCTCATCGGAGGTGTTGTACTCCTTGTTTACCTGGTTTACGACCAGCTGTGAGTCTCCCCTCACCACTAATCGACGGACTTTGAGGAATTTTGCTGCCTGGAGCCCTACAATAAGACGTTCATACTCTGCTGTGTTGTTGGTCGCAACAAAGTGTAGTTGAATGACATACTTTAGTTGGTCGCCCTGAGGCGTGACGAAGACCACTCCAGCCCCCGAGTGTTGAAAACTGCGAGAGCCATCAAAATACATCGTCCAGTGATCGGGGCACTCCAAATCTTCAGATTCCCCTACGGGTGGTTCAGGATTAGTCCATTCAAACACAAAGTCGGACAAGATCTGAGATTTGACTTCGGTGCGAGGCGTGAGATGGAGGTCGAACGCTCTGAGTTCCACAGCCCATTTCGCGATCCGACCAGATTTCTCTGAATTCTGGACAATGTCCCCCAAAGGAAAAGATGAAGGCACTGTGATCTTATGTGCTTCGAAGTAATTTCGTAGCTTACGGGAAGCCATCAGCAGTGTGTAAAGTATCTTCTGCATCTCAGGGTATCGCTTCTTAGGACCATGAAGTACTTCTCTTACGTAGTAGATGGGTTTGTGCACACCTTCTCTTTCTGCGATCAAGACAGCGTTGACCGCATAAGGTGTGGCCGCCAAGTAAAGGAGCAATGGTTCCTCTTGATTGGGAGAAACCAAGACCGGCGGATTGGATAGATATACTTTGACCTCCTGAAATGCCTTTTCGGTCTCATCGGACCAAGTAAAATTATGGTGTTTGCGCAGAGCTTTGAAGAAAGGTAGTCCCTTTTCGCCCAGTCGCGATATAAATCGGCTTAATGCCGCCATGCGACCTGCCAGACGCTGAACATCTTTGATGGTCGAAGGAGACCTCATTTGTTCGATGGCCTTGATTTTTTCGGGATTAACCTCGATTCCTCTGGAACAAACAAGAAAACCTAGAAGTTTTCCAGACGAAACCCTGAAAGTACATTTCTCCGTGTTTAATTTTATTCCAAATCGATTCAAATTACATAAAGTTTTAGCAAGATCGTCTAAATGAGATGAACTTTTCAAACTTTTTACAACCAAGTCGTCTACATAAGCTTCAAGATTACGCCCCATCTGGGAAAGAAAGGTCTTTTGGATCAAGCACTGGTACATGGAACCAGCGTTCTTTAGACCAAATGGCATTCTAACATAGCAGTAGGTGCCGAATGGTGTGATGAAGGCAGTCTTCTCTTCATCTTCTTCTGCCATGCTAATTTGATGATATCTTGAGTAAGTGTCCAGGAAACTCATCAGTTCGTGACCCACAGTAGAATCGAGCAACTGGTCGATGCGGGGAAGGGGAAAATCATCCTTCGGACAGGCACTATTTAAGCTGGTGTAGTCAACGCACATGCGCCACTTGCCATTTGACTTGCGGACCATGACCGGATTTGCAAGCCATTCTGGATGATCGACTTCACAAATAAATCTGACCTTTTGGAGCTTATCTAACTCCTCTCAGATGGCTTCCTGCCGATCAACAGTAAAACACCTGTGCTTCTGCTTTATTGGTCGCTGTCCAGGTCGAATTGCTAACCTGTGCTCAATTATCTGCCTTGGGACACCGGGCATGTCGGATGGTTTCCACACAAACACATCTACATTAGCTCTGAGTAAAGTAATGAGCTCGAGTTCCTATTTGTCATCTAGACCTGATCCAACTCGAATTATCTTGGATGGATCATCTGGATACAATGGAACCAATTTTAATGTTTCATCTGGTCAAGGAGTGGCTTTAATCGTATCAATAGACATTGTGGCAATCTGGGCTTCTCGGAGGGGAAGCTGATCTACCATCTCCAAGGATAACCGATCACACGTCAATGCCACGTTGCGACTGCCTCAGATCGAAATAACGCCCTTGGGGCCAGGCAACTTGCCGCACTGGTAAGTGTAGTGCATAGCCATCATGAATTTAGCAAGAGTTGGCCTGCCAAAGATTGCATTGTAAGCTGAATCACAATCAATTACATCAAAGGTAACCAATTCTGTTTGGAAGTTATCTGGTTCACCCAGCGTGACTGGGAGCACCACCTGTCCCAATGGCATCATAGAGGGACTAGGAATTATCCCATAAAACGGATGAATTATGGGTTTGATTTTCGAACGAGGAATTTGCATCTCGTCCAGGGCCTTGACCAATAAAATGTCCAAGGAACTACCTCCGTCGATCAGGACCCTTTCGACTGTCGCATTACTGATCATTGGGGTTATGACAAAAGGTAGCCTCAATGGTCGAGTAAGCCCCATAGGGCAATCAGAGCTATCAAACGTCAAAGGAGTATCCGACCAATGGGGGTACCGAGGTTCACCAAGGGGAGTCTCCGTTTGGTTCACCTCTCGATAAAAAGTTTTAAATGCCGTTTAGAAACAAAAGAGGAGGAGCCTCTGAAAATAACATTGACATGATTACGAGGTACCTGGTAGGACATCTCTTCATCCCTGCTGGCGTCCCTTAGCCTGCAAGTCTGTTCTTTTGGTGGCAAGGTCGGCATTGGTCCGATCCCCTGGTAGAAGTCATCCAACTGCTTCAACCAACTCTGGCAATTCTTGAGGTCGTGGTCTGCAGAGTTGTGGAGTGGACACCACGTCTTGCCTTTCTGCAGGTTAGTCGACTTCTCTGGCTAGTCGGCACTCGACCACCACAAGCATTTTTATTTTTAAATGAAGATTTGTTACCTTTGGTCGACGGAGGTTTCTCTGTGACCGCGACCTCTCGGTATTGTCCAGTTCGACTTCTTTTTTATTTCTTTGACTTCCCGCCCGATGAAGATTCCAGCTTCTTGTTCGAATCCTCTCTCTTTACATCCTTGAGACCTGGTTGAGGCGGTAAGTTTCCTTTGTCTACCATCCGATTCCACTCAACGGCCTCAGTCGCATCGGAATATCGATCAGCCATATCAAAGAGATCGGCTACTGATCGAGGGGGGTGGATGAGCAAATCCTCCGTAAACCTCTAATATCGAACGACGTGTTTAAACGCCCTAATAACGGAATTATCAGATATGTTCGGGATGGTATTTCTCACCCAGACGAATCTTTTGACAAACTGATGAAGAGTTTCGGTCGATGTTTGTCGTAGTCGATGGAGGTCGTCCTCTTTTCCCGACTTCTGATAACAATTCTGGAAATTATTGAGGATGGCATCGCATAACATTTCCCAGTTATATATCGAACCCTCGGGCTGATCGAACAGCCAGGTTCTTGCCGGTCCTTCGAGAACTGTAGGTAAATAGTTGGCCATGACCTGGTCATTACCACCTGCTGCCTGAATAGCAGTGATGTAAATTTGAAGGAACTCTGATGGATTCTGAGTTTCGTCAAATCTTTCAATAGCCCCTGGTAGACGAGGATTGACACCCGGGTCAGTTCGAATAAATGCACTGTTGGTTCAAGACAGATTCGAGCCAGACACGTGCCCGGCGGTGCGAACTCAAGTCATTCTGAGAAGCATCAGCCCGAGGTCGTAGGCTTTGCGCGATCAGGTCGCAGGCTTTGCGCGAGCAAGTTGCAGGTTTTGCGCGATCAGACCGCAGGCTTCGCGCGGTCAGAAGTTCGTATGCTATACGCGAACAAAATGTCGGAGATGTTGCGCGGTCAGCCAACATCCCGCTGTTAGAACATTCTTGACCAGGGTACTTGGAGTTCATCTATCCGGCTGTCCCTATAGCGGGAATATTCTAAGTATCCTGAAGATTCCTCCACGTGGAAGACCAACCGTCAGGAGGTTAATACGTGCAGTTATCCATGAATAACACATGTTTAACCTGCGTGGAGGTTAAGAGAGGTTCTCTAAAAACCACATCCAACCATCCAAGAAACTGTTTGATGCAGTTACGACTTGGTGCCCTTTTGACCAATATAAAAAGGCGGCATGGTGTATCAAACAGGAAAGGGGGGATTGAAGGAGATCAACGTCTCTAATACAAGCGAGATACAACACATCTCAAACACTCAAACAGCCAAGTCTACGGCCTAGATTAGATAGTTTTTTACAAGCCTCTTTGGCTTCATTCTGTACATTGACATAAGAAAAACCCTTCACCTGTGAAGGTGTTTTCCCACCATCTTGTAAACCTTTATCACCTATAGCGAAATCCCAACAGGACGTAGGGCTATTACTCCCACCATCGAGGGCCCGAACCTGTATAAACCTCTCTGTGCTCCTATTCTCCATTTTTCTACATACCATCCCGGAGGGTCATCTTGAAAGGTCTCGCTATTACAAATTTTGCATAAGTTCGGCTGAGGACTCCGAGTCCGAATCGTCGACAGCTGGCGCCCACCGTGGGGCCTTTCTCAAGGCATCCTAATTTTAATCCGGAGGTTCGCTGAAACATGGCTGGAGTATATGATTCCGAGAACGATTTTGATCTCGAGGATTATGCTCACATTCCAATGCCTTCTCCAAACGATCATGTTCCGATGGAGGAGGTTGAAGGTCGGAATCTTCCAGAGGTGGAATCATCTCTCCAGGTCATGTCCATCGACCAGGGGGCGACTAGCGCAAGGTCAGAACCCACAGAGGTTCTCAATGAGCTAGAGGATGAATCCGGTCCGTCATACGACCCCGCTGAGGGGAAGAATGATATCGACCTGGAAATCAGCCAGGGGAGATTCGACCCTGATAACCTTCACCGTCTCTTTGATTTCGAGTCCGACTCGGAACAAACCGAGATGTTTTCCCCATCAACAACTTCTCTCCCTAGATAGTTCGCTGCCTTGTCGGAGGAAACTCCCGACCAACAAGCTGCTAGGGAAGAACGGGATCGCAAACAAAAGGAGGATGAAGATCTCGAGCAACAAAACAATGAACTACGCAGAACTGCCCTAGAAGCTCTTCAAGATGCGCAGGCTCGTTACGATGCTGCTCCGAGTTCTTCTCGACGGTCACGTGGTCGCAAACGTGACCAGACCCCTTCTTTGCCTCCGGAGCGTTTCCCGGTGGACGAAGAAACGGTAACACCTGGTGCCCCTAGGAGAAGCACCCATGGTCGACTGCGATCTATCGCGGAAGTCATGCGTAACTTTCCTCCTACGGTCACGGATGCGCAGAAACTGGCCTTTACCAGGATCTTGGCGGAAAGGCTGGATGAGGTCGCGTCTGAGGCGACCCCAACGGCCTCTTCCCTCTCGGTAACACGTTCCTGCGAACGAGAGTGTCCTCACTCTGGTTCTGGCCAGCGAAGTTACCCACCGCCCGTACCGTCCCGACAGGACAAGTACCGGCGAACGCAGGATTCTCGTAGTAGGGATCGGGTTCCTGTTCACTCTCGTTTGGGACCGCGAGTAACTTCACCGTTGTGTGAGGTCGCCCATAACCCAGTCAAGAGTCACAGGGCAGTTCACGGTCCCTACGTCGGTTGTAAAGCTTTCTCGCCCGGCCTACGTGCGGTTGTTTGGCCTGATAAGTTTCGACCAGGGGCCATTGAGAGGTTTGACGGAACTCAGAATCCATCCGAGTTCCTTCAAATCTATATCACTGCCATCCAAGCGGCAGGAGGCGATGACCGGGTCATGGCCAACTACCTGCCTACAGTCCTCGAAGGACCGGCTAGAACCTGGCTGTTTAACCAGCCCGAAGGTTCCATCTATAATTGGGAAATGCTGTGCGACGCTATCCTCAGCAATTTCCAAAACTGTTACCAAAAGCCGGGTAAAGAGGACGATCTTCATCGGCTACGACAAACTTCAACCGAGACTCTTCGGCAGTTTGTCAAGAGGTTTGTCTGGGTGAGGAATACCATCCCGAACATATCCGATGGCTCCGTTATCAGGGCATTTAAACATGTCGTTCGATACCGGAGATTCACTGAAGACTTGCTTATCCACCCTCCTCGATCAGTGGCCGATCTGTTTGACATGGCCGATCGATACTCTGACACAGCCGAAGCAGTCGAATGGAACCGGATGGTCGACAAGGGTGACCTACCACCTCAACCAGGTTTCAAAGACGCCAGGAAAGAAGATTCAAGTAAGAAGCTGGAATCTTCATCAGGTGGGAAGTCGAAAAATTCGAAGAGGAACCGCTCTGGACAGTACCGCGAGGTCGCAGTCGCAGAGAAGCCGTCTTCGACCAAAGGTAGCAAGCCTTCATTTAAGAATAAAATTGCTTCTGGTGGTCGTAGTGCCGACCAGCCAGAAAAGTCAACTAATCCGCAAGAAGGCAAGAAGTGTGGTCCACTCCACAACTCCGCAGGCCACGACCTCAAGAACTGCAGGAGTTGGTTGAAGCAATTGGATGATTTCTACCAGGGAGTTGGGCCAATGCCAACCTTACCGCCTAAAGAGCAGGCGTGCGGACTTAGAGACGCCGACGGAGACGAGGAAATGTCCTTCTAGGTACCTCAAAATCATATTAATGTTATTTTCGGGGGTTCTTCTTCTTTCGTTTCCAAAAGGCAGTTTAAAGCCTTTTACCGAGAGGTTAACCAAACGGAGACATCTCTTGGTGAACCTCAATACCCCCGTTGGTCAGATACATTGATGAGGACATCACTTATTCGGATACACGCACTCCTCCGCTTGTTACACAAGGACCAATAACGCGTAGCAAAGCCCGATTGTTGCATTGCCAGGTGAACTCGTTCCTAAGTTTATATATATATGGTTTTGAGAATAGTTTACTATCTAATAGTGATAATATTGTGCTTAGGAACAATGGAGAGGACCAGCAAGGATGCAAGGACCATTAAGGAGTCCAAGTCGAGTTGGAGTCCGAGATGAATTCGAGTTAGAGTCCGGTTCGGCCATCCAGGAGCAGCTTGCTTCAAACGATCATAACTCCCTCATACGAAGTCCGATTGGGACATTCTTATAGTCCACGGAGAAGCCCACGACGAGATCTTTCCAATGGATCTAGTACCACATCCAAATTACTTCTCTATCGCTGGAAATTGACAAAACAAGTTTTGACCAGATTCTGATTGGACCGAGTCAGTGCTGCGTCACCTTTTTGGTTGGGTCAAGTCCCATTTATTGAGTTCGAGTCCGAGTAGGGAAGGAGTCCATGTCGGTTTCAGGTTTCCTTACCTGGCCACCGATCTCTTTTACCTCCTCTATATAATCATACTGAACCATTAGGGTTCCACGGGTTTTGTTTAGTCATAGTCTTTCCTTCGTGAAGCTATTGAGATATTCTTCTTGGTCGGCTAGATCAACATCAATATCTGTATTCGGAACCCCAACTCTTTTTTTGTGATTCAATCTATATTTGCAATTTCAGATTGCTTGTTTATCTTGCTCTTGCTTGTTCTTCGATTGCTTGCAGGAATAGATCTTCGTGATCAGGTCGATCGTACTTCTAGTTCGGTCGATAACAATCCAAAGTTGGTTCAGCGATTGCCAGGGCGTATCAGTCGTGTACGGTTGGTAGCCGGATCGTGAGAGTCGTCTTCACAAATCGATAGTTCTTGTTCTCATCGAAAGATCGGACCGCCCGTGTCCCATCATACACCCTTGACATTCGATCGTTCTGATTGTCCCGCGGGGCTTACTCGACCATTGAGACTCCCTCTGGTCATTACCTCGATCATCAGTAACGCGAGAGTTGAAAGGGTCCTGATCGATGGAGGGAGTTCCCTTGACATTTTGCTGGTCAAGGCGCTCGACAAGATGCAAATTCCTCGTTCGAAGATCAAGCCCATAATCCATCCGTTTATGGGATAATCCCAGGCCCCTCCATGATGCCGTTGGGACAAGTGGTCCTCCCGGTCACACTGGGAGAACCAGATAACTTCTGAACATAATTGGTTACTTTTGACGTAATCGATTGTGATTCGACTTATAATGCAATCTTTGGCAGGCCAACTCTCGCTAAATTCATGATGGCAACGCACTATGCTTATCAGTGCGGAAAATTGCCTGGCCCCAAAGGTGTCATCTCGGTCCAAGGCAGTCGCAACGTGGCACTCACGTGCTACTGGCTATCTCTGGAGATGGTCGATCAACTTCCCCTCCGGGACGCCCAAGTCGCCACCATCGCCATCGACGCGATCAAGGCTGCTCCTCGACCAGATGAGAAACTCAAACTGGTTCCTTTGTACCCAGATGATCCATCCAAGACAATTCGGGTCGGATCAGGTCTGGATGACAAATAGGAACTCGAGCTCATTGCTTTCCTCCGGGCTAATGCAGATGTGTTTTCGTGGAAACCGTCCGACATGCCCGGTGTCCCAAGGGAAGTAACCGAGCACAGGTTAGCAATTCGACCTGGACAACGACCAATAAAGCAAAAGCTCAGGCGTTTTGCTGTTGACCGACAGGAAGCCATCCGAGAGGAGTTGGACAAACTCCTAAAAGCCAGGTTCATTCGCGAGGTCGATCACCCGGAATGGCTCGCCAATCCGGTCATGGTCCGCAAGTCAAACGGCAAGTGGCCCATGTGCGTCGCCTACACTAGCCTCAACAGTGCCTGTCCGAAGGACGACTTTCCCCTTCCCCGCATCGACCAGCTGGTCGACTCAACTGTGGGTTGTGAACTGATGAGCTTCCTGGATGCCTACTCAGGATATCATCAAATTAGCATGGCAGAAGAAGATGAAGAGAAAACTGCCTTCATCACCCTGTTCGGCACCTACTGCTATGTCAGAATGCCTTTCGGTCTCAAGAACGTAGGTTCCACGTACCAGCGCTTGATGCAAAAGACCTTTCTTTCCCAGATAGGGCGTAATCTCGAAGCATATGTAGACGACTTGGTTGTAAAAAGTGTCACGAGATTGTCTCATTTGGACGATCTCGCTGAAACCTTCTGTAATTTAAATCGCTTTGGAATAAAATTAAACCCGGAGAAATGTTCTTTCGGGGTTTCTTCAGGAAAACTTCTTGGTTTCCTTGTGTGTTCCAGAGGCATTGAAGTTAATCCTGAGAAAATCGGGGCCATTGAACAAATGAGATCGCCCTCGACCATGAAGGATGTTCAACGCCTGGCTGGTTGCATGGCGGCCTTAAGTCGCTTCATATCGTGACTAGGTGAAAGGGGGTTGCCTTTCTTCAAAGCCTTGTGGAAGCATCACAATTTTACATGGTCGGATGAGGCCGAAAAAGCGTTTCAAGAGGTAAAAACATATCTATCCAGTCCGCCAGTATTGGTGTCTCCCGACAAAGGAGAACCACTGCTTCTTTATCTGGCGGCCACACCGCATGCGGTCAGCGTTGTCTTGATCACGGATAGGGAAGGAATACACAGACCTGTCTACTATGTGAGCGAGGTACTTCACGGTCCTAAGGAGCGTTACCCTGAGGTCCAGAAGATAATGTACGCGCTACTGATGGCTTCCCGTAAGCTACGACACTACTTCCAAGCTCATAAGATCACAGTACCCTCCTCTTTTCCTTTGGAGATATTGTCCGAAATCCAGAAAAATCTGGTCGAATCGCTAAATCGGCGGTCGAACTCGGTGCCTTCGATATCCATTTCATGCCCCGCACGGCGGTTAAGTCTCAGGTTTTGGCCGACTTCGTGGTCGAATGGACCAACCCTGAGCCACCCGTGCAGGTGCCCGAGGAATTGGAGTGCCCCGATCACTGGACAGTGTACTTTGATGGATCCCGTAGTTTTCAACACTCGGGGGCTGGAGTGGTCTTAGTTACGCCTCAGGGCGAACAGCTTAAGTATGTCATCCAACTACACTTTGTTGTGACCAACAACGCGGCAGAGTATGAAGGTCTTCTTGCAGGGCTCCGGGCAGCAAAATTCCTCGGAGTCCGCCGATTAGTGGTGAGGGGAGACTCACAGCTAGTCGTAAACCAGGTAAACAAGGAGTACAGCACCTCCGATGAGACAATGGCTCATTACCTGGGGGAAGTGAGGAGATTGGAAAAACACTTCAGTCATTTCGAAGTCCAATACATCCCGCGAAAGGACAACATTGTCGCAGACCAATTATCCAAAATTGGGTCCTCACGCACATCCGCTCCGGCAGGAGTGTTCATTGAACACTTGGACCGTCCTTCGATCATGACTTCGGTCGAGGATGATCCGGTAATAGCCTGCGTTACCAACCTCGGTCAGGAACAGGATTGGACTCATCCATTGAGAGTCTATCTTGAACATGGGACCCTACCCAAGGACGAAACCGAAAGCGATCGGTTAATTCGAAAAGCGCGTCTGTACAAGCTCATAGATGGGATTCTGTACAGAAAGGGTACTCAAGGAGTATTCATACGCTGTATATCTCAGGAGGAAGGAACATCCCTCTTGAAGGAAATACATGATGGTGTATGCGGTGCGCACGCGTCATATCGAACACTGGTCGGAAAAGCTTTTCGACAAGGATTCTACTGGCCTTCGGCACTCGATGATGCCAAGGATATAGTCAAGATGTGTCCTCAGTGTCAGTTCCACGCGAGACAGGTTCATCAACCTGCCTACGCGTTACAAACCATTCCCCTTGCATGGCCTTTCGCGGTCTGGGGAATGGATATTGTTGGTCCTATGCCACAAGCGGTCAACGGGTACAAGTTTCTGTTCGTAGCCATTGACACATTTACAAAGTGGATTGAGGCCGAACCGGTGCGAAATATTACCGCCTGAGCAGCACAGAAGTTCTTTCATAAGAACATTGTTGCCCGATTTGGTGTTCCAAATCGTCTTATCACCGACAATGGTTCTCAGTTTGCCAGTGGTCTTTTCCTAGATTACTGCGACCAGATCGGAACTAAGGTGTGCTTTGCTTCTGTGGCACATCCGCAAAGCAATGGTGTTGTAGAACGGGCCAATGGGCAGATACTACAAGGCATCAAAAAACGTGTTTTTGATCGCCTTAAGACTAGCTCGGGGGCTTGGGCAGACGAGCTTTATACCATTCTACGGGCACTACGAACTACCTCTAGTCGAGCCACCGGTGAGACGCCCTTCCATCTGGTCTATGGGGCCGAGGCTGTGTTGCCTATGGAAGTCAGTATTGGGTCTGTTCGGACAGAACAATTCGAACAAGTTAATCAGTCCGAACAGCGGTCACAAGATCTCATCCTCTTAGAAGAAAGGCGTGATCGCGCTTTGATCAAGTCCGCAGCATACTTGCAATCCTTGCGCAAGTATCACAGCAAAAGGGTGCGACCACGTAGTCTTCACGTGGGCGACCTGGTTTTACGAAAAATCCAAGACCAGTCTAATTGCAACAAATTCTCCCCAAAATGGGAAGGCCCTTACACTGTTGTCTCGGTGCTGCGACCAGGATCCGCGCGGTTAGCCATGGAGGATGGTCGAATTTTGTCCAATACTTGGAACATTGATCAACTTTGCAAGTTCTACGTGTAAGTACTCAATCCCTTTTTCCTGTTCAATTAGCATTTTTTCATAAAACAAAAAATGTTTTGGTTTCATATGATGAATATTTCCCTTTATGCCCATGTGCTGCGAATTCGACTCGGGGGCTGGTCGCCCGCGGTTAGATCATTATAACGTCCTAGTTGGATTCGCTGGCTGATCTCATAACCGCTTCCAGACAAGTCACTCCTAAATAAGCCGTTTCTCAAACGCACACGGGGCTTTCTGGCAAGTCCTCGGTTATCTGAGTGGCTGCTGGTTTGCAAACAAGGCTAGGCGTTACTTTGATCAGAATTGTTGGTTCGATACACATCCATGGTCGTCATATTCACTTCTCTCCTGCGTTTTTGATACTAAGTCTTCAGTATTTACAATCACAGGCGGGGGCTAGGGGGATATGTTTATAGTATGAAACAACACAAAACAAGAATACATATATTCATTTTTCAAAAATGGATTTCAACATACATTGCATTGTATACAACTGTTTCTGTACAGGTGTAGGGATCACTCGATCCCAAGCTCAGTCAGGAGCTTATCTACAAGGGGCTTGATCTCCTCCATGATGGCCTGTAGTTGCTCCTCACTCTCGACATCAACCGGTCCCACCAATGGATTCAGATCTGCATCTGGTCCCTGGTGAAGTCGAACCCGGCTGAGGATGGCGCAAGCGGCTGACCGAACCCTGGTTCTGATCGCCTCTTCTCATCGCCGTGTATCCTCAGGAAGATACTCGAGAAGTGACTCCGCCTGGGCCATGACTAGTGTAGACCAGTCATTTAGGCTGAGATTATCTCTTGTGGTCTCGACCACATCAGCCTTCAGAAGACGAGCCACTGCCTTCAGTTTTTCGAAGATTGAACGGCTCAGCTCTCTGATCGCCCTTTCGGAGGTTAGAATAGAGCCCTGGAGGAGTCCATTGTCTTGACTGAGTTGTTTTATTTGACCCGCTTGCGCTGCAGCAAGAGAAAAGATTACTCGCGCGTTATGAAGTTAAGTCTTCCTAATCAGGAATCGACTTACCAGCAAGTTGTGACCGCAGCTTGTTGTTTTTGATCTCTTGGTTTCTAGTCACTGAGATCGAATGGAGCTTGATTGTGGCCACTTCTTTCTTCAGCAATGCCACCTCTCTGTAGTAGAACAGAAGGAGTGGTCATAACCAATTTGTATCTGTACAAGTTGAAGAGTAATGATCCTTACCTGCGCAAGCTGTCTCTTTCTTTTTGAAGGGCCTCAACGCTCGCCATCATAGCGTGCGACTTGGCCGACATCCGGGATAACTCCTATGATGCAAAAAAGGAGTTAAAGGTGTCATATGTACAATTCAGGCACCAAAAGTGAAGTTCATCATACCTTCATGAATTCTCGTAAGGAAATGTCTTCCGGAGTAACCGGAATACCCGTTGAAGGCCCCGATGCGGCCACAACAAGGGCAGCCGGTGGGAGTGCCTGCTGGGCACTACCCCCAGTCGCTGTTGGTTGCGACTGGGTCTCCGCGCTTTCTTCTCCCCTTACGGCCCTGACGACTTCCTGGACCAAGGGGGCAGAGCGCTCCTCACTGGAGGCTCCTGCACCAGCAGCAACTTCAACCCTCCCTGAAGCGGTTGAAGGGCCGGATGCTGTTTCTTTTCGCCTGACAAAGGAAAGAGGAACCAAGCAGATACAATTCGTGATCGCTACGACTTGTTTTAATACAACCAAGATAAAGATTCTTACCTTATTTGAAATCCCATCAGTTTTTGAGATTTCTGGGAAGGCTCTCCGCGAGAAAGAGGACAACTGTCGTCTGTCCTGATCTTCCTCTTGGTAAATAAGGCATTCCCTCCCTAGATGTGTTCCTTTGTAAGCACATTTCTAAGGGAAGATGAAGACAAACGTTAAGAGTCTTTACCTGGGCAACTGGACCAGTTGGCAGGGCTGCATCCGAGGGCCTGGATGGCTCCTGGACTTCTGAGACCGGCGCCTCGTTTGCAACCGCAGTAGGGTCTTGTCCGACCACCTCCACTCCTGTCTGCTGGGGTGGAGGATTTTCCTCCCTGGGACTCGCCGGAGTCACGGGGGGAAGTTCTTCTCCCTGCATAAGCATTAACTTATCGAATGCACAGAGGGAATTGAAGAAAACAAGACTGTGGGAGAATCTTACTACGGTCGTCCCTCCGACCAGGGAAGTAGAGGCAACTGGCCCTGAAGCCTCGGGGGCTTCAGGGGCTGGGATGTTGTCTGCGGCCACTTGGCTTTCGGTGGCCGCGGGATCTGCTACAGCCACCTCTGCGGTAGCAGTTGTTTCTGCGGAATGGGTTGGAGCATCACCGGATGGAGAACCCGCAATCTTCCTCCTCCGGCAAATCAAGGGGACATCATCGTCTTCCCCCTCTCCCTGTACGACGAAGAAGTAATTCCAGTTCGCACCTGGAAAGATCAGAGGGATGTAATATCTTACTGCAGTTTTTCTGGCGGTAGGAGGAACGCTTCGTGAATACCCTTCCCCAAGATTTAGCCTGGCTTTCTTGGGGGCGGGATTCCTCGTCCTGGGTCTCGAGGAAACCTTCTTCACGTGTTTTTTCGTCGGCTTTCCCAGGGAACCGACGTTCTCGCTGGGAAACGTCGCCTCGGCGAACTTCCCTAGGAGCTGTTCTCATTCCACTGGAATTGATTAGTGCTGGACATACATGAGACCTGCAAAACAGGGGCCAAGTGGAAAATGTACCTTTCGGCGCTCCTGTTTAAGGTCGTCGCTGGCGTGAATCAAGCTTTGGGGGCGAGGCGATCCCTTGGGGCCCTCTGCCTCGGCGTTGTTAGTCCGCCTCTCAATCTCGGCTGAGGGCAGGACTGTTCCCAGATACGAGTTAAATTGATGCATTTCAGAAATGACATAAAAGGATTTCAGTGCCAGAAATGAATACCTTCATTATAGTCCAGGGTACTGTCCGCCATGGACTTGATCTCCCAAGCCGGATGAGCCCTTTCACGCAGGGGGCTCACCCAGTTCTTCACAAAGTCTCGGATGACGTCGCGTGCTGTCAACCCTTGTCCGACTAAGTGAAGGATCACCTCGGCATGCTTCATGAACTCCGCGTTCATCGCCGGGAGAGCATCCAACTCGCTCGGCTTCTCCGGCCGCGAGTTCTCAAACCACAGCCCGCTCTCGGTCGGCGGGGTGTAGTAAAACCATTTCTGGTGCCACCCGTGCACCGAGTCTCGCAGGGGTGGGAAGGGATACTCCTTCTTATCCCTTAGCCGGAAGTAAATGCATCCGGCGGCGTTGGCGCTCTTCGACCACGCCGAAAAATAAAATCGCCGGAAGAGATCCACACTGGGATATACTCCGACGAACGCCTCGCACAAGTGTTGAAACACTGCCAGTATCAACACTGCGATTGGGTGGAGGTTGATTAGCTCCAACCCATAGTGTTTAAGGACGTCCTTCAAGAACCGACTCTCAGGGAATCGGAACCTACAGCGCAAATATTCCTCAAAAACCACCAACTCGCCCTCTTGGACGATCGGGGTTTCTTGGTCCTTCTCCACGGGCCGCCAGTTGATTAGCAGCCGCGGAGGAAGGATATCCTCCTTCTCCAACGCCACTAAACTCTCTTCAGAATGGTGGATTGATCGGCTCCAGGACGCCATTTTTTGGTGGAGAGTCGAAGGAAAAGTTGGCGACTTTTGGGGAAGACGAAGGCTGAGAAGAACGAGGGTTTTGTGCGGCGGAAATGTTGAGGGTTTTTGGCTGTGTGGCTTTCTCGAGAAGACACCTGCTCCTTTTATAGACCCGAGGAGACACACTAATGTGAGTAACGTTCCACTCAAACGTTCCACTGAGTATTTTATTCATTTCCGATAATGGATACTATCTCTGGCGGACCCGTTAAAGTGTTCAGGCATCGGATCTGAAACAAAAAGACTTCTTTGTTTCAGAAACTGAAAGTGCAAAAGGCCTGAAAAGTTTTCAGTGCTTTTCAGAGGACGTTTTTCCTTTATTTGCCTTGGACATTTTCGTGAAAAAATCCTACGACTCAATTTTTGGACGTATGGATATATTTTGACCGGGTTGTGGTATGATCGGGACCATGCTTTTGATTAAGCTCCGATTCTAATCGAAGTGACGGTCTGATGGAGCCTCAATTCTGGTCGCAGTATGCTTCAGTTCTAACCGCGGCTTTAAGTCTGATCGCGGTATCAGAGCTGGTCACGGTACTTTTATAAAAGCGTGATTCTGATTGCAGAACTGAAATTTCCCTGTGTATGAGTGGTCGCGAACATAATATTTATGGCCATATTTTCGCACAGAAGATGTGAAGAATATTCATATAAATAAGAAAGTTTTATTTCTTGCATTCTTTACATACAAAAGGAACACCGGCGACCAGAGCGTCGACCTGATCCGAAAGAAGTTTGCAGAGTTCTCCTAGGGACATGTTGTTGTCAGGAGGATCTACACTGACAACCCCCAGAGAACTAGCAACTAATCTAAGCCTATCTACATCATCCCTAACAAGAGATACACTATTGTTCCTAATTAAATCGGAGAGTTCTCGCTGTTGCTGAGCGTGGTCCCTCTCTCGACGGAACCGGTGCGCCTCTTCACGGGATCGTTCAAAACATTCTGCCAGATGCAGAATCACCGAAGACATCTCTTCGGTCTTCTTCTCCAGGGCATTCTTCTCCTCTGGAAGAATCTGTTCGAGGGGAAGAGGTGGAGTAGCAGATGGCTAATCACTGGGGCCTTTAATCTCCTACATTTGCAAAAGTTAGTTGTGCTAACTATAACTATCAGCAAAAGGAGAGGAGGATTATTACCTGTCCCTGCTCATGACACGGTGATATAGCCATCCTGGGAAGTAGATCATCCGATAAAATCGGATGATCATCAGATGGTGGAAGTGCAATCTTCCCACTAGAAGATTGCTTCCCCAACACAAGTTGAGGATCTTCTGGTCGTATAGTCACCGCTTGCCGACCAGAAAATCGATCACCCAAACAAAAGCAGGGGTGTTGGAGTAGAAAGCTGAAGGAAGAAAAGATGATGGCTCATTTTCTACCTTTACTCTGCTGGAAGATCCTTCGTCAACCTTGGGTTTCTTCTTTGAGGGAGATGGATCTTCAGGCATTTGGGGCTCCTGCTTGCGAACTTCCTCTTCATCACTTTCAATCTCAATGATGTTGTGATCTACCATCAGGAGGTGTATGAAGAGAAGAATGAAGGTAACTTTAGAAAGGACTTAGCCGTAAGAAGAAATTGTGGAGCTTTGCAAAACGAAAGACCCGGTATTTATAGCCGCCAAGGTGACGGTTCACATTCTAAATCACCTCGGGTTTTTAAAAGCATTTACAATTTCACCTCGGGTTAAAAAACATTTCAACAGCGCCATCATTACCCGTCACGTAATGTCCAGAGCCCGTCTCGGGGAACCAACCGACCCACTTAATGCGCCACTAAGCGGGGGATTTGAAGAGTCGGGTTAAAAATCCGATGCATGACTTTAAATTCGAAATAAACACGTCCCTTCGTTTCCTTCGAATTTGGGGGCTAGCTGACGAGGATTGACACCCGGGTCAGTTCGAATAAATGCACTGTTGGTTCAAGACAGATTCGAGCCAGAAATGTGCCCGGCGGTGCGAACTCAAGTCATTCTGAGAAGCATCAGCCCGAGGTCGCAGGCTTTGCGCGATCAGGTCGCAGGTTTTGCGCTATCAGACCGCAGGCTTCGCGCGGTCAGAAGTTCGTATGCTATACGCGAATAGAATGTCGGAGATGTTGCGAGGTCAGCCAACATCCCGCGGTCAGAACATTCTCGACCAGGGTACTTGGAGTTCATCTATCCGGTTGTCCCTATAGCGGGAATATTCCAAGTATCCCAAAGATTCCTCCACGTGGAAGACCAACCGTCAGGAGGTTAATACGTGCAGTTATCCATGAATAACACATGTTTAACCGGCGTGGAGGTTAAGAGAGGTTCTCTAAAAACCACATCCAACCATCCAAGCAACTGTTTGATGCAATTACGACTTGGCGCCCTTTCGACCAATATAAAAAGGCGGCATGGTGTATCAAACAGGAAAGGGGGGATTGAAGGAGATCAACGTCTCTGATACAAGTGAGATACAACACATCTCAACCACTCAAACAGCCAAGTCTACGGCCTAGATTAGATAGTTTTTTACAAGCCTCTTTGGCTTCATTCTGTACATTGACATAAGAAAAACTCTTCACCTGTGAAGGTGTTTTCCCACCATCTTGTAAACCTTTATCACCTATAGCGAAATCCCAACAGGACGTAGGGCTATTACTCCCACCATCGAGGGCCCGAACCTGTATAAACCTCTCTGTGCTCCTCTTCTCCATTTTTCTACATACCTTCCCGGAGGGTCATCTTGAAAGGTCTCGCTATTACAAATTTTGCATAAGTTCGGCTGAGGACTCCGAGTCCGAATCGTTGACACTGGTTTAAACTTATATGGCCAAATGACCGCACGGAGGCCGGGCGAGAAAGCTTTACAACCGACATAAGGGCCATGGATGGATCTGTGACTCTCGACCTGATCTCGTGAGACATCACATGAAGGAGAGGCCACACGTGGTCCCAGGTGAGAGTGGACAGGAATTCGTTCCCGATCACGAGAATTTCCCGCCCGTCTGGCTTTGTTGTGCTGAGACGGCACTTGTGGTGGACGATTCTGTCTACCAGAGCTAGAGTTAGAATATTCTCTTTCGTGGGAACGTATCGCTGACCGGGAAGAGGTTGTAGGGGTCACCTCGGATGCGACCTCGTCTAACCTCTCCGCCAAGATTCTGGCGAAAGCCGGTTTCTGCGCATCTGTGACGGTTGGAGGAAAATTACGCAGGACCTCTGCGATGGATCGAAGCCGGCAATGCGTGCTCCTCCTGGGTGCGCCAGGTGTCACCGTCTCTTCATCCACCGGTAAATATCCCGGGGGTAAAGAAGGTGTCAAGTCGCATCTGCGACCACGTGGACGACGGGAGGAACTCAGAGCAGCGTCGTAACAAGCTTGCGCATTTTGAAGAGACTCTAGGGCTGTTTTGCGGAGCTCATTATCATGCTTCTCACAATCTTGATCCTCCTTTTGTCTGCGTTCTTGCTCTTCTTTTTGCTTGCGCTCCTGTTCTTCCCTAGCAGCCCTCTGATTGGGAGTTTCTTCCAATAAAGCAGCGAATTGCCTAGGGAACGAGGTCGCCGATGGAGAGAACATCTCTGTTTGTTCCGAGTCGGACTCGAAATCAAAGAGACGGTGGAGGTTATCAGGATCAAACTTCCCCGAACTGAATTCCTAGTCAACATCATCTTGGCCCTTGGCGGGGTCGTGCGATGGACCGGATTCAACCTCTAACTCAGTAGAAACCACATTTTGCTCTTGTTCTGCGTCGGTTGTCTCTTGGTCGATGGACATGACCTGAGTGGTCGAATCGACCTCTGGGAAGTCTTCACCTCCGGTTTCCTCCATTGGAACAGGATCACTAGGTGAAGGCATCTGTATGTGAGCATAATCCTCGAGATCGAAGTCATTCTCGGAATCGTATGCCCCAGACATGGCTCACCGAACCTCCGGATAGAAAAAGAACGCCTTGAGAAAGGCCCCACGTGGGCGCCAGCTGTCGATGATTCAGACTTGGGGTTCTTAGCCGATCTTGCGCAGAATTTGTGAGTTGCAAGGCCTTTCAGGGTGTCCCTCTGGAAAGGGATGATGAGCAATGTCAATTGGGACACAGAGAGATTTATACAGGTTCGAGCCCTCGATGGTGGGAGTAATAGCCCTACGTCCTGTTGTGATTTCACTATGTATAGGAAAAGAGATTTATAAAGTCGGAGAAAAGATCATCACTGGCGAAGATCTTTTCTGTGTGATTGGCTAAAAAATGACTAAACTAACTTATGAAAGCTTGTCCTTGATCTGTCGTCGTCTTCTTGTTTCCTCGTCTTGTACATTCGCTCACCCTTTTATACTGGTCGAAAGGGCGCCAATGCACAACGGCTTTGAACGGTTGCTTGGGTGCAGTTTTGATAACCACACTTAACTTCCACGCAAGCTTAACACGTGCAATTGAGGGATAACCACACATGTTAACCTCCTGGCAGTTGTCTTCATACGTGGAATGAGCTTCGTGATTCTCGGGATATGCTTGTTGTAGAGCTTAAACGATCCTGAGTCATCCTGGTAAAGAGTAGTCAACGACCTTCTGACCGCGCACTATCTGCGGCCTCCTGACCGCGTAACATCTGCGACCTCATGATCGCGCAAAGCCTGCGACCATGTGTCCGCGTTTCTCAAGTCATCTGAGATCATAGCAACGGACCTCCGGACACTTGTCTAGTTCGAATCTGTCTTGAACCAGATGTACATTACTCCAATCTAGCTCAGGTAACAATCATCGTCAAGCATGTAAAACCTCGTTCATCAAACGCATGAAAGTGCTCGGAGCATTAGTTGTACCAAAAGGCATTACTATCCACTCATAAAGCCCGAACTTAGTTTTAAATATAGTTTTCCATTCATCTCCCAATTTCATTCTTATTTGGTGGTATTCACTACACAAGTCAACCTTTGTGAAAGAAATAGAACCACTTGACTCGTCAAGCATGTCGTCTAACGTAGGAATAGGTTGACGATACCTTATTGTAATATTGTTAATGGCTCTACAGTCTACACACATACACCAACTACCATCTTTCTTTGGAACCAAAAGCACAGGAATAGCGCAAGGACTAAGGCTTTCTCGTACATACCCACGGTCCAAAAGCTCTTGGACTTGTCGCTGAATTTCCTTTGTCTCCTTTGGATTTGTCATGTATGCAGCACGGTTTGGTAATGATGCTCCCAGAATCAAGTTGAGTTGGTGCTCAATACCTCTAATTGGTGGCAGCCCCAGGGGTATCTCAGCGGGAAAAACGTCCTCATACTCCTGAAAAAGGTTAGTGATAGGAGGGGGCAAAGTGCTAGATATATCATCCAGTGAAAACAAAGCAACTTTGCATATCAAAGCATCTTTGCATATCAAAGCATAGCACATCACATCATTCTCTTCAATTTCAGCAAGGTCAGATTTGGTTGCAAGGAGAACTCCACCTTCAACTTAATTTCAGGAGCCTTAGAGCTAGATGGTGCAACATTTTTGCTATTTGTTTACTTTCATATTTCAAAGCATTCTCCTTTTTCTCATTTTCAGTTCTTTCTCTATCAAAGTGCACAATTTTAGAAGGTGTCATAGGAAGTAAAGTAATTTTCTTTCCTTTGTGCACAAAAGTATATTTGTTACTTCTACCATGATGAGTTGCATCAGTATCATATTCCCATGGTCGGCCTAATAAAAGTGAACATGCTTGCATAGGTACTACATCAAAATCAGCAACAACCTGGTATGATCCAATGCAAAATTGTAGTCTTGTAGTTTGTGTTACCTTTACTTTACCGCTATTGTTGAACCACTGAACATAGTATGGATGGGGATGTGCACGTGTGGTCAAGCCAAGCTTCTTGACCAGATCTAAACTCACCAAATTGTTGCAGCTCCCACCATCAATTATGGTTCTAACACATCGGTCCTTGACAATGAGGAACATCTGAAACAAATTGTGGTGTTGGACTCTCTCTGCTTGCACCATTTGTGTGCTCAACACTCACTGCACAATAAAGGTCCGGTAGTTATCCATCACCGTAGTGCCTAAAGTTTCCTCATCATCGCCGTCCGCATCATGTTCAAACTCATCATCACCGGCATGGTTAGCTACAAGAACTAATTCATCTTCCACATCACTTGCACTAATGTACCCACCATCCTCAGTAGCAATGTATGCTCGCTAACTTGGGCAATCCTTCATGACATGTCCCATGCCCTTGCAGCGGTGCCACACAATCCCTGTCGTGCAACCCGTGGAAGCAACCGATGAAGAACTATTTGCTGGAGCCTGCACAATAGAAGTTTTGCTCACCTCAGAAGTTCATGGAGGTGGAGGTGGTGCTGTTGATCGTGTCCTATTTGTTGAAGGTGCAGCAGACCGAAAAGAAGAAGATGGGGCAGGTTTGGCTTGCCCCTGCGTCGGCCTTGATGCGGAGGTACCACTAAAATTGCTTCTTGTCCTTGGTTGTCCGTGTCGTCCCTGCAATTCTTTTTCTGCCAACATAGCAAGCTGGAACAACCTATTGATATTATTATACTCTGTGTAATCAATAATGTCCTGAATTTCACGTCGTAAACCCCCATAAAAATGAGCCATCTTTTCCTCCTGAGCCTCCACTACTCCACAACGCAACATGCCTATTTGCAGCTCTTGGTAGTATTCCTCTACAGATTTATTCCCCTGATTCAAGCATTGTAATTTCTTAAGTAAATCATGTTTATAAGGAGGAACAAATATATTCTGCATAGCTCACTTCAAGCTATCCCAAGTATCAGGCTCTACCCCAAGGTTCACTATTTATTCCACCAAATGATAGCAAAATCTTTAAACTCACTAGTGGCTTGCCTAACTCTATGAATTTCAGGAACCATATGGGAATTAAATTTTTGTTCAACAGTCATCTCCCAATCTAAGTAAGCGTCTGCATCATATGCACCAGAAAAGGATGGGATGGAAAATTTTACCTTAGCAAATGGATCATCATTCCCACGAAAATAGTTACCTTCCATGCCGTGTCGATTGTGATGCACTTGTTGCTGTTGGCGAATATCATGGGCAGCATGGCACATGGTAGCCATGTTGCAGGGCTTAGTTTGTACAGCAATCTCCGGGTCGGCGTCTTTGACTTCAACTTCATGGGAGGCAGCTTGCTCCTCTTCTTCTTCATCTCCATGAGGTGGACACTGCTGCTCCATATTGTCCAACCTGGTAGCAAGGTCGGAGATGCGCCGGTCCATCCTCTCAAATGCAGTCTGGTTTCCACGGTTGGTTCGAGCCATGTCATCAATGTTCTTATCAAGTTTTGCACTGATGTTGGCCAACATCTTGCGGATTTCATCTTCCTCTTCTGTAGCTCGAGCTCTTGTTTGCGGTTCTGCCATGGTTAGTAGTAGAAAACAGAAGACAACACAGGAGTATTATCCCTATGACTACTAGGTGGTGGCAAGTGGGACTCTCACAAAGCATCTTACCATGCTCTTACAAGGCTCTTACCAAAGCAGTGGATGGCACAACCGGCAGGATGGTGAAACCGTAGGTAGTGTGGGCACAGCGATTACAAGTATGAACCTGAACTGATCAAAAGGAAGTGTAGCTCGGATGGCACAATATGGTAGCAAGGATTAGCGAAATTCGAATACAGATTAGCAAAGCTGAATAAGTATCCGAAGTACTAGTCACAGTTGCTGGCCTATACGTGCACGTAGAGCTAGTTCAAATCAACAGGTTATGGAACAAGTGCTAAGAACTGATAATAGCAGATGCAAAACAGAAGTTCAAATCACCTTATTTTCCTTTTTCTTCCTATTTCTTCTCTTTTTTTCACTCTTTTTCTGTTGTCTTACACACTAATTTAAGCAATGGTGTTGGAAACTCACACTTCTGGAAGCACCAAAAACAGATATGTGAAGGTGAAGCGATGGTGAAAACGGCAACAAAGACTTCAGAGGCCTGAAAAAGCACCTTCCCAGCCGATGTTGGGCTCAAAACGTTTTCTGAACCCGACGAAATTGGGGAGAATCAGATGTAATGTTTTCTGTAGATGTCCGTAGATATAAAGAACGTCCAAAATGGAGTCCGTATGTTAAAGTTATGGCCATTTTACTGGGGACGGGTAAAATCACTCGTGGAAAAAGGAATTGATCTCTGTTTTGGATAGGTTATGTGATCTCTGTTTTGGATAGGTTATGTAATCTTTTCTGCTTACGTGTCAGCATATATTCTTTGGAATCCCAGATGTCTTAACCCTATCTTGATCTTAGGTATGCCACTACCTTAACCTAAAAAGTTGGCTGCTAAACTTCATTCCCCAGATCATTTTCACATTTCAGTCCAAAAATGTTTCAATTTAGTCCTTTTCAGAAGTTTCAGAAAACCCAAAAAAGGCTAAAAGTCCCAGATCATCTCCAAATCCAAATCTGATCAAGTGATAACCTTTCTTTCATTTTTCCCTTCTGGAAGAATTCCAGAATCTCAACCGAAACCCTAGTTTCAGCTTCGACAAAAGTTCAGACCCTAATTACCCTGTTTACCCTAAATACCCTGTTTTCGATTTTTGTCAGAACCACCAGATGTTATCGGATTTCATCATTTTTCCTGCTAGATGAGTCCAAGACATTTAGTAGCACTCATCTGCAAAATCAGAATTCAAATCAGCCCTTCAGATCTTCAGAATTGCAAATAGGCCCAAATTCCTGAGCCAAAACCTTCACAGATCAGTCCAAATCGTTGCAAATAGGTCCAAAGTTCGCAACCAGGTCCCTGTGAAGTTTTCAACCAGCAACCGCCATTTGCCGCACCGTTGAACTCGCCGCCGGCGAAGCCCCTCGCGCTGCCACCTCACGGCCACGTAGCCACCAACCGTGCACTGCTGTACCGCCACCGTGGAACGCTTCAACCCCACCGTGCCGTGTTCTTCCAAGCGCGTGCGCGTGCCTGCTGCTGCTGCTAGGAACTTCACGCCACATGGCCGCCATTCCGAAGATCATCGCCACCACCCTGACCAAATCCTGTTTCCCCGCGATTCACCGTCTCTGGCAGAGCCCCGCCGTGTCCCGAAGCACATCGATGACCGCCCCAGCGCCAGAAGGAAGATCTCCCCGGCGATTGCTGCTGCTCCCGAGAGCTTCACCCCGCGGCTATATAAGCCCCCTCCCTTGCCCAGCATTACCTCGCACCACCCCACAGCTGCACTGCTTTAGCCTTAGCACCAGAGAGCAGCTACTTCCCCCAGCGCCGCCGCGAAGTTCTTCTTCTCCGGCGAGCAGTTCCTGAAGCTAACGGCGCCAGCTTCGCCCGAAGCTTCCCCCTCCAAACCAACGCCACCAGTAAGCTCCTTTCATCCCCCTGTACGTTTCATAGCCATCAATTGGTCCCCGGCGCACCTCAACGCCGACAATCACCGGAAAACTGAAAATCCCCTGTTCCCTCAATGCCTAATGATTTAGTCCGAATTAACCCTCGTGCCAGTGACAAGAATTGACCAGTGCACCCAATTGAGCAAGCCTGCAAGCTTAGATTTCAAATTTGAGCAGCAATCATGGCCTTTCCGAAGTTTGCGCGCCACCAGTGAGCTGGTCCTCGTCGCCAAGCTTCTCCGGCCACTCTCCGGCCGATTTAACCCCGCAAATAGACCCCTCACCTCACCCTCTCACTCCCTGAGCAAGGGATCGAGCTCAAACCTCTTAAAACAGAAACGCCCAATCTGGAGGTCATCTTCTCCAGCGCCGGTCGCCGGAATTTTTCCCCGGCCGATCTAGCCCCGCACACCTTGTCCTTTAGATAGACCTCAACCCCTTGAGAAATTTTGTCTACGAGCTCGACTTCTGAATCGACCTGAATCAAAAGTTACGGCCATGCCAAGGTTGCTGTCCAGTGGCTCAGTTCATGTCCAGGCCACCGTGTTTGCTCACCGGATTTGGCCACCCTCCGGCCACTTTCTGCCCTTGAGCCTGTTGAGAGTTTTGTAGCTGTTATCAATGCCTAAACCCCAGACAAAGTTGTGCATCAATTGGAGTTCTGAGTCAGAAGTTATGCAATGCCCTAGTTTCTGGCCATGTCTAACACTATGTCAGTGCATGTCCACCTGTGGCATTGGATGATTTAGACTTGTTACTTTTGAGCTATTGAAATGCCACTTTGTCCAGTAAGTCCCTTGAGCCATGATCTACAACATTCCCTACTACCACATCTCCAGAAAACAAACCTAGAACTGATTTAGGGCAATGTCAAGCCATGAACCGAATGTCAGCCCTTCGACATTCAAGCCCTTTGAACCCATCTCTTCAACCAATGTCAAGTGACCTTGTCTAAACCAATTCCCCTGCATGCATGATGTATTTACGTATTATTTTCTAGTTCTTGTATGCTTATATGGTATGTATGTGTTGTTTATACCCGTCGTGGAACCAGACGGTGAAGGAGCAGAGGAGATCCCCGAAGATTCATTTGAGCAGCTAGACCCGTCACTGCAAGGCAAGTCTCAATCCCTTGATCATGTCTAGCCTACTATTTTGAAATGAAGTATGTTAACCGTTTTCAAGTATATGCATGCCTTAGATTCAAATAAGAACTATGTTTCAATAAAATGACTAGATATGACCTAGATGATTGTAAAGCCCCTTTTGACATTGAATATCCCTGCACCCTTGTTACCCTAGATTATCATGCTTGGGCTATGCTATGCTTAAAGATTATACGATAAATGTTGAATGGTCACATATGAGAAAAGCATGTTCAAAACCTCTTTTGTGAAAGAAAATATGATTGGAATCGATAGTGAGGATGGTTTGATTGGATGGTGCTGTGTGCACACTGGGAATGTGAAAGACTCCTCACTAGAGATTCATAAGGACTAGAACCTTGTGTTGTGCTTCTATGCGGCATGAAAAACGTACCAACCACTTGCCTGTTTATGGGACGGGCGCAACTTAGTAGCTTTCTTTAGTGTTAGCTTTTCCCTGCAATGGTTGTCGGTCCAGTTTCTTGCGAGAACTGGTGGGCCGCAGAAGGCCATGAGTGATGTGAGTTCAGAAAAATCATGAGAGGAAAAGGTGGAAAGAAGGAAGACGCCCTATGCCAGATTAAGTTGTGCGCGACTGTAATCAAGAGAGGCTATGTGTCTTGCGAGAACATAGACCCAGGCTAGGAAGTAAGGCAGTGGGGAGGACCCACAACGGTACTTGGGACTTAACTGTCTATTTACCGGGCAGGGAAATAGTTAATACTAGGAGTGTAAACTGTTGTGTCATCTCGGCCTTGTCACATGCGTAAAAGTCGCATGAAGCTGATCCGACTTGAAAGCCGAATGATTGGTGGATTAAGGTGGTACACCTTTGCAAAGTTCAAAAAGTATCGGATACTCTGAGCTCCCAGGTCATGGAGTCTGCGCGCTGTGAATTCTATTCACGTCGATTCAGCACAAGTAGTTTTTGGAAGTTCTTCACAAAATCTGAGTAAAGTGGTGACTCATGAAAGACCGCCACACACAACATTTCTGAAAATCTAGCTTAGGATTTTAAAAGCCTCGCTTTCGAAAATAAAGACCTTTCTTCAAAGCTGTACGTGAAAACCTATTATATATATATATACAAAATCAAAGAGCTATCCTTTGAGGAATTCCCCCTCATCTATATATACATGCATTGTTACTTGGGACTTGTTGAGCACCATGTGGACAATGTGCTCACCCTTGCTTTTACAAACAAATTCAGAGGAAGGATTCGTCGACCCTGAATCTTATGGTCTTGAACCCAATTGTAACATCCTGAGTGTTGGGGTGAAAAGTTTCTTTCTTAAAAGTCCTGCATGCATGTATCCCTGAAGTAGTAGCCAGATCAGTTGAACTCTAATCTCTCTCAAACCCTAAAAATCTCCAAATCTATTCTCTAGATCCAGATCAAGATCTGACCATCCAGATTTAACCTACCAGTTACCCTGAAGATAAAAGTCTTCAGGAGCCAGATCAAATTCTGACCCTAACTCTCAGTATCTAAGTCTCTTTCTGTTTTCGAAAACAGGAAATTCAGATTTACCCTAAGTACCCCAGTTTTCAGATGATTGAATTATTTTGATTTAACCCTATTCGGACTCAAGCAACCCCTGGAATATGTTCCTAAGTTCATCCTCAACTCACTTCAAAAAGTTGGGAGCCAAATTAATTCATCTAAACACTTTTCGCAGTTTAGTCCAAATTTTACTGCGAATAAGCCCTTTTCTGTTTACCTGGAAGCCTGAAAAGGCTAAAATCCACGAATCAATCCCAACTCCAGAATTTCTTCAGGAAACACCTTCCAAATATTATTTGATACAGATCTCCCCTTTGATCAGACTTCAAAATCTCACCCCAATTACCAGAATTCGAGATCGACAAAATCCAGATCTGTTTTACCCTAATTTTACCCTATTTTCGAAAATAGGTGAAATCCCCCAAATCTTATCAAATTTTCTCTAAATTTGAGCTGGATGAGTACTAATAGAAATGTTATACTCAGCCATGAAATCAAATCTCAGATTAACCACCTCTAAGACAGAAATTACAAATCAGTCCAGATTTCAAATAAGAATCATTGCATTTTGGTCCCTGGTTCGACCAGAGGCACTGTACACGACCAGCAGCCGTGCACGACCGCGACCACCGCGCTGCCACGCCAGGAACTTCGTCGCCGGTGAAGTCCCGTGGTCGCCACCCTTGCCACTGCGTTCCTGCCACGCGTGCGCACGCCGTTCGCCACCGTGGAGCCACCACGGCCGCACCAGCATCGCCAATTTTGCCCGCGCGCGCACGCCATTGCTGCAGCCACTGCAGAAGCTTTGCGCCACGTCGCGCGCATGCCTTGGGGGTGCATCACTTCGCCTTCACCTCCACCAGAGCAGCAGCGCAGCTGACACGACCGGTGAAGACGTCGCTTCGCCGCCTGTCATCGCCGCCGGTCACTTCCCAGTCGATTCAAGCCGGCTTCAACTCCCCGTGCGATTGTAGACGTTGGGAGCCCCCGCAGCCTCGCCTATTTAAACCCCCTGGACTAGCAACCATCTTACACACCTGCACACCAGCAATCAGTCAAACTCGCTGTGTCTTCTTCTTCCCCGGCGAGCAGCGAAGGAGGAGCACGGTGCCAAGCTTCTCCACTGCTTCATTCTCCAATCCAACACCCCCAGTGAGCTCCTCTCATCCCCCTCATGCTTCCCGAGCTTGGAATTTAGTCTAAATACCCTCAGTCGCCGGCAATTTCAGTTTTACTCCAGTAGCTCCGGCGAGCAATTAATTTCATTCCAGAATGAATTGATCTTCGAGCCAGTAATCAAATATGCTCCGTAGACCTTGCTTAACATCCCTAAGCAACCAAAATCGACAGATTTGCTAAAATGTGAAAAACCCCAAATTGGAACTTTGCTTGTGAACTGAGCTTGCTGTTCAAGCTTTTCTGGTGCATTTCTAGTTAATCTAACTTCACCAGTAGCTTACTTATGCCCCAGAGACCCTCCTCAAGCAAGGAATTAAGTTTATTTGCCCTAGATCAAAAATGCCCAAATCAGGTTTGAGTTAATCTTTTCTCCGGCCAATATTCCCTAAATCCAGCCAATCCAGCCATAGAAACCTTGCCATCTAGATGTTTTGGACCATTTTGAGCAACTTTGTCTTCTACCACGACTCCTAATTCGGCCTAGAACAGGAGTTATGGCTATGCCCTAGTTGCTGCACTGTTTGTGCTGCAGGTACTCCAGGCCAGTCAACTTCTTCGCTGGTTTTCATCATTTTCCATCCATTTTCAGCCTTGGATCCTGTTGAATGAATTGTTCCTGTTATCAATGCCTACCTCCCAGACAAAGTGGTGCATCATTTGGAGCTCTAGATCAAAAGATATGGCAAGCCCTAGTTTCTGGCCATGTCAAGATCAATGCCAGAGCATGTCAGCCAGTGGCATTAGCTCTTTTCACCTCTTTTCAGTTGTGCAAACTAGAAATAACCTTGTCCCTTAGACTTGTGGAGTTGTGCTCTACATTTTATTCTACTGCCACAAGTTGAGATAACCCCTCTATCATCCATCGACCCTATGTCGATGCCTTGAACCGAATGTCGACCTAAAGACGTTCGCTGTTTTTGAGCGAACCAGTCGTAACCTTGATACCATTCTGATATTTTGAGACATTTGGAACCTTGTAAACCTTCAACAACTAACCTAATCATTTCAGAATCATCAAGACTTCATCTTTGCATTATTGCATATAGTATAATAATGTATTGAAAAGATTGTGATTATTGGTTATTTGTTTGATTGGAGAGCAGATCAAGAGCCCCAGTTCGAGGACTTCACTGTTGACCCGACATCAGCTGCTGTATTTTACGACGCGGAAGGCAAGTCATATTCTTGGTCACCTCGAACCTATATTTTAAGAGTTGCTATAACATAACCTTGAATATAGATAATATTGCATGAGAAAGATTGGAAATGGTTGATTTATGAATTGGCAGTACTGGACTGGTTATCTGTGAAATGTGAAATAAACAAGTTTGAGCCATGAACTATTATATATATTTATATACTTATATTCATGAAATAAAACCCCTAGCCGTGACCAGGAAATGGTATGGAATGGTGGTAGCACTGGAGGTGCTAGACTGCAAAGGATGTGCAGGCACTGGAGGTGCAGGGTTGTGGATGGTCTGGTCACTGGCATATAAGGACTAGAACCTTGTGTTGTGCGTCTAGTGGCATGAACAAACGTACTAGCCGCAAGCCTGGTATGGGACAGGCCTGAACAAGTACTTATGTGAACCGTACATGAAACCCCTGCATGAGATGGAAAGTAATACACTAAACTCACGGGGTTCAGCTCCTCCACGTATCACTGAATGTGATTTGATCAAGCACGTTGACCCAGTAATGGGAAGAGGCTTCTGGGTGGGGGTATAGCCCGCCACAACTGCGGTTTGTGTGAAGAAAACTGCAGGGTCAGGGGTGAATTGTAAGTGAAACATAACAAAAGTTCCTGTTATTTCCACCTTGCCGCTCACAGTATGAAGTGAGTCAGGGGTCTAATCATTCTGATAGGATGGGCTTGAAAGTGGAATAACTTGCGGGTAAATTGGTACCTCTCTGCAGAGTTAGAAATGTATTCGAATACTTCGTGCTCCCGAGTTTTAGGAGTCTGCTGCGGTGGATTAAATCCACGGGGTGTGACACAAGTATTATTTTCTAAATAAAATATATTAAATCAAGGTTACCCAAATGACATGTGTTGTCATGATAAGGAGTGCTGCCGTGGGCGGTCATGTGTTGACGTGTCGCGGTAGTGCTATAATTTAGTGAACATGAATGACGATATTATATTATAGAAAGGTGCTGCCATGAGTTGAGCCAGGAAAGAGAAAGATTATTTTACAAATATCCATAATTCTTGACTAGTCTAGGTTCATATCATCTCTACTATATGTATCTACTCTTACCTATGACTTGCTGAGTACGAAAAGTGCTCACTCTTGCAACTTACAATTCAGTAGATGGAGCGTTCTACAACCAAGACGAAAGCATGGAGTACTTCGTGGATCCAGAAGGAGGAGCGTCAGTCCCGTCGTTTCCCTGATGTGTGTTGTTCTGCCGTCCACTTCTCTTTGTGGGTGGGTCACCTACCTTCTGCTGTGTAGATGTTATTTTGCTAAACCTGTATGCCGCGAAGGCATTGTAACCTCCTTATGTAATATTAAGGCCAGCAGGCCACACTGCTTAAATATTTTGTAAGTGACTCTGTTGCAATGTGATATACTCCTATGCTTGACTTATCCTGGGAAGTCAAGGGTATGTGTATGCTATGCATATATGGGACTAGCTGCAGCGAGCTAGGTCTCTACAGGAGTAGTCGTTGTCCCAGTTTCGGGGCGCGACACCAATGTGGAACAAGAAGAAGAAACTGAAGACCCATCTGGTTAAAGGGTTATGCACCAAGGTGGAGTTCGATGTGGAGAAGGCCCGTGCAACACCGCTGCTGCAGAGAAAGAAGACTGATAAGTCCTTTTGTTTATCTTTGCTGTTTTATTTTGTGCCGACCTTTGTGTCGAAAACTCCTTAATTTGCATTAACAATTAAATGCGTCATTTCGGCGCTAAGTTATTGTAATGTTGGTCCTTGTGATCAGCACTTGTTTTTAATTACTCGCATTTTTATATAATGCATCTTGTTGTTGTGAGCTGCAATGTGCCTTTTCTGAGTGCAATCCACCTGGGCGGTTGCCACTGGAATCCTCAAATGAGGGTCCCACAATCTCGGCTTGTGGTAGAGGTGTGGTGAATTTGGTATTGGATAGGAGGGGTCGATATGGGCTCGATGTGGCTAGGTTTAGGTTTGTAGAAAAATGACAACAATGATGGCAACAAGATGGAAACTAGGGCATGGATGAACGAACACGACTCTAAACCAGCAACAAGACACTGACCACGAACACAAACTCAACAACGCAAAACTGAAAACGAAATTGCAAAGGCACAAAGTGGTTTGGATAGCTGAAAGACTATGAACCCTAACTTTTTTTAAGGCTTTTTCTGGACTCTAGGTGATGGAACAATGATAAACGGATGGATACAAGGAATACCTGATGGACAACCCTAGCTCTGATACCACTTGATGGGAAACGGTGCCCGATCTTTCGACAGGTATGGTAAGTCGATTGGTTGAGAACTCGACGTTGATGATCCGGCTTTCGATCTAGAACCGATCCAAAACCAGCAACCGCTACACCACGGCTCCTTTGGTTATCAACCACGCGCACGCACAGATTGACCTCGCCACGAAGGCTTGTTCCTGCTGCAATTCAAGAACACAAGCAAGAACGAAGAAGAAGCAACAGAATTGCGAATTGTATTAAGCTCACGAGTTGGGATTTCACAAACCGAGTTCAGCGAAACTGCAATGGCAGAATAATCTAAGAAAAATCCCCCTCTAAACAGTGACGACTACTGAGTATATGAAGAGGTGGCATGGCTAGGGTTTCTCATGCCCTACTAGGGAATACATGGGCCAAACACCCGAAACAAGGTGTTGCAGTACCGACTTGGCCAAATCAGAATCTGGTCGAAACTTGCTTTGTTAATTTCTGGTGGCCCAGAAGGAATTTGGACGTAGGGCCAGATCCATTGGAAAGATCTCGTCGTGGGCCTCTCCGTGGACTATAACGTCCCAATCGAACTTCGTATGAGCGAGTTATTGTCATTTGAAGACAGGCGACTCCTGGATGGCCGAACCGGACTCCAACTCGAATCCGTCTTGCACTCTAACTCGACTTGGGCTCCTTGCTGGTCCTCGCGTCCTTGCTAGTCCTCTCCATGGTTCCTGTAACATCCTGAGTTTTGGGGTGAAAAGCTCTTTCTTAAAAAAAAATCATGCATGCATATGTCGCTCCTAGATCAGCCAAATCAGCCTCAGCTTTATTCTGTTCTAGCCCTAATTTCTTCAAAACTATCCTGTGACCCTAAGTCAAGATCTGACTTGCCAGATTTGATCTATCAGTTATCCCAAACCTAAAAGCCTTCAGAACCCAGATTCAATTCTATCCCTAACTTCCAGAATTATCAACTCTTTTCTGTTTTCGAAAACAGAATATCTGTTATTACCTTTTACCCTAAGTTTCAGAAATTCAGATTTAATCAAAATCTTAGCTAAGTTCAGACCAGATTATTCCTGGATTATGATCAAGGGTATGCCAATACCTTAATCCAAAAAGTTGGCAGCCAGATTTTACCATCTAAACCTTTTTCGCAAATCAGTCCAAGAGTTATTACAAATTAGTCCTTTATCTGATATCTAGAAACCCAAAAAGGCTAAAATCTCCAGATTAACTCCAAATTCAGAATTTCTTCGGCAAATCTTTTCTAGATGCTATTTGAAACAAGTTCTTCTTCTGTGCAGATTTCAAGATCTCATCCTAATTACCATAATTCGAAATCAATTAAAGCTCAGATTCAATTACCCTAAAAATACCCTATTTTCAGTCTGTATCAAAGACTATTCAAATGTGCCAAATTTTATCAATTGTTCTTGCCAAATATTCTGTTGAATATAATCTGCTATATCAGTGAAATCAAATTCAGTTTAAACCTTCCAAAACTCCAGATTCGCAGATCAGTCCTTCTTCCAGATTTTGCTAAAAACCAGAAAGGCCAAATGCTGCAAATCATCTCCAAATTCAAATCTGATTCAGGGAATACCTCCCAAATGCTTTTCAATACAAATTCTTCTTTTATGAGTATCTCAAAATCAAACCCTAAATCCCAGAATTCGAGATCAATAAGTTTCAGACTTATTTTACCCTAATCTACTCTGTTTTCAGTTCATATCAAAAATCATCCAAATGTCTCAAATTTTATCTTCTATTTGTGCCAAGTCATCTGTTGAATCAAGCCTACCAGATTAATGCAATCAATTTCAGATTTAACCTTCCAAATCATCAGATTTACAATTCAGCCCGAAATCAAAAATCAAATATTGCAAATCAGCCCCTATTTCGACCAGAGCAGCAGCTACTGTGCGCACGACCAGAGCTCGCCGTGATCTTGCGCCGTGCACGTTCGCCGCCGGCCAAGCCCCGCTTGCATTTGTGCTCGTGCATGCTTGCTGTTGCTGTTGCGCACGCGTCCGTGTCTTAGCCTTCGCCGTGGCAGCAACGTTGAACAGCAATTGCTTCCGCGCGCGACCAACAGCAGCTTTTGTCAGCAACACGGCACCACGTTGCTTTGCCTTGCCAGCTTGTGTTGCCACCGCCTTGCACCACCCGACATTGTTGAGTCCCGATGAAGCCGACAGCTTAATCAGCTTTGCACCGCCTGTGCGCCATCACGTTACTGCTCGCCGTTGTTGCATCTGCGCCCGGCAAGTCACTGACGCCAATTCATTGCTGTTTGATCCTTGCAAGCTTCGCCCTCTAGTCTATTTTAGCAATCAACACCTTGTGCAATCCTCACTTCACCAGAGCTTAACCAAATTCTCAAATTCCCTTGCTGTCGTCGTCTTCTCCGGCGAGCCGATGAGGAGGTCAACGACGCCAGCCTTAACCGCAGCCTCAATCCTCAAATTGACAGCATCAGTGAGTTTCTCCTACCTACCTCATCGTGCTGTAGTATTTAATTGAATTCTTATGCACTTCATCGCCGGTGATCGCCGGAAATTGCTGAAATCAGTGAAATGCCCTGTTCCAGTTGCACAAGTCAAATTAGCCCGAATTAGCCTTCGATTCAATAGACAAAAATGATCAGTGAGATATTTTAAGCAAGCCTGTGAAGTTGAATGGTGAAATTGACCAAGAACTGGAGTTTTTCGCTAGCCCGAGCTTCACCAGTCGCCGGCGAATGTCGCCAGCCTTCTCCGGTGATTCTCCGGCCAATTCAATCGTGCCAGAAGCTTTCTTATACCTTCTAGATGCTCTCCAAGCAAGGAATCGAGTTCAAACATCGTGTAGCCAAAACCCCCAATATCAGTGTCTTCTTCTCCGGCGCCAGCCACCGGAAAACCATTCCCGGCCGATCCAGCTCCAGAAACCTTGTCCACCAGATGCGCCTTGATCTCCTAAGCAACTTTGCCTACTAGCTCGACTTCCAATTCGGCCTAAATCAGAAGATATAGCTATGCCCTAATTCCTGTCCAGTGCTGTGAATTGAAATTTCAGCCACCGAGTTCATCGCCGGTTTTCATCACTCTCCGGCCACCTCCTGCCCTAGGTCCAGTTGAATGAATTGTTCCTGTTACTGAGGCCTACATCCCAGACAAAGTGGTGCATCATTTGGGGCCCTAGATCAAAAGTTATGCTAAGCCCCAGTTTCTGGCCATGTCAAGACTAATGCCAGGCTATGTCAGTCAGTGGCATTAGCCCTTTTCACTGCTTTCCAGATGTGCATCCTGAGCATAACTTTGTCCCTTAGATTCCTGAAGTTGTGATCTACAATTTCTTCTTCTATCACAACTTGATTTGAGCCCTTGAATTATATTTGTTGCTAAACCCTAATTTTTGACATTTTCTCAGTATATGCCAGCCAATGGCATTGGCCTTGTTTACCCACTTCTGGTTGTGTAATTTGGAATCCACTTTGTCCACTGAATTTGTAGAGTTGTGATCTACATTTTCTTCTTCTACCACAACTTGAGATAAGCACCCTAGCTTTTCTTAAAGCTATGTCCAAGCTTTGATCCGAATGTCGATCTGTTGACATTCGCTGTTTTGATTGAACCAGTCACCAAATTGTTATCCCTATCATAATCCTGAAACCCTGAGATTATCTAATCACCACCCTTACCCAAATTCCTTGAAACCCTAGAATCTCAGTTCAGTTTGCAGTTCAAATTATCCCCAGTATAGTTCAATCATGCTTGTTGTGCATTTTTGCATATAAATCATAAAACATTTTAAATATTATAAGTAATCATTGTGTGTTTGTTTGTCGTCGAGCAGATTCAGAAGCTGACTTTGAAGATTTTGCTGTTGATCCGTCATCGACTGCTGTATTTTACGACACAAAAGGCAAGTCATATCCTTGGTCATCTTGAACCTATATTTTAAATGTTGCTATAATATAACCTTGAATATAGGCAATATTGCATGTGAAAGATTGAGAATGGTTGATTTATGAATTGGCAGTACTAGACTGGTTATCTGTGAAATGTGAAATAAACAAGTTTTGGGCCATGAACTATTATATGTATTTATATACTTATATTCATGAAATAAAATCCCTAGCCGTGACCAGAAAAATGGTGTGGATGGCTGTAGCACTGGAGGTGCTAGACTGCAAAAGAATGCAGGCACTGAAGGTGCAGGGTTGTGGATGGTCTGGTCATTGGCATATAAGGACTAGAACCTTGTGTTGTGCGTCTAGTGGCATGAACAACGTGCTAACCGCAAGCCTGGTATGGGACAGGCCTGAACAAGTACTTAGGTGGATCGTACATGAAACCCCTGCGTGAGATGTGTTGTGATGATTGACTTGGAGGCTGACTCCTACTATCACTGAAGGTGATCTGATATTTGACCCAGTAATGGGAAAATGAGGTGGGGTGGAGGTTATGATACAGCCTACCACAACTGTGTTTCGCTGAGAGCCACAGGGTCAGGGGTGAATTGTAAGTGATGCATAACAAAAGTTCTTGTTATCTCCACCTTGCCACTCACACATGGTTGTGAGGAGGGGTCTAATCATTTTGTTATGATAGGATGGGCTTGAAAGTGGAATATCTTGCGGGTAAATTGGTACTTCTCTGCAGAGTTAAAAACGTATTCGAATACTCCGAGCTCCCGGGTTTATAGGAGTCTGCTGCGGTGGATTAAATCCACGGGGTGTGACACAAGTACTATTTTCTAAATAAAATATGTTTAAATCAAGATTACCCAAATGACATGTGTTGTCATGATAAGGAGTGCTGCCGTGGGCTGTCGTGTGTCGACGTGTCGCGGTAGTACTATAATCTAGTGAACATGAATGATGATGTTATATTATGAAAAGTGCTGCCATGAGATGAGGTATGAAAGAAAAAGATTATTTTATAAACATCCATAATTCTTGACTAGTCTAGGTTCATGTCAACACTACTATATGTATCTACTCTTACCTATGACTTGCTGAGTACGTAAGTGCTCACTCTTGCAACCTATAAATCAATAGACGGAACAATCAACAATCAAGATGAAGGCGTGGAGTACTTCGTGGATCCAGAAGGAGGAGCGTCAGTCCCGTCATTTCCCTGATGTGTGTTGTTCTGCCGTCCACTTCTCTTTGTGGGTGGGTCACCTACCTTCTGCTGTGTAGATGTTATTTTGCTAAACCATGTATGCCGTGAAGGCATTGTAATCTCCTTATGTAATATCAAGGCCAGCAGGCCACACTGCTTAACTATTTTGTAAGTTACTCTGTTGCAATGTGATATACTCCTGTGCTTGACTTATCCTGGGAAGTCAAGGGTATGTGTATGCTATGCATATAAGGGACTAGCTGCAGCGAGCTAGGTCTCTACAGGAGTAGTCGTAGTCCCAGTCTCGGGGCGCGACAGTTCCTAAGTACAATATTATCACCATTAGGTAGTAAACCATTCTCAAAATCATATATATATATAAACTTAGGAACGAGTTCACCTGGCAACTTAGGAACTAGTTAACCTGGCAATGCAACAATCGGGCTTGGCCGCGCGTTATTGGTCCTTGTGTAACAAGTGGAGGATTATAGTTGGTGCGTGTATCCGAAGGAGTGATGTCCTCATCAGAAGCGGGTCTGGTCCGCCGGGGGAGCCTTCAAGGAGTGAACCCCAGCATAGGGAGGGTTCCCGGTGCTACAGCGGCCGCCTGCGGAGGTTCCAGGCCCGACGCTGGGTAGCCACCCGGGACGGGGAAGGTTCCGGGCATGGTCCGGCTTCCTGGTGCAGGAAACATCCGCAGTGCGAGGAAGGCTCCAGGTGTGGGCAAGCCCCCCAGGGCGGGAAACGTTCCCGGCGTGGGGAAGGCCGCGGGTGCCCCATGAAGAACGGAGGCGGCGTCCCCATGAACGAGTACAGAGGTGGGTACAAAGTGTATAGGATCGAGGATGCCGACTAGTGGGGGGTGAATAGGAGGCTTTAAAAAACTTCAAATTAAAACAACTTTTGCAAAGAAACAACAAATGAATTTATATTGTCCAAATACAATAGAAGAGAGTAGAAGACAAACACAAGATTTTTCCCGAGGTCTCGGAGACACGCCCGGTCTCCCCTAATCCTCGTTGAATCACTCAAATGAATGAGTCTTTCTTCAATATCCACGAAGGATATTTCTCACTAGCAGCGCCCCCATGAACGAGTACGGAAAGGCGAGCACTGATGCCTTTTACAATCACGCCGAGTCTCTCCAACAATCTTCGAATAGGAGAGATCAACGGCCACGCCACCAAACCATCTAGGTGAGGGCGTTCACCAAGAGTAATAAGCTGCAAGGTCTCTCCTAGACCTCCAACACGCACCGAGAAACTCTAAGTATGCAAAGATGATGCGAATTGAAAAACTCGGCGGATCTCAAAAGCCCACGACTTGATCAAAAGATCAAGATTTTAACTCCAAAATGAATACTTAAGTGTATGTATGAGAAGAGCGCTGCTTGGTGTTGAAAACAACTGCTCAAAGCCTCTATTTATAGCCTCAAGAAACAAATTAGCTGTTAGAGCTCGAAATAAAAGAAACAGTGCAAACTGACAGTCAGTTTCAAACTCAACGGCTGACAAAATTTATGAATAAAACTTTGCTAGCCGTTTGTGGTCGTATTTGGAAACTGACACCTCATACTAACAATCAGTTTCACAAATTGACAGTCAGTATCGACCACAAACTCAACCAGTTAAAACAGAAACTAAAAACAAACAACTCGTGGTCGAAATGCAAACTGACAGTCATTTTAAGTAAAAAATTTTGGCTCAGAAAATAACCTCTCTGGACAACTGTCAGTTAACAAAACTGACAATTCAAACTGACAGTCAACATGGATAAAAATAGTTATAACATTTTATCCAGGTGTCCGATTTAAGTGTTTGATAGCTCGTTTGAAAGACAATTTAAAGGGCTATCGTTTGTCAACAAAAGAAAAAGCCGGATCTGTCTAGATCTTTATAGCATAAGCAAAAACTCTTCTGCTATCAAAAACTCAACTGAAAAACCAAATCAAATCCAATCGAAATGAATGCAATGCAGTGACCAAGTAGTTTCTCGATTTATGCTGGAAATGTAGAGAGGATTTGTAACTCCTCTTTATAGTACGGTTAAAACTAAAAACAAATTTCCTAAACCGATCAAACTCCAAACACCGAGATCGGGAAAAATTAAATACGCATTTTACCTTAAGTCTTTTGTAGCTTCATTCTTGGCGACCTTGCGCTTGCGACCATAGCTCGCGACCTTGGACTTACAACCTCGGACGACACTGTGACCTTGTGCTTTCGACCTCGGCTCGCGACCTTGTGCTTGCGACTTGCAGATCCTCCAGATAGCTTAGGTCTATGCGGCTTTCTTCTTGCCGACCTTGTGCTTGCGACTTTGGCAATACTGCGACCTTAGGCGAAATAGCTGTGAGGTCTCTGCATACAGATAGCTCAATGACAAGATTAGATCAAAAACACTTAATGTCGTCAATAATCAAAAATCAACAATAATAGGGGCCTAGATGCAACAATCTCCCCCTTTTTGGTGATTGATGACAACAAGTGTTTAAATGAATAAAATCAAATGACTCCCCCTAAGTACATGCATAATTAACAGATATTAGGAACTCCCCCTAAATGCATGCATATATAAATACCCATATGAGTCATTTGAGATTTGAGAGTGAATCTATAATGATAGATCATGAGATATTTCAAGAGCCTTTCTCCCCAATCTTCCCCCCAAACATAAACAATGTCTTTAATGAAGCAAGAAACTCAAGAATATCTCACCCTTTGTCATCAAGCACAAAAAGGTGGGAGGACAGGAAAATCAGACACTTATCTTAGATCAACTAGCATTTGAAATATCAATAATGTTCAGTTCACCTCTGAGAAAGCAAAATCTAGTCTCATCTAGGGGTTTGGTGAAAATATCTGCTAGTTGCAATTCAGTCCTAATGTAACTCACATCTATATATCCTTTTGCCACATGATCTCTTATAAAATGGTGCCGTACTTCAATATGCTTAGTTCTAGAATGTTGAATAGGATTATTGTCGCTCCCCGCCTTCATAGGGACCACGACTACTCCCGTGGGGACCCAGCTCGCTATAGCTGATCCCATACCTTTTGACTTCCCAGGATAAGTCAAACACAGGAGTATATTGCATTAGTTTAACTTACATTACATTGAGCAATATGGCAAACTGGCCTCATTACAACATAATAAATTACAAGCCATCACAGCATAAATAACTTTGGTTGCAGAAGAACAACTACTCGTCAGAAGCTAAGTGAACCCCCACAGCAAGAAGTTGAAAGCAGAGCAACACTTTTCAGGACTTGGGTGGAACTGACTCTCTTCCTTGTAAGATCCAAGAAGTTCTCCAGGCCTTCGTCTTGATCAAGGGACATTCCATCTATTGAATAGTGAATTGCAAGGGTGAGCACTTACGTACTCAGCAAGTCATAGATAAGAGTATGTACATATAGTAGAATGATATGAACCTATGCTATTAGGGAAGGAGGGAAGGTTGCAAAATACTTTTCTTCTTTTAAACTTATGGTAGTGCTCATCATGACATACCATTAATATCTTTTATAAACTCTTAGAACTACTACCATAGCACGACAACACATGTCTGCCCATGTTAGCACCTCATTTCATGACAACACATGTCAAGCACACATGAGCTAAGTCTAGCCAATTTTATTTAGAAAACATACTTGTGTCACATCGACGTGGATAGGATCCACCGCGCGCAGGCTCCTATAGACCTGGGAGCTCGGAGTATTCGAATAAGTTTTTAACTTTGCAAAGGTGTACCACTTTAATCCACCAATCACTCAGCTTTCAAGTCAGGACCTCTCCATGTGACTTTTACGCATGTGACAAGGCTGAGATAACACAACAGTTTACAATCCTAGCATTAACAATTCCTTGCCCGGTAAATAGACATTTCAGTCCTCATTACAATTGTGGGTACTCCCCACAGCCAATTCTACCTAGCCTTGGCCTATGGTCCCGCGAGACACATAGCCTGTGGATTCAGTCGCGCATGACTCAAAATCCAAGCAGAGGGCGCCTTCCTTCTTACACCTTTTCCTCTCATTATTTTTTTGATCTCACACCACTCATGGCCCTCTGTGGCCCACCAGTTTCCTCTCGAGAAACTGGACCGACAACCATTGTAGGGAAAAACTAATACCGGGAAAACTACTATGTTGCGCCTGTCCCATACCGGGCAAGTGGTTAGTACGTTTTTCATGCCGCATAGAAGTACAACACAAGGTTCTAGTCCTTACATGCCTGTGACCAGTGCATTCCACAAACCCTGCACTCGTCAGTGCCGCCACCATTCCATACCAAACTCTGGCCACGGCGAGGGTTTTATTTCATGAATATACATATATACATATATATTAGTTATGGCTCACAGTTTGATCATTTTATAAAGAATCTCCTCATCTTTTGTCGGCATACAGCCTAGTACTGCCGTATCACACTTTTCTTATTTCAACACATGCAATACTGCTTATAGTCAAGGAAATATCTTATCAATTCATAAAATATAGGTTCAAGATGTTCAAGAATATGACTTGCCTTTCGCGTCGTAAGGTACAGCAGTCGATGTCGGGTTTGCGATGAAATCTTCGTACTCAGGCTCTTGCTCTAATCAAGGATCAAACAAGCAAACAGGAATCACAATCCAATAATAATCTATATGCAACATGCAAAAGAGAAATATCTCGGCGATACTGGAACAGGTAAGCTTGAAAGCTGGATTTTGAGTTAATCTTGGAGATTTATGGAATTAGGGTTGAGGACGAATGCTAGAGACTCTCAGGGTTTCAAGGCTACAATATGGACATCAAGTCCGTGGCTATTTTGCTCAAAAACGACGAACATCAAAAGGTCGACATTCGGTTCAGGGTTCTGACATAGCTACAGAGAATGCTAGAGAGCTTATCTCAAGGTATGGTAGTTGAATAAAATGTAGAACATAGCTCTAGAAGTTCAGTGGACAAGGTGATTTTTAGGTTGCATAACCAAAAGTGGTTAAACTGGCCCAATGCCATTGGCTGACATGAACTGACAAGGGCTAGCATTGTCAAGGAATGGCATTGACATGTTTTAGGAGATTTCCAGTGGGAATAATGGGATTTGATCAAAGCATTAGATGCAAAATGTAATAAGGTAGCTATTTGACAAGGTGGTTTTCACAGGAAAGTCCAGAAACTCCAAAAGTTTTGCAAAGAGGCCCCTGGACACAGTGAACTAGGTGTCTTTGCACTGTCAAAACCTAGGGCTTGAGTATTTGATCGATCTTCTTGAGCTTTGCTTCGCCAACTATGTCTAGGAATCCAATGGTGGAGGTTTCAGGAAATAATATGGCCGGACAATGATGAACGGTGATGAGAAACCACGGTGGCGACACTACAAGACACAGGTACCGCACAGATCTTGGCATAGGGATTACTTGCGATTTGGCTGAGCATCGAATGGAGACGCAGTGGAGTGATATGCTCAGGAGGTTGAGGCAAATCCACAGGACAAAGTAGATTGAACAACGGAGATGAGATGACGGCGAACGGCGAGGTCGAACTCATCGGCTTTCAAGAACTGACGTGAGCTATGGCGGCAACGAGCTTCAGAGGATGAAACTTGATATTGGTTGAGGGTTAATGCTCCTGGGGTGTTGCTGATCATTCTCCAGCGAGGAATTGGGTTGCAATCAAGTACTGGAGCTCGCCGGCGTTGATCCCGGATTCGAAGAAGACGGCAACTGGGGCGTCGCTGATATAAGATAGCTCCGGTTAATTAGGTTCGGCTACACCATCTATGGAGTTCAAGGATCACGTTGCTACGGACAATTTGGTCGGAGGTGAAGTGCCACGGGCCGGCGACGTGAGCTGCTCATGGCGGCGCGCGAAAACAGGGAAAGGCTCCATCCGAGCTTCAATTCAAAATCTAACAGCATGGGCTTACTAAGAAGGGTCTACTGATCAATTGGTTCTACTAAAAGGAGTACTGAAATCAGCTGGAAAGGGTTCAATTGCCGAAACAGGGCACATCCAAAATCCGGCGATCACCGGTGTTGAGGCTCACTAGAGTTCGATTACTTCGTACAGCATAAAGAGGTGAGGTAGAGACACTCACTGGTGAAGTTAATTTGGAGGTTGATGCACCGGAGCTCCCTGTCGTCGTTCTCCCCCTCGGCGGCTTGCCGGAGAAGAAGACGAAGACGAGAAGAAACGAGACTTTGCTGGTTCTGGAGTGAGGTGAAGCTGCTGCGAGCTACGGGGGAGCTTAAATAGCAGAAGATGGGAGCTCTCGAGACTTGGAGCAATCGGGAGGATATCAATTTGGTTGGCTACGGTGGCGGTGTGCAGCGGCCTCGATGGCTTTACAGCATGGTCGACGCGTGCTTGGGCTGGTGCAGTGGCAAAGCGACTGGCGGCTCCAGCATGGAGGCAATGTGGCGTAAAGTTTCTGACATAGCTGCAGGCGAGCGCGCGCGTGTGAGGGGGAAAGATTCGGGCGATGCTTGTGCTGCTGCAATGCTACCACAGCGGCCAATCGGGTGCGCCCATATGGCGACGAGGTTGCGGCGAAGCTGGCAACGGCGGAGCTCCATCGGCGGTAAAGTTCGCAGTGCAGTTGTGCTCCTGGTCGTGGCTGGGCCTGAGGTCAAAATTGGCACAGCTCCTGGTCGCTGGTCGAAGCTACGCTAGTCGAAGGCGGTGCTGCTGGTCGAAACAAGAGGCTGGACTCGATTGCAATTTTAGCTTTCTGATTTTGGACTAATCTGTAAAATCTGAGAAATTGAAGATTATGGCTGATTTTGACTTCACAGATTTGAAGAACTTTATTCAACAGATGATTTGAGAGAGGACCTGATAAAATCTGGGAACTTTTGATCAGATTTGAACTGAAGTGAAAACAGGGTAATTAGGGTATCTCAAATCTGGGTTTTGTCGAGATCTGGAAATCTGAGACTTAGGGTGAGATTTTGATGTTCTGACAAAAGGAGATTTTGTATTGAATAGCATTTGGGAGGTATTCCCAAATTGAGATTTGGAGCTGATTTGTGGATTTTAGCCTTTTCGGGCTCTGGGAAATCAGAAAAGGACTAATCTGCAGTACAATTTGGACTAACTTGTGAAAAGGGCTTACATGATGGAATCTGATTGCCAAATTTTTGGATTAAGGTATTGGCATACCCATGATTGCAATCCAAGAATAATCTGGTCTAGATTAGGTTAAGTCCGAATTCTGAAACTCAGGGTATTTAGGGTAATTAGGATATTCGATTAATTCTGTTTTCGAAAACAGAAAGAGGTTGATAATTCTGGGAGTTAGAGATTGAATTTGATCTGGCTTCTGAAGGCTTTTATACTCATGATAGATACTAGATTATTATCTGGATAATCTGATCTTGAATTGGATCTTCAGGATAGATTTTGGGATTTTTGGGGCTTACGATAGATTAGAATTGAACTGATCTTGCTACTTCTAAAGAGATACATGCATGCATGATTTTCATGAAAAGGAATTTTCACCCCAAAACCAGGGTGTTACAATTATTAGAAATTTTAATGGCACTTTCATTATCATATAAGAGTGGCACTTTATCAAATTTGATTCCATAATCTAAAAATGTCTACTTCATCCACAAAATTTGAGCACAACTTCCTGCAGACAGATATTCCGCTTCAGTGGTGGAGAGAGCTACAGAATTCTGTTTCCTAGATGAAAATGATACTAAAGATCTCCCTAACAATTGACAACTTCAAGAAGTGCTTTTTCTATCAATCTTACAACCAGCATAATCTGAATCCGTCTGCCGCACCTCGAACACTACAATGGTGAGGCCAATCCCTACGAGTTTGTGCAGGTGTATTCCACATCCATCTCAGTGGCTGGGGGGGACGAGATGGTCCAGTGCAATGTCTTCCCTCTCTACTTGACCGGGATCGCCCGCTCATGGCTTTACAACCTGAACATCGGCTCCATCTAGTCTTTTGCACAGCTCAAGCGCGAATTTTGTGCGAACTTCCAAGGGAGCTACGTGCGTCCCCTGGATTCATCGTAGCTATACACTGTCTGATAGAGGATAGGGGAGACCATCCGCAGCTTCTTCAAGCGCTTTGCTTAGGTCAAGAGGAAAGTAGCTCACGTCCCCGACTCCACAGTCATTGAGGCGTGCAAGAGCGGGATCCTCCCCGGGGAGCTCCATCGAAGACTCTCCCGAAGCTGCCCCTCCTCCGCCGACGAGCTCTTCACTATACTCGAGACGTACACTCAGATGGAGGAGGATGACCACTGGAAGAAAAACCAGGGGCTCCCGCCCCCGTCGACCGGGAGGCTAGGGACCCCCTCAAGCGCCCCAAGAGGGGCAATCGTAGCGAGCCACGGCCTCGGGAGACATTTGTCCTCGAGGGCGGAGGCGGCTCACGTGATGCCCCCAAGGGCAACCGTCCCTTCCCAAAGCCGAAATGCCGTGGGGGGGGTCAGTCATCCCGCGGCCGTGAAGGCCCTGTGATGGGAGGCAAGGAGGGCCTGTGTTGTACTTTCCACAAGTCCAACAGCCACGCTACTCGGGAATGCCACCAACTTCTCCAACACTTCGACGCATTCCTCGACCAGCATGGGGGGGGGGGACTCCTGCCTCCTTGCCCTCTCAGCCGGCTTCGCTGGCCCTTCCTGCCCCCGCGGGGGAACAGCAAGGGCAAGCACGGGGAGGGGGACCATCAGAAGTGCTCCCATTCCAAACCTTCCAAAGGCATGTCAACATCATCACGGGAGGGTCTACCTCGGGGCGATACTGATTGGGGGTGCTGCATACGTCCCAGCCACCAAAGTGGTCAGCCGTCCCCCTCACTTTTACAGCGAAAGATGCACGCAGGGTTCGCTTCCCACATGACGACGCGCTCATCGTCTCTACCATTGTCTACAACTGCCACCTGGCACGCATCCTCGTCGATGGCGGGAGCTCCACCGACGTCCTATACCTGAAGGCGTTTAGGGAGATGCAAGTCGACGAGAAGCTATTGCAGCCCTTGCAGGGATTCATCCCGGGGAAGACGATCTACCCAGTGGGGAAGGTGGATCACCCCATGACCTTCGGTACCCCAGACAACTACCGGATGGAGATGGTTCGGTTCGACGTGGTGGACCTCCCCTCCTCATACAATGCAATCATGGGGTGGACCACGATCAACTGATTGGGGGTAGTGATCCACCAGAGCTATCTCTGCGTGAAGATCCCAGGCCTCACAGCGTGATCACCGCACGAGGTGACCAAAACTTGGCCCGCACTTTGTGCGAGCGCGCCGCCGTGATGATCAGGAGCATCAACATGATCAAGACCCTGGGGGGAGAGACCTCTTCCCCTGCGCCGAGCACCACAGCCGTCCCCTCCGGGAGGTATCCCCCCAGCAGCGTCCAGAGGGGGATCTCCGAAAGGTCCCGCTGTCCTCGGACGACACGGACAAGACCATCAAGATCGGGGTGGATCTCCTCGAAGAGCATGCAGAGCAACTCACGGCTTTCCTACGCAAGAACTCCAATGTTTTCGCATGGAAGGCCTCTGACATGCAAGGCGTCACCCGGGAAGTCATCGAGCATAAGCTCGCTGTGACCCCCAGTCACCCCCCGATCAAACAGAAACTGAGAAAACTCTCCCTTGAACGCCAAGAGGCAATCAAGGCCGAAATCGCCATACTCAGAGAGGCAGAGTTCATTCGGGAGTTTTTGCACCCCGAGTGGCTCACGAACCCTGTCCCCGTGAAGAAGTCAAACGGTAAGTGGAGAATGTGCGTGGACTTCACCGACCTCAACCGCGCTTGCCCCAAAGACAAATTCCCGCTCCCACGGATCGACCAACTGGTCAACTCGACCGCGGGGTGCGAGTTGATGAGCTTCCTGGACGCGTATTCAGGCTATCACTAAGTCCGAATGGCGGAAGGGGACGAGGAAAAGACGAATTTCATAACTCCCCTCGGAACCTTCTGCTTTGTCCATATGCCCTTCGGGCTGAAGAATGCTAGAGCGACCATCCAATGACTCATGATGCTAGTCCTCAAGGACCAGATTGGCCGCAACGTCGAAGTTTACGTCGACGACGTGGTCGTCAAGAGCCTCCACGCGGCCGCTCACATCGACGATTTAGCGGAGACGTTCCGCAACCTCCGCGCATACGGGTTGAAGATCAATCCAGAGGAATGTGCCTTCGGCGTGGGTGGGGGGAAGCTCCTGGGCTTCCTCATGTCCCAGCTGGGCATAGACACCAACCCTGAAAAGATCAGGACATTCCTGGACATGCCCCCACCGCGCTCGGTCAAAGACGTACGGTGGCTCACCGGCCGCTTGGCCGCGCTGAATCGCTTTGTCTCGCGATCGGGGGAACGTGGCCTCCAGTTCTTCAAAATCCTTCGGGGCCTCGAAGGATCCCGATGGACTCCCGAGGCCTAGGAGGCCTTCGACAACCTGAAGAAGTACCGCACGAGCCCCCCAATGCTCATGTGCCCGTCTCCGGAAGAACCCTTGCTCCTTTACCTCGCCGGGACCCCGGTCGCCGTAAGCGCGGTATTGGTAAAGGAGCAGGATGGGCAACAGCGTCCCGTGTACTACATGAGCGAGGCCCTCCAAGGGGCTAAAACTCGATACACGGACATGGAGAAGATCTGCTACACCCTTCTAATGGCGTCCCGGAAGCTTCGTCACTACTTCCTGGTACACCCGATCACTATCCCGTCGTCCCTCCATTTGGGGGAGGTACTCCAGAACAAAGAAGCCACCGGTCGGATAGGAAAGTGGGGGGCCGAGCTTGCTCCCTTCTCCCTTTCCCTCACTGGGCGCTCCACCATCAAGTCACAAGTCCTCACCGACTTTGTGGTGGAGTGGACCCCTGCCTCCAGGTCTGGGGGAGAGAGCCTCCCCGAACCGCACCGACACAGTGACCATTGGACGCTCATGTTTGACGGCTCCTTGTGTCTCGCTGGGGCTGGCGCGGGGGTAGTCCTCCGGAGCCCCGAGGGGAAGGAACTGGAGTACGCGGCACGGCTCGAGTTCCCAGCTACGAACAACATCGCCGAAAATGAGGCTTTGCTCCTCTGGTTGCGCCTCACGCGCTCCTTGGGGATTCGTCGCCTCCTTGTGAAAGGAGACTCCCAGCTCGTCGTTTGCCAAATGGACAAGTCCTACTTGTGCCATGATGCAAACTTGAGTCTCTTCTTGCAGGAGGTATGCAAGATGGAGAAGTGCATCGACGGCCTGGAGGCCCGGCACATCCCGTGGAGGGACAACGATCGGGCCGATGCCCTGGGCCGGGCGGCCAGCGCCCAGGAACCTCTGGGGGGGAGCTTTCTTGGAGATCATCGCGAAGCCCTCGGTGACCTCCCCGGACGCGAACAATGGGTCTTGCGTCCCGGAAGTCTCCGAGATCACCCGAGTAGCGTCTTGGATGGACCCCCTTATCTCCTTCATAAAGGGGGAGGGGGACCCTCCCAACTAGACCGAGGCCAAGTGCCTCCGAGCCAAGGCCCGGGCATACCTCCTGCTGGAGGGGAAGCTTTGCAAGCAGGGGGCCTCCGCCCTATTCCGCTGCCTCCCATGCCTACAAGGGCTCCAACTCCTCGAGGACATCCACTCGGGGAGTTCTGGGTCTCACCTGGCTTCGCGCGCTGTCGCGGCCAAGGCCCTTCGTCAGGGCTTTTATTGGCCCACAGTGGTCCGTGACGCACGAGACCTTATCTCCACATGCGAGGCCTGCTAGAAGATGGCCAAGGGTTCCAACCTCCCCTCCCTGGCACTGCAGACTATCCCCATTACTTGGCCCTTCGCACGCTGGGGGATGGACCTCCTAGGCCCCTTCCCCCCAGCTCCCGGGGGCTACAAGTATGCGGTGGTCGTAGTCGACTACTTCACCAAGTGGGTAGAGGCCGAGCCTCTGGCCAACATCACGTCCCGTGCAGTACAGTGGTTTTTCTGGAAGAATGTCGTATGTCATTTTGGGGTCCCCCGGGAAATCACTGTCGATAACAGGACCCAATTCGACTCGGCATATTTTCGGGAATTCTACGAAGGCTTGGGGCTCACCATCCACTTCGCCTCGGTAGCTCACCCCCAGAGCAATGGGGCCATTGAAAGGGTCAATGGCATAATCCTATAGGGGTTACGCTGACGTCTTGAAGAAGCCGCCTCCAAATGGGGCGCATGGGCGGAGGAGCTCCCTAGCATCCTCTGTTCCATACGCACAACCCCGAGCCGGGAGACGGGATGCACACCCTTGTCCCTCGTGTACGGGACCAAGGCGGTTCTCCCCTCGGTGATTGGCTTCTAGTCGCTATGGGTCGAGCTCCTCGACGGAGCTACGACCGCAACGTACCAAGCCAACGAGGCAAATTAGCGACTGGAAGTCGACCTTGTCGAAGAGGAATGTGACCGAGCGCTCCTCCGTCATGCCATCTAAGAGCGCGAAATGGCGCACGCATACAACCAGCGCGTTCGCAAGAGAGCTTTCCTCCTCGGGGACCTTGTCCTCAAGCGCGTAACCGACCCCCAAGCCCAGGGCAAGCTCTCCCCCAAGTGGGAGGGCCCCTACAAGATCTCAACAGTCCTGGGCTTGGGGGCTTACAAGCTCTCCAACCTTCAAGAGCATGAGCTGAAGCACACGTGGAATGTACGCTTGCTTCGTAAGTTCTACATCTAGCCTACGGGCTTGTTCCCTCCCCTGAAGCGATTACGCCGGAGGGGAGGGGGGCATTGTACTTACCATTCCCTCCCCCGTCGCGATCTTGCAGGGGAGGTGTTGTATCTCAATTCCTTGTAAATACAATTGGTTTTTCCTCAGCTTGGGCTCACTGCAGGTCCCTACATTACCGTCTCTCACGGCGATGCCCTCCCTGTGAGGATGCCCTCTTAGTAAGGATGCCCTCTCTGTGAGGAAGTGGGCTATCACAACCCAAAAAGTCCCTACGACGGGAGCCCCCGCTCCCATAGGGCGGCTTACAATCACACCATGTGGACTGAGGGGGTAAGCGGCAACCCAGTCCTCAAGGACTGAGGTAACAAGTCAATTTGAGAGACTAGCCCCCCCTCAAACACTTAGACCCGTCATCAGGCTCATCCTCCTCTGACATCTAGGTCACGAAAACCCTCCCCTGGGAGCTGGCTCCCGGAGGACCTGTCACGACAAGTTGAGACTTAGCAAAAAATATTGTTCTATTGATTGAGCAAAGAGCTCTAGAAATTTCTGGGGCTTCCTCTAAGAAGCTACAGGGAGCAAAAGTCCTAAGCAAAAAGGACCTATCTAAAGGCCCGGGGGGGAGGTTCATACTTGCCCGTCGCCGTCCCCCCCCCCATGGAGTCCCCCCGGTGGCCAGGGTACTCGTCCTCAGGAGCGCAGAGGTCAGGAATCAAGCCCGGACAACCATGTTGTAGAAGCCGCCCGCCAGCTCCTCTAACTACCGCTGTTGTGGCTCAAAGAAGTTGGGGAAGCTCCGAGGAAGCCGACCCCCGATCACCCGGGCACCAGTCCCCCGATGCTCGACGAGGGCCGCGGCCGCAGACACCAACGGGATGGCCCTACTCCTCGCGCGCGCGTCGGCGGCCTCCGGGATGACGGAGACTTGCGCATCGAGAAAGCACATAGCCTCCGTGAACGTCACCGGAGCCACTCCCGAGCCGCCTCCTGGGCCGAGACATAGCCCGAGCCCCTCAAGGGCCGAGCGAACGGAGTGGCCTGACTGCACGACTGCTCAGGAGTAAGAGCTCTCGAGCTCCCGGTGGCACTCTTCTTCGCCTTCGCCTCCCACTGGAGTCGGGTGTTGGTGTCCTCTGGAGCGACGAGTTGAGCACGAGGGTGGGCGAGCTCCTCGAGAGCCTCGTCCCTCTCGGCTGTCGAGGCAGCGGCCTTGTCCCGCTCGTCCTTCAAAGCCGCTTCGTAGCGGTTCTCCACGCCTTGGGCGAGGGCCGCCACCTACAAACCCTGGGGTTAGACGACCTACCCGGGAAAGTGCCTAAAACACTCGAAAACTAGCTCACCTGGAGGTAGAGTGAAACCAATTCAGAGCTGCGCTCTCGAATGGTCCCCCGCTGGACGAAGTCGATGACCTTTCGGGTTTGAAGACCCACATCAAACCTCCGGGCCTCGTCCGGAGATAGCATCGGGGTCTCTCCCGGTGGCACTGACCCTGTCCCCGTTCGAGGGCCCCTTATAACCGTCCCCGGGGATGATGCGGACCGGGCTGGCCTCGAGCAAAGCTGTGGGCGCCGAAGACTCGATCTCCGAAAAATTGGAGGATGAACTCACCGAAGGAACAGGGCCCTTGGGGGGAATGACGAGCCCCTTACCCCTCCCGGGCTGCGGAGTTTCCAAGGCGCCTTGGTTTGGACAGGCGGAAGGGCTCGCCCCCTCATCTACCTGCCACTCGATGCGCGGGGGCGAGACCTCCGCAAACCGAACCTCCGGATGTTTTGGAGCCACCGGCTCCGGTTCTACCGGGGAAGCAACCGCCGGACAGGGGGACGGAAGATAATTCGCCGAGTCGGAGTGGGCTGCTGTAACATCCCTGTTTTCGCTATCTTTTCTGCTTGCGAGTCAGCATATCTTCTTTGGAATCCCTGATGTCTCAACCCTATCTTGATCTTAGGTATGCCACTACCTTAACCTAAAAACTTGGCAGCTAAACTTCATCTCCCAGATCATTTTCACATTTCAGTCCAAAAGTGTTTCACTTTAGTCCTTTTTAGAATTTTCAAAAAGCCCAAAAAGGCTAAAAGTCTCAGACCATCTCCAAATTCAAATCTGATCAAGTGATTATATTTCTTTCACTTTTCTGAACATTTTCCCCTTCTGGAAGAATTCCATAATCTCAACCGAAACCCTAGTTTCAGCCCCAACAAAAGTTTCAAACCCCAATTACCCTATTTACCCTATTTTACCCTGTTTTTGATTTTTGTCAAAACCACCAGATCTTATCGGATTTCACCATTTTTCCTACTGGATGAGTCTAAGACATCTAGTAACACTCATCTGCAAAGTCAAAATTCAAATCAGCCCTTCAGATTTCCAGAATTGCAAATAGGCCCAAGTTCCCGAACCAAAATCCTCGCAGTTTAGTCCAAACCTTCGCAAGTGAGTCCAAAACCTTGCAAACAAGCCCCTGGCCTTTTCTTCGACCACGACCAGGAGACCGCGTGCACGACCGCGACCAGAGCAATTCAACCAGCGCCCCGCCGCTTTGCCTCGCCGTCGAACTCGTCGCCGGCGAAGTTCCCCGCGCTGCCACCATCGCAGCCATGTAGCCACCGCCGCGCACAACTGTACCGCCACCGTGGAGCACCTCACCCGCGCTGTGCCGTGTTCTTCTCCGCGCGTACGCATGCCTGCTGTTGTCAGGAGCTTTACGCCACATGGTTGCCATCCCGGAGATCGCTATCTCGCCGTCGTGACAAAATCCCGATTCCGCGCGATACCCCGTCTCTGGCAGAGCTCCTGCCATGTCCCGATATGCCTCGTTGACCGCTCCAGCGCCAGAAGATATCTCACCGGCGATTGCTGCAACTCCCGAGAGCTCAATCCCGCGGCTATATAGGGCCCCCTTCGCCCAGCATCTCTTCACACACCATCCCGCAACTGCAAGCCTTCGCCTCCACCACCAGAGAACAATCCAGTTCATCAGCGCCGCCGCGAAGACCTTCTTCCCCGGCGAGCTGCTCCTGAAGCTCACGGCGCCAGCTTCGCCCATAGCTTCCCCCTCCAAACCAACATCACCAGTAAGATCCCCTTAACCCCCTGTATGTGTCATAGCCGTTAATTGACCCCCGGCGAACCTCAACGCCGGCAATCACCGGAAAAGCCGTAATCCCCTGTTCCCCTAATGCCGAGTGATTCAAGCCAAATTGATCCTCGTGCCAGTAGGGAATAATGATCAGTGAGCTAGGAGGAACAAGCCTGTAAGTTTGGAATCGCCAATTTTGCCCCGAGCGTCGAAATCCCATGTTCGAGCCTCGGTAGTTCGCCGGAGAACGCCGCCGTGCTTCTCCAGCCATTCTCTGGCAAAATTGAGTACACCCGTAGCTTTGTGATGACCCCTAGATGCTTCTCGAGCGTGGAATTGAGTTCAAACTCCCTAGAACGAAAACGCCCAAATCGGTGCCTTTGTCTTCGGCCCCAATCACCGGAGTTCGTTTTCCGGCCAAACCAGCTGATGAAACCTTGTCATCTAGCTAGGCCTCAACCCCCTGAGCAATTTACTCCACTGGCTCGAACCCTGAATCGGCCTAGATCAAAAGTTATGATCATGCCAAGATTATTGTCCAGTGATTCAGGCCACCGTGTTTGCTCACCAGATTTGGCCACCTTCCGGCCACTTTCTGCCCTTGAGCCTGTTGAGAGTTTTGTAGCTGTCATCAAGGACTAAACCCCAGACAAAGTTGTGCACCAATTGGAGTCCTGAGTCAAAAGTTATCCAATGCCCTAGTTTCTGGCCATGTCTAGCACTATGTCAGTGCATGTCCACCAGTGGCATTAGATGATTTAGACTTGTTACATTTGAGCAATTGAAATGCCACTTTGTCCACTAAGCCTTTTGAACCATGCTCTACAATATTCCCTATTGCCACATCTCCAGAAAACAAACCTAGAACCAATTTAGGGCTATGTCAAGCCATGAGCCGAATGTCAGCCCTTCGACATTCAAGTCCTTTTGAGCCCATCTCTTCGATCAATGTCAAGTGACCTTGTCCAAACCCTTACCCCTGCATGCATGATGTATTTACGTATTATTTTCTAGTGCTTGTATGCTTATATAGTGTGTATGTGTTGTTTGTATCCGCCATGGAACCAGACGTTGAAGGAATAGAGGAGATCTTCGAGGATTCATCTGAGCAGCTAGACCCATCATTGCAAGGCAAGTCTCAAACCCTTGATCACGTCTAGCCTAATATTTTGAAATGAAGTATGTTAACTGTTTTCAAGTATATGCATGCCTTAGATTCAAATAAGAGTTATGTTTTAATGAAATGATAGATATGACCTAAATAATTGTAAAGCCCCTTTTGTGATTGATTATCCATGCACCCTTTTCACCCTAGAATATTATGCTTAGGCTATGCTATGCCCAAGATCATATGATAAATGTTGAATGGTCACATACGAGAAAAGTATATTCAGAACCCCTTTTCTTAAAGAAAATATGATTGGAATCGATAGTGAGGATGGTTTGATTGGATGGTGCTGTGTGCGCACTGGGAATGTGAAAGACTCCTCACTAGAGATTCATAAGGACTAGAACCTTGTGTTGTGCTTCTATGCGGCATGAAAAATGTACCAACCACTTGCCCGGTTATGGGACGGGCGCAATTTAGTAGCTTTCTTTAGGATTAGCTTTTCCCTGCAATGGTTGTCGGTCCAACTTCTTGCGAGAACTGGTGGGCCGCAGAAGGCCATGAGTGATGTGAGTTCAGAAAAATCATGAGAGAAAAAGGTGGAAAGAAGGAAGACGCCCTATGCCAGATTAAGTCGTGCGCGACTGTAATCAAGAGAGGCTATGTGTCTTGCGAGAACATAGACCCAGGCTAGGAAGTAAGGCAGTGGGGAGGACCCACAACGGTACTTGAGACTTGACTGTCTATTTACCGGGCAGGGAATAGTTAATGCTAGGACTGTAAACTGTTGTGTCATCTCGCCCTTGTCACATGCGTGAAAGTCGCATGGAGAGGTACTGACTTGAAAGCCGAATGATCGGTGGATTAAGGTGGTACACCTTTGCAAAGTTTAAAAAAGTATCGGATACTTTGAGCACCCAGGTTATGGAGTCTGCGTGCTGTGGATTCTATTCACGTTGATGCAGCACAAGTAGCTTTTGGAAAGTTTTTCACAAAATCTGAATAAAGTGGTGACTCATGAAAGACCGCCACACACAACATTTTTTAAGAATTTAGCTTAGGGTTTTAAAAACCTCACTTTCGAAAATAAAGATCTTTTCTTCAAAACCAAGTGCGAAAATCTATTCTATATACATATATAAAGCCAAAGAGCTATTCCTCGAGAAACTTCCCCCTCATCTATATATACTTGCATTCTTATTTGGGACTTGTTGAGCACCATGTGGACAATGTGCTCACCCTTGCTTTTACAAACAAATTTAGAAGAGGGATTCGTCGACCCTGAATCTTACGGTTTTGAACCCAATGTGGAACAAGAAGAAGAAACTGAAGACCAAACTTGTTAAAGGGTTACGTACCAAGGTGGAGTCAGATGTGGAGAAGGCCCGTACACCGCTGCTGCAGAAGAAGAAGACTGATGAAGTCCTTTTGCTTATTATTGTTGTTTCATTTTGTGCCGACCTTTGTGTCGAAAACTCCTTAATTTGTATCAACATTTAAATGCGTCATCTTGGCACTAAGTTATTGTAATGTTGGTCCTTGTGATCAGCACTTGTTTTTAATTACTCGCATTTTTATATAATGCATCTTGTTGTTGTGAGCTGCAATGTACCATTTCTGAGTGCAATCCACCTGGGCGGTTGCCACCGGATTCCTCAAATGAGGGTCCCACAGCTGCCTCGTTCACGGCCCTCGCCTTCTCACCCGAGTCGAGAGGCGCGCCGTGCTCCACCTCCGAGCGGGGGGACGTCGCCCGGACCCTCAGCGTGGATCGCGCGCGTCCGGCCCTGGGTTCACCTTAGGTGTCCCACCGGGCGGACTGTCCGACGCCGTCACCGGACAGGGGGCCTTTCACGCCTTAGCACGCTTTGGCTCGGGGACCCCGGTGACCTCCTTCCCACGCTTGTGGGATCCAGGGGTAGGGAGGGGCTGCCTCGCTGGCAGCTTCAACCCGAAAGCTTCCGCCACCAAGTTGCGGGGAGGGCCCTCCCCGATGATGCGCACAACCCGCTCGTGCTCGTCGGTGTAGTACCTCCTGAGGAGGTTCTCTGCCTTCCCCCAGGCGGACGGGTACGGCCGGACTGCAAGAACGAGCGTTAGTCAAAAAACTCCAAGTGAAGGCGCGAGTTATCGGATACTTACGCCGGGTTACCGGCCTTTGCGGAGGCCGAAGAGCCAGGCACAACCCGATCCCCCTCCACCCGTGGGAGAAGGGGGAGAGCTTAAGGAGCGCCAGCTCCTCGGCAGTGCCCCTCATTGACCTCAGACCGCGGACGCCGACGACTTTGCCGAGGAGCTTCAGCTCCTCGGGAGTCCACACCGGGGGCTTGGGGGCGGACGAGCGGCAGTAGGAAGGGGGCTCCGGGGAGTAGGTGAGCCCGGAGTCACGCGCCTGGAGATAGAATCATCTCCGAAGCCAATCACCCCAGTGGTCCCGGGAGGCCGCCACCGGGTACTCCTCTACCCGGGAAGGGTGAAGCTAGATCATGATGCAGCCATAGGTGGACTTCGGCCCTCTCCAAACGATACACGAGCCTCTCGAGGAGGGCTCGTAGAAATACCGGAGATGCCAAATCGTCGGCTCTCGCCTGGTGGCCGTCTCGAATAGCCAGATGAGAGACCCAGCCGGACGAGTGTGTTGGGAGTGAGGTGGTTCAGCGCCACCTTGTACTCCCGGAGGGACTCCTGGAGCAAAGGATGCGCCTGGAGCCGGAGGCCGGCCTCGAGGAACGCCTCGAAGGCAACGACCTCTCCGGACCGGGGGCATGGTGCGGTCTCCTTTGAGGGGATCCGGACATCCCCGTCTGCAACCACCCCCCGTTACAAGAGAGACTCCAAGTCCCCCGCGGTGAACTCTGAGGCCCGGAGAAAGTCCGCGGTGACCACCTCCGGGGGAACATCGGCAACCTTGCCGCAACTCTTCAGAGCCATCAGGATCCTCGGGTGGCTGGGTTACCGGGGAACCATCGATAATGGAGGCTCGGGTGTCTGGGTTGCCAGAAACTAAGCTACCGGGAGACTAGAGCGCCGGAGAGAAGAGGAAGGCTTGAAGTTTGGAATGAACTCTCCGGAGCCCTTCGAAGCCCTATTTATAGAGCTCGTGCATGGCCCAGATGGACGCCACGTGGCTCACCCTGATCGATCTCAGCCGTCTGTTTCAAACGGCGCGCGCAAATCAAAAGGGCGCGCGCGGGAGACGAAGAGATGACGGTTCAAACCGCGCGAGGCATTGATTGCCGATGGCGCGCGACAATCAAGGCCGGTGGCGTCATGATGATCGGTGGCTTCACCATAAAGGATTGGCACTAAAACAGAGGTGTCGACTAAGCACCGGGCGTCACTTCCAGGGGAGATGTTCCCGGTGGTGTAAACCATTCCCTCTGAAGACTCAGAGGATGTGTCTGGAAGACATGGGGGGCTGGTGTTGGGGGAAATCTCCCCCGCCCCGGTGGCAAGGGCCCCGATGGCCTCTTCCCGGGCGCCACCACTTGCCAGGTGGCAAAGGTTCCCAGCGTCTTCGGCCCAGGCGCCGCCATTCGGCCGGAGGCAAGGGCCCCCCGGTGACCCCGTCCCGGGCGCCGCCATTTGCCAGCGGGCGAGGCTCCCGGTGACCCCCGTCCCGGGCGCCGCCATTTTCACGGGGACAAGGCCTATGGTGACCTTGTCCCGGGCGCCGCCATTTGCCCGCGGGCGAGGCTCCCGGTGACCCCCGTCCCGGGCGCCTCCATTTACCAGCAGGCGAGGCTCCCTGTGACCCTTGTCCCGGGTGCCGCCATTTGCCCGGGGACAAGGCCCCCGACAACCCCGTCTGATCCGGGAGGATCTTCAAGTCCTGATCGCATACGACTTCGCGACCTTAACCGTGTTTGGAAAGGTTTTGCGACCATGGATTAGTTCATGACCATAAAAAGGAATTCATTCCCTGTTCGAAATTGTAATCCGATTTGGATATGTATAACTAAGCTTATCTGTTTAGGGTTATTTAGCTCTATGAGCCTAATACGTTTAGGCTATTGAGTCTGATACGTACTCATACATGGACTATAAATACCTTGTAATAAGTCCAGTTTAGATCATCGAATACAATCGAGTCTAGATTTAAGTCTTAGACACATAGTTCCTTCGACGTAGGCGGGTGTGACCTAACGTTCGACATGTAAAGCCCTCTTTGAAATAAAGAGTTGTGCAATTACTTTGAACTGTGTTTTTGATCAACCTTTGGGTTTTGGTATTTCCGAGTAAGATCCCGTTATTCCGCATATTAGAATCTGGGTGAGCCTAGTGCGAAATCCAAGGCTAGGTCTCAAACGGATCAAGTTGGTATCAGAGAAACTTTCCTATCCTGTGGATGGTGAAGACTCGCCAGGGTTACCAAACTTTCAGTGGAACTCCAGGCGATCAATTGACGGTTCCTACAGCCACATCTCCGACAATGTCTGACGATACCTCCGTTCAAGCTAACCTAGCCGAACAAGTGGCTAAGCTCTCCACCGACATGGAAACCGTGTTTGCTTGGATTAAGCAGCTGGCCATGATTGTACCTCCTGAAGTAGGGAAGGTTATGGGTGTGAAGACTGGTGAAGACGTGCGCAGGACAGACGAAAATGACGACGAAGGCGACCACAAGACCGACGACCTCGCCAACACCTCCTTAGATGTCGGATCTTTTAAGGTCGATGCTAAGATTGATATACCCATATATGATGGGGTGATCGATGCCGAGAAACTAGATTCTTGGATCGACCAACTTGAGACCTACTTTGACCTAAAAGGGTTTAGTAGCGCTCAAAAGGTGAAATTTGCACCTTTGATGATGAAGGACCATGCCAAGACATGATGGAAGGCCCGTGTCGCCAGTGGTGAAGCTGACGACCGTGCATGGGGTCAATTCAAATGACTTCTGTGACAAGAATTCTATCTTATGGGTTACCTTGAGGAGAGATGGGAGCGTTGGTTTAGATTGTACCAACGGCGCGACCAGACCATCCAAGACTATACGACGGAGTTCCGGAGACAAGCAATGGTCATCGACATATCATTATCTGATCCTCAGGTATTTCAGAAATACACATCTCGTCTTCATAAATCGATCAGTATTGAGCTAAGTCTGTTCGGCGTCCAAGACATCGCGACTGCAAGCACAACTGCTATGGCGATTGAGAAGAACAAATCCCGCAGCGACAAAAGCACGAAGGAAAGTGCGACCTCGACAAAGAAAAAGCCGAGTCCAAAGAAGTACGCTTCAAAATCGGGCACGGGTGCCTTTTGTGAACATTGTCAAGTCGCGGGACATACGAAGGACAAATGCTACAAGCTTCATCCTGAACTTCGACCAAAGAAAAACGTACCAGGGAAAAGAACAGCCACGGCTACTGTGACTTCACCCGACGAAGAAGTTGTCCGAGTGAATTCGGTTAATGAGGCGGATACGACCTTGTCTCTGATGGAAGAAGTCAAGCCCCTGATTGAAGACCTTGTCGGGGTATTGCGAATACCCTGGCAGGTTTTGGGGAGGTTTCCTAGCTAAGCGGAAATGACGCGGGGTGATCGAATGACCGGTCCTCCCCCATCGCACAAGCACAGCAAGTGACACGAAGATTTATACAGGTTTAGGTCTCAGTGGAGACCCTAGTCGTGTCGACGTGCTCCCAACAAGAGTTGGCTAGGGGAGCTCTCTCGCGGGGAGAGTGCTCCTAAGCATGCCTATGTGTTTTTGTGTATTGATATCAAAATGATTTGTCCTTCGTTACATGAGAGGGATACAAGGGCTTATATAGACCCAAAAGATGCAAAAAGACGAAACTACCCCGGCCGCAACCACTGGATCGACTTTCTATTCAAAAAAATATTCGTTAGCGTCCTTCTTCCGGCTGAGGGGGCTGGATGCTCGAAAAGTGTCCTCGCCAGCTCCCGAGGTGCTTCTCGCGTGATTCTCATGTGACTCGGCGGCGGGGGCCCTGCCCCCGGGTAAACGGCGGCGCCCGGGACAGGGGTCACCGGGGGCCTCGTCCCCAGGTAAATGGCGGCACCCGGGACGAGGGTCACCGGGGGCCTTGTCTCTGGGTAAACGGCGGTGCCCGAGACGGGGGTCCTGGGGGGCCTTGGGGGCTTTGTCCCCAGGTAAACGGCGGTGCCCGGGACGGGGGTCACCGGGGGCCTCGTCCCCGGGTAAATGGCGGCACCTGGGACGGGGGGGTCACCGGGGGCCTTGTCTTTGGGTAAATGGCGGCGCCTGGGACGGGGGTCCCTGTGGGCCTCATCCCCGGGTAAACGGAGGCGCCCGGGACGGGGGTCCCAGGGGGCCTTGTCCCTGGGTAAACGGCGGCGCCCGGGATGAGGGTCACCGGGAGCCTTGTCCCTGGGTAAATGGTGGGCTTACCTGGACTAGATCCCTGTGGAGATTTCCCCCAACAGCAGCCCCCCATGTGCTCCGGGGGCGTCGCTCGAGTCCCAGGAGGGGATGGCTCACACTACCGGGAACATCTCCCCCGGGACAGATTTTCGGCGCCTTGTCGACATTTCGAATCTCGCGCTAGACACTTATGGCGGCGCCGTTGGTCATCATGACCCCACCGCCTTGATTGTCGCGTGTCGTCGGCAATAAATGCCTCGCACGGTTCAAACCATCATCGCTTCGTCTCCCGCGCACGCGCCCTTTCAGTTTGCATGCGTCGTTTGAAACGGACGGCCGAGATTGATCAGGGTGAGCCACGTGGCGCCCATCGGAGCTGCGCACGAGCTCTATAAAAAGGGCTTCGAGGGGCTCCGGAGGGTTCATTCAAACTTCAAGCCCTCCTCTTCTCTCCGGTGCTCTAGTCTCCCGGTAGCTTTCTCCCGGTAGCTTAGTTTCCAGAAACCCAAGCACCCGAGTCCAGTTCCACGGTGGCCTAGCCACCCGAGGATCCCAATGGCTCCGAAGGGTCACGGCAAGGTTTTCGATGTTCCCCCGGAGGAAGTCACAGTGGACTTCCTCCGGTTCTCGGAGTTCACCGCGGGGGACTTGGAGTCTATCGTGGAGCGGGGGGTGGTCGCGGACGGGGATGTCCGGATCCCCTCAAAGGAGACCGCACTACGCCCCCGGCCCCGAGAGGTCGTTGCCTTTGAGGCATTCCTCGAGGCCAGCCTCTAGCTCCTGACGCATCCCTTGCTCCGGGAGTTCCTCCGGGAGTACGAGGTGGCATTGAACCACCACACCCCCAACACACTTGTCCGGCTGGGTCTCTTCATCTGGCTATTCGAGATGATCACCGAGCGAGAGCCAACGATTCGGCATCTCTGGTATTTCTACGAGCCCTCCACGAGAGGCTCGTGCATTGTCCGGGGAGGACCGAAGTCCGCCTATGGCTACATCATGATGCAACTCCTCCCTTCCCGATTTGAGGAGTACCCGGTGGCGGCCTCCCAAGATCACTGGGGTGACTGGCTTCGGAGATGGTTCTATCTCTGGGCGCGTGACTCCGGGCTCACCTACTCCCTGGAGCCCCCTTCCTACTGCCGCTCGTCCGTTCCCAAGCGCCCGGTGTGGACTCCCAAGGAGTTGAAGCTCCTCGGCGAGGTCGTGAGCGCTCGGGGCTGGAGGTCAATGAGAGATGCCGCCGAGGAGTTGGCGCTCCTCAAGCTCTCCCCCTTCTCCCACGGGTGGAGAGGGATCGGGTTGTGCCTGGCTCTTCGGCCTCTGCAGAGGCCGGTCACCCGGCGTAAGTATTTGGTAACTCGCCTCTTTACTTAAGAGTTTTTTTGACTAACACTCGTTCTTCCAGTCTGGCCGTACCCATCGGCCCGGGAGAAGGTGGAGAACCTCCTCAATAGCTACTACACTGACGAGCATGAGAGGGTCGTGCGTGTCATCGGGGAGGGCCCTCCCCGCAACTTGATGGCGAAAGCCTTCGGGCTGACGCTGCCGGTGAGGCAACCCCTTCCTACCCCCGGATCCCACAAGCGGGGGAAGGAGGTCACTGGGGTCCCCGAGCCGAAGTGTGCTAAGGCGCGAAAGGCCCCCGGTTCGGGGACCACGGCGGACAGTCCGCCCGGTGGGACACCTGTGGTGAACCTAGCGGCCGAACGCGCGCGAGCCACGCCGGGGGTCCGGGCGACATCCCCCCGCCGGGAGGTGGAGCATGACGCGCCCATCGGCTCGGGCGAGAAAGCGAGTGCCGTGAACGAGCCGGCCCACTCCGACTCGGTGGATTATCTTCCGTCCCCTTCTCTGGCAGCTACTTCCCCGATAGAGCCGGAATCGGTGGCTCCAGAGCGTCCGGAGGTTCGGTTTGCGGAGGTCTCGCCCCCGCGTGTCGAGTTGCCGGTAGATGAGGGGGTGAGTCCTTCCGCCAGTCCGGATCACGGCGCCTTGGGGGCTCCACAGCCTGGGAAGGGTAAGGGGCTCCTCATCCCTCCCAAGGGCCTTGTTCCTTCAGCAAGTTCATCCTCTGATTCTTCAGACACCGAATCTTCGGCGCCCGCGGCTTTGCCCGAGGCCAGCCTGGTCCGCATCATCCCCGGGGACGGTTATAGGGGGCCCTCGGACGGGGACAGGCTTAGTGCCGCCGGGAGAGAGACCCTGATGCTATCTCCGGATGAGGCTCGAAGGTTCACCGTGCTCTTCAAACCCAGAGGGTCATCGACTATGTCCAGCGGGGGACCATTCGCGAGCGCAGCTCCGAATTGGTTTCTCTCTACCTGCAGGTAAGTTAGTTCTTCAGGTGTTTTAGGCGCTATCCCTGGTAGGTCGTCTCAAACCCGGGTTTGCAGGCGGTGGCCCTCGCCCAAGGCGTCGAGAACTGCTACTCAGTGGCTTTGAAGGACGCGCGGCACAAGGCTGCGGCCTCGGCAGCCGAGAGGGACGAGGCTCTCGGGGAGCTCGCCCGCCTTCGCGCTCAACTTGTTGCCTCGGAGGATGGAAACGCCCGACTCCGGAGAGAGGCGAAGGTGAGGTAGAGTGCTCACTAGGAGCTCAAGAGCCGCTCTGTTCACTCGGCCCTTGAGGGGCTCGGGCTGAGTCTTGGCCCGGGAGGTGGCTCGGGAGTGGCTCCGGCGACGTTCACGGAGGCAATGCGCTTTCTTGATGCCCAAGTCTCCGTCATCCCGGAGGCCGCTGACGCGCCTGCCCGAGGTCGGGTCATCCCGGTGGTGGCCGCGGTCGTGGCCCTCGTCGAGCATCGGGGGACCGGTGCCCGGGTGATCTGGGGTCGGCTTCCCCGGAGCTTCCCCAACTTCTTCGAGCCGCAGCGGCGGGAGTTAGAGGAGTTGGCGGGCGGCTTCTACGACATGGTCGTCCGGCCCGCTTCCCAACCTCTGTGCTCCGAACGGCGAGTACCCCGGCTACAGAGGGGGCTCCCGGGGGGGGGACGGCGATGGGCAAGTATGAACCTCCCCCCCCAGGCCTTTAGATAGGTCCTCTTTTTTTTTTGCTTAGGACTTTTGCTCCTAGTAGCTTCTTAGAGGAAGCCCCGGAAATTTGTAAAGCTCTTTGCTCAATCAATAGAACAATATTTTTTGCTAAGTCTCAACTTGTCATGAAAAGTCCTCCGGGAGCCAGCTCCCGGGGGAGGGTTTTCGAGACCTGGACGTCTTAACCTGGGGGGAGCCCCGGTGTCCCCTGGTTAGATGTATCAGTGCCACCGGGGGGGGACGTCCCCCGGTTGAATGTATTAATAAAGCTTAAGATTGCTCGTTCGTTTCACTTCTTGTTTTCTTATCTTCGGAGTATTAAAAAAAAGGGTGTCCGGGTTTATCCCCCCCGCAACCCGCAACGGACTGTAGCGGCCAGCTCCGGGTGCTGCGGGGAAGGAACAAAGGGTCCCGGACGTTGTGCTGCCCCTTTAGATCTCTGGGAGGAAATCATTCGGTCGCCGTGAGAGCGGGGAGCCAGGAATAAAACTTTCGGGAGAAAATCTCCAAAATCCCCAGGAATAATTTTTCCGAGAGATAATCTCCGAAATCAACGGGGATAATTTTTCTGGGAGGAAACCTTTCGATCACCATGAAAACGGGGAGCCGGGAATGAGATTTCCGGGAGAAAATATCTGAAATCCCCGGGAATAATTTTTTCGGGAGAAAACTTTCCGGTCACCGTGAAAATGGGGGGCCGAGAATGAGATCTCTGAGAAAGAAAATCCGAGAATTCCATCTCACGGAGGGGAAAATCGACCCCCGGAGGAGGATGAGTCCGATGACGGGTCTGAGTGTTTGAAGGGGGACTAGTCTCTCAAATTGACTCGTTACCTCAGTCCTTGAGGACTGGGTTGCCGCTTACCCCCTTAGTCCATGAGGGGTGATTGTAAGCCGCCCTACAGGAGCGGGGGCTCCCGTCGTAGGGACTTTTTGGGTCGTGATAGCCCACTTACTCATGTTGAGGGCATCCTCATGGGGAAGGCATCGCCATGACAAACGGTAATGTAGGGACCTGCAGTGAGCCCAAGCTTAGGAAAGACCAATTGTATTAACAAGGAATTGAGATACAACACCTCCCCCCGCAAGATCGCGACGGGGGAGGGAACGGTGAGTACAATGCCCCCCTCCCCTCCAGCGTAATGGCTCTGGGGGAGGGAACGAGCCCATAGGCTAAATGTAGAACTTGCGAAGCAAGTGTACGTTCCACATGTGCTTCAGCTCCTACTCTTGAAGGTTGGAGAGCTTGTATGCCCCTTAGCCCAGGACTGCTGAGATCTTGTAGGGGCCCTCCCACTTGGGGGAGAGCTTGCCCTGGGCTTGGGGGTCGGTTACGAGCTTGAGGACAAGGTCCCCGAGGTGGAAAGCTCTCTCGCGGAAGCGCTGGTTGTATGCACGCGCCATTTCGCACTCGTAGATGGCGTGGCGGAGGAGTGCTCAGTCGCATTCCTCTTCGACGAGGTCGACTTCCAGTCGCTGATTTGCCTCGTTGGCTTGGTACGTTGTGGTCATAGCTCCGTCGAGGAGCTTGACCTGCAGCGACCGGAAGCCAATCTCTGGGGGAGAACCGCCTTGGCCCCGTACACGAGGGAGAAGGGTGTGCGTCCCATCACCCGGCTCGGGGTCGTACGTATGGAACAGAGGATGCTAGGGAGCTCCTCCGCCCATGCGCCCCGTTTGGAGGCGGCTTGTTCGAGTCACCGGCGTAACCCCTGTAGGATTATGTCGTTGACCCTTTCAACGGCCTCATTGATCTGGGGGTGAGCTACCGAGGCGAAGTGGATGGTGAGCCCCAAGCCTTCGCAGAATTCCCGGAAATATGCCGAGTCAAATTGGGTCCCATTATCGACAGTGATTTCCCGGGGAACCCCAAAAGGACATACGACATTCTTCCAGAAAAACCACTGTACTGCCTGGGACGTGATGCTGGCTAGAGGCTCGGCCTCTACCCACTTGGTGAAGTAGTCGACTGCGACCACCGCATACTTGTAGCCCCCAGGCGCTAGGGCGAAGGGGCCCAGGAGGTTCATCCCCCAGTGCGCGAAGGGCCAAGTAATGGGGATAGTCTGCAGTGCCACGGAGGAGAGGTTAGAACACTTGGCCATCTTATGGTAGGCCTCGCACGCGGAGACAAGGTCTCACGCGTCACGGACCACTGTGGGCCAATAAAAGCCCTGACGAAGGGCCTTGGCACGATGGCGCACGGTGCTAGGTGAGACCCGCCACTCCCCGAGTGGATGTCCTCGAGGAGTTAGAGCCCTTCCGGCCGTGGGAGGCAGCGGAGCAGGGCGGGGCGCCCCCGCTTGTAAAGCTTCCCCTCCAGCAGGAGGTATGCCCGGGCCTTGGCTCGGAGGGGCTTAGCCTCGGTCTCGTTGGGAGGGTCCCCCTCCCCCTTTATGAAGGAGATAAGGGGGTCCATCCAAGATGCGACTCGGGTGATCTCGGAGACTTCTGGGATGCAAGACCCATTGTTCGCTTTCGGGGAGGTCATCGAGGGCTTCGCGATGATCTCCAAGAAAGCTCCCCCCCAGAGGTTCCAGGGCGCTGGCTGCCCGGCCCAGGGCATCGGCCCGGTCGTTGTCCCTCCGCGGGATGTGCTGGGCCTCTAGGCCGTCGAAGTGCTTCTCCATCTTGCGTACCTCCTGCAAGTAGAGACTCAAGTTTGCATCATGGAACAAGTAGGACTTGTCCATTTAGCAAACTACGAGCTGGGAGTCTCCTTTCATGAGGAGGCGACGTATCCCCAAGGAGCGCGCGAGGCGCAACGCGAGGAGCAAAGCCTCGTATTCGGCGACATTGTTCGTGGCGAGGAACTCGAGCTGTGCCGCGTACTCCAATTCCTTCCCCTTGGGGCTTCGAAGGACTACCCCCGCGCCGGCCCCAGCGAGACACAAGGAGCCATCAAACATGAGCGTCCAATGGTCACTATGTCGGGGCGGTTCGGGGAGGCTCTCGTCTCCGGTCCCGGAGGCAGGGGTCCACTCCGCCACAAAGCCGGCGAGGACTTGTGACTTGATGGCGGAGCGCCCAGTGAGGGAAAGGGAGAAGATCCGGCCGGTGGCTTCTTTGTTCCGGAGTACCTCCCCCAAAGGGAGGGACGACGGGACAGTGATCGGGTGTCCAAGGAAGTAGTGACGAAGCTTCTGGGACACCATTAGAAGGGCGTAGCCGATCTTCTCCATCTCCGTGTACCGAGTTTTAGCCCCTTGGAGGGCCTCGCTCACGTAGTACACGGGATGTTGTTGCCCATCTTGCTCCTTTACCAATACCGCACTTATGGCGACCAGGGTCGCGGCGAGGTAAAGGAGCAAGGGTTCTTCTGGAGACGGGCTCACGAGCATTGGACGGCTCGTGAGGTACTTCTTCAGGTCGTCGAAGGCCTCCTGGGCCTGAGGAGTCCATCGGAACTCTTCAAGGCCCTGGAGGATTTTGAAGAACTGGAGGCAACATTCCCCTGACCGCGAGATGAAGCGACTCAGCGTGGCCAAGTGGCCGGTGAGCCGCTGTACGTATTTGACCGAGCGCGGCGGGGGCATATCCAGGAATGCCCAGATCTTTTCGGGGTTGCCCTCTATGCCCCGTTGGGACACAAGGAAGCCCAGGAGCTTTCCCCCACGCACGCCGAAGATGCAATTTTCCGAGTTGACCTTCAACCCGTATGCTCGGAGGTTGCGGAAGGTCTCCGCTAAATCGTCGATGTGAGCGGCTGCGCGGAGGCTCTTGACGACTGCATCGTCAATGTAGACTTTGAGGTTGCGACCGATCTGGTCCTCGAGGAGCAGTGTCATGAGTCGTTGGAAGGTCTCTCCAGCGTTCTTCTGCCCGAAGGGCATATGGACATAGTAGAAGGTTCCGAGGGGAGTTATGAAACTCGTCTTTTCCTCGTCCCCTTTTGCCATCCAGACTTGCTGGTCAATCCACGAGAGTAGGAAGTTGTCTTTGGAGAAAGCGCGGTTGAGGTCGGTGAAGTCCACGCACATTCGCCACTTACCGTTTGACTTCTTCACGAGGACGGGGTTCACAAGCCACTCGGGGTGCAAGACCTCCCGAACGAACCCCACCTCTCTGAGCTTGGCGATCTCGACCTTGATCGCCTCTTGGCGTTCAAGGGAGAGTTTTCTCAACTTCTGTTTGATAGGGGGGTGACTGGGGATCACAGCGAGCTTATGCTCAATGACTTCCCGGGCGACGCCTCGCATGTCGGAGGGCTTCCAGGTGAAAACGTCGGAGTTCTTATGTAGGAAAGCTGCGAGTTGCTCCACGTGCTCTTCATGGAGATCCACCCCGATCTTGACGGTCTTGTCTTCATCGTCCGGGGACAGCGCGACCTTCCGGACGCGGCTTGGGGGGAGACCTCCCGTAGGGTACGGCAGTGGCCTCCCCAAAACCTGCCGGGGTATTCGCAATACCCCAACAGTTGCCGCCGTCTGTGGGAGCTTCGCGGAAAATCGCCATGGCTCCCCCAAGAACGAGGGCTCGCGCCCTACCCAGTGATGCCGGTCCCAGTGACCCGGCGCCACCCCTTCGAAGCACGGCCGCTCCGGTGCTCCCACCCGGACACGGCCCGGCAATTTCCGGTGGACAGGCCTCCGGGTCTTACCCGGTGACCATGGGCGCCCCGGGGGGCTGGCCTTCCCCCGGTGGCTCTCCCGACTTCCCGGGACGCCCTACTCGAAGCTCTTGTAGAGGGCCAACTGCGCACCCAGCGCTCGATGGATGAACTCCGCCACGTCCTAGCACGGCCACCGGCCCCCATCTATCCGCTTCAGTTCCCATTCATGGGGGCAATGCCCCCATTTATGGGACACCCGGTAGTCTCTCCGACCCTCGGAGGCCAGGTCGCTCCTGGGACCTATGATTCCATCGGGGGTTACGCTCCCCCGGCAGGCACATCGTCTGGAGCCTTCCCGATCCCGGGAGCGCTCCCGACGCCGGGGGCTTACCCCATCCCCAGAGCCTTGCCCATGCCGGTGGCTCACTCCACACCGGGGGTCTTCCCTAGGCCCGGAGTCGACTTCGCCAAACCAGTCACGTCCGTCGCTCCAGAAGCGACCCGTCAGACGGCTCCCAAACCGCCGCTGGGTCTCTCCCGTGAGGGCCCCCCTCTCCGGCTCCGAGCGGCACTCCCGAGGACTGCCCTGTGGCAGGTTCCGCCCACACCCCGATAGTACCTCCCAAGCCCGTGACCGCTGTGCACGAGCTCCCCCGTCCCTCGGGGCTACCCCCAAGGGCTCCCCCGGTGGATCAGGTCCGCTTTACTCGGGAGGAGGTCGAGCAAATGCGTACCACCTAGTCGGGAGAGGCCCCCTCACATGGCCGGCCGGAGCCTCCCCCGGTTTGTGGACGCGGTGAACCACATTCCCGTCCCGGCCGAGGAAAGAGGCCTGCTAAAGAAGCAACCGCTATCGTGGAGGGGTGCCAGACATCCAAGAGGTTAGCTCGACTAACCCGGAGGAGAAGAGGTGCTACCGCCACGTCGGTGGATCCCTTGGGCCCCTTCCCGACTCCGACAATGAACGCGCGTCCCCCGTCAAAGGGGACAGCGACCGGGACTCTCCCCGAGAGGTGGAGGGGCTAACCAACCGCTATGCCGCTGGCTCCAGTGCATTCAATGGCCGTGGCCTTACCGACCGCCGCACCTCGAACACTACAATGGTGAGGACAATCCCTACGAGTTTGTGCAGGTGTATTCCACAGCCAACTCAGCGGCTGGGGGGCACGAGACGGTCCAGTACAATGTCTTCCCCCTCTACCTGACCAGGATCTCCCACTCATGGTTTTACAACCTGAAGGCTGGCTCCATCAAGTCTTTTGCGCAGCTCAAACGCGAATTTTGTGCGAACTTCCAGGGGAACTACGTGCGTCCCCTGGATTCATCGCAGCTATACACTGTCCGACAGAGGACAAGGGAGACCATCCGCAGCTTCTTCAAGCTCTTTGCTCAGATCAAGAGCAAAGTAGCTCACGTCCCCGACTCCACAGTCATTGAGGAGTGCAAGAGCAGGATCCTCCCAGGGGAGCTCCATCGAAGACTCTCCCGAAGCTACCCCTCCTCCGCCGATGAGCTCTTCACTACACTCGAGAAGTACGCTCGGGCGAAGGAGGACGACCTCTGGAAGAAAAACCAGGGGGTTCCCGCCCCCGTCGATCGGAAAGCTAGGGACCCCCTCAAGCGCCCCAAGAGGGGCAGTCGTAGCGAGCCACGGCCTCGGGACACCTTTGTCCTCGAGGGCGGAGGCAGCTCGCGCAATGCCCCCAAGGGCAACTGTCCCTTCCCCAAGCCGAAAGGCCGAGGGGCAGTCGTCCTGTGGCCGTGAAGGCCCCGTGACGGGAGACAAGGAGGGCCTGTGGTGTACTTTCCACAAGTCCAATACCCACGCTACTTGGGAATACCACCAACTTCTCCAACACTTCTCCACATTCCTCGACCAGCATGGGCAGGGGGGGACTCCTGCCTCCTTGCCCTCTCAGCCGGCTTTATCGGCCCTTCCTGCCCCCGCGGAGGAGCAGCAAGGGCAAGCGCGGGAAGGGGCCCCTCAGAAGTGCTCCCCTTCCAAACCTCCCAAAGGCGTGTCAACGTCATCACGGGAGGGTCTACCTCGGGGCGAGACTCCAAGCGCCAGCGCAAGTGGTACGGGCATGAAGTAAAGGTTGTGGGGGTGCTGCATACGTCCTAGCCACCAAAGTGGTCGGACATCCCCCTCACTTTCACAGTGGAAGACGTGCGTAGGGTTCGCTTCCCCCATGACGACTTGCCCATCATCTTCGCCACCGTATACAACTGCCACCTGGCACGCATCCTCATCGATGGTGGAAGCTCCACCGACGTCCTGTACCTAAAGGCGTTTAGGGAGATGCAGGTCGACGAGAAGCTACTACAGCCCGCAGCAGGGCCCTTGCAGGGATTTGTCCCGGAGAAGACGATCCACCCGGTGGGGAAGGTGGATCTCCCCATGACCTTCGCTACCCCAGACAACTACCGGACGGAGATGGTCTGGTTCGACATGGTGGACCTCCCCTCCTCATACAACGCAATCATGGGGAGGACCACGATCAACCGCTTGGGGGCTGCAGTCCACCAGAGCTATCTCTGCATGAAGATCCCTAGGCCGAGCAGAGTGATCCCCGCCCGGGGCGACCAAGATGTGGCCCGCACTTTATATGAGGGTGCCGCCCCGATGATCGGGAGCATCAACATGATCAAGACCCCCGGGGAAGAGGTCTCTCCCCCCGGGGTCTTGATCATGTTGACGCTCCCGATCATCACGGCGGCATGCTCATATAAAGCGCGGGCCACGTCTTGGTCCCCACGGTCGGTGCCAACTGTTGGGGTATTGCGAATACTCCAGCAGGTTTTGGGGAGGTTTTCTAGCTAAGCGGAAACGACGCGAGGTGACCGAATAACCGGTCCTCCCCCGTCACACAAGCACAGCAAGTGACACAAAGATTTATACAGGTTCAGATCTCAGTGGAGACCCTAGTCATGTCGACGTGCTCCCAACAAGAGTTGGCTAGGGGAGCTCTCTCGCGGGGAGAGTGCTCCTAAGCACGCCTGTGTGTTTTTGTGTATTGATGTCAAAATGATTTGTCCTTCGTTACATGAGAGGGATACAAGGGCTTATATAGGCCCAAAAGATGCAAAAAGACGAAACTACCCAGGCCGCAACCACTGGATCGAAGGGCACTAGCGTCCTTCTTCCAGCTAAGGGGGCTGAATGCTTGACAAGTGTCCTCGCCAGTTTCCGAGGTGCTTCTCATGTGATTCTCACGTGACTCGGCGTGGGGGGCCTTGTCCCCGGGTAAATGGCGGCGCCCGGGACGGGGTGGACTTGATCCCTGCGGAGATTTCCCCCAACAGACCTTTTGAAAGAATTTTGCTTATTGTGATTTCATTGTACTGAACAATGATCCTCCGCTCAAATTGTACCTATACATATACAATTACAATAGAGAATATGCAAATGCATGTCTTCCATTTTTGGCAAAAATGTACTTGATTTTGTCTTATATTATGACCATATTCCTCTACCCCCTCCTGAGATTATACATACAGAAGGTATTGTATTATAATCCCAGGAGAAATATGGGTTAAGAATGATCAGTGAATATCTAGCGAGTTTCTTATAAGTTAAGAAACGGTTTATAAAGGAATGTCTCAACTAAATATGATCATCTGGCCGCACCAACACTGACCTTAACATAATACCGAAGTTTATTACAAACTAGCAGCCCCTAGAATGATCAAAAACATACCAGTAAGTACCGTATGCATTGAGGAACGGCTTATTTAGGGATGTCTTATCTAGATGTGATCATGAGATCGGCCAGCGAATCCAACTTGGCTACTATAATAAGATGATCAGTGGCGACCAGCCCCTGAGCATAGCTCAGAAAGGATGGGGCAAAGGAATTCAATCATAACACAATGCGAGGAAAAGTACATGGTGTTTCTAATGAAATCATGCTAATTGAAAAGGAAAAAGAAATGGGAAAAACTTACACGTAAAACTTGCGTAACTGATCTATGTTCCAAGCATTGGACAAGATCCTTCCATATTCCATTGTTAATCGGGCTGATCCTGGTCGCGGTACTGAGACCACAGTATAAGGGCCTTCCCACTGAGGGGAGAATTTGTTGCGATTAGACTGGTTTTGTATTTTTCGTAAAACCAGGTCGCCCACGTGAAGGCTACAAGGTCGCACTCGTTTACTGTGGTATTTACGCAAAGCTTTTAAATATGCTGCAGACTTAATCAGCGCTCGATCGTGTTTCTCCTCAAGGAGGGTAATATCTTGAGCACATTGTTCATGTTGATCAGAATGACCAAATTGATTTACACGAATAGAATCAATACAAATTTTCGTAGGTAAGACTGCCTCGGCACCATATACTAGTTGAAAAGGTGTCTCACCTGTAGCCCGACCACAAGTAGTGCATAGTGCCAATAGAACAGAGTAGAGTTCATCTACCAAAGCCCCCAAGCGCATTTTAAGGTGATCGAAAACAAGTTTCTTGATGCCTCGTAATATCTGCCCATTAGCACGTTTAACGGCTCCATTGCTCTTTGGATGAGCCACAGATGCAAAGCACACTTTGGTCCCGATGTCATCGCAATAGTCTAGAAAGAGACCACTAACGAACTGAGAACCGTTGTCGGTAATAAGATGACTTGGAACACCAAATCATGTGACAATTTCTTATGAAAGAATTTCTTCGACGCGGCAGCGGTAATGTTGCGAACTGGTTCAGCTTCAATTCACTTAGTAAACGTGTCAATGGCTATGAACAAGAACTTGTATGCATTGACCACCTGGGGCATAGGACCCACTATGTATATTCCCCAGACCATGAACGGCCATGTTAGAGGAATAGTTGTAAGGCATATGCAGGCTAATGAACTTGCCTTGCATGAAATTGACACTGTGGGCATGTTTTGACCAATGCGTGGCATCATCAAGTGTTGAAGGCCACACTACTACAGAATTCATTATCACAGTCAGGTCAAAACAGTCATCACAGACGGTTCTAACCCATCAGGGATATTCGAGTCAGTGATAATTGAGTACTATCACTGACGGTTTTGAACCGTCCGTGATTTTTCCCTTCACAGACTATTATAAGATCAAAACCGTCTGTGATACTCATACTACATAGACTGTTATAACATCAAAATCGTCTGTGATACTCTTACTACACAGACTGTTATAAGATCAAAGCCGTCTGTCATACTCATATTACCACAGACGGTTATAATCTCAGAACCGTCAGTAATAGTATGAGTATCACATACGGTTTTGAGGTCAAAACCATCTGGGATAGTGTCATTATCGGCGACGGTTATAATCTCAGAACCATCTGTGATAGTATGAGTATCACAGATGTTATAAGATCAAAGCCGTCTGTGATACTCATATTACCATAGACGATTATAATCTCAGAACCGTCAGTAATAGTATGAGTATCGCAGATGGTTTTGAGGTCAAAATTAACCACCTGGGATAGTGTCATTATCGGCGATGGTTATAATCTCATAACCGTCTGTGATAATATGAGTATCACAGATGGTTTTGATCTTATAACAGTCTATGATACTCATACTATCATAGACGGTTATAATGTCAGAACCGTCAGTGATAGTATGAGTATCACAGACTGTTATAAGATCAAAACCATCTGTGATAGTGTCATTGTCGGCGACGTTTATAATCTCAAAACCGTCTGTGATAGTATGAGTATCACAGATGGTTTTGATCTTATAACAGTCTGTGATACTCATAGTATCACAGACGGTTTTCAGGTCAAAATCATCTCGAATAGTTTCATTATCAGAGACGGTTATTAGCTCAGAACGGTATGTGATACTCTGTGATACGTACATAGTTCGATCTATCACAGACAGTTTATAAGATCAAAACTGTCTGTGCATATTAATAATTTTTAATAAATTTCTATTTTTTGTGGCTAGCCTCAGGAATCATGCTTTCCATGCCCTCTGTACAATAGCATTTCATATATACAGTTCATTTCATACATGCACAATACTCAAATATATACAGTTCATCTCATACATGCACACAACTTAGAAACATGTACAATAGCATGCATTTCATATATACAGCACATAACTCAGAAATATGTACAATTGAGATTGAACAAATAAATGTAATCGACAATTAAAGTCAGTATGTTAGATGTACTATACTATATGTACATATTTCTCATTTAGATGCCCTTCAGATAATCTCAATTAGTAAGGCCGCACTGATACGAACCTTGTGGGTCCCTAAACTTCCCCTTGGTTGATATGACCTCTGCAAGGAAAAACTCAGCGAGCATCCCTCAGACCATACCAATCTGCCAAGGGTCAAAGCTTTCCGAAGGGAAGTCGACCCCCTGCAGCAAGAGTTGGTACAAAAAAAATTAGCTTAATGCAGTTGTAAATTCTGCCAAATCGATACAAAGGGGAGCAATTGTATACCTCGGGGAAATCTGGCTGGTGAGGGGTGATGATCAGGTCATACATGTGGCGCATCACGTAGAACCCACATGTATTGTCCTCCGGCTGTTGATGGCACTGCCAATTTACAGACCGAGAGTTAGCTGGGGACACGCTATAAAGAAAAACATATGCCAGTTGAAATTTGTACGAAAATTGTAACCATTGAAACTTATCAGCTCGCCACTCGTGTTGTCGCCCTCCCTCAGCAAAGTAGTTCGTGAAAGCCTTGCAGATAGTCAAAATTGATAGTTTGAGGATAGTCGAAATTGACAATTTGAGGACAAAAAATCTAGATGCAAGACAGGTCCACATGAATATTATAACCTTTCGAATACATCTCGTCCGCCGCAATACTCGTACCCTTTCCTCTGCAATGAATCAAGGTAGAACACCTTGTTCCTTTTTAGAATAAGTACTAGCAGGATCCAGTGGTAGCTACATGTTACACGTAAAGAATTAATAATTTAATCTAAGTTTGGGGGTGTGCATATGGAGACATTAATCTACGGGTGAAGTACTGATGAAAGCACTCACCTCTGGTTGTAGGGTACAAGTATGTACTCCTTGTCGACCTGAGCAAGCAACCCATTTTTGATGTAGTCGACAACGAAGTCCGCGTTGGTCATAAACATCACCTCGGCGACCATCTGGGGGTCCAAGAAACGGACACGTTCGCCCTTAGCTTTGGCATATCTGGTCATGCAGCTGCACGGAAGTAACTAATTAATAAATGACATATATCCGTATATGCACGAACAGGCGTAGGATAGTAGGATACTTACAGCACCGAAGACCGTAGGATTGACAAGTCGAGCGCATCTTTGTTGAGTAAATTGTGCAGGTCTTCGAAGGTCACCGAGTAGGTCCCGACGTCGTTATAGAACTCTGCCACGGTGTACTTGACCATGATGTGCGTCGGACACTGCGTCCTGGTCTTGTTTGTCCTCCTCATGTACCATCCATCCAGGCTCTGGCATGCTAACCCCATGCTAGAAATTGTGGCATCGGAGGCCATGGGCATCCCCAGAGCGAACGGCATGAGAGCTGGTGCACTCTTCTCACTCTCCTTCGCTGAGCTCTTCTTTGCTTTTCCCCTAATAGCCAGCTTCTTGAATGGTTGCCTCCTAGTCGGAGTCAGCTTCGACATCAGACCCGTTGGTTGGCTTCTCGGAGGGGTCGGCTGGCTAGTAGGCCGAGTGTCGGTGTCCGTCTCTAATGTAAGAACCTACGTATAGTAATGGACACTAACTTCGAGGGCTATTATTACAGTACGAATGATGAAACTGGTGGGGGAATTACCTCATCCAGGATGATGTCTTTCTTTGGGCCATTGCACGAACGTGTGCACCGCATCCCCGAGAGTGGTAATCTCGTCGTTCGGTGGCTTGTCCAACGAAAAACCCTTGAAATGGTCGGAGACACTATCCACCTGGACCCGTGCAAAACCCTCAGATAGAGGGACACCGTGGATTTGTGGCCCCAGTCGTGCATGGTTGTGCCATCCCACGGCCAACCTCGATCTGGAAGAGACCGGCCAGCACCATAGGCTTGCAGGAGGCGGGTTCCTACAAGCAGTGCGCATTAACATATTGAATTTCACCGCTTTTCAGTTTAGAATGAATTAACATAGAAAAATAGTCATTACCTGTAGAAAGTCCACCGGATACTTTGGAGAGGGCTCCGTCTGCGAAGACCCAACGCGGACGCGCAGCTACTACGGTGGCCAAGATTGGGGGTCGGTAATTCCGCTGCCACAAGGGGGGTGCCCTGGGTCGCCTATTTTAGCTCGTCATACATGGCCCGCATCTCTGACAACTGCTGTAGGAGTGCTTTGTCCCGAGCAGCAAACTTCGATCACATCTCCTCCTTGAGCCGTTCATCGCGGGCTTTGTGGGATCTCGTTATCGTCTTAGCCGCCTCCTCATCATCAGGAAAACCATTCCTCCAAGGCACAGTGGCACCGAGGCCGCGCACGCGGCCTGGATGCTCCTTGTTTCGCAGCGCCGCCGTGAGGATATCCCCGTCCCTCCTCGGGTTGAACTTTCTGGATGCCGCCTGCGCACTCAACATCACCTGCAACAGGAGAACTTTGCAATACAACCCATTGCATGCGTGTTACGAGGATAGTACGTGATCGTACAATCTTACCAGCCGGTCGATCACTTCCCTGTCCTCAGGGTTATTCACAGAGACGCTTCTGGAGGTGGTCATCGTCGATCTTGCTCGGCACCAATTGCAGGCGCGCACATCCGTTATGCCCGCATAAGGAGCGTCGACCGAAGACTGGGAAGCCTCCTCATCCTGCTTCCTCCACAACCCCTTCTTCCCCACATACCCACCGGTGCCTAGTCTGTGTGAGTGGGTATTCTTGGCCTGGTTAGCCTGGCCCTTCGCACTAAGCTCCTGGAACTCAGGCTTGCCCTTTATCTCCACGAACTGCTGCCATGCCTCGGGAGTCACGAAAGGGTAGTCATTGAAGGGAGTCTTCGACTCCTTCACATAGTGCCTGACAAGGTGGCTCTTGAAGTTCCTCCACGCCTTGTTTATTGACATCAATGTCGTCCGGCGGACAGTGAATTGGTGATTCTCGGGAATGTGAAACACCGCCTACACTTCTTCCCACAGTGCATCCTTGCACTCTGGGAGCACTTGACCCCAGTCGGAGGTGGTGATGGGCACCCGCTCCCTTGCCACTTTGCCGCATAGTGAGCGGTACTGACCAACATGTTTGTCCAGAGCTTGCGGCACACCTTTGTCGTCGAACTGTACGTGCTGCTTTTCCCGCTTGTCGAGACACATGCATGTCGTCCGGCCTCTCCCCTTTCTCTTCTGTGACTGGGTCATGGTGGACGCGGCGACCTCCGGCCCAGGCGTCTCATCGCCAGCGAGGTCACTCTGACTCCCCGAGTGGTTCATTTCATCAGCAGACATATCAGTTCCTAACATAAGTGAAAGAGAGAACAGTTTAAGTAAATCTGAAACTAATAATTCTATAACAAAACCCATATACTTATAATTAACCAAGAATGGCAGAAACGGTGGGGAGGCGACGGAGGTGATCGTGTCGGAAGGTGGGAGGGCGATGGAGGTGATCGCGCCTGACGGTGGAAAGGCGATGGAGGTGATCACGACGGACGATGGGGAGGAGATGGAGGTGATCATGCCGGACTATGGGGAGGCGATGGAGGTGATCACGCAGGATGGTGCGAGGGCGAAGAGAGCTAGGGCAAACAGTCGCGAAGTCTAAAAATGAGTGGGACAAAGCCCTCCTTGAACTATGTCCCATATAGAGAGATTATCACAGTTGGTCCTAACTTCATAACCGTCTGTGATAATCTCTAGAGAGATTATCACAGACGGTTTTGACTTCAGAACCGACTGTGACTGCACGAATGCACGTTAAGAACTCAAAGCGTTGGACACTGTTGGGAATATCACAGTCGGTCCTAACTTCATAACCGTTTGGATAATCTCTCTAGTGAGAGATTACATACGGTTTTGACTCCAGAACCGACTGTGACTGCACAAATGAACGTAACTTCAGAACCTTAACTCTGAATGTCTTGTACGCAATATGTAGAGTTTTACAACCAAAAACTCTGTAGCTCTACAACTTTGAATGCTCGAAAACTTGTTTTAAATGAACACTCAGATATTTCAAATGGAGTCGAAATGCTCCGAAAATTGGTTACAATGTGGAACATGCTCAAATAAATTTAACATACAATGTGAAGCATGCTCAAATAAATGTTACATACAAATGGGGACTTTGACTGATAATTTCCACATACACAGTTATGTTATCCTCAAATTTCCACTTGCCGCGGCCCTGCAAAGACGAGAATTAGAGGAGATATATAAGCTATACCGATGGAAATAGAGAGATAAGGACGATTGATTACCTTTAAAGTATAACACTTCGTGGTGATCCATACGCACGTAACTGGTTTCATCGATGTCTTCAGTATCGACCTGTACGCCATCTCCAAATGGAGGCATCTCACCAAATTGATTGTATTCCTCCTCGTCTACAACATTTTCAACTCCAACAATCCTTCTCTTGCCATGAAGGACGACGTGCCACTTCTTATTGGTCGGGTCAGTGACATAAATGACCTGAATGGCTTGCTTTGCAAGTATGAATGGCTTGCTTTGCAAGTATGAATGGCTCATCTTTATAAGCAACTTGATCGAGATCCACAGAAGTGAAACCATAACTGTCAACCTTAACACCCTGTGGGATTTGGACCCATCGGCATCGAAACAGGGGAATCTTGAACAGTACGTAATCGAGCTCCCAAATTTCTTCAATGAACCTGTAGTACGAGTTCAATCCACATACTACCCTTGTTGGGCCTATCTCGCTAAACTCCTTATGAAAAGCTTCTACGCTCACTCCACTATTTTGCACAGTGCTCTTTCGATCTTGAGCATTCGTGTAAAATGTGTACCCATTGATGTTGTATCCCTATGATGTCTATACAGTAAACGTGGGCCCTTTTTCCAACCATTTAAGGTTCTCACTTGCAGAATCTTCGGTGATTCGCACTTTCATCCACACGTTGAATTGACTGTTATGTTCTCCCATGATCCAAACCTCGGATCGGCGAGGATTGTCTTGTCGTAGCATCTCCTTGTGCTCGTCGATGTACGGAGACACCTCCGTCATGTGTTGCAAGACCCAAAAATGAGCTTTCGAGTACATATCAAAATCAGGAGTGATGGCTCTCCATCCAATAGTGCCAACAACATCAAGCCTCACCTCGTGACGAGACACAGGAACTCCTATTGCTTCTACCTCGGCCATGTAATCGACGCAGAACTCAACAACCTCTTCCGCTGCATAACCTTCGACAATGCTACCCTCAGGCCGAGACCGATTCCTCACATAGGCCTTAAGTACACCCATGTACCTCTCGAATGGATACATATAACGTAGGAACACGGGTCAACATATCTTGATTTCTCTGACAAGGTGGACGGTGAGATGGACCACGATATCAAAAAACCACGGAGGAAATACATCTCAAGCTGACAGAGAGTTCAAACCACCTTGCTCTACAGAGAATCTAGTCCCTCGGGATCAATGACCTTGCAAGAAATTACATTGAAGAAAAAACACAGCCTCGTGATCGTCTCTCTGACCTTATGCGGTAGAATACTCCGGATGGCAACAGGAAGCATTTGTGTAATCAACACATGAAAATCATGAGACTTCATACCCAGCAATTTCAAATCGCCCATGGACACAAGCTTTTTCATATTTGCGGAGTAACCCGATGGAACTTTAACATCATAGGGACACTTACAGAGTTCTGTTCTCTCAGCCTTGCACAAAGTGTAGCATGTAGGGGGGCGGTATATACGGCCTTTCATTTCGATCATGTCACGCCGCACATTGACGTCATCCTTTGTCTTCCCCAGAATGTTCAGGAATAGGCCGATTAAACTATCGCAAACATTCTTCTCTAATTGCATGACATCAATGCAATGACGAACCTCTAAATGCTCCCAATACGGTAAGTCCCAAAATTTCGATCTCTTCTTCCAAGTGTTCTTCGTGTGGGGTTCAATTTACGACCCTTTCCAAACACAACGTCTATGTCCTTCACCCGTGAGTAAACTTCTTTCCTGCGCGTAGGCTTCGGGGCTGAACCATCTTCCTTATGGCCGTCAAATTCCCTCTTCCTCTTATGATACACGTCATTCTTCGGAAGAAACCTACGGTGACGCATGTACACTATTTTCCTGCAATTTTACAGCCACACGCTCTCAGTCTCATCTTCACAGTGGGGACAGGCTTTGGCTCCTTTCGTACTACGGCCCGACAAATTTCCAAGGGCAGGGAAATCGTTGATGGTGCAGAATGTCATAGCACGTAGGATGAAGGTCTCTCATTTTTATGCGTCCCATACCTGCACCCCTTCGTTCTACATTGTTAGGAGATCCTCTATCAATGGTGCTAGGTACACATCAATATCATTTCTAGGTTGTTTTGGTCCTGAGATAAGTAGAGACATCATGATGTACTTGCGCTTCATACACAACCAAGGAGGAAGGTTGTAGATAAACAAAAGAACCGGCCAAGTGCTATGCCGACTACTCATGTTACCAAACGGATTAATTCCATCGCTACTCAACCCGAACCTTATATTCCTCAATTCCGCTCCGAAGTTAACAAATTTCCTGTCGATGTTTCTCCACTGCGAAGAATCAGCGGGGTGTCTCAGCTTTCCATCCTTCTTTCGGTCTTCCGAGTGCCAACGCTGCAAACAAACGCTGCAAGCGAGGAATGAAGGGCAAATACCACAACACCTTAGCAGAAAGTCCTTGGTTTATCTCAGCGTAGTCACCGTCGTCAGTTCGGTCCCTACGCTTATAGCGGGATGTGCCGCACACCGGACAAATTGCATATCCTTGTAGTCGTTACGGTAAAGGATGAAATCATTAGGGCATGCGTGTATCCTTTCTACTTCCATTCCCAAAGGACACAACAGCTTTTTCGCTTTGTAGGTGTTTTTTGGCAACTCGTTTCTTTCCGGAAGCATGTCCGCCAAAAGATCTAATAGTGCTGTGAAACTCTTGTCGGTCCAGCTGTTACTTGCCTTCAATTTTAACAGTTCAAGCACGGAGGCCAACTTTGTGTACTTCGACTTGCAACCTGGGAACAATGGCTTTTCTGAGTCCTCAATCAAGCGCTTAAATTTGCCAAACTCCCTTTCACCGTAATTTCCTTCCACATCACGCAACATGTCATCTAAATTGTCATCCTCTGGCATATCTTCATCGAAGTCGTTGTTGGGATCCGACATGTCCTGTTCCTCAACCTGAGTGGCACTTGTTTCTGCAATTGTCTCTTCTCCATGGTGGACCCAACACGTGTACCCCTTTTTGAAACCACGTCGGATCAAGTGGGCGACAATTTGAGATGAGTTGGTGAACATCTTAAGATTCTGGCAGTCTACGCAAGGACAGTACAGATATGGTAAACCCTTCTTCGCCATGTCTTGCTCAGCAACTTTTTGGAAATCTAAAACACCTTTCATGTATTCGTCACTCACTCAGTTGTCATTATACATCCAGTCTCGATGGACCATCTGCAATTAATTAAATTCATACACATGCTAATTAGTAATACTCTAAGTATGGTCGACACGCAATAAATTATAAATCTAGCTAGCTAGTGTTTGATGTGGAGTTTGTGGGATAACTAGTTAACAACTACTTGAACTGCAAGCAATTAGTTGGGTGAGTGGATAACATACATCATAAAGCAATTAAATAGCTACAGGTCAAAAATGAGTTACAACCAGGATTTGCTACTGCAGCTTCCCCTCCCTCTCCCTCTAATTTGATCAATCAATGGAGATCGATATTGATGATGAAATCAAGTAATGTGTATGCCTTAGGAGCAAGTACCAACCTTGGATCGTCAAATTTGTTGCCCCCAAATGCTCCCCTTTTGAGATATTGCTCTTCCTTGCCCCAGATCTCTTCCAACTGGACAGTATGTCGAGCAAGAATGTACGACTAGCTCAAACCATCCTCCAAAAGACCTTTTATACCAGGTTCAATACAGACGGTTCTATATAATACCGTCGGTAATATCAGTGCATTTTTGTATAACAGAATATCACAGAAACTATCACAAATGGTTTTGACATCTGAACCGTCGGTGATAATTAGAATATCACAGACGGTTCTGAGCTCAAAACCGTCCGCTTTACTATCACAGTCAGTGTTTACTTCATAACCATGTGTGATAATTATAAAATCAACAATCTTCTCTACTATCACAAACGGTAATACGGTCCGAACCATATATAATATCCTGGAATTTTGCTTGCAGTCGAACCTGACGAGGATTGTCACCCGGGTCACTTCTAATAAACTTTTGGTTCAAGACAGGTTCAAACCAGACATGTATCCGGCGATGCGAACTCAAGCTATTCTGAGGGGCATCACCATGAGGTCGCAAGCTTTACGCGATCAGGTCGCGGGTTTCGTGCGATCAGGCCGACAGCCTTGTGCGGTCAAAAGTTCGTATGCTATAAGCGGACTGGATATCTGGGATGTTGCGCGGTCAGCCCACATTCCGCGGTCAGAACATTCTCGACCAGGGTGCTTGGAGTTTATTCGATTATCCTTATATCAGGATATTCCAAACATCCCGAAGATTCCTCCACGTTGAAGACCAACCGTCAGAGGTTAATATATGCAGTTATTCATGATTAACACGTGTTAATAAGCTCCGTGGAAGTTAACAGCGGTTTTTCAGAAACCGCATTCAACCGTTTGATGCAGTTTTCTTCATATGGTACCTTTTCGACCAGTATAAAAGGGTGGCAAAGTACATCAAACGAGGGATTCAAGACATTTGGAAGAACAAGACCCCTGATACAAGTGAGATACAACGTATCTCAACCACTCAAATAGCCAAGTCTACGGCTTAGATTAGACAATATTCACAAGTCTCCTAGAGCTTCTTTTTTGTATACTTATATAGGAAAAACTTTCGCCTGTGAAGGTTTCTTCCCGCTAGTTTGTAAACCTTTATCACATATAGAGAAATTCTAACAGGATGTAGGGCTTTTACTCTCACCATCGAGGGCCCGAACCTGTATAAATCTCTCTGTGCTCCTGTTCACCATTGTTCTACATACCTTCCCGGAGGGTCATCTTGAAAGGTCTCACAATTACAAATTTTGCATAAGTTCGGCTGAGGACCCCGAGTCCGAATCGTCGACAGCTGGCACCCACCGTGGGGCCTTTCTCAAGGAGTCCTAATTGAAATTCGGAGGTTCGCTGAAACATGGCTGGAGCATATGATTCCGAGAACGATTTCGATCTCGAGGATTATGCCCATATACCAATGCCTTCCCCAAGCGATCCTGTTCCGATGGAGGAAGTCGAAGGCCAGAATCTTCCACAGGTTGAATTGTCTCTCCAGGTCATGTCAATCGACCAGGGAGCAACTGGCGCAAGGTCAGAACACACGGAGGTTCTTAATGTGCTAGGTGATGAATCCGGCCCATCATATGACCCCGCTGAGGGAAAATATGATGATGACCCGGAAATTAGCCCAGGAAAGTTCGACCCTGATAACCTTCACCGTCTCTTTGATTTCGAGTCCGACTCGGAACAAACTGAGATGTTTTCCCCATCGGCAACCTCTCTCCCTAGACAGTTTGCCGCGTTGTCGGAAGAAACTCCCGATCATCAGGCTGCCAGGGAAGAACAGGATCGCAAACAGAAGGAGGATCAAGATCTCGAGCAACAAAACAACGAATTGTGCAGAACTGCCCTAGAGGCTCTTCAAGATGCGCAGGCTCGTTACGATGCTACTCCGAGTTCTTCTCGACGGTCGCGTGGTCGAAAACGTGACCAGACCCCTTCTTTGCCACCGGAGCATTTTCCAGTGGACGAAGAAACAATAACACCTGGAGCACCTAGGAGAAGTACCCATGGGCGACTGCGATCTATCGCGGAAGTCATGCGTAATTTTCCTCCTACGGTCACGGATGCGCAGAAACTGGCCTTTTTTAGGATCCTGGCGGAAAGACTGGATGAGGTCGCGTCCGAAGCGACCCCAACGGCCTCCTCCCGCTCGGTAACGCATTCCCGTGAGCGGGATGGTCCTCATTCTGGCTCCGGCCGGCGGAGTTACACGCCGCTCGTACCGTCCCGACAGGACAAATACCGGCGAATGCAGGACTCTCGTAGTAGGGATTGAGTTCCAGTTCACTCTCGTTTGGGACCGCGAGTAACCTCGCCATTGTATGAGTTCGCTCGAGACCCAACCGGGAGTCACAGGGCGATTCACGGTCCTTACGTTGGTTGCAAGGCCTTTTCGCCTGGCCTACGAGCAGTTGTTTGGCCCGATAAGTTTCGACCAGGGGCCATTGAGAGGTTTGATGGAACTCAGAACCCATCCGAGTTCCTCCAGATTTATATTACTGCCATCCAAGCAGCGGGAGGCGATGACAAGGTCATGGCCAACTACCTTCCTACAGTCCTCGCAGGACCGGCTAGAACCTGGTTGTTTAATCAACCCGAGGGTTCCATCTACAATTGGGAAATGCTGTGCGATGCCATCCTCAGCAATTTCCAAAATTGTTACCAAAAGCCGGGTAAGGAGGACGACCTGCACAGGCTGCGGCAAACTTCGACCGAAACACTTTGGCAGTTTGTCAAGAGGTTTGTCGGGGTGAGGAATACCATCCCGAACATATCTGATGGCTCCATAATCAGGGCATTCAAGCATGCCGTTCGATACCAGAGATTCACTGAAGATTTGCTCATCCACCCTCCTCGATCAGTGCCCAATCTGTTCGACATGGCTGATCGATATTCCGATGCAGCCGAAGAGGTCGAATGGAACCGAATGGTCGACAAGGGGGACCTACCGCCCCAACCAGGCTTCAAGGACGCCAGGAAAGAAGATTCAAGCAAAAAGCCGGAGTCTTCACCGGGTGGGAAGTCAAAGAAGTCGAAGAGGAACCGCTCTGGACAGTACCGCGAGGTCGCAGTCGCAGAGAAGCCACCTTCGACCAAAGGTAATAAGTCTTCATTTAAAAGTAAAACTGCCTCTGGTGGTCGGGATTCCGACCAGCCAGAAAAATCAACTAATCCGCAGGAGGGCAAGAAGTGGTGTCCACTCCACAACTCCGCAGGCCACAACCTCAAAAACTGCAGGAGTTGGTTGAAACAATTAGACGATTTCTACCAAGGAGTTGGGCCGATGCCAACCTTACCGCCTAAAGAGCAGGCGTGCGGGATTAGAGACGTCGACGGAGACGAAGAAATGGCTTACCAGGTACCTCAAAATCATGTTAATGTCATTTTCGGGGGTTCTTCCTCTTTCGTTTCCAAAAGGCAGTTTAAAACCTTCTGCCGAGAGGTTAACCAAACGGAGACATCCCTTGGTGAACCTCAATACTCCCGTTGGTCGGATATGCCTTTGACGTTCGATCGCGCTGATTGTCCTGTGGGGCTAACTCGACCATTGAGGCTACCTCTGGTCATTACCCCAATCATCAGTAACGCGAGAGTCGAAAGGGTCCTGATTGACGGGGGAAGTTCCCTTGATCTTTTATTGGTCAAGGCACTCGACGAGATGCAAATTCCTCGTTCGAAGATCAAGCCCATAATCCATCCGTTTTATGGGATAATCCCAGGCCCCTCCATGATGCCATTGGGACAAGTGGTCCTCCCGGTCACTCTGGGAGAACCAGACAACTTCCGGACAGAATTGGTTACTTTTGATGTAATCGATTGTGACTCAGCTTATAATGCAATCTTTGGCAGGCCGACTCTTGCTAAGTTCATGATGGCAACGCACTATGCTTATCAATGCGGGAAATTGCCTGGCCCCAAAGGTGTCATCTCGGTCCGAGGCAGTCGCAACGTGGCACTCACGTGCGACCGGCTATCTTTGGAGATGGTCGATCAACTTCCCCTCCGGGACGCTCAGGTCGCCACTGTTACCACCGACGCGATCAAAGCTGCTCCTCGACCAGATGAAAAGCTCAAATTGGTTCCTTTGTACCCAGATGATCCATCCAAGACAATTCGGGTCGGATCAGCCCTGGATGACAAATAGGAACTCGACCTCGTTACTTTCCTCCGGGCTAACGCAGACGTGTTTGCGTGGAAACCGTCCGACATGCCCGGTGTCCCAAGGGAAGTAATTGAGCACAGGTTAGCAATTCGACCTGGACAACGACTAATAAAGCAAAAGCTCAGGCGTTTTGCTACTGACCGACAGGAAGTCATCCGAGAGGAGTTGGACAAACTCCTACAGGCTGGGTTTATCCGCGAAGTGGATCACCCGGAATGGCTCGCCAATCCGGTCATGGTCCGCAAGTCAAATGGCAAGTGGCGCATGTGCGTCGACTACACTAGCCTCAACGCTGCCTGTCCGAAGGATGACTTTCCCCTTCCCCGCATCGACCAGCTGGTCGACTCGACTGCGGGTTGCGAACTGATGAGTTTTTTGGACGCTAACTCAGGATATCATCAAATTAGCATGGCAGAAGACGATGAAGAGAAGACTGCCTTCATCACCCCGTTCGGCACATACTGCTACGTCAGAATGCCGTTCGGTCTCAAGAACGCAGGTTCCACGTACCAGCGCTTGATGCAAAAGACCTTTCTTTCCCAGATAGGGCGTAATCTCGAAGCATATGTAGACGATTTGGTTGTAAAAAGTACCAAGAGATTGTCTCATTTGGATGATCTCGCTGAAACCTTCTGTAATTTGAATCGCTTTGGAATAAAATTAAACCCGGAGAAATGCTCTTTCGGGGTTTCTTCAGGAAAACTCCTTGGTTTCCTTGTGTGTTCCAGGGGCATTGAAGTTAATCCTGAGAAAATCAGGGCTATTGAACAAATGAGGTCGCCCTCGACCATGAAGGATGTTCAACGCCTGGCTGGTCGCATGGCAGCTTTAAGTCACTTCATATCGCGATTAGGCGAAAGGGGATTGCCTTTCTTCAAAGCCTTGCGGAAGCATCATAACTATCCAGTCCGCCAGTATTGGTGTCTCCCGACAAAGGAGAACTGTTGCTTCTTTACCTGGCGGCCACACCGCATGCAGTCAGCGCCGTTCTGATCGCGGATAGGGAAGGAATACATAGACCCGTCTACTAAGTGAGCGAGGTACTTCATGGTCCTAAGGAGCGTTACCTTGAGGTCCAGAAGATACTTTACGCGCTACTGATGGCTTCCCGTAAGCTACGACATTACTTTCAAGCGCACAAGATCACAGTACCCTCCTCTTTTCCTTTGGGGGATATTGTCCGAAACCCAGAGAAATCTGGTCGAATCGCCAAATGGGCGGTCGAACTCGACGCCTTCGAGATCCATTTCACGCCCCGCACGGCGGTTAAGTCTCAGGTTTTGGACAACTTTGTGGTCGAATGGACCAACCCTGAGCCACCCGTGCAGTTGGCAGAGGAACTGGAGTGCCCCGATTACTGGACAATTTACTTTGACGGCTCCCGTAGTTTTCAACACTCAGGGGCTGGAGTGGTCTTAGTTACGCCCCAGGGCGAACAGCTTAAGTATGTCATTCAACTACACTTTGTTGCGACCAACAATGCAGCAGAGTATGAAGGTCTTCTTGCAGGGCTCCGGGCAGCAAAATTCCTCGGAGTCCGTCGATTAGTGGTGAGGGGAGACTCACAGCTGGTCGTAAACCAGGTAAACAAGGAGTACAGCACCTCCGATGAGACAATAGCTCATTACCTGGGGGAAGTGAGGAGATTGGAAAAACACTTCAGTCATTTCGAAGTCCAATACATCCCGCGAAAGGACAATATTCTCGCAGACCAATTATCCAAAATTGGGTCCTCATGCTCATCCGCTCCGGCAGGAGTGTTCATTGAACACTTGGACCATCCTTCGATCATGACTTCGGTCGAGGATGATCCGGTAATAGCCTTCGTTACCAACCTCGGTCAGGAACAAGATTGGACTCATCCATTGAGGGTCTATCTTGAACATGGGACCCTACCCGAGGACGAAACCGAAAGTGATCGGTTAACTCGAAAAGCGCGTCTGTACAAACTCATAGATGGGATTTTGTACCGAAAGGGTACTCAAGGAGTATTCATGCGTTGTATATCTCAGGAGGAAGGAAAATCCCTCTTGAAAGAAATACATGACGGTGTATGCGGTGCACACGCGTCATATCAGACTCTGGTCGGAAAGGCTTTTCGACAAGGATTCTACTGACCTTCGGCACTTGATGATGCCAAACATATGGTCAAGACGTGTCCCGAGTGTCAGTTCCACGCAAGACAAGTTCATCAACCTGCCTATGCGTTGCAAACCATTCCTCTCGCATGGCCATTCGCGGTCTGGGGGATGGATATCGTCGGTCCTATGCCACAAGCGGTCAATGGGTACAAGTTTCTGTTCGTAGCCATTGACACATTTACAAAGTGGATTGAGGCCGAACCAGTACGAAATATTACTGCATCAGCCGCACAAAAGTTCTTCCATAAGAACATTGTGGCACGATTTGGTGTTCCAAACCGTCTCATCACAGACAATGGTTCTCAGTTCGCCAGCGGTCTTTTCCTGGACTACTGCGATCAGGTTGGGACCAAGGTGTGCTTTGCTTCTGTGGCACACCCACAAAGCAATAGTGCCGTAGAACGAGCCAATGGGAAAATACTGCAAGGCATTAAAAAGCGCGTCTTTGATCGCCTTAAGACCCGCTCGGGGGCTTGGGCAGATGAGCTCTATACCGTTCTATGGGCATTGCGGACTACTTCTAGTCGAGCCACCGGTGAGACGCCCTTCCATTTGGTCTATGGGGCCGAGGCCGTATTGCCTATGGAAGTAAGTATTGGTTCTGTTCGGACAGATCAGTTCGAACAGATTAATCAGTCCGAACAACGCGAGCAAGATCTCATCCTCTTAGAAGAACGGCGTGATCGCACCCTGGTTAAATCCGCGGCATACTTGCAAGCTTTACGCAGGTATCACAGTAAAAAGGTGCGACCACGTGATCTCAACGTGGGAGACTTGGTTTTACGAAAAATTCAAGACCAGTCTAATCGCAACAAATTCTCCCCAAAATGGGAAGGTCCTTATACTGTTGTCTCAGTGCCGCGAACAGGATCTGCACGGTTAGCTATGGAGGATGGTCGGATTTTGTCCAATACTTGGAACATCGATCAACTTCGCAAGTTTTACATGTAAGTATTCCAATCACTTTTTTCCTGTTCAATTAGCATCTTTTCATAACATAAAATATGTTTTGCTTCCATACAATGAGTTTTTCTCTTTAAGCCCGTATCATATGCATTCGACCTGGGGGCTGACCGCCGGCGATCAGATCATTACAACGATCTGATCGGATTCGCTGGTTGATCTCAGGACCACTTCCAGATAAGTCACTCCTAAATAAGCCGTTTCTCAGCGCATACTGGGCTATCTGGCAAGTCCTTGGTCATCTGAGTGACTACCAGTTCGCAATAAGATTAGACGTTACATTGATCCTGATCGTTGGTTTAAAACGCACACCCCTGGTCGTTACGCTTATGTTTTCTCCTCTGCTTATAACACTAAGGCTTCAGTATTCATAAGCAGAGGCGGGGGCTAGGGGGGATGTGCTTATAGTATGGAACTTATAATATAAAAATGCAAAATATGTACTTCCTGTCAAAAATGATTTTTTACATACATTGCATTATACACAATTGTCTAGATACAAAAATAAGGATCATTCGATCCCCAGCTCAGTCAGGAGCCTATCTACTAAGGGCTTGACCTCCTCCATGATTGCATCGAGCAGCTCTTCACTCTCAACCTTAACCGGACCCACCAGTGCGCTCAGATCTGCATCTGGGCCATGGTGAAGTCGAACCCGGCTGAGTACGGCTACTGCGGCTGATCGAACCCTGGTTCTGATCACCTCTTCGCGTCGCCGTGTATCTCCAGGGAGATACTCAAGCAGTGATTCTGCCTGGGCAGTGAGCAGCGATGTCCAGTCGCTTACACTGAGGTCATCTTTCTTCGGTTCTACCACATCGGACTTCAAAAGATCAGCCACGGCCTTCAGTTTTTCGAAGACCAGGAGGCTCAGCTCTTTGATCGCCCGATCGGTGTGGCGAATCGAGGATTCAAGAATCCCCTTGTACCGACTAAGCTGTGTAATTCGACCTGCTTGCGCTATACAGAGAGAGGAGATTATTTGCATATTATGGATTCAAGTCTTCTTAATCAGGAATCGGCTTACCAGCATTTTCTGATCGAAGTTTGTTGATTTCGGTCTCTTGTTTCTTACACATTGAGATTGAACTGAGCCTCAATTTGGCCACCTCTTTCTTCAAAAATGTAACCTCTCTGCAGCGAAATCAAAGCAGTCACAACCAAAATGCACCCATACTAATCAAAGGGTAATGATCCTCACCTGCGCAAGCTGTCGCGTTCTTTCTGAATGGCTTCTGTACTGGCCATCACAACATGCGACTGGCCTGTTAGCCAGGATAATCCCTGTGATGCAAAGGAAGAAGATCAAAGGTGTCCTAAGTACAATTCAGGCATGAGAGCAGAAGTTTATTATACCTTCATAAACTTTTGTAAAACAGCATCATCCAATCCAGCGGGGATCCTCGCTAGAGCCCCCGATGTGCTTACTACAGGGACAGTTGGTGGGAGTGCCGGCTGGGCGCTACCCCCAGTGGTCATCGGTTGTGACTGGGTCCCTGCATTTATTCCTTCCCCTGCGGTCTGGACGACTTCCTGGACCACAGGGGTGGAGCGTTCTTCGTTGGAAGCTCCTGTACCAGCTGCGACTTCAACCCCTCCGGAGGCGGTTGAAGAGCTGGGCGCCGTCTTTCTTTGCCTGACAAGAAAGACAATTTGAGCAATTTTTATTTAAGATTATTGCCAATTTAAGGTTCTTACCTTATTTGAAATTCCATTCGCTCTTGAGATTTCTGGGAAGGTTCCCCTTGGGAAGGAGAACCATCGTCGGTTCTTGCCTTCCTCATGGCAAACAAGGTAGCTCCCCCCTGGATGTGTTCTGCTATGAGCATATTTCTAAGAAAAAGATAAAAACAAAAAGCAAGGTCTTTACCTGGGCTACCGTACTGGCTGCTGGGGCTACATCCGAAGGCCTTGACAACTCCTGGGTCGCTGGAGCCGCCGCAACCGGCCTTTGCTCAACTACCTCCCTCTCTGTCCGCGGAGGAGGAGGATTTTCCTCCCTAGGACTCACAGTAGTCGCAGGGAGAAGCTCTTCTCCCTGTATAAACATTGACTCGTCAAAAAATACAGAAGGAATTGAAGAAAGTATGACTGTAAGAAATCCTTACCGAGGTCGTCCTTTCGACCAGGGAAGCAGAGACAATTAACCCTGAAGCCTCGGGGGCTTCAGGAACTTGGAGGTCATCCGCGATCCCAAGATTTTCCGCGGTGACAGGATCTGCCACGACCACCTCTTCGGTAACAGTGGTCTCTGCGGGGCAGCTTGGGGCATCGCCGAATGGGAGATCTGCGATCTTCCTCCTCCGAAGGACCAGAGGAACGTCATCCTCTTCCTCCTCGCTCCCCTCTCCCTGTACGATGAAGAAGTGATTCCAATCTGCGCCTGGTAAAACAGAAGGGATGTGATATCTTACCACTGTCTTTCTTGCGGTAGGAGGAATGCTCCGTGAAGACCCCTCCCCGGGATTTGGCCTGGCCTTCTTGGGGGCATGACTCTTTGTCCTGGGTCTTTGGGAGACCTTCTTCACGTTCTTTACCGTTGGCTTCCCAAGAGAGCCGACGTTCTCACTCGGGAAAGTCGTCTCGGCAAACCTTCCTAGGAGCTGATTCACATTTTCGATGGAAATGTTTAACGCTGGACATGCATAAGACCTGAAAAACGGAGGCCAGATAGAGAATGTACCTTTCGGCGCTCCTGTTTAATGTCGTCGCCGGCGTGAATCAGACTCTGTGGACGAGGCGATCCCTTAGGGCCCTCTACATCGGCGTTGTAGGCCCTAAGGAGGGAGTTGGTCCGCCTTTCAATTTCAGATGAAGGCAAGACTGTTCCCAAGTTCGAGTCAGAATTCGCACAATTCAAGAATGGGAAAGCTCAGCGCCAAAGAAATAAATACCTTTACTGTAGTCCAGGGTGCTATCCGCCATGGACCTAATCTCCCATGCCGGATGAGCCCTTTCACGCAGAGGACTCACCCGGTTCTTCACGAAATCTCGAATAATGTCTCGAGCCGTCAATCCTTGATTGACCAAGTGAAGGATCACCTCGGCATGCTTCGAAAGCTCCAAGTTCATCGCCGGGGGAACATCTAACTCGCTCGACTTCTCTGGTCGCGAGTTTTCAAACCATAGACTGCTTTCAGATGGTGGAGAGCAGTAAAACCACCTTTGGTGCCACCCGTGCACAGAGTCTCGCAGGGGTGGGGAGGGATACTCCTTTTGGTCCCTCAGCCGGAAGTAGATGCATCCGGCGGCGTTGGTGCTCTTCGACCACGCCGAAAAGTAGAATCGCCGGAAAAGATCCACACTGGGATATATTCCGACGAACACTTCACAGAGATGCTGGAATACCGCAAGGATTAGCATCGCGTTAGGGTGGAGGTTAATCAGTTCCCACCCATAGTGCTCAAGGACATCCTTGAGGAACTGACTCTCAGGGAATCGGAACCCGCAGCGCAGGTACTCCTCAAAAACCACCAATTCGCCCTCTTGGACGGTTGGGGTTTCTTGGTCCTTCTCCGCGGGCCGCCAGTTGATGAGCAACCGCGGAGGAAGGATCTCCTCCTTCTCTAGCGCCACTAGGCTCTCCTCAGAATGGTGAATGGATCGGCTCCAGGAGGCCATCTTTGGTGGAGAATCAAAGGAAAAGTTGGCAATTTTGGGAAGACGAAGGCTAAAGAAAATGAGGGTTTTGTGCGGCGGGAATGATGAGGGTTTTTGGTTGTGTGGCTTCTTTGAGAAGACATCTGCTCTTTTTATAGACCCAAGGCGGTGCATTAATGTGAGTAAACGTTTCATTTCAAACGTTCCATTGAATGCTTTATTCATTTCCCATAATGGATACTACCTCTGGCGGACCCGATAAAGTGTTCAGGTATCGGATCTGGAACAAAAAGATTTCTTTGTTTCGGAAACTAAAAGTCCAAAAGGACTGAAAAATTTTCAGTACTTTTCAGAAGACATTTTTCCTTTGTATGCTTTGAACATTTTTTATGGAAATGCTTCGCTACCCAATTTTTAACGTACTGGAATGTTTCTAATTGGGTTATGGTTTGATCGAAACCGTGTTTTAGACTAAAACTTCGATTCTAATCGGAGTGACAGTCTGACCGAGTTCCGACTCTGGTCGCAATTTAATTCTGACCGCGGCCCTAAAATTGATCGCGGTATCAGGGCAGGTCGCAATGCTTTTGGAAGCATGATTTTGATCGCAAAACTAAAGTTTCCTGTGTATGAGTGGTCGCGAACATAAAGTTTATGGCCATATTTTCGCACAGAAGATGTGAAGAATATTCATGAGAAATAAGAAACTTTTATTTCTTACATTCTTTACATACAAAAGGGATACAGTCGATCAAAACGTCGACTTGCTCCGAAAGAAGTTTACAAAGTTCCCCAAGGGACATGTTGTTGTCAGTAGGATCTACACTGGCAACTCCCAGGGAACTAGCAACTACCCTAAGTCTATCTACATCGTCCCTAACAACAGACGCACTATTGTTCCTAATCAAGTCAGAGAGTTCTCGCTGTTGTTGAGCATAGTCCCTCTCTCGACGGAAATGGTGCGCCTCTTCCCGGGATCGATCAAGACATTCTGCTAGACGCAGAATCTTCGAGGTCATCTCCTCGGTCTTCTTCTACAGGGCATTCTTCTCCTCCAGAAGAGTCTGTCTGGAAGGAAGAGATGGAGCAGCAGAAGGCTGATCGCTGGAGCCTCCAACTTCCTACATTTTGCAAAAGTTAGTTGTACTAACTATAATTATCAGCAAAAGGGGAGAAGAATTGTTACCTGTCCCGGTGCATAACCCGTTGACATACCCATCTTGGGAGGAGCATCATCAGAGGGTGGAAGTGCAACCTTCCCATCAGAAGATTGCTTCGCCAACCCAATATGGCAATCATCTGATCGAGGGATAGTCACCGCTTGCCGACCAGAATGTTGATCACCCAAAAGGATGGGAGAATTGGATGTGATGGGATCTTTCTCCAAGGACAAAGGCCTAACTTGCCGAGAGGCATGAACGGGGAGGGTCAAAGGAACTGAAGGAAGAAAGAAACTTGATACATTCTTCACCTTTGTTCCACTGGAAGATCCTTCGTCAACCTTGGGTTTCTTCCTTAAGGGAGACAGGACTTCAATCGTTTGAGGCCCTTGTTTGACAACTTTCTCTTCATCACTCTCAATCTCGATGATATCGTGATCTGCCATTGGGAGGAGTATGTGAAAAGGAAGAAGGCGGGATAACAAGAAAAGGACTTAGGCGTGGAGGGAAATTGTGGAGTTTTACAAATCCAGGAGCCTGGTATTTATAGCCGCCTGGGTGACGGTTTGCATTCCAGACGCCTCGGGTTTTGTCAAAGCATTTACAATTTTACCTCGAGATAAAAACAGTTCTACAGCATTATCATTGCCCGTCACATAATGTCAGAACCCGTCTTGGGAAACCAACCGTTTTCACTTAGTGCGCCACTAAGTGGAAGAATTGAAGAGTCGGGTTAAAAATCCAATGCATGGTCTTAAAATTCGAAATAAACACGTCTCTTCGTTTTCTTCGAATTTGGGGGCTAGCTGACGAGGATTGTCACCCGGGTCACTTCTAATAAACTTTTAGTTCAAGACAGGTTCAAACCAGACATGTATCCGGCGATGCGAACTCAAGCTATTCTGAGGGGCATCACCATGAGGTCGCAAGCTTTACGCGATCAGGTCGCGGGTTTCGTGCGATCAAGCCGACAGCCTTGTGCGGTCAGAAGTTCGTATGCTATACGCGGACTGGATATCAGGGATGTTGCGCGGTCAGCCCACATTCCGCGGTCAGAACATTCTCGACCAGGGTGCTTGGAGTTTATTCGATTATCCTTATATCAGGATATTCCAAACATCCCGAAGATTCCTCCACGTTGAAGACCAACCGTCAGAGGTTAATATATGCAGTTATTCATGATTAACACGTGTTAATAACCTCCGTGGAAGTTAACAGCGGTTTTCCAGAAACCGCATTCAACCGTTTGATGCAGTTTTCTTCATATGGCACCTTTTCGACCAGTATAAAAGGGTGGCAAAGTACATCAAACGAGGGATCCAAGACATTTGGAAGAACAAGACCCCTGATACAAGTGAGATACAACGTATCTCAACCATTCAAATAGCCAAGTCTACGGCTTAGATTAGACAATATTCACAAGTCTCCTAGAGCTTCTTTTTTGTATACTTATATAGGAAAAACTTTCGCCTGTGAAGGTTTCTTCCCGCTAGTTTGTAAACCTTTATCACATATAGAGAAATTCTAACAGGACGTAGGGCTTTTACTCCCACCATCGAGGGCCCGAACCTGTATAAATCTCTCTGTGCTCCTGTTCACCATTGTTCTACATACCTTCCCGGAGGGTCATCTTGAAAGGTCTCACAATTACAAATTTTGCATAAGTTCGGCTGAGGACCCCGAGTCCGAATCGTCGACAGAACCGTTCAACTAGTTGAATTGTTCCACTTATTTTTCTCCTTGGGCACGACAAGCCCTAACCCGTAACCTCCATTGATGGCCGCCGCAAATCCATCGACGGCCACTAGTTTCTCTGGTGAATTAGTATATGATGATGAATCTGCATGTAAGAGCCACCAATACCAATCGGACGGGTAGCAGTAATATTAGAAACATGACCAAATGATTGAATAAAATGTTTTTCATATTTGGTTTTATCTTATTTTCAATGTTAGTATTTAAGAAAATGATATATTATGGTATTATGGTGTATATATATATCTGTGGATGTTCAAAGAACATTGAGACTATTACAGTCGGTCCTGACATTAAAACCGTTTGTAATGTTACTATCAGACACGGTTTTGAGTTAAAAACCGTCTTGATTGCAGAAGTATTTTCTTGTTAACATTTTCACACAGAGAACATCATTTGATGATTATCAGTTATACATAATCATTCGAAAAGCCAGATATATAAGGAAAAAAATTTCTTATTTCTTACAATCTTTGCATACATAAGGGATACAAGTGACCAAAGCGTCGACCTGATCTGAAAGTAATTTACAAAGTTCTCCTAGGGACGTATTGGCATCAGTAGGATCTACACTGGCCGCCCCAAGAGAACTAGCAATAGCTCTAAGCCTATCTACATCATCTCTCAACAAAGGAGTGCAGCTGTTCCTTATTGTATCGGAGAGTTCTCGCTGCTGCCGAGCGTAATCTCTCTCCGACCGAAACCTGCGTGCTTCTTCGCGAGAACCCTCATAGCACTCTACCAAGTGCAGAATGGCAGAAGACATCTCAGAACGCTTCTCCAGCGCCTCCTTTTCTTCTTGGAGAGTTCTGCACAAGGCAGCTTTCTCCTCCTACACATGCATGGGTTAGTTTTGAAAGACATAACGACTAGCAGAGAGGGTGAAGATGACTGCCAAGCTTCGGAGTGGATTTGGATGTGGAAGTGTGCGACTTACCCTAGAAAGTTGATCATCCAAGAAAAGCTGATGATCCAAAGGTGTTGAAGAGGGGATATTGGAAGGATTGTTGTGGATCTCCAAAGGTGGAGTCGATGCAACTGAAGGGGTTGCAAGGGGCAATGTGGCAACACAGGCCTCAGCACCCTCTAGACTCTTCACTGCAACTCCACTGGAGGATCTTTCATCATTTCTGAGTCTCTTCTTTGGAGGGAGCATTTCCTCAGGCACCTGTGGATTTCGAAATGCATTTGTTTGAAGGTAATCAAGTCATAAAAGAAAGATCTGCATTAGAGTTTCAAAGAGGACTTACTTTCTAAAGATCCTGATCGAGTTCATTCCTTATCTCTTCCTCATCACTCTCAATTTCAATAACCTCATTGGAATCTTGGCTCGCCATCAAGGTGGGGAGTTGAGGAGGGACTAAAGATAGGGATTTAGGAGCAGAATTCCTAAAAGACTTACCCAAGAATTTGTAAGTTTTAAGGATTGAAGAGCCTCGCTATTTATAGAACCAGAAGGTGACGGTTCATATGCGCGGGTGCCTCGAGTTTTAAAAAGCGCACTACTGGTTTTCAAGGTCAATAAATTCATGATTATTTCTCGGGAGATAAACTGCCACACGGCAGAACAGTGCCCACTTAAGAAGTTGAAGCGTCAGGTTACATAATTCGATGCAAATTAAATTTGAAGTAAATAATTAAGTCTCTTCATCTGTGCAGTTACCATGTGCGGTTATTGTAACATCCCAGTTTTTGCTACCCTTTTTGCTTGCTAGCCAGCATATCCTCATTGGATTCTCAGATGTCTCAACCCCATTTTGAACTCTTATCTCAAATTCATGATCTTAGGTATGCCACTACCTTGACCTAAAAAGTTGGCAACTAAACTCCACCTTTCAGATCATTTTCGCTTTTTAGTCCAAAAGTATTTCAGATTAGTCCTTTTCAGAATTGTTAGAAGCCCAAAAAGACTAAAAGTCTCAGACCACCTCCAAATTCTGATCTGATCCAATGATTGTCTTCCTTTTACTTTTCTGAACATTGTTCCCTTCTGGAAGAATTCTAAAATCTTAACCGAAACCCTAGTTTCAGCCTCGCCAAAGTTTCAAACCCTAATTACCCTGTTTACCCTATTTTCGATTTTTGTCAAAACCACCAGATCTTATCGGATTTTACCATTCTTCTTGCTAGATGAGTTCAAGTGATTTAGTGATACTTATCTGCAAAATCAGATCTCAAATCAGCCCTCCAAATCCCCAAAATTGCAAACAGGCCCAAAATCCCGAACAAATCCTTACATATCGTCCAAATCTTCGCGGATTAGTCCCTGGCCCCTTTTTCGACCTCGACCAGGGCTGAGCCCGTGTGCGACCACGACTAGAGACCACCTCGATCGCGACCACTGCCGTTCGCCGTGAACAGCCGCCGCAATCTTCACCGCCGGCCAGCTTTTGTCTTCACCAACGGTCGTATCCTACGTGTCCGCACGTGGTGTTCGCGTCGGGCCAAAGCCCTGCACCGTGGCGACGACAGGTGACCGCTAGCAACGCCGTTCGCGCGCGCGTGCCTGCTGTTGTCAGAGCTTTTTTGCCACTTCGCCGCCATGCCGAAGCCTCCCACCCCGTCGTTCTGCCCAAGCCGGATTTGATGCGATTTTCCCCTCTGGCAGAGCCACCGCCGCGTCCCAACGCCGTCTCGATCTTGCTCCAGCGCCAGTCAAGCATCTCCCTCTCGATTGCTTGAACTTTCGAGGACCCCAGCCGCTGGCTATATAAACCCTCCCCCTCGCCCAGAGCTCTTCACACCACACCACTCCAGCAACCTCATAGCTTTAGCTCTCGTGTTCACCTTCTTCTTCCCCGACGAGCTACCTGAGGAGCTCTCGCCGCCAGCTCAAGCCACTGCCTCCCTCTCCAATCCAAGTTCACTAGTAAGTTCCCCTCACCCTCCTCTCTGTATCATAGCGCTTAATTGGACCCCGGCGAACCCTAGCGCCGGTGACCACCAGATTTCCCCTTTTCCCCTGTTCCTCCAATGCTGAGTGATTTAAACCGAATTGGTCTTCGTGCTAATAGAACTAAGTGATCAGTGAGCTAAGTAGAGTAAGCCTATAAGATCGAAACCTTCAATTTTGCCCAGATCGAAGAACCCCCAATTTGGGATTTCATCAGTTCACTGGAGCTCGTCGCCGAGCTTCTCCGGTGATCCTCTAGCCAAATTGACCTCCCCAGTAGCCTTCTATTGTCCCCAGGATGCTTCACAAGCTTGGAATCGAGCTCAAATGCCTTAAATCAAAAACGCCCAATAGATTCACCCCTCTGCCCTAGTTTTTGACAGTGTTAGTGCAGTGTCAGTGCATGTCAGTCACTGGCATTAGCCTTGTTTAACCCTTTCTATTTGAGCAATTGAAATGCCACTTTGTCCACTAAGCTCCTGGAGCCATGTTCTACAATATTCTCTACTGTCATATCTCCAGAAAACCCACCTAGAGCCAACTTAGGGCCATGTCTAGCCGTGGACCGAGTGTCAGCCTTTCGACGTTCAAGTCCTTTTGAGCCCATCTCTTCAATCAAAACCCAAGTGACTTTGTCCAAACCTTTCCCCTTGCATGCATGATATATTTACTTATTATTTTCTAGTGTAACTATTTCTGTATGCTTATATGGTGTGTATGTATTATTTGTATACGCCGTGGAACCAGAGGTTGAAGGAGCGGAAGAGATCTTTGAAGAATCGTCTAAGCAACTAGACCCCTCACTGCAAGGAAAGTCTCAAACCCTTGATCATGTCTCGCCTATTATTTTAAGATAAAGTATGTTGGTTGTATTCAAGTATATGCATGCCTTACATTCAAATGAGAATTATATTTAAATAAAGTGGTAGATATGACCTAAATAATTGTAAAGCCCCTCTTATGATTGAATATCCATGCACCCTTGTCACCCTAGAATATCATGCTTAGGCTATGCTTATACTCAAGGTTATATGTTAGATGCTAAATGGTCACATGTGAGAAATGTATATTCAAAACCCTTTTTGTGAAAGAAAATGTGATTGGAATCGATAGTGAGGATGGTTTGATTGGTTGGTGCTGTGTGCGCACTGGGAATGTGAAAGACTTTTTCATGCCGCATGGAAGAACAACACAAGGTTCTCGTCCTTATGAATCTTTAGTGAGGAGTACCCACAATAGTATGGGACCTATAGAAAGCATCTTACATTTGTATTAGTGATTTCCTCAGGCTCCAACTCAACTCAACTCAACTCAACTCAACTCAACTGAGTTGAGTTGATTTGCATTGATGAGTTGAGTTTGAGCCAGAAGAGATCACCAAGACAAATGTAACTCAACGCCAGTTCCAGCTCCTCGAGCGTCTCTGAACTGAACTCCTATGGTTAAGTCAAACGTGGTTCATACATTTGCTGTTTCAGATGAATGGATTTGTGATGTATCAGGTCTAACTTGTAGTTGGTAGTTACATTTGTTGTTTGATTGCAAAGGTTCTCTTTCAGATGTGAGTTTTGTAATATACATCGAATGTGTGAATTGGTGTATTTGTATTGGTGTATATTTGTGTATTTGTATTGCTATTTGGAACATGTACTTGAATATGTGAATTGGTGTATTTGTATATTTGTATTGGTGTATATTTGTGTATTTGTATTGTTGTTTCAGACATATACTTCAATGTGTGAACTGGCGTATTTTTGTAGAACTATCGCAAAAATATCACAGACAGTTATCATATCAGAACCGTGTGTAATACAACACTATTACAGATGGTTTTGTGATAAAAACTGTCTGTGATAGAACTATTACAGACGGTTTTTAAATCAGAACCATCTGACTTCAAACGGTGATATAACAGATGGTTTTTACCTCCAAACCATCTGTGATACAACAATCACAGACGGTTTTTAAATCACAATCGTCTGTGATATTCCAAGAACGTGCTGGAAAATTGGAAAATTGACATAAGAACAAATTTTTAATTAATTTTTTGTCATCATTAATGAAAAACAAGCTATTTATAGAATTTCCAAGGCGATGCTTCATGTTGCCAGGCTAGGGCGCCACACGAACATCAGAACCCAAAATGACACAACACACTGTTGAGAATTTGAAGCGTCGATCACTATTGGGACTATCACAGTCGGTCCTTACATAAAAACCGTCTGTAATATGACTATCACAGACGGTTTTGAGTTAAAAACCGTCTGTGATATTAAAAGAATGTTGAGAATTTGAAGCATCGGTCACTATTGGGACTATCAAAGTTGATCCTTACATAAAAACCGTCTGTAATGTGACTATCACAGACGTTTTTTTACCTCAGAATTGTCTGTGATATTCAAAGCACGTTGAGAACTCGAAGTGTCGGACACTTTTGGGACTATCCAACCAAATAGGCCCAACTTCTATATTGTTTCTAAATTTTTGTTCGCGATAAAAAATATGTTGCACCACACTCGCGTTTGGCATGCCACAATGCCATCCAGCCAAATAAGCCCAACTTATATATTCTTTCTATATTATTTGCATGGGACCTGCGACTTCTATATTGTTTCTATATTATTTGCAGGGCTCTAAAGGACTACCCTCACGCGCCAAAGATTGCCGCTTCTGTGTATATGATCACGATATTCATTCCTTGATCGTACACAGTGCACATACCTTTGTATGGTCGAATGTTTGCCAAAAGCTAAAGAAAGATAAAGAAAGAGGGAAGATAGCATGCAGTCCAAGAACGTGCTGGAAAATTAGAAAATTGACATAAGAACAAATTTTTCATTAATTTTTTCATCACTTACAAAAAAAGTAAAAATACAAAATGCTAGGTCAAGGAGTGGTCTTAGCCCTGGCTGCATCTAGAATAAAGTCAGTTTGACTTGCAGGCAGGACGCAGGACTCCTCCAGCGACAAGTTGTCCTTCTTAGGATCAACTACTACGGCGTCGAGAAGACCTGCAACCTCCCTCAGCTTCGCAATGGTATCCTTCATAGTCAAACCGCAGCCAGCGATGGTCATATCCGCGGCTTGCTTCTTCTCGCGAATTGTCACCATCCGTCTTCATGCGCTGAATGCGCTGGAAGAGATCGTCCAGGTCAAGCCGTAGCTGAGTGTGCTTCTCCGTATGGAGCATGTGCTCCTCTTGGAGGGCCCTTAGCTTGGCTTTCACCTTGCCCGAGTCTTCCACGGCTCCCCTTCCCTGTGCAAATCAACAGGTCAAGAATGTACTGAACAGGGATTAGCAATACAGGGGTAAGTCCAAAAGATTGAGAGTTCTTACCGGGGAGGGCGAGGCTGACGATGCCATTGAGGATGCCATTGGCGCAGAGAAGCTAAGGAGTCAAACAGTTTGAGAATTATAAAAACTTGTAAAGTAAATAGCAATTATTCCACTATCAAGCTATTTATAGAATTTCCAAGGTGACGCTTCGTGTTCGCCTAGGCGCCGCGCGAAGATTGGAGACCGAAATGAACACAGTTGAGAATTCGAAGCGCCAGCACTGTTTAGAACAGTCGGTTCTGATATTAGTACCGTACCTAATACTACACTATCGCAGTCGGTTCTGAGTTCAGAACCGATTGTATATATTATAGTCGGTTTTGATAACGGAACCGTCTGTGATATTCTAGTTATCACAGATGGTTCTTAGTTGAGAACCGATTGTATCTATCACAGTCGGGTTTTAGTTTAAAACCGTCTGTGATAAGTAGACTATTACAGACAGTTTTGTGTTCAGAACCGTCTGGTTGACTATCACAGTTGGTTTTGACATCAAAACCGACTATGATAACTTAACATATTCTCCCGATAGGCCTTTGCAGACGGTGTTCCATTGAAAAGTTAATAACCGTCTGTGATGTGCCATCCTGGATGTCTATTTCTGTGGTAGTGCCAGTAAAATCCCTGTCGGAAAGCTTTTCCAACCAGCTTCCGATAAGAGGCGTGTGCACAACACACACCATCATGAATTTCTTTCAAGAGGGATTTACCTTCCTCCTGAGATATACAACGCATGAATACTCCTTGAGTACTTTCCTATATAAAATTCCATCAATGATTTTATATAGTCGCGCCTTTCGAACTAACCGATCACTTTTGGTTTCATCCTTGGGCAAGGTCCCATGTTCAAGATAGATCCGCAATGGATGGGTCCAATCCTCTTCATGTCCAAGGTCAACGACGTGAATTGTCACCAAGTCATTCTCGACTGAAGCCATGATCGAAAGGTGTTTTAAGTGTTCAACGAACACTCCTGCCAGAGCGGATGTGCGTGAGGACCCAATATTTGATAATTGGTCTGTGAGTATGTTATCCTTTTGCAGGACATATTGGACTTTGAAATGACTGAAGTGTTTTTCCAATTTCCTCACTTCCCCCAGGTAATGAGCCAATTTCTCATCGGATGTGTTGTACTCCTTGTTTACCTGGTTTATGACTAGCTGTGAGTCTCCCCTCACCACTAATCGACAGACTTCGTGGAATTTACCGCTCAAAGCCCTACAAGAAGACCTTCATACTCTGCTACATTGTTGGTCGTAACAAAGTGTAATTGAATGACATACTTGAGTTGTTCACCCTAAGGTGTGATTAAGACCACTCCAGCCCTGAATTATTGAAAACTACGAGAACCGTCAAAATACATCGTCCAATGGTCGGTGCATTGTAAATCTTTAGATTCTTCTGCAGGAGGGTCGGGATTAGTCCATTCAACCACAAAATATGCAAGAATTTGATATTTAACTGCAATACGAGGGGTGAAATGGATATCAAATGCTCCAAGTTCCACCACCCACTTCGCAATGCGACCAGATTTCTCCGGATTTCGGATAATATCTCCCAATGGGAAGGATGAAGGCACAGTAATTTTATGTGCTTGAAAGTAATGTCGTAGTTTACAGGAAGCCATCAGAAGTGCGTAAAGTAACTTCTAGACATCAGGGTAACGCTCCTTTGGTCTATGAAGTACTTCACTTACGTAGTAGATTGGTTGCTATACACCTTCTCTCTCCGCGACCAGAACTGCACTGACCGCGTGAGGAGTGGCTGCCAGATAAAGGAGTAATGGCTCCCCCATATTCGGAGAGACCAGTACTGGTGGACTGGATAAATATGCTTTGACCTCCTGAAAGGCTTTTTCGGCTTCATCTGACCAGGTAAAACCATTGTGCTTGCGAAGAGCCTTAACGAAAGGCAATCTGCGTTCGCCTAGTCGCGATATGAAACGGCTTAGAGCCACCATGCGACCTGTTAGGCTCTGGACATCCTTCATATTCGAAGGAGATCTCATTTGGTCAATGGCCTTGATTTTATCAGAATTAACCTCGATACCTCTCGAACAAACAAGGAAACTCAAAAGTATACCAGAAGAAACCCTGAAGGAACATTTTTTCAGGATTCAACTTTATACCATGCTTGTTCAAATTACAAAAGGTTTCAGCAAGATCATCTATGTGATTAGAGCTTTTCAAGCTCTTTACAACCAGATCATCGACGTAAGCCTCTAAATTACGCCCCAATTGGGAAAGAAAGGTCTTTTGTATCAAGCGCTGGTACGTGGAACCAGCGTTCTTGAGACCAAATGGCATTCTGATGTAGCAATAGGTGCCAAATGGTGTGATGAAGGCAGTTTTATCTTCATCTTTTTCTACCATATTAATTTGATGGTACCCTGAGTAAGCATCCAGGAAGCTCATCAGTTCGCAACCCACTGTAGAATTGACCAACTGATTGATGCGAGGAAGGGGAAAATCATCCTTCTGGCAGGCACTGTTTAGGCTGGTGTAATCGACGCACATACGCCACTTACCATTTGACTTTAGGACCATGACCGGGTGTAGGGAACCACCGCCCCGTATTGAACACCATGATACGGAACAGCGGCCCCCATTGCAACTTCCCAGGATTCAGTTGCAAACCAGAAATGAGTACCACAACTAGCAAGATACATAAATAGTTCATAAAACATTATAAGTTCACAGCCGATAATGGCATTAGGGCCTTACATAAGTTAGCACAAACAGGTACAAAATAACCTTTCATTTTTTAGCAAAACACGGAAGGAGCAGAACTCTACTCTTCTCCCACAGTCGCTTGACCGAAGTACGTGACGCCTAGAAACTTGGATTATACTCGAAGTCTTCAAAGGTCTTAGGCTCATACTCATGTGAGCCCAAGTCACTTGGTTCTTCAACCTCTAGTGGAGTGATTCAGTCACGGGTGAGTACAGGATACTCAGCAAATTACCACTTAACAAATGCAAGTATATATAACATGACAGGGAATTCAAAGAAGGTATTTGAGGTTCTTTTCCAAACCTTTTTCACACCCTAACAGTTGATAATCATGAAAAGCATTGAAAACAATTCTTTGAAAACTTACCTTACATAGTAGTTCAAGAGTGAAGAAACTTAAGTCAATTGATAAAACAATTCATTCAAAACTACTTGTGCCTTGCAACATGGATTAAACCCATTGACCATAACATACTCCTAAAACAGGGAGTACGGAGTATTTAAATACATTTTAAACTCTGCAGTGGGGTACCACTTTACCCACAAGATTCCTCAACTTACCACTGTTGACCACGACCATAGGTTTTAGCTCAATCACGCTGCTTTAAGCATATGAGTCTCCTATGCCAGGTTTGATCACGCTTCTTTAAGCGCACCACTGAGTTGAGAATAACACGCTTTTCACCCTGCCTTGCTATTATACTAGCTCTGCCCTATAAGAGGTTCACCACCGGGTAGTGCCTCAGGAATTTCACCGCCGGATGGGGTTCCTAATACAGTTGTGAAGCATTGTACGGATCTTCCCTCTCATACCTTCACCCTAACCCTCACTCAATATTGGCCCGCAGTAGGAGGGATCTTCCCTCTCCTCCAATAGTGAGCGAACACGAGGGGTATGTGCTGGGAACCACATCCAACACGCGTGCACGGGAACCACATCCACCACGAATCTCAGACGAGTCCGCTGGGATCTTCCCAAACCATCCGTGTAAAGTGCTGTCAAGAGGGATCCCCCCTCACTGACCTTGTGCAAGATTAGTGCATCTTTATTAAATTATTATTGACACTTTGCAGAGCTAGGACAATAGTTCGGCAAGGATACTTGGTCATGCCCGTCCCATACCAGGCTTGTGGAGGTACGTTAACATGCTACTGAATGTTTAGCACAAATTGGTTGGTCCTTAACTATTCAAGAGAGGAGTCCATTTTACTTCTCTTTATTCACAATGATCACAACATTATCATGTTACCATAAGTAAAAACTCACATAATTTACCTCTCCTCTCTAGAATAGACATTTTTAAAAGACATCAATAGTTTTTGAAAACCATTTTACTTGTTCATGTGGATAATTCATACTACCATTATAGCTTAACCTTGGGCATCAAGGATGTTGTGCATGGCTTGAGAATCAAGAATGGCTTGTCAATGTGGGACAATAGCTAAGTAGGTATATTCAAACATACACGAATTTACTCATATAACATGCATAGTATTTACAAAACAAAATACTTAACTAATTTGAAAGCATAGGATCAACATGATCAAGGAGATGGTGACTTGCCTTGATTTCCCGCGACAAAATCTTTTGCAACATCTTCTATTGGCTGCTCCTCGATCTCGGAATGAGCGGTTTCTAAACACAATAAGAACACCGAATCAATCAAACATGCATGACTATAAAATGCAAGTTCTAAATCCTAATAAGTCTAGGTACTGTAGTCCAAGAATTGGATTCGATTAAGGTTGAAATGCTGAAGTTTTGAAAACAGAGTATTTAGGGTAAAAAAATGAATAGTAACCGTTTTCGAAAACGGCTAAGAGTGTTGAAATAGGGTTTTAGGATTGGAATTTGAATTAATGGCAGAAGGAGAATATGCGTTAGGGTTATTCAGTGGTAGGATGGTCCAGACAGATTTAGGTTTGGAGTTCGGATGAAGAAAACTCACATTTGGCGAGGTTTTAGGGTGAGAAATTGATTCGAAAATGATGGAAATGAGATCCAAGGTTTGGATCTGAAAGGAAATTATACATCTGGAAGGTTTGGGTAGAGATGAACCTAATGGCATAGATAGATCTTTGATCAAAAGCCTCTACGTTGGATTTGACAAGATCAAGCCAATGGCACAATACTGCCTAATACAGCAAAACAAAGATCTGGACATCGGATGGAAAAACAAATCACAGATCCTTGAAGAAAACGATGAGACGAACAAAACGACGTGATCAGATTTTGAATCAGAGCATCCTAACGCTGAGAATGACGTTGCATGTCACTAACACAGACACACAGACACACATGCACACTGTAGCAGTGTCAAGGGCTGGCACTGGACACGGCCATTGGCACAGGCCGCGCACCAGCACGCCGGCGGCTAGCCGGACCATGACTGGGGCTGAGCTTCAGAGGCTGTGGAGCTTGGACAAAGAGGAAAACGAAGGACAAAGTTGGCGAAGGCGACGCTCGGCCGATGAGCTCCAGATCGGCGACGAAGTCCACACGGCGACGGCCGGTGACAAAAACGACAGCGAAGCAACCAAAAACGGCAACAAGAATGTCTAGAAGTATCCTGGAGGTATGAGGAAGGTAATGGTGGGGCTGGATTGGCAGGCAAAGTAGCCAAGACGGCTCTCCATGGCGAGACGGCACGGCGCACTGCATGCCGCGACCAGGACGACGGTGACAGCTAGCTGGAGACAATGAGGTGGTCGAAGGGGCTCGGGAAGGCGATGAGGACAAGCTGGAGATGGTGAAACACGAAGTAATCGAAGAATGGCGGCCGGGATCAAGGAAACCTCCACGGCGGCTGAAAACAAGGAAGAAAAGAAGGTCGACGGCGAATCTCCGGCGAACGACCCCGAGCAAAGCTGAAACTTAACAGGAACACGATTAGAAGCAAGGCGAACCTGGTGGCATGAATAGATCTTGAAGCGCACGGCCAGAGTGACTAGACGTCAACGGTGACCGACGGTGACAAGACATTCATGCAACGAAAATGGAGCTCCGACGACCAAATGGCCGGACTCCAGTGGGGAAAAACACTCAAGGAAGTGAGGCAAGCACTAGATACATACCAAGACAAGAAGACGGCGGCCGAAGCTGAGAGAACGACGACGAATGCCACGGGTGCCGGCTCTGGAGCGCGCTCTGGCCTGCTGACAGAGTAGCAGAGAGCTTCAAAATGTCATTTTATGTGCGAAAAATGCATGGAATGCAAAATTTTCAAAGACAAATGTTTTCCAAGTGTAAGAACTACTAACCTACTGATCCCAAGGAGTTTGATTGGAATTTGGGTATTTCTTTTGATAATGAAGTTTGGTCTTCTCTCCTTTCTGGTGTGACTTTTGATTGTGTCAGAGACTCCAATGAATTCTTTCTTACTCTCTTCATTAGACGTTCAGCGTTCAGGCCTTCTATGAGGGTGATTGCTGATATTTTAGCTGCTCACTTTGGGAGTGAGGCAAAATTACTCAATGTGGTTCATTTCTCTGATTTTGGTTTTCGTTTCTCGGTGGCTAATAAGAAAGTTGATTTCAAAATTCTCCATTCTGCTGAGATCGTTCATGAAAAGTTCTCCTTATCTTTCTTTCTTTGGAGAGATGGTGGCCCTAATTGGCAAGCTGAGTATGTCAGGTGGACTTCTGAGCAAGCCAAGGAATGGATTCTTGTTAAAAATAGATCCTCAACTCGGATTTCTACTCAGGTAGGTAAAAGGAAAGGTCTGGAGGTTAGACAAATTTGGTTGAAAAAGGATCCTATTGGGGTTTCGACCAATTCTTCCTTTCTTGTTCGACAAGCTGTTCATGAGGATGTTTCGACCAAAGGTTTGGTTCACTCTCGAAAAGTTGTTCGTGAGGCTGATTCGGCCAAAGGTTTGGTTCCCATTCGACAAGTTGGCAGTTGGATTCTTTCGAGCTTGGCTGCGGTCCCTAGTCGTAAGGTATTTTCAAGCAAGCCTTCATTTCATTTTCTGCAAGACGAGTCTGCTAAGGGAGTTCAGGGGATTCATAAGTTTTCTTTTCGTGATGGTTGTCATTTTATTGATTTAAAATGTTTTAAGTGCCTTGCCCATGGGCATCTTAAAAGAGACTGTGTACCTCCTGTTAGATGTTTTATTTGCTTTAATTATGGGCATATTAGCAGTTTATGTTTCAAGGCCAAATGTAAACGCAAAATTTTCATCTGAAAGGATGTCTTCTCATTGGCCCGGTTTTCTAAACCTTCGGTTGGCATCCATGCCAAGCAGCCTATTAGTGGAGAGGTTAATGATTTTTCTTTTGGGTCTTTGAACTCTTCCTTTGGTATTCGTGCTGAGGATGACTTGCAAATGATTTTTGCTAAGAACTTCACTGGGTTTTTCAAGGAATTAGTGGCTGCTAGAGAAGGTTCGCATTCCTCTAAGTTTTTTAGTTCTTCTCCCTTGTGCATAAGTGAAGAGGATAATCAAGAGCTGCAGCAAGACGATATTGAAAGTGATCCGCATGGGGATGCTTTGGTTATTAAGAATCAAGAATTGCAAAATTGGCCTCCCTGGGTTCCTGTGGTTCAAGAATCATTGGATCTTTCTTTTTCTGAATCTAACAGCTCTTTGGGGTAGTCTGATGGTTTTTCTTCTTTGCAATCAACTGTAGTTTTCTCTGGTGCTAACCAATGGAAAATTTTCTCTTTCATGAGTCCACTGTCTTCGTGGACTTTTCATCAGAGGGGACTTAGTTCATCTTTGTGCTTTAATGTGTCTTGGACGCTATTCAATCCTGAAGCTTCAAAGGTTTCTTCCTCTGATCAAGTATGGGAGTTAGTCAAGAATGATAAGAAGGCTCTCCTTTTTCATTTGGGTGTTAAGCGTCGTTCTCAGAAAAAGCTGCCTGCTCCTATTTCAACATCAAGTCTCAGAAGAAGCCCTAGGTTGGCGGCAAAACATAAAGACTATCGTCCTGAGGTGACACCTCATCTTTCTTTTCCTATGGTTCAAGCTCTGGGCTTGGCTTGTGGCTTGTCGAACGATTTGTTATCTGCTGGACAGCTACTAGGGCCAATCATTAAAGAACTTGATGATTGATTTCTCCATGATGATATGTTTGGTTTTGATGGAAATTTTGTGGGTTTTGAGAACTTGGTTACTTTGGTGGTTGATAGAAGGCTTAGCTTATTTGTTTCAGTTGCTATTATGGTGGTTGTATGATGAATCTGACTATTGCAATGTTTGTAATAGTTTATTTTTGTATACTGTTTTCTTATAGGGCTCAAAACAATTACCATAATATTCTTAGTTGGAATATTAGAGGTTTGAATGCTTCTGACAAAAAGAGAGCTGTGTTTAACAAAGCTATGGAAGCTAAATGTGTCTTATCTGTCTTCAAGAAACTAAGTTGGAGGCAGTCGATTTATTTTTGGTTAAAAGTTGCTACCCAAAGAACTTTCTGGAGTTTGATTTTATTCCTTCCATTGGTAATTCTGGTGTCCTTCTTACTGTATGGAATTCAAAGCTATTTCGAGGTGAAGGAGTTTATAAAAACAGATTCTCTTTGACAGTTGAATTAGTGCACAAAAACAGATTCTGGTTTGACCTGGATTGTTACAAATATTTATGCTCCCTGCACTCCTCAAGGTAAACAAGAATTTTTGACATGGTTTCAAAGCATTTTGATGCCAGATAATTATAAATGGTTGGTTTTAGGTGACTTCAATCTTATGAGATCAAGTCACAACAGAAACAAAGGTCGAGCTAATGTAAATGAGATGGCTAGTTTTAATGCTACAATTAACCAACTTCAGCTAGAGGAGATCCCTTTTAAAGGGAGAAGCTTTACTTGGTTGAATATGCAATTTAATCCTCTTCTGGAAAAGCTTGACTGGTTTTTTGCTAATGGAGCTTGGATTGAAGTCTTTCCTAATACTATAGTCTCTCTGTTAAGTAAATCTATCTCTGATCATGCGCCTTGTGTGGTGAGAATTAATTCAAAGTTACCCTTGGGTCATATCTTTAGATTTGAGAATCATTGGGTAAATCGGTCAGGATTTATGGACTTGCTTTCTAAATCCTGGAATTCTATTAATGAAGAGAATAATATTGCAAAAGCAATTGTCAGTAAGTTCAGAGTGCTTCGTAAAGCTTTTAAGCTTAGGGGTAAGAAGATTAATCAAAGGAAAACTTGGATTGATAATTCCAATTTGATTATTGCTCTGCTAGATGGTTTGGAAGAACAGAGATCTCTTAACTCTTTGGAATTCAAGTTTCATCTTTCTTTAAAAGCACACTTAAAATATCTTCTGAAAGTTGAGAATGAGTATTGGAGATAGAGAGGTAAATTTAGGTGGGAAAAGTTTGGTGATGAAAATACTAAGTTTTTTCATGCTGTGGCATCAAAAAATTTTTGAAGCAATTTTATTACCTCCTTATGTGATAATGCTGGAAGTAATATTGATAATCATCAAGATATGGTTGAACTTCTTTGGTCATCTTTTAAAGGCAAGATTGGGACTTCTAATTATCATTCTTGTGTTTTTTATTTAGAAGGAATTCTTAATGATTTTAAGGGAGATTTTTCTCAGATAGAAAGCCCTATTCTTCAGGGGGAATTGATAAGGTGACTTTTGATATGGCTTCTAACAAAAGTCCTGGTCCGGATGGATTTAATGGTTTATTTTATAAATCATGTTGGTTTTTCATTTTTGACCGATCACTCTTGTTAATAGTTCTATCAAGTTGATACGTAGATTCTTGCTTCCAGGCTTCAGGATGTGATTACTAATACTATTCATAAAAATCAGTATGGTTTTATTTGAAAGCGCTCTATTCAGGACTTTTTGGCTTGGACTTTTGAGTACATTCATACTTGTAAGGTCAAGAAGATTCCAACTGTTTTGCTTAAATTAGATTTTGAGAAAGCTTTTGACACTATTGAACATAATTCAATTCTGGAAGTCATGAGAGTTAGAGGATTTGGGAATAAGTGGTTATCATGGATTTCTTCTTTACTGAATTCAGGACCTTCTAATATTCTTCTCAATAATGTTCCTGGGAAAATTATTGACTTTAAAACAGGTGTCAGGCAAGGTGATCCTCTTTCTCCATTGTTGTTTGTGTTGGTTGCAGACTTGCTTCAAAGTATTTTGAATTTGGCTAAGAGGAAGGGTCTGTTGGAGCTTCCGATTAGTACTTTAACAAATCAAGACTTTCCTATCATTCAATATGCGGATGATACTCTTATTATTTTAAAATCTTCGTCTAAAGAAATTTTCTTAATAAAATCTCTTCTACAATCGTTTTCTTTATCAACAGGCCTAAAAGTGAACTTTGATAAGTCACTTTTAGACCCAATACATTGTGACATTGAAACAGGAACTAATTTGGCTGGAATTCTTGGGTGCAAAATGGGGTCTTTTCCATTTACTTATCTTGGTCTGCCTTTGGGTACTACGAGGCCAAAAATGGCTGATTTTGAAGGTTTAATTAATAGAATTGAGAAAAGGTTGACAGGATGGCACCTCTCTTTTCTTTCTCTTGGAGGAAGATTAACTCTTTTAAACTCAGTTTTATCATCCTTGCCGATGTTCTATATGAGTACGCTGAAGTTGCCGGAGAAGATTGTCAATAGAATTGATAAGATTAGAAGGGGTTTCTTTTGGAAGGGTCAAGTTGCTTGCGATGGAGGTAATTGCTTAGTCGCCTGGTCAAAAGTTTGTAGACCAAAAAAGAAAGGAGGTTTAGGGGTGCTAAATCTAAGAGCTCAAAACATGGCTTTATTAATTAAGTTCATTTACAAGTTTTTCAATCAAACGGACATCCCTTGGAATAATTTTGTTTGGGAAACTTATTATTCCAATAATCTTCCTCAATGGTCTGGATCGAAAGGATCTTTTTGGTGGAAAGATGCCTTGCATAATCTTTCATTCTTCCAAGGATTGTTCAAATGTGTAATTGGTAGTATAGGATCAAGAATGCCGACTAGAGGGGGTGACTAGGAGTCTTTTAAAAATTTTTTCCCCACTAAACAATTTCAACAAGATAATTGTGAAACCTAGATTATACAATGAGGCTTAAAACAATTTAATCAACTAGTTGCATTCAACCATATAAAATATTCCACCATACATGCAACACTAGTAAATTTAACAATTGTGTCAAGATGAATATAAAGCAAATAAGAAATACGCAATTGACACAATATTTTTACCGAGTTCTCGGAGACTCGCCCGATCTCCCCTACTCCTCGTTGAAGCGCTCACTCATGAGCCTCGCTTCTATATCCACGAAGGATATCTCACTAGGGTTACTCCTTCTCCACATCGGATAGGCGAGCACCACACCTTTCACAAGTTCTTGCCGGCCTCTCCGACAAACTTCAACCGGAGAGATCGCGACTCTCCTCCGACACCGTTTAGGCGAAGGCGATCGCCAAGAGTAACAAGTCGGATGCGCTCATTTGAACAAATCACGTGCTAGAAGCTCAAATATGCAAATGAATGCTCAACACTCTAGCACCAGCATGCAAATGGTGATTGAAGTGCACTAAGCACTAATAACTTCACCCAATTTGCTTCTTTCTCAAATCTACTCAAGATTTGGGCTCAAATCTAGCCTCTAAATGCAATATAGAAAATGCAATGACTTTGGCTAGCTTTTCAACAGTGTATGCGACTTCTTGAGCACCCCCAAATGCTGGCCAACACAAGGTATTTATAGCCTCAAAGGAAAACTAGCCGTTTCCAAAAATCGTGCCAAAATTGTATAGGCCGGACATTGTTTGGCCACTTCGGACATTGTCCAGCCAGTACAACTCAAACGACCGTTGCAAATGTGTCAGTGACCGTTGGGGGCCCAAATTGTAAAGGTCGGACATTGTCCGGCCTTCACCGGACAGAAGCACCAAACAAATCCAATTGTCTCTGTTAACACTCCAAAACAAGGCACAACAAGTTTGTATAGGCCGGACAATGTCCGGCCATACCGGACAATGTCCGGCCCGTCCCGAACAAAACCCTCCGGACAAATACAAACGTCTCTGGTGCATTTAAACGAAACCTCTCAAGTTTTATACAGTCCGGACATTGTCCGGCCACATCAGACAATGACCGGCCTTCTCTGGACAAAAGCACCAGACAAAAGTATTTGTCTCTGGTTTCGTTTAAATAAAAACCTCACAAGTTTTACATGGTCCGGACATTGTCCGGCCACATCGGACAATGTCTGGCCTTCTCCGGACAGATGCACTGGACAAATGCATTTGTCTCTGGTTTCATTTTGCCTAAGCCACAGATATTGCGTACTGGCCAAACATTGTCCGGCCAACACAGACACTATCTGGCCTATTCAAAACGAAAACAGGAACTTAACAATTTTACTCTAAACTTGATTTGGGTATTTGCACATACGTACTTCCTGTTTTCTCGCGGATGCACCAGCTGACTCTTAGCAGCGACCACGACCACACAGGTCGAACATCCGGTCGAAAAAAGGTGGTCGAGTGGATTTGGTCGAGCGTACGCAAGCGAGCCGAAGACTGGTACGACCAGTTCGAACTCCTACGACCACGACCAAACCCTAAACAGAAAACCGCCAAACCGGTGACACAATCACGACCATGTATGAAACAAAGATACGATCAGAATGTGCAAGTACAACCACGACCAGCTCTAGAAAATAAACCAATTTAAATAGCTGGCGATCAAGACTAAGTGCAGTTTTCAAAGCATTTCTCTAATGCACCACAAACTACATTTAGACTCTCTAGCAATGCAAGAGGCGATTAAACACTAGTGCAAGATGATATGAATGCATTTGAGCTTCCTCATTAGATAGATTCAAGCTACTAATTTCCGACCCCTCTTAATAGTACGATCAAACTAGAAAAAAGAAACCTATCAACCCTGTCTGTCTCCAAACACTCAGACCGGAAAAATCCTAAGAAAACAATCCTTAATCTTGGATTTTATCTTCGGTGAAGCTCGACCTCGTGAAGGTCAATCCCTTGAAGCTTGTCCTCCCAAAGCTCGACCTCGCTAAGCTTGACCTCGCTCGAGATGACTCATATCGACTTCACTCTCTTCACGCCCTTGCTTGCTTTCATCTCACGACCAATCTGAGACTACAACACATAACCTCAACGCATAACGTTAGTCTCATATATAGGTCGTCATTAATCACCACAAAAGAAACTACTCTACACAAGAGTTAGCTCAACAGTTTCTCTTTCTGGTGAAATGACAAAACCATATTCAACAAATAAGAAATGAATATGAAATGAAATACATAACCATATAGAGTCGTAGATGATAAATGCATACGCACACGATCTATACTGCACAGGTCATGATGCCAATCAGATCAGATGATCATTGTGATGAGCTCCCCCTCAATATATGCATCGATGTCAAAACCTCAATAAGGAGCCATCAAACTTCAGGATTTATCTTATGACAAATCGATTCTCACTTAGCACAAGATGGATGCAACCACCGAGCTCCCCTTCTACATATGCATCAATATTAAACCCACAACTAAGGAAACATCCATTTCAGAGTTTATCGATCCTCAATTCATTTTACTTGTGCTAAATCAAGATTTATCTAAGTTGTCATTTAATCCTCGAAGCTGTCATTATCCAGATCAATATTAATCATTATGAATTTATCCAAATCGTCATTAATCATCAAAACCTAGATGTCTTAGATCGACCTAGATCCAACAATCTCTCCCTTTTTGATGATTAATGACAACCAACTTTATAATTTCAATAAATCCAAAATAGATTCGTCAGCTCCCCCTCAATATATGCAATAGTATATCGGAACTGAGCAAAGCATTTAATCATATGAGTTTAAGAGATATAAATGATAATTGAGCACAAGTTCAATCAAGTCATCTTCCAAAACATCAACTATCTTGATTTTCTCCAAATCATTTGCCTCTCCCAACTATCAATATTAATGATATCAAATAATATCTCTGTCCAAATATCATTTATCAATCTCAAATAACTCCTCTCATCTCTCTCAGATATCAATATCAAATATAGCAAATACCAAATGATACCTATCTCTCCCCCTTTGTCAATTAACTTAACTATCTCTAGTCTCTTCCAAACTCTCTCAAAATATCTCCCCCTAAAGCTTATCTCTAAACACTCTCTCTCAAACACTATCTCTCCCCCTTTGTCATCAAGCACAAAAAGGAAGGACTGAGAACTTAAATTTTGATAAGCAATATTTTTGAAGGGATGAAATTTTATATGAAATGGTTTTTATGCAAAGGCATGATCTCAAGAAGGTTTGTTGCAAGTGATTTTGGAAAACACATCCAAAGTATGGAGAAGATATCCAAACAATCAACATACAGTGAGTATATCGATGACATTTATATCGATGACATTTAATCCATTTTCAATCATTCAAGATCTACATGCCTCTAATAGTTTGATGTGAACATATCTGCTAGATGCATATTTGCCATATCATGATTGATCTCTAAATCTCTTTATGCCACAAAGTCTCTTATACAATGATGTCGTATATCAATATACTCTAACCAAGAGTTTTGAATCAAATTATTCATCATCTTTACGACACTTTCAATATTTCATAAGAGTGGCATATATTCGAAAGCAATTCTATAATCCAATGTTTCATCCATAAGAAGTTAAGCATAACAACGATCAGATGTATTCTTTCGATCTATCTTGCAAGTCAAAAGATCTGAATCCAAATAATCAAGTAATTCAATATTTGTACTTTTGGATATCAAGGATCTATCTAGGATTACATTTCAATTACCTAAGAATGCATTTAATGGCAATCATATGACATGCCTTAGGAAATGATTGAAATCTAGCATATTTGCAATCACTAAATATGATGACGAGTCTAAATGCGGTAAAAGAAAGCAAAACTATCAATCAAGGATCGATAGAGTCGAGAATTGACCGCTTTTTCGTGTTCATCCATGTCGAGATGTCCATATGTAGCCTTGAGAGTTGTAATAACTTCATCATCGTGCACCTCGAGGCTCTTGAGCGATTTCTTCACATGCTTGAATTCACTCTTGAACATTCCGTTCTTGAGTTGCTTGTTTTGTCGTGCACGGAAGTAACTTTGCTCTTGAATTATCTCGCTTTCCCTAAACATCATCTCACAAAAATTCATGATAGAGATATTCATTAGTATAATCAAAAGTCATGTCATCAATATGTATTTTACACACAAGAATATAATGTCTCGATTGAATATTTGATGATGATTGTGTTAACCTTTCAATTTTGGAAAGAATGAGAAAAGATTTTAAGCTTTTGAACCAACTCAACTTGAAACAATAGATTAAATCCTCAAAAATTCACTTCTTTTGGCATAAAACACAAAAAGACATACAAATGAGAAATATGCCAAAAGGTGGTTTGTCGAAACATGTTTAGGTCACAAGGTTGAGATAAAAGCATATGACCTAGTGAGGAGTTCAAATTTTCAAAAATAAACTCAAATCTCAAATTCATTTGAATATGCTCCAAATTCAAGAAAAACATATTTATTTAATATCCAAAATCACAAATCAAAGGCATTTTAAACACTATCATATGAATCATGAAGAATTGCAACATATGGAGAGTAATGGAAGCAAAAACTGAACAAAATAGGGAAGGAGAGAAAGCAGCTGTCGAAAAATTTAGAAACCATCCAGTTTCACACAGCCCGGACAATGTCTGCTAGGGCCGGACAAAGTCCAGTAGGGGCGGACAGAGTCCGGCACTAGGCGGACAATGTCCGGACAGTTCAGTTAAAATTGCTGAAACTTCTGAAATTTGTGATTTTTGCAATTTTGCTTCAAAAATTGATTCAAGTTCCATAATAGATTTGAATAACAAGTCAGGAACTTTGTTGGATACCAATTGAATGAAATTGATTTGAAGGAGATCATGAAATCAATTCTCAAGAAGTGATTTTTGCGTAAAAAGGTAAAACCAATATTGAATTTCACAAAAACTTCAAATCTTGATAAACTTGGATTTTTCTCAAATCTTTGGACTTGGATGAGTTTGAAATACTATTCCAAACCAAGACATAGGAGAAAGTCCGGTCCAAATAGCCAAAATCACAAAAATGCACTGTTGGGTATTTTCGGGTCGATAGCCGTTTTCGGGTGACCTAGGATATGTGATAACTTGATAACCATAGGCCTTTTGAGAAAAAGTTCAATATGAACTATCTTGGGGTAAGTGAGTTCTAAATGTTTCATGTAAAAAGTTTTGGTCAAATCTCAACCCATCTTGTTTTATGAAAATGAATCATTTTGGGCCAAAACAAGATCCCGAATTCTTCAATTTTGTCGAAATTTTGCATTCTAGCTCGAAAACCTTTTGTTTCACTTCCAAAACCTTTGAACTATATTTGAAATGTATTTATGAAGGTTTTGTGGTAATTTTGAACATTTTGAAAGTTTTGAGCTCTTTTTAACTTTTTGTTCGAAAATGACCCTTTTTACCAAACAAGTGTATAATTTGATACATGTGCACAATTTGAGTATACAAGGATTCAATGACTTTGAAGTTGCTCCCCCTAAATGTGTCATCCAAGTTTTATCATTAATTTTGTGCAAGAGATGAAAATGATCTATTTGTGAAAAGCAAGAGAGTTCAACAAAGATCAAAACAAGAGCGAAGATCAAGAGTTTCATTCTTTATGGCCTAACCAAAGAATGTTTGAAATGAAATCAATTTAAGGCCATGTCATGCAAGAGAGTATGCTATTTGGCATAAATTTCATTTACTTTCATTTTCGAAACTTTTACCAAATAGTATATGGATTTAAAAGAATGAGTTCTAAAGATAAACAAAAAGATCCAGATTGAACTCAAATCGAGAAGCCATACAAATGATCATTAAAACTCATGAAAAGTGTCATAGAGATAAAACTCATCAACACAAGCACTTTCCATGAAGATCCAAGAATCAAATATTTTGGTCAAATGGAAGAATTGAAGAGATGACATCCAATTTGACTAAAATTTTCTTAAACATGTTAGCTTCTTTATAATCATTGAAACATATGCAAACAAGTTCCAAAAATTCCAAAATAAATTTTGGAGATAGATAATACAATGAGGAACAAGATTTCCTTTTATAGTGAAGCCAAGATATGATCCAACAATAAGATATGAAAAAGACAAATGTTGGTCAGATTTTAAAGTTTCAGATTTCTGGTTTGAGAAAATCTTTTTACACTTTTAAAAGCACCTGAGAATCTATGAAAATTACTTCCAATAATTTTGAAATAAATTATAAATAAAGACCAATCATAGAGGATAAAATGTCATATAGAAACTTTCTTCAAATAGCCAACCAATAAAGATATATGAAAATGACAAATCAGCCCAAAACCATGAGAAAACTGAATTTTGCAAGTTTCATATTTGATTTGTGAAAAGAGTCAATTTTGCTCAAATCAAATCCAATTGAGATGAAAATTTGCGGAGATGATTTTCAATGCATCAAATACATTTTCCAAAAAGAATTTTCCAAAAATGAATTTTCAATTAAGAGTTATGGCCAAATGATGTTTGTATTAAGCAAAGAGGTTGAATTTTGACAAACTTTTGCAAATTGAGTTCAAATTTGATTTTCATAGGATTTTTGACATGAAAGGGCTTACATGAGTTGTTCAAGTAATTTTGAGCCAAATCTCACAAATAAAGGCCATAGAAATGGTCAAACTCATGTTTTGCATGTTTAGGGTATTTTGGGTTAAAGTAAGTTTTTTGGTGAGATTCAAATACCCATAACTTTCAAATGAAAACTCTTTTGAGAAAGTTTTCAATTTAAAACTTCTTTGGGATAATAATATCTAAGTTTTTTGTGAAAGTTTTTGCAAATTCCAAATAGATTTTGATTTGCATTTAAAAATAATTTTGTTGAAAAACAAGATACCCGAAGATCATTTTGAGGCTAGTTTTTAACGGAAATATTTTTTAACATCATTCCTTCATCCAAAGCCTCTAAAAACCTTTTAAATACATTTTGAAGACCATTTAGATAAGAATTGATGATTTTTGGCCTTTTGGATGGAAAATTGACTTTTTGACAAATGAGCTCATTTTTTAAAACATGTGCTTGCAATTTAGAGAAGCCTCACATATATGGGACAATAGACAACAGAAGCATTTTAAATTGTAACCCCAAATGATGCAACAACATAAGTTTCAAGTTTTCATTCTTTTGCATAGTTGGCCATAATGATTTAAAACAATCAAAGAATAAATGGAGCAAATGCAATGCTAAAGATTTTATGAATCACATCAAAAAGATTTAAGCCCTTTTCGTTGAAGCGTGAGTGCGGAAGGAGAGTGCGGAAGGAGAGGCAAGTATGGGACGTAGTAGAAGCTCCACGTCCACCCTCCTGTCAGAAGCAGCATGATGGGAATCCTCCAGGGTCTCAGGGAATGTCGACTCAGAGCAAGTGTGCTCGCGGTCGAGAAGCCACACGTGCTAACCTGCAAATAAGATAAAGAAAGACCAAGCACGTGTGTATGGTAGGGACAAAGCCCTCCAGAAGGTCAGCTGACGAAAATCCTTTCCCGTAGATCGACTGACTATACATATCATGAGGATGGCATATATCGATGCAGGATGAATGACAACTCAAAGGAATATGAATAACCTCGTCAGAACTAGACAACTCATAATGATACGAGAGGGGTTTTGAGTCTACCTGAATAGTGGATAGCGTGAAGTTTGGGGTAGGAAGGACCTCCACGGGGGTCGTGTCTGGTAGATCAGGATGAACTGGCACCCCTATGTCAGAAGGAAGTCCCTCGTCAGCAAATATGAATGTCTCCCTCTCGATCTCGTGGCTCAAGGAGTGGTCCAGAAGGTCTGCAACATCGAAACTGACACTCTCCATCTCTGGTCCTGCTGCCGATGGATCATCAAAAGAAAATGGCCCGAATGGACGCAGAGGAGTCTAAAAAACAAGCTCTCCATCATCATCATCAAACATGATCAAATCAATAGGAGGCGGAGGTGATTGATGCGACGTCGAAGAAAGAAGATCGGGTCGAAACTCGTCGCTCAATACTGTGGTCTCTCCGTGAGGGTCTCCAAGATAGGTGTCATGGGCGGGCTCCGGGACACTCAACGGAGGTGTGATGGCCTCAAATGTAGGTACTTGAGATGGCAAGATGTGGACTGGATCTCGATATCCTCTGAACTCAGCTATGCAAGATCGCACACCCTGCATCTCAGCCCACAATAGTTCCACATCCCTTGAATGCTGGGTCATGAGTCGCTCAGATTGCTTAACCAAGCCCTCCATCAGTGCCTCAAGTCTGGATGTATCCTCAACTTCGGGAGGCAACTGTGGAGACGGATGTAGAAACTCATGCACCTTTTTCAAATGGCACTCAAACATCACCTCAAGCCTAGATGTGTCCTCGTATGCAGGAGGCTGCGGTGAGTACTGCTGATGTGCCAAGTATGGAGATTGATATGATGTGCATGGAAGCTGCTCTCCGTACCTAAAACCCTGCGAAAGATGACTAGGAGAAGATGATGAGATAATAGGGTGGTTGTTCTTATATGATGAATTTGGGTATACAGGCCATCCAGGACGATATGTAGTGGATGCTCGACCACGCTGACAAGCAGCGGGCGAATGACCTCGAATACCGCAAATAGAACATATAGGAGCAACACTAATATGAGCAAACAATCCACGAAGGGCTGTATCCATCTGACGAGGCAAATCATCTAGTTTAGCACTGAGATTGTCACATGCATCACTAAAAGACTGCGAACCATCCATAACCTCAATCAGAGAAAATCAATCAACGAGAAAAGGACAAGAGGAAGTGTGAGAAATAAAAGAGCTGGGAGGGAAAAAGGGGCGGGAAAAGATGCAAACAGAAACCGAAAAGAAAAACAAAAACAAAATGATTTAATCTAGTTAAACACATTCACTTTCATCTAGTCCCCGGCAACGGCGCCAAAAATTGATACCGGCCTAGACCGTCTCGCAATAGAACGAGGACGATGCAGTAGGCGAGTATTCTGTCGTTCTTTCCACAGGGACTAGAGAAAACAGATCATGTAAAACTAGACTAATTTGATGGCAAATGAAAATAAATAGGACGAAAGAGAGAGATGTCAGAAGAATGCAAAGAAATGGAGGTGATCTCGCCACGACAGGCGACTAATGTTTATTCTGGACTAGTGTTCGCAATACAAGCAATAAAAAGAAATCGTGTAGTAGTAGCGCGCGAGGCAGCGCAAACTACCATCATCGATCGCAATCTACGGCGAGTATCTACGAAACACAAGTACAAAGTAAACACTAAAACCCAGCCAACTCCACTCGACAACTCAACCTCAAACAGCCAACTTTGTGAAAAACACAATCCAAAATAATTTGCAAATAGATTCAGCACAGGAGAGGATCAAGTCAATTCAATGCAGAAATGCAATTCAATTAAACTACAGCTCAATGCCAATTGCAACAATGAACAGTTAACCAGAAGATGGATCAAAGAACATGTAATACAACTCAAATATGTAGATCATTACTCAAGCATCACACAGAGATTCAACAGTGAGACAATCATAAGAATTCAGTTCAACTCAGCCCAAAACACACTGGTGCAGGAATCGACACATTGATTAAACATCAATTACTAACAGCAATCAAAGTTACATAAAAAGGTGATCAACAATTTACCATCACAATTTATCATCATAGAGAGGAACCTGTCAAGCTCATTCAACAGAACTCTGAACTAAGCCACTCAGAACATTTCAAATCAAATAGAAGGTGGAAATTAATCCAGCACAGTTTCATTTTGATTCAACTCAGAAACAGAAAACAGATTCCATCCAAGACCCCAAATCTTATACAAAGTGAGCAGAAGACATTCACAACACTTGGAGGTAAAGAATTGACCACTGGTTCATTCAGAAATAAATGTAATCAAGGTCTTGATCAATAGAAGTCATCAAACAAGAACCAATGAAGATTGAGGCAATAATATGGAAGCAACAGAGACAATGAACTCGATTCAGTTTAATCTAACCTTGCTATTTGCATTTGATTTAGAAATTGTATCTTGATTCTCAACATATACATTCATTCAACATCTCATACAGTGATTCCAGTTCATCTTAATTCAAGCACTGAGAAGGTGAGAAGAAATAGAACCAGTGTGATGGCTGCTGGAGTAGCTGGAGAAGAGGTCGTCGGTGCCGAGGTTGAGGATGAAGCCCGTGGCAAAGGGGACCGGCGAGCTCGGAGGCGGCCCTGTAGAAGGGGGCGGCGCGCACTGGTGTGGAGACCGGGGAGGAGGCGTGGCGACGTGGGAGCCTTGGAGGCGCAGATCCGGCGAGTGGCTGCTGGATCTAGGCGGTGGAGACGTGGCGGCGCAGCGCCGGAGCGGATGGCGCAGTGAGAAGCAAAGCGCGGCTCGGCGGCGACGTGGAGATGGCCGAGAGGGAGGCCACGGCTCGGGACCGTGGAGATGGAGGCGCGGCGCGGTGGCGCGCCGCCAGATCGGCGGTGGCTCAGTGGACGATGGAGAGGCTTTGGTGGCGGCGTGGCCAAGGAAGGCGACGCGAGACCGAAGACGGCGGGGATGTTCGGCGGCGCGAGCTTGGATCGACACCAGCTGGGCGGTGGCGGCTGGGGTGGTGCGCCGTGATCGCACGTGGAGACGCGGTGCGCTGGGGGAGGCGTGGATATGAAGGCGGAGGTCACGAGGGGCGGCGCCGACGCAGGATCAATGGCCACAACCGCCGGCGTACAGGCTGATCGGTGGCGGGGGCGGCTACTCCAATGTCGTGGCGGGAAGTGGAGGCGGTGCGCCGTAGCGCTGGAGTAGATCGGCGCGTGGTCGATCCGGCAGCGGCGCAGCACACAAGAATGGCGAGTTGTGAGAGCAGTGGCGGCAACGTGGAGCGGATTGAGGATGGAGCACCGCCGGCGTATGGCCCGGCCGCCGGCGGCGAGGTGGAGGGAGGTGTGGAAGAGTAGTTTGGGGAAGAAGAAGAACGAAGTAAAAAAATAAAAGCCGGGCTCGAAAATCCTCAGATGGCCGGCGGCTGGACAAAAAAGGAAGAAGGTCCTTTTGCAGAAAAGCCCTCGAGGTTTTGGAGATTTAGAACTGAGACCTCGTGGCTAGGGTTTGGGATTCCGGGCCCCCGGAGACTCCGATTTCGGTGCAGTCAGGTCCTACGCGTTCGCGAGAACGCGCACTTCCATCAGGAATCGTCCGATGGCCGGATTAAGTCGAGGACGCGTGTCCACTAGCCGAAAATCCATCCAATCCTCGTCGACCTGCGATAAAAATTGGAAAAACGAGTAATCCGGTCGATTTGGCAATTAATCTGGAATAATCTAGGTATATATGCCGAGGTATATGACTAATATGTGCAAAAGCATGGGGAAAATGTACACAAAAATGAGACAAATCGAGTAAATATCATCCGGCTTCGGTTCTGCGGGTCTTGTGTGTGTCCAGTGCTAATCCATTGTAATGGACTGTGAACCAGCTCCTAGGGAAGTTTGCTGATGCGACGTTCCCAAGCGAAAATGTCGGCTCTCTGGGGAAACCGACGGCGAAGAATGTGAAGAAGGTCTCTCAGAGACCCAGGATAAAGAGTCCTGCCCCCAAGAAGACCAAGCTGAACCCTGGGGAGGGTCTTCACGAAGCATTCCTCGTCCCGCAAGAAAGACTGCGGTAAGATATCGCATTCCTTCTACTTTTTCAGGCGCGACATGGAATCACTTCTTCGTCGTACAGGGAGAGGGGAGCGAGGAGGAAGAGGACGATGATGTGCCTCTAGTCATCAAGAGGAGGAGGACCGGGGAGTCCCCTGCTGGTGACGCCCCAAGCTGCCCCGTAGGGACCACAGCTACCGAAGAGGTGGCCGTGGCTGACCCTGCGACCACCGAAGATCCTGTGGTCGCAGGTGACCTTCCAATTCCTGAAGCCCCCGAGGTTTCAGGGTCAATTATCTCTGCTTCCCTGGTCGAAGGGACGACCAAGGTAAGGAATCTTTTCGACCGTTCCTTCTATGACTCTTTCTGCACATTTGACAAGTTAATATACATACAGGGAGGAGAGCTTCCCCCTGGGACCACTGGGGGTTCCAGGGAGGAAAATCCTCCTCCTTCGCGGACAGAGGAGGAGGTAGATGAACAAAGGCCGGCTGTGACGGTCCCAGCAACTCTGGAGTTTCCAAGGCCTTCAGATGTAGCCCCACCAGTTAGTCTGGTGGCCCAGGTAAAGACTTTTCCATGTGTTTTTACCTGTTCCCTAAGAATATGCTTATAACAGGACATTTCCAGGGGGGTGCTGCCTTATTTGCCATAAGGAAGGCAAGAACCGATGATGGTTCTTCTTCCCAAGGGGAACCTTCCTAGAAATCCCAGGAGCGAATGGGATTTCAAATAAGGTAAGAACCTTAAATTTGGCAATAATCTTAAATAAAAACTGCTCAAATTGTCCTTCATGTCAGGCAAAGAAAGACGGCGCCCAGCTCTTCAATCGCCTTCGGAGAGGTTGAAGTCGCAGCTGGTGCAGGAGCTTCCAACGAAGAACGCTCCACCCCTGTGGTCCAGGAAGTCGTCCAGACCGCAGGGGAAAGAATAAATGTAGGGACCCAGTCACCACCGATGACTACTGGGGGTGGCGCCCAGCCGGCACTCCCACCAACTGTCCCTGTAGTGAGCGCGTCGGAGGCTCTAGCGAGGATTCCCGCTGAACTGAATGATGCCGTCTTACAAAAGTTTATAAAGGTATAATAAAACTCTGCTTTCGTGCCTGAATTGTACTTAGGACACCTTTGATCCACTTCCTTTGCATCACAGGGGTTATCCTGGCTAACAGGCCAGTCACATGCTGTGATGGCCAGTATAGAAGCCATTCAGAAAGAACGCGACAGCTTGCGCAGGTGAGGATCATTACCCTTTGGTTAGTATGGGTGATTTTTGGTTGTGACTGCCTTGATTTCGCTGCAGAGAGGTTACATTTTTGAAGAGAGAGGTGGCCAAAATGAGGCTCAATTCAGTCTCGATGTTTAAGAAACAAGAGACCGAAATCAACAAACTTCGATCAGAAAATGCTGGTAAGCCAATTCCTGATTAAGAAGACTTGAATCCATAACATGCAAATAATCTCCTCTCTCTGTACAGCGCAAGCGGGTCGAATTACACAGCTTAGTCGGGACAAGGGGATTCTTGAATCCTCGATTCGCCACACTGATCGGGCGATCAAAGAGCTGAGCCTCCTGGTCTTCGAAAAACTGAAGGCCGTGGCTGATCTTCTGAAAACCGATGTGGTGGAACCAAAGAAAGACAACCTCAGCGTAAGTGACTGGACATCGCTGCTCACTGCCCAGGCAGAATCACTGCTTGAGTATCTCCCTGGAGATGTACGGCGACGCGAAGAGGTGATCAGAACCAAGGTTCGATCAGCCGCAGCAGCCGTACTCAGCCGGGTTCGACTTCACCATGGCCCAGATGCAGATCTGAACGCATTGGTGGGTCCGGTTGAGGTCGAGAGTGAAGAGCTGCTCGATGCAGTCATAGAGGAAGTCAAGCCCCTAGTAGATAGACTCCTGACTGAGCTGGGGATCGAATGATCCTTATTTTTGTACTTAGAAACTTGTGTATAATGCAAATGTATGTAAAAAATTATTTTTGACAAGAAAATATATATTTCGTATTTTCGTAATATGAATTCCATATTATGAGCATATCCCCCCTAGCCCCCGCCTCTGCTTATGAACACTAAAGCCTTGGTGTTATAAGCAGAGGAGAAAATATAAGCGTAACAACCAGGGATATGCATATTAAACCAATGACCAGGATCAATATAACATCTAATCTTATTGCGAAGTGGTAGCCACTCGGATGACCAAGGACTTATCAGATAACCCCGTATGCGTTGAGAAATGGCTTATTTAGGAATGACTTATCTGTAAGTGATCATGAGATCGGCCAGCGAATCCGATTAGATTGTTGTAATGATCTGACCGTCGGCGATCAGCCCCCAGGTCGAATGCATATGATACGGGCTTAAAGAGAAAAACTCATTGTATGAAAGCAAAACATTTTTTGTTTTGGCAAAAGATGCTAATTGAACAGGAAAAAAGTGATTGGAATACTTACACGTAAAATTTGCGAAGTTGATCGATGTTCCAAGTATTGGACAAAATCCGACCATCCTCCATAGCTAACCGCGCCGATCCTGTCCGCGGCACTGAGACAACAGTATAAGGACCTTCCCATTTTGGGGAGAATTTGTTGAGATTAGACTGGTCTTGAATTTTTCGTAAAACCAAGTCGCCCACGTTGAGATCGCGTGGTCGCACCTTTTTACTGTGATACCTGCGTAAAGCTTGCAAGTATGCCGCGGACTTAACCAGGGTGCGATCACGCCGTTCTTCTAAGAGGATGAGATCTTGTGCCCGTTGTTCGGACTGATTAATCTGTTCGAACTGATCTGTCCGAATAGAACCAATACTTACTTCCATGGGCAATACCGCCTCGGCCCCATAGACCAAATGGAAGGGCGTCTCACCGGTGGCGCGACTCGAAGTAGTTCGTAATGCCCATAGAACAGTATAGAGCTCATCTGCCCAAGCCCCCGAGCGGGTCCTAAGGCGATCAAAAACGCGCTTTTTAATGCCTTGCAGTATTTGCCCATTGGCTCGTTCTACGGCACCATTGCTTTGTGGATGGGCCACAGAAGCAAAGCACACCTTGGTCCCAGTCTGATCGCAGTAGTCCAGAAAAAGACCGCTGGCGAACTGAGAACCATTGTCTGTGATGAGACGGTTTGGAACACCAAATCGTGCCACAATGTTCTTATGGAAGAACTTTTGTGCGGCTGGTGCAGTAATATTTCGTACCGGTTCGGCCTCAATCCACTTTGTAAATGTGTCAATGGGTACGAACAGAAACTTGTACCCATTGACTGCTTGTGGCATAGGACCGACAATATCCATTCCCCAGATCGCGAATGGCCATGCAAGAGGAATGGTTTGCAACGTATAGGCAGGTTGATGAACTTGCCTTGCGTGGAACTGACACTGGGGACACTTCTTGACCATATGTTTGGCATCATCAAGTGCCGAAGGCCAGTAGAATCCTTGTCGAAAAGCCTTTCCGACCAGTGTACGATATGACGAGTGCGCACCGCATACACCGTCGTGTATTTCTCTCAAGAGGGACTTTCCTTCCTCCTGAGATATACAACGCATGAATACTCCTTGAGTACCCTTTCTGTACAAAACCCCATCTATGAGTTTGTACAGACGCGCTTTTCGAATTAACCGATCACTTTCGGTTTCGTCCTCGGGTAGGGTCCCATGTTCAAGATAGATTCTCAATGGATGAGCCCAATCTTGTTCCTGACCGAGGTTGGTAACGAAGGCTATTACCGGATCATCCTCGACCGAAGTCATGATCGAAGGATGGTCCAAGTATTCAATGAACACTCCTGCCGGAGCGGATGAGCGTGAGGACCCAATTTTGGATAATTGGTCTGCGAGAATGTTGTCCTTTCGTGGGATGTATTGGACTTCGAAATGACTGAAGTGTTTTTCCAATCTCCTCACTTCCCCCAGGTAATGAGCCATTGTCTCATCGGAGGTGCTGTACTCCTTGTTTACCTGGTTTACGACCAGTTGTGAGTCTCCCCTCACCACTAATCGACGGACTCCGAGGGATTTTGCTGCCCGGAGCCCTGCAAGAAGACCTTCATACTCTGCTGCGTTGTTGGTTGCAACAAAGTGTAGTTGAATGACATACTTAAGCTGTTCGCCCTGGGGCGTAACTAAGACTATTCCAGCCCCCGAGTGTTGAAAACTACGGGAGCCGTCAAAGTACATTGTCCAATAATCGGGGCACTCCTGTTCCTCTGCCAACTGCACGGGTGGCTCAGGGTTGGTCCATTCGACCACAAAGTCGGCCAAAACCTGAGACTTAACCGCCGTGCGAGGGGTGAAATGGATCTCGAAGGCACCGAATTCGACCGCCCATTTGGCGATTCGACCAGATTTTTCTGGATTTCGGACAATATCCCCTAAAGGAAAAGAGGAGGGTACTGTGATCTTGTGTGCTTGAAAGTAATGTCGTAGCTTACGGGAAGCCATCAGTAGTGCGTAAAGTATCTTCTGGACCTCAGGGTAGCGCTCCTTAGGACCATGAAGTACTTCGCTCACATAGTAGACGGGTCTATGTATTCCTCCTCTATCCGCGATCAGAACGGCGCTGACCGCGTGTGGTGTGGCCGCCAGGTAAAGAAGCAACGGTTCTCCTTTGTCAGGAGACACCAATACTGGCGGACTGGATAGATATGTTTTTACCTCCTGGAATGCTTTTTTGGCCTCATCCGACCATGTAAAGTTATGATGCTTCCGCAAGGCTTTAAAGAAAGGTAGTCCCCTTTCGCCTAATCGCGATATAAAGCGACTTAAAGCCGCCATGCGACCAGCCAGGCGTTGAACATCCTTCATGGTCGAGTAGGCATCCAGAAAGGTCTTTTGCATCAAGCGCTGGTACGTGGAACCTGCGTTCTTGAGACCGAACGGCATTCTGACGTAACAGTATGTGCCGAACGGGGTGATGAAGGCAGTTTTCTCTTCATCGTCTTCTGCCATGCTAATTTGATGATATCCTGAGTAGGCATCCAGAAAACTCATCAGTTCGCAACCCGCAGTGGAGTCAACCAGCTGGTCGATGCGGGGAAGGGGAAAGTCATCCTTCGGACAGGCACTGTTGAGGCTAGTGTAGTCGACGCACATGCGCCACTTGCCATTTGACTTGCGGACCATGACCGGATTGGCGAGCCAGTCCGGGTGATTCACTTCGTGGATAAACCCGGCTTGTAAGAGTTTGTCTAACTCTTCTCGGATGGCTTCCTGTCGGTGGGTGGCAAAACGCCTGAGCTTTTGCTTTATTGGTCGTTGTCCAGGTCGAATTGCTAACCTGTGCTCAATTACTTCCCTTGGGACACCGGGCATGTCGGACGGTTTCCACGCAAACACATCTGCGTTAGCCCGGAGGAAAGCAACGAGGTCGAGTTCCTATTTGTCATCCAGGGCTGACCCAACCCGAATTGTCTTGGATGGGTCATCTGGGTACAAAGGAACTTGTTTGAGTTTCTCATCTGGTCGAGGAGCAGCCCTGATCGCATCGGTGGCAACGGTGGCGACCTGAGCGTCCCAGAGGGGAAGTTGATCGACCATCTCCAAAGATAGCCGGTCGCACGTGAGCGCTACGTTGCGACTACCTCGGACCGAAATGACACCTTTGGGGCCAGGCAATTTCCCGCACTGATAAGCATAGTGCGTTGCCATCATGAACTTAGCAAGAGTCGGCCTGCCAAAGATTGCATTATAAGCTGAATCACAATCGATTACATCGAAAGTAACCAATTCTGTTCGGAAGTTATCTGGTTCTCCCAGAGTGGCCGGGATTATGGGCTTGATCTTCGAACGAGGAATTTGCATCTCGTCGAGTGTCTTGACCAATAAAAGATCAAGGGAACTTCCCCCATCAATCAGGACCCTTTTGACTCTCGCGTTACTGATGATTGGGGTAATAACCAGAGGTAGCCTCAATGGTCGAGTTAGCCCCACAGGACAGTCAGCGCGATCGAACGTCAAAGGCATATCCGACCAACGGGGATATTGAGGTTCGCCAAGGGATGTCTCCGTTTGGTTAACTTCTCGGCAAAAGGTTTTAAACTGCCTTTTGGAAACGAAAGAGGAGGAACCTCCGAAAATGACATTAACATGATTTTGAGGTACCTGGTAAGCCATTTCTTCGTCTCCGTCGACGTCTCTAATCCCGCACGCCTGCTCTTTAGGCGGTAAGGTTGGCATTGGCCTAGCTCCTTGGTAGAAATCATCCAGCTGTTTCAACCAACTCCTGCAGTTTTTGAGGTCGTGGCCTGCGGAGTTGTGGAGTGGACACCACCTCTTGCCCTCCTGCGGATTAGTTGATTTTTCTGGCTGGTCGGAATCCCGGCCACCAGAAGTAGTTTTACTTTTAAAAGAAGACTTATTACCTTTGGTCGAAGGTGATTTCTCCGCGACTGCGACCTCACGGTACTGTCCAGAGCGGTTCCTCTTCGACTTTTTTGACTTCCCACCCGGTGAAGACTCCGGCTTTTTGCTTGAATCTTCTTTCCTGGCGTCCTTGAAGCCTGGTTGGGGCGGTAGGTCCCCCTTGTCAACCATTCGGTTCCATTCGACTGCCTCGGCTGCATCGGAGTATCGATCAGCCATATCGAACAGATCGGCCACTGATCGAGGAGGGTGGATAAGCAAGTCTTCAGTGAATCTCCGGTATCGAACGGCATGCTTAAATGCCCTGATTACGGAGCCATCAGATATGTTCGGGATGGTATTTCTTACCCCGACAAACCTCTTGACAAACTGCCGAAGTGTTTCGGTCGAAGTTTGCCGCAGTCTATGCAGGTCGTCCTCCTTACCCGGCTTTTGGTAACAGTTTTGAAAATTGCTGAGGATGGCATCGCATAGCATTTTGTAATTGTAGATGGAACCCTCAGGCTGATTAAACAACCAGGTTCTAGCCGGTCCTGAGAGGACTGTTGGCAGGTAGTTGGCCATGACCTTGTCATCGCCTCCTGCTGCTTGGATGGCAGTAATATAGATCTGAAGGAACTCGGATGGGTTCTGAGTTCCATCAAACCTCTCAATGGCCCCTGGTAGAAACTTATCGGGCCAAACGACTGCTCGTAGGCCAGGCGAGAAAGCTTTGCAACCAACGTAAGGACCGTGAACCGTCCTGCGACTTTCGGTTGGGTTTCGAGCAAACTCACGTAATGGCGAGGTTACTCGTGGTCCCAAACGAGAGTGAACGGGAACTCGATCCTACTACGAGAGTCCTGCATTCGCCGGTATTTGTCCTGTCGGGACGGTACAGGCGGCGGGTAACTCCGCCGGCCAGAGCCAAAATGAGGACCATCTCGTTCACGGGAATGTGTCACTGAGCGGGAAGAGGCTATTGGGGTCGCCTCGGATGCGACCTCGTCCAGTCTTTCCGCCAGGATCCTGAAAAAGGCCGGTCTCTGCGCATCCGTGACCGTAGGAGGAAAATTGCGCATGACTTCCGCGATAGATCGCAGTCGACCATGGGTACTTCTCCTAGGGGCACCAGGTGTTATTGTTTCTTCGTCCACTGGGAAATGCTCCGGTGGTAAGGAAGGAGTCTGGTCACGTCTACGACCACGCGACCGTCGAGAAGAACTCGGGGCAGCATCGTAACGAGCCTGCGCATCTTGAAGAGCCTCTTGGGCAGTTCTGCGTAGTTCGTTGTTCTGTTGCTCGAGATCTTGCTCCTCCTTCTGTTTGCGATCTTCTTCTTCCCTGGCAGCCTGTTGATCGGGAGTTTCTTCCGACAACGCAGCAAACTGCCTAGGGAGAGAGGTCGCCGATGGGGAGAACATCTTGGTTTGTTCCGAGTCGGACTCGAAATCAAAGAGACGGTGGAGGTTATCAGGGTCGAACCTTCCTGGGCTAACTTCAGGGTCACCATCATATTTTCCCTCAGCGGGATCGTATGACGGGCCGGATTCATCACCTAGCACATTAAGAACCTCTGTGGGTTCTGACCTTGTGCCAGTTACCTCCTGGTCGATTAACATGACTTGGGGAGATGATTCAACCTGTGGAAGATTCTGGCCTTCGACCTCTTCCATCGGAACAGGATCGCTTGGAGAAGGCATTGGTATATGGGCATAATCCTCGAGATCGAAATCATTCTCGGAATCATATGCTCCAGCCATGTTTCGGCGAACCTCCGAATTTCAATTAGGACGCCTTGAGAAAGGCCCCACGGTGGGCGCCAGCTGTCGACAATTCGGACTCAGGGTCCTCAGCCGAACTTATGCAGAATTTGTAATTGTGAGACCTTTCAAGATGACCCTCCGGGAAGGTATGCTGAACAATGGTGAACAGGAGCACAGAGAGTTTAGACAGGTTCGGGCCCTCGATAGTGGGAGTAATAGCCCTACGTCCTGTTGAGATTTCACTAAGTGTGGTAAAAGGTTTACAAAATGGAGGAAAAAGTCCTCACAGGCGAGGATTTTTCCTGTAAGGGTGTACAAGGAGAAGCTATAAGAAACTCGTAAGTGTTGTTTAATCTAAGCCGTAGACTTGGCTGTTTGAATGATCGAGATATCTTGTATCTTGATTATTCTTTTGAGTCTGGTTCTTCCGAAAAATGTCTTGGATCCCCCGTTTGATGTACTTTGCCACCTTTTTATATTGGTCGAAAGGGTGCCATATGAAGAAAACTGTATCAAACGGTTGGATGCAGTTGTTGAAGAACCGCTATTAACTTCCACGGAGGTTATTAACACGTGTTAATCGTGAATAACCGCATATAATAACCTTTGACGGTTGGTCTTCAACATGGAGGAATCTCCGGGATGCCTGGAATATCCTGGTATGAAGATAACTGAACAAACTCCAAGCACCTTGGTTGAGAATGTTTTGACCGCGGAATATGGGCTGACCGCGCAACATCCCAGATATTCAGTCCAGTCCGCGTATAGCATACGAACTTCTGACCGCACACAGTTGTCGGCCTGATCGCACGAAACCCGCGATCTGATTGCGTAAAGCTTGCGACCTCATGGTGATGCCCCTCAGAAATAGCTTGAGTTCGCATTGAACCAAATACATGTCTGGTTCGAACCTGTCTTGAACCAAAAGTTTATTAGAAGTGACCCGGGTGTCAATCCTCGTCATGGTCCAAATGTGAAAATCAAATATTGCAATCAGGCCCCTAATTTGACCAGGGAAGCAGCCAGTGCACGACCAGAAGCCTCGCCGTGCGTTTGCGCCGTGCTCGCTCGCCGCCGGCCACGCCTCGCCTGCGCCTGAGCTCGTGCTCACTTGAGTTTGCATGTGCACACGCGTCTGTGTACTAGTCATCGTCGTGGCAGCGCCGTTGCACAGCCTTGCTCCCGTGCGCGATCGTTGCCAGCAACTCCTCGCCACGTTGCTTGCTTTGCCAGCCGTTGTCGCCACTGTTTGCACCGCCCGACACCATTGCGTCTCGATGAAGCAATAGTTCCATCAACCGTTCCATCGCCTGTGAGCCATCGCTTCACCGTCACTGTTGACGCGCCTGCGCCCGGCCAGTCAAGTCCCCGGCGCCAATTTCCTTGCTGCTACCTCCTTGCAAGCTCCGCCTCTAGCCTATATAAGCAACCCCATACCTTGTAATAGCTTCACTTCACCAGAACTTAGCCAATTTCCAAATTCTCTCGCTGTCATCTTCTTCTCCGGCGAGACCAGCTCGAGGCCTCACGGTGCCAGCGCACTTAACTGCATCTCCCGCCAAATTGAAGCTAGCAGTGAGTACCTCTCATCCTCCTGATTGTACTGTTGCATCGAATTGCTCTCCGGTGGACCCTAACGCCGGTGATCGCCGGAATTGCTAAATGCCCTGTTCCGGCAATGCAGCCCGATTTACCCCGAATTAGTCTTCGAATCTGAGAAACAAATTGATCAGTGAGCTCTAATTAGCAGGCCTATGCATCCAGATCTTCAGATTGAGCTCGAATCGAAGGTTTCCCCAAATTTGAGCTCCACCAGTCGCCGGTGATCGTCGCCATGCCACATCGGCCATCCTCCGGCCAAATTGATTGTCTAGATAGCTTACTCATACCTCTCTTTCACTCCCCAAGCTTGGAATTGAGTTCAAATCTCCTGTATCAAAAACCCCCAATATCAGTGTCTTCTTCTCCGGCGCCGATCACCGGAAAGCTTTTTCCCGGCCGTTTCAGCTTCAGCCACCTTGTCCAGAAGATGTGCTTCAACCTCCTGAGCATATTCGTCTTCTAGCTCGATCTCTGAAACTGTCCAGATTTCAAGTTATAGCCATGCCAAAAACCTTGTCCAGTGGCTTCACTGTGCCGTGTCGCCACCACTTTTCTTCACTGATTTTCATCATCTTCCAGCCATTTTCAGCTTTGGATCCTGTTGAATGATTTGTTTCTGTTATCAATGCCTACCTCCCAGATAAAGTGGTGCATCATTTGGAGCTCTAGATCAAAATATATGGCAAGCCCTAGTTTCTGGCCATGTCAAGATCAATGCCAGGCTATGTTAGTCAGTGGCATTAGCCCTTTTCACTTCCTTCCAGATGTGCATTTTGAGCATAACTTTGTCCCTTAGATTCCTGAGGTTGTGATCAGCAATTTCTTCTTCTATCACAACTTGATTTGAGCCCTTGAACTACAGTTTATGCTAAAACCCTAGATTTTGGCATTGTCAGCCCTATGCCAGAGCATGTCAGCCAGTGGCATTAGCGCTTTTCACCTCTTTTCAGTTGTGCAAACTGAAAATAACCTTGTCCCTTAGACTTGTGGAATTGTGCTCTACATTTTATTCTACTGCCACAAGTTGAGATAACCCCTCTATCAGGGCATCGACCCTATGTCGATGCCCTGAACCGAATGTCGACCTAAAGACGTTCACTGCTTTTGAGTGAACCAGTCGCAACCTTGATATCATTCTGATATTTTGAGACATTTGGAACCTTGTAAACCTTCAGCAACTAACCTAATCCTAATCAGTTTCTAACCTAATCATCTCAGAATCATCAAGACTTCATCTTTGCATTTTTGCATATAGTATAATAATGTATTGAAAAGATTGTGATTATTGGTTGTTTGTTTGATTGGAGAGCAGATCAAGAGCCCGAGTTCGAGGACTTCACTACGGATCCGACGTCAACTGCTGTATTTTACGACGCGAAAGGCAAGTCATATCCTTGGTTATCTTGAACTTATATTTTAAATGTTGCTAAAACATAACCTTGAATATAGATAATATTGCATGAGAAAGATTGGAAATGGTTGATTTATGAGTTGGCAGTACTAGACTGGTTATCTGTGAAATGTGAAATAAACAAGTTTTGAGCCATGAACTATTATATGTATGTATATACTTATATTCATGAAATAAAACCCCTAGCCGTGACCAGAAAAAATGGTGTGGAATGGCTGTAGCACTGGAGGTGCTAGACTGCAAAGGATATGCAGGCACTGAAGGTGCAGGGTTGTGGATGGTCTGGTCACTGGCATATAAGGACTAGAACCTTGTGTTGTGCGTTTAGTGACATGAACAACGTGCTAACCGCAAGCCTGGTATGGGACAGGCCTGAACAAGTACTTATGTGGATCGCACATGAAACCCCTGCATGAGATGTGTAGTGATGCACGATAAGCACGGAGTGCGGCTCCCACACATATCACTGAAGGTGATCAAGCACGCTGACCCAGTAATTGGAATAAGCAAAGGGGTGGAGGTTAGGGTACAACCTACCACAACTGTGTCTCGCGGAGAGCCACAGGGTCAGGGGTGAATTGTGAGTGAGACATAACAAAAGTTCTTGTTATCTCCACCTTGCCACTCACACATGGTAGTGAGGAGGAGTCTAATCATTTTGATAGGATGGGCTTGAAAGTGGAATATCTTGCGGGTAAATTGGTACCTCTCTGCAGAGTTAAAAACGTATTCGAATACTCCGAGCTCCCGGGTTTTTAGGAGTCTGCTGCGGTGGATTAAATCCACGGGGTGTGACACAAGTATATTTTTCTAAATAAAATATGTTTAATCAAGATTACCCAAATGACATGTGTTGTCATGATAAGGAGTGCTACCGTGGGCTGTCGTGTGTCGATATGTCGCAGTAGTGCTATAATCTAGTGAACATGATTGATGATGTTATATTATGAAAAGTGCTACCATGAGCTGAAATAAGATGAGATGAGAAAGAAAAAGATTATTTTACAAATATCCATAATTCTTGACTAGTCTAGGTTCATATCATCACTACTATATGTATCTACTCTTACCTATGACTTGCTAAGTACGTAAGTGCTCACCCTTGCAACATTCAACTCAATAGATGGAGCCTACCTTGATCAAGATGATGGCATGGTGTACTTCGTGGATCCAGAAGGAGGAGAATCTGACGAGGATTGACACCCGGGTCACTTCTAATAAACTTTTGGTTCAAGACGAGTTCAAACCAGACATGTATCTGGTGATGCGGACTCAAGCTATTCTGAGGGGCATCACCATGAGGTCGCAAGCTTTACGCGATCAGGTCGCGGGTTTTGTGCGATCAGACCGTAAGCCTTGCGCGGTCAGAAGTTCATAGGCTATACGCGAACTACACATTCGGGATATTGCGCGGTCAGCCAAACCCCGCGGTCAGAACATCTGCCGATCAGGATACTTGGGATCTATCTATTCGGTTGCCCATACAACAGGATATTCTAAGTATCCCGAAGATTCCTACACGTGGAGAATCAACCGTCAGGTGGTTAACACGTACAGTTATCCATGAATAACACGTGTTTAACCTACGTGGAGGTTAAAAGCAGTTCCAAAAACCGCATCCAACCGTCCGTGCAACCGATTGATGCAGTTTCCTTCACATGGCACCCTTTCAAACAGTATAAAAGGATGGCATGAAGCATCAATCAAAGAGAAAAGAAAAATCATCTAAGTTAGCCAAGTCTACGGCACACCTCATATAGCATTTTAATAAGCCTTCTTTGGCTTATCCTTGTACACTCTTACAGGAAAAATCCTCGCCTGTGAGGGCTTTTTCCTCCACTTGTAAACCTTTTACCACACTTAGTGAAATCTCAACAGGACGTAGGGCTTTTACTCCCACCATCGAGGGCCCGAACCTGTCTAAACTCTCTGTGCTCCTGTTCACTATTGTTCAGCATACCTTCCCGAAGGGTCATCTTGAAAGGTCTCACAGTTATAAATTCTGCATAAGTTCGGCTGAGGACTCCGAGTCCGAATCGTCGACAGCTGGCGCCCACCGTGGGGCCTTTCTCAAGGCATCTTAATTGAAATTCGGAGGTTCACCGAAACATGGCTGGAGCATATGATTCCGAGAATGATTTCGATCTCGAGGATTATGCCCATATACCAATGCCTTCTCCAAGCGATCCTGTTCCGATGGAAGAGGTCGAAGGCCAGAATCTTCCCCAGGCTGAATCATCTCCCCAAGTCATGTTAATCGACCAGGAGGTAACTGGCACAAGGTCAGAACCCACAGAGGTTCTTAATGTGCTAGGTGATGAGTCCGGCCCGTCATACGATCCCGCTGAGGGAAAATATGATGGTGACCCTGAAATTAGCCCAGGAAGGTTCGACCCTGATAACCTCCACCGTCTCTTTGATTTCAAGTCCGATTCGGAACAAACCGAGATGTTCTCCCCATCGGCGACCTCTCTCCCTAGGCAGTTTGCTGCGTTGTCGGAAGAAACTCCCGATCAACAGGCTGCTAGGGAAGAACAAGATCGCAAACAGAAGGAGGAGCAAGATCTCGAGCAACAAAACAACGAACTACGCAGAACTGCCCTAGAGGCTCTTCAAGATGCGCAGGCTCGTTACGATGCTGCCCCGAGTTCTTCTCGACGGTCGCGTGGTCGTAGACGTGACCAGACTCCTTCTTTGCCACCGGAGCATTTCCCAGTGGACGAAGAAACAGTAACACCTGGTGCCCCTAGGAGAAGTACCCATGGTCGACTGCGATCTATCGCGGAAGTCATGCGCAATTTTCCTCCTAAGGTCACGGATGCGCAGAGACCGGCCTTTTTCAGGATCCTGGCGGAAAGACTGGATGAGGTCGCATCCGAGGCGACCCCGACAGCCTCTTCCCGCTCAGTGACACATTCCCGTGAACGAGATGGTCCTCATTCTGGCTTTGGCCGACGGAATTACCCGCCGCCTATACCGTCCCGACAGGACAAATATCGGCGAATGCAGGACTCTCGTAGTAGGGATCGAGTTCCCGTTCATTCTCGTTTGGGACCCCGAGTAACCTCGCCATTAAGTGAGTTTGCTCGAAACCCGACCGAAAGTCGCAGGACGGTTCACGGTCCTTACGTTGGTTGCAAAGCTTTCTCGCCTGGCCTACGAGCAGTCGTTTGGCCCGATAAGTTTCGACCAGGGGCCATTGAGAGGTTTGATGGAACTCAGAACCCATCCGAGTTTCTTCAGATCTATATTACTACCATCCAAGTAGCAGGAGGCGATGACAAGGTCATGGCTAACTACCTGCCAACAGTCCTCGTAGGACCGGCTAGAACCTGGTTGTTCAATCAGCCTGAGGGTTCTATCTACAATTGGGAAATGCTATGCGATGCCATCCTCAGCAATTTCCAAAACTGTTACCAAAAGCCGGGTAAGGAGGACGACTTGCATAGATTGCGGCAAACTTCGACCGAAACGCTTCGGCAGTTTGTCAAGAGGTTTGTCGGGGTAAGAAATACCATCCCGAACATATCTGATGGCTCCGTAATCAGGGCATTTAAGCATGCCGTTCGATACCGGAGATTCACTGAAGACTTGCTCATCCACCCTCCTCGATCAGTGGCCGATCTGTTCGATATGGCTGATCGATACTCCGATGCAGCCGAGGCAGTCGAATGGAACCGAATGGTTGACAAGGGGGACCTACCGCCCCAACCAGGCTTCAAGGACGCCAAGAAAGAAGATTCAAGCAAAAAGCCGGAGTCTTCACCGGGCGGGAAGTCAAAAAAGTCGAAGAGGAACCGCTCTGGACAGTACCGTGAGGTCGCGGTCGCGGAGAAACCACCTTCGACCAAAGGTAATAAGTCTTCTTGTAAAAGTAAAACTGCTTCTGGTGGCCGGGATTCCGACCAGCCAGAAAAATCAACTAAACCGCAGGAGGGCAAAAGGTGGTGTCCACTCCACAATTCCGCAGGCCACGATCTCAAAAACTGCAGGAGTTGGTTGAAACAGCTGGATGATTTCTACCAAGGAGCTGGGCCAATGCCAACCTTACCGCCTAAAGAGCAGGCGTGCGGGGTTAGAGACGTCGATGGAGACGAAGAAATGGCTTACCAGGTACCTCAAAATCATGTTAATGTCATTTTCGGAGGTTCCTCCTCATTCGTTTCCAAAAGGCAGTTTAAAACCTTTTGCCGAGAGGTTAACCAAACGGAGACATCCCTTGGTGAACCTCAATATCCCCGTTGGTCGGATATGCCTTTGACGTTCGATCGCGCTGACTGTCCTGTGGGGCTAACTCGACCATTGAGGTTACCTCTGGTTATTACCCCAATCATCAGTAACATGAGAGTCGAAAGGGTCCTGATCGATAGGGGAAGTTCCCTTGATCTTTTATTGGTCAAGACTCTCGACGAGATGCAAATTCCTCGTTCAAAGATCAAGCCCATAATCCATCCGTTTTATGGGATAATCCCAGGCCCCTCCATGATGCCATTGGGACAAGTGGTCCTCCCGGTCACTCTGGGAGAACCAGATAACTTTCGAACAGAATTGGTTACTTTCGATGTAATCGATTGTGATTCAGCTTATAATGCAATCTTTGGCAGGCCGACTCTTGCTAAGTTCATGATGGCAACGCACTATGCTTATCAGTGCGGGAAATTGCCTGGCCCCAAAGGTGTCATTTCGGTCCGAGGTAGTCGCAACGTGGCGCTCACGTGCGACCGGCTATCTTTGGAGATGGTCGATCAACTTCCCCTCCGGGACGCTCAGGTCGCCACTGTCGCCACCGATGCGATCAGGGCTGCTCCTCGACCAGATGAGAAACTCAAACAAGTTCCTTTGTACCCTGTCGTGGTATTAAGAATACCCCGGCAGGTTTTGAAGACGATCCTAGCGGAGATCACGCAGCGCGGGTTGATCGGGTGACCGGGCCTCCCCCGCCGGACAAACACAAGAATTGACACGTGGATTTATACAGGTTTGGGTCCCGGTGGGGGCCCTAGTCCTGTCGACGCGCTCCCGACCGGAGTCGGCTGGGGAGGCTCTCTCCGGGGGAGAGGCTTCCGGAGCACGTCTGTGAGATTAGCTATTCCAAATAATAATGAACTGATCCTTTACAACAGAGGGGTACAAGGGCTATTTATAGCCCCAAAAAGAAGCAAAAAACCTAAACTACCCCGGAAGCCACCGTCGGATTGAAGGGTAGGACCGTCCTTCTCCCGGTCAAACGTCTTGGATGCTTGACAGGTGGTCGCTGATTCCCGAGGCGTCCCTCGCGTGACCTGCACGTGATAAACAAACTTGGATTTTACCTTTTAGGAGGGCGGTGACGTCCGGGACCTCTTCCGGAGAGCAGGGTCCCGGGAGCCCAAATGGCGGCGCCCGGGGCAGGCACCGGGGGCCACTGTCCCCGGGCACATGGCGGCGCCCGGGACGTGCCCGGGGGGCACGGTCCCGGGGGCCAAATGGCGGCGCCCGGGACATGCCCGGGGGGCACGGTCCCGGGGGCCAAATGGTGGCGCCCGGGACATGCCCGGGGGGCACGGTCCCGGGGGCCAAATGGTGGCGCCCGGGACATGCCCCGGAGGCACGGTCCCGGGGGCCTAAAAGGCGGCGCCGGGGCAGGCACCGGAGGCCACTGTCCCCGGGCACATGGCGGCACCCAGGACATGCCCGGGGGGCACGGTCCCGGGGGCCAAATGGCGGCGCCCGGGACATGCCCGGGGGGCACGGTCCCGGGAGCCTAAAAGGCGGCGCCCGGGGCAGGCACCGGAGGCCACTGTCCCCGGGCACATGGCGGCGCCCGGGACATGCCCGGGGGGCACGGTCCCGGGGGCCAAATGGCGGCGCCCGGGACATGCCCGGGGGGCACCGTCCCGGGGGCCAAATGGGGGCGCCCGGGACATGCCCGGGGGGCACCGTCCCGGGAGCCTAAAAGGCGGCGCCCGGGGCAGGCACCGGAGGCCACTGTCCCCGGGCACATGGCGGCGTCCGGGACATGCCCGGGGGGCACGGTCCCGGGGGCCAAATGGCGGCGCCCGGGGCAGGCACCGGAGGCCACTGTCCCCGGGCAATCATGAACTTACCTGGACTTGACCGCATGGAGATTTCCCCCAACAGCAGCCCCCCATGCCCTCCGGGGACGAAGCTTGAGCCCCCGGAGGGAATGGTTACGGTACCGGGAAAATCTCCGGACGAAAATCACCGGAGCCCCGGCGACGCTTCGGCTTCTGTGCCGGGCGCTTCATGGCCGCGCCGCTCTCGCAATAAATGCACGCGGGGTTCGAAATGGCGTCTCGATTTACGTGCCTGTCCCTTCGTTTCCCGCGCACGGTTTGAATCAGTGGTCCAGATTGCTCCGAGGGGGCCACGTGGCGCGCATCTAGATCACGGCCAGCCTCTATAAATAGGGCCTTAGGGGGCCCCGGTAGCTCATTCCAAATTTTCCAACTCCAGCTTCAGCTCTCTCGGTAGCGCTCTCCCGGTAGCATTTCCGGTAGCCTTCTCCGGTAGCAAGCGTCCGGGAGTTGTAGCCGTAGCCACCTGAAAACTTAGCCACCAAAAAACAAAGAACTCACCTAATGGCACCCAAAGGTCGAGCGAAGACCACGGAGGTGCCCCCGGAGGAAATCCCCGCGGATTTCCTCTGGGCCTCCGAGTTCTCGGCCTCGGACGCGGAGTCCTTGGTCAAGAAGGGCGTCGTCGAAGAGGGGGACATCCGGGTCCCCCTAAAGAAGGACGGAGCCCCCCGCCCCAGGCCCGGAGAGGTTGTGGCCTTCGAGGCCTTCCTCGAGGCAGGGCTCCGGCTCCCGGTGCACCCGATGCTCCGGGAGTTCCTAAAGGAGTACGGGGTGGCGCTCAACCACCTCACCCCCAACGCCCTCGTCCGGATGGGTCTCTTCATCTGGCTGTACGAGACGGCGACCGGGCGGGAGCCCACCCTCCGCGTCTTCCGGTATTTTTACGAGCCGGCAGCGCGGAGCTCCCACCTGGTGAAGGGAGGACCGAAGTCCCTCTTCGGCTCGGTGATGGTCCAGATGCTGCCCTCCCGGGTAGCGGACTACCCGGCGGCGGCCTCCCGGGACCACTGGGGGGACTGGCTCCGGAGGTGGTTCTACCTCCGGGTCCGGGACGAGACGGTGGTCTACGCCCCGGAGCCTCCCACCTACAGCCGGTCATCCGCACCGAAGCCGCCGGTGTGGATGGACGAGGAGTTCGAGCTCCTCGGGAAGGTGGTGCTGGCTAAGAAGGCCCGCTCGATGCGGGACGCCGCGGAGGAGCTGGCGCTCCTGCGGCTTTCCCCCTTCTCACGCGGGGGAAGGGGGATCGGCATGGGCCCGGAGCAGCGGCCTCCGGTCAAGCCGGTGACGCGGCGTAAGGCCCCTGCATTTTTGTACTTGCAGTTTTTTACGGAAAATTGACTAACTTTTTACCTTACAGTGCGCCCGTACCCGGCGGCGAGGGACAAGGCGGAGCACCTCCTGGGGAGGTACTTCGCCGACGAACACGAGCGCATCGTGCGCCTCGTGGGGGAGGGGCCTCCCCGGAACTTGGTGGCCGAGGCCTACGGGCTCAGGCTTCCGGAGAGGAAGCCCCTTCCCACCCCCGGGTCTCATAAACGGGGGAAGGACGCGGCCGGGGGCTCGGAGCCCAAAATGCCCCGGGTCCAGAAGACCCCAGCTCCGGCGACGGCGCCGGCGACGACGCCGGTGAGGGCCCGGGACGCAGCTCCCGGAGCCGAACATGCCCGGGCGGCGCCCCGGGCAGAGGCGACGCCTCCGCCCCCGGAGGCCCCCGTCGAGGCCCGGGGGAGGAGGTTGTTGTCGATGGGGCGGGGTCCGATTCGGCGGACTACGCCCCTTCGCCAGTTCGCGTGACGCTCCTCTCGCCTCTCCCGGCGGCGTTGGCGCCGGAGAGGCTAGAAGTGAGGTTTTCGGGGGCGGCGCCCCCGCGTCTCTGGCCGGTGGATGAGGAGGGGGGGAGCCCCTCAGTCTTCGAGGTCCCCCCGGAGCAGGAGGCTCCGAGGGCCCTCCGGCCTGGGGCGGGGAAAGGCCCAATGATCCCCCCCCGGGCGGAGATCCCCGCCCAACCTTCGTCTTCGTCTTCGGAGGAAACTTCGTCGACGAAGACGCCGGCGACGCCGGCCGTGCTCCCGGATTCGGAGGTCCGGGGGCCCTCTCCCGGCCGCGACAGGAGGGCCGGGCAAGACACCTCCCTATTTCCTGCGGGGGAGGTGGCCCGCTACGCGGAGGGCCTGCACAACCGGAAGGTGCAGGCCTTCGTAGCAGGAGGGACGCTCCACGAGCGTTTTGAGGGGCTCGAGTCCCTCGGAGCCCAGGTAACTCGAGCTCTCCACACTTCGGCTTTTTTCCTGCACTTATGATTTTTCTAACTCTTTATGCATTTTGTAGGTAGCGACTGTTACCTGGGGCCTCGAGCAGCGGGTCACCCGGCTGCTCAAGGAGGCGGAGAGCCGGGCCGCGGCCTGCGTCGAGCAGCGGGAGGCGGCCCTCCGGGAGCGGGACGAAGCTCTTGTTGAGCTGTCCCGGGCCCGGGCGCAGGTGCACCTTTCGGAGGGCGCCTTCCTCCGCCTCCGAGAGGAGGCCAAGGTGCGGGAGAAGGCGCTCCGGGACCTCGAGAGCTCCAGCGTCCGGGCGCTGTCGGACGCGGGCCGCTCCGTCCGCTCGGCCTTGGAAAGCCTTGGCGTTAGCCTGGGCTCCGGGAGCGGCCCGGAGGTGCCCCCGGCGACCCTCGCGGAGGCTGTACGTTTTCTTAACGCACAAGTCTCCGCCATCCCGGAGGCTGCGGACGTCCGGGCACGTGGCCGGGCGATCCCCGTCATCGCGGCCACCGCGGGGCTCGTTGACTACCGTGGGGTCGGCGCCCGGGCGATCGGGGGGCGCATCCCCCAGGGCTTCCCGGAGGCCTTTGAGCCAACGCGCCGGGAGGTGGAGCTGCTGGCGGAGGGGTTCTACGACCGGATCATCCGGACGTGGTTCCCGACACCGGCGCCTCCGGCCACGGATGTCCTTGCCCCGGCCACGGAGGAAGCTTCCCGGGGGGAGGACCCCAATGCCAAAGTATGAGCCTCCCCCGGGTCTTGAGCTAGGACCCCTTTTTATTTTGTTAGGCATTTTGATTCCGGTAGCTTCTTAGGAGAAGCCCCGGGCACTTGTACAAAAACATTTTGCAATGGAATATATTAGAAATTTTTCTAAGTCTTTGCAATGAAATGTTACCAGGGTTCCCGGGGGGTTGCTCCCGAGCAACAGTCCGGGAGAGGCTCTCCGGGGGACGCCCAAGCGGCTTTGATTTTGCTGAGCCTTGTCTCCGGGAGGCGCGACGGCGGTACTGCCCGGGAGCCTGTCCGGTTGAGGTGGCGCCCGGAATGGCACTTGGATAATTTTGACAACAGCCGTGCTGAATTAACTCCCCCGCGCCCGAAGGCCCAGATGATACCTCCTCTCCGGATACTCCCGCCGGCTGGATACGAGTTTTGGCCCGAAAACGTACTTCGGGATTCTCAGCGTCGCGTCCGGGCGCTGTGGCGGGACCTGGCCCGGGAGCTAAGGGAGTGCCTCCGGGAGCTTTAGGCGTAGGGGCCTTAGGCTCGTAGAAAATCCCCCGGGTTAGGACCCGGGTTGTATCATTTCCGAAACCCACCGGAGGGGGAAGATGTCCTCCGGGTTTGTTGATCAATAAAGCGCATTGTTTCCTTTTATTGCCTCTTTATTTTCTTCTTCTTGGATGGTCTGGACGACTCATCTTAACAAGGATGAGCTGAGTTTCTTCGTGGGTGACCCGGGGGCCCCCCGTCCCCCCCGCCCACAGCGGGCGGGAGGAGGCCTCCGCGCGCTGTGGGGGTAACAGGGTCCCCGGGGGGAGCATAGCCTGTAGGAGAAATATCTTAGAAAATTGTAAAAACAGGGTTTCCGAGGGAGGGACCTTCCGGGGTGCCCGGGGGCACCGGGAGAGGTTCATCCGGCCGCCGGGAGAGCGGGGAACCAGGAACAAGGCGCGGAAGGGGCTCATGAAAAGCCAATAAGACCTCCGGAGGGGAGCTTCCCGGGAGGCTTCGTCCGGTCGCCGTGAGCGGGGAACCGAGAATAATGTCTCCGGGGGAAAATTTATCTGAGATCTCTTTGTAAAGCAATTGTCCGGTCGCCGTGAGAACGGGGAGCCGGGAATAAGGTCGCTGGGGACCAATCCTCCGGTCGCCGTGAAGACGGGGAGCTGGGAATAACGTCGACTCCCGGAGGAGGAAGATGGATCCAATCAAGCCGCAAGGGGCTGATCTTCCGGTCGTCGTGAGAACGGGGAGCCGGGAATAACGTCGACTCCCGGAGGAGGAAGATGGATCCAATCAAGCCGCAAGGGGCTGATCTTCCGGAAGCGGGCCGGGGACGGGGTACCCCCCTGGTACCACGAAGGGCCCGGGCATCAAATTGCCTCCCGGCACCGGGACAGGCCCGGGTGTCGAGAAGTGTCCGGAAGTATATCGCGCTGGGGGAGGGAACCCCCCAGCGGGATCATACGGGGTAGACAGCCCCCTTGACGCCGGAGGGGCCGCTGGTTATCCCATAAACGGGGGCATGATCCCCGGATACGGGTGCGACGGAAACGTGGGGGCCGAGGGCCGCGCCAACACACTAAGGAGCTCGTCCATAGAGCGCTGGGCGCGGAGTTGGCCCTCTACGAGAGCTTCGAGCAGGGCGTCCCGGGGAGCCGGGGGAGCCGTCGGGGGGACGCTTGTCCCGGCCGAGGTCCCCGCGGTCACCGGGAACGACCTGGAGGTGGAAGCACCTAAGTTAAGAGGGAAGGTGGGAGGCGGTACCTGGGAATGGTCGCCTCCGGACGGAAGCGCCGGAACAGCAGCGTCCCGGACGGGTGGCGCCAGGTCACCGGGACCGGCGTCACCGGGAAGGGTGCGGGCCCTTGTTCTCGGAGGAGCCATGGCGATTCGTCACGGGTCCCCACGGACGGCGCCAACTGTCGTGGTATTAAGAATACCCCGGCAGGTTTTGAAGACGATCCTAGCGGAGATCACGCAGCGCGGGTTGACCGGGTGACCGGGCCTCCCCCGCCGGACAAACACAAGAATTGACACGTGGATTTATACAGGTTCGGGTCCCGGTGGGGGCCCTAGTCCTGTCGACGCGCTCCCGACCGGAGTCGGCTGGGGAGGCTCTCTCCGGGGGAGAGGCTTCCGGAGCACGTCTGTGAGATTAGCTATTCCAAATAATAATGAATTGATCCTTTACAACAGAGGGGTACAAGGGCTATTTATAGCCCCAAAAAGAAGCAAAAAACCTAAACTACCCCGGAAGCCACCGTCGGATTGAAGGGTAGGACCGTCCTTCTCCCGGTCAAACGTCTTGGATGCTTGACAGGTGGTCGCTGATTCCCGAGGCGTCCCTCGCGTGACCTGCACGTGATAAACAAACATGGATTTTACCTTTTAGGAGGGCGGTGACGTCCGGGACCTCTTCCGGAGAGCAGGGTCCCGGGAGCCCAAATGGCGGCGCCCGGGGCAGGCACCGGGGGCCACTGTCCCCGGGCACATGGCGGCGCCCGGGACGTGCCCGGGGGGCACGGTCCCGGGGGCCAAATGGCGGCGCCCGGGACATGCCCGGGGGGCACGGTCCCGGGGGCCAAATGGCGGCGCCCGGGACATGCCCCGGAGGCACGGTCCCGGGGGCCTAAAAGGCGGCGCCCGGGGCAGGCACCGGAGGCCACTGTCCCCGGGCACATGGCGGCACCCGGGACATGCCCGGGGGGCACGGTCCCGGGGGCCAAATGGCGGCGCCCGGGACATGCCCGGGGGGCACGGTCCCGGGGGCCAAATGGCGGCGCCCGGGACATGCCCGGGGGGCACGGTCCCGGGAGCCTAAAAGGCGGCGCCCGGGGCAGGCACCGGAGGCCACTGTCCCCGGGCACATGGCGGCGCCCGGGACATGCCCGGGGGGCACGGTCCCGGGGGCCAAATGGCGGCGCCCGGGACATGCCCGGGGGGCACGGTCCCGGGGGCCAAATGGCGGCGCCCGGGACATGCCCGGGGGGAACCGTCCCGGGGGCCAAATGGCGGCGCCCGGGACATGCCCGGGGGGCACAGTCCCGGGAGCCTAAAAGGCGGCGCCCGGGGCAGGCACCGGAGGCCACTGTCCCCGGGCACATGGCGGCGTCCGGGACATGCCCGGGGGGCACGGTCCCGGGGGCCAAATGGCGGCGCCCGGGGCAGGCACCGGAGGCCACTGTCCCCGGGCAATCATGAACTTACCTGGACTTGACCGCATGGAGATTTCCCCCAACATACCCAGAGGACCCATCCAAGACAATTCGGGTTGGGTCAGCCCTGGATGACAAATAGGAACTCGACCTCGTTGCTTTCCTCCGGGCTAACGCAGATGTGTTTGCGTGGAAACCGTCCGACATGCCCGGTGTCCCAAGGGAAGTAATTGAGCACAGGTTAGCAATTCGACCTGGACAACGACCAATAAAGCAAAAGCTCAGGCGTTTTGCCACCGACTGACAGGAAGCCATCCGAGAAGAGTTAGACAAACTCTTACAAGCCGGGTTTATCCGCGAAGTGAATCACCCGGACTGGCTCGCCAATCCGGTCATGGTCCGCAAGTCAAATGGCAAGTGGCGCATGTGCGTCGACTATACTAGCCTCAATAGTGCCTGTCCGAAGGACGACTTTCCCCTTCCCCGCATCGACCAGCTGGTTGAATCCACTGCGGGTTGCGAACTGATGAGTTTTCTGGATGCCTACTCAGGATATCATCAAATTAGCATGGCAGAAGACGATGAAGAGAAAACTGCCTTCATCACCCCGTTCGGCACATACTGCTACATCAGAATGCCGTTCGGTCTCAAGAACGCTGGTTCCACGTACCAGCGCTTGATGCAAAAGACCTTTCTTTCCCAGATAGGGCGTAATCTCGAAGCATATGTAGACGACTTGGTTGTAAAGAGCACCAAAAGATTGTCTCATTTGGACGATCTTGCTGAAACCTTCTGTAACTTGAATCGCTTTGGAATAAAATTGAACCCGGAGAAATGTTCTTTCGGGGTTTCTTCAGGAAAGCTTCTTGGTTTTCTTGTGTGTTCCAGGGGCATTGAAGTTAATCCTGAGAAAATCAGAGCTATTGAACAAACGAGGTCGCCCTCGACCATGAAGGATGTTCAACGCCTGGCTGGTCGCATGGCGGCTTTAAGTCGTTTTATATCACGATTAGCCGAAAGGGGACTACCTTTCTTTAAAGCCTTGCGGAAACATCATAACTTCACATGGTCCGACAAGGCCGAGAAAGCGTTTCAGGAGGTAAAAACATATCTTTCCAGTCCGCCGGTATTGGTGTCTCCTGAAAAGGAAGAACCATTGCTTCTGTATTTGGCGGCCACCCCACACGCGGTCAGCGCAGTTCTGATCGCGAAAAGGGAAGGAGTGCACAGACCCGTCTACTATGTGAGCGAAGTACTTCATGGTCCTAAGGAGCGCTACCCTGAGGTCCAGAAGATACTTTACGCCCTACTGATGGCTTCCCGTAAGCTACGACATTACTTTCAAGCACACAAGATCACAGTACCCTCCTCTTTTCCTTTAGGGGATATTGTCCGAAATCCAGATAAATCTGGTCGAATCGCCAAATGGGCGGTCGAATTCGGTGCCTTCGAGATCCATTTCACCCCCCGCACGGCGGTTAAGTCTCAGGTTTTGGCCGACTTTGTGGTCGAATGGACCAACCCTGAGCCACCCGTGCAGTTGGCAAAGGAACTGGAGTGCCCCGATTATTGGACAATGTACTTTGACGGCTCCCGTAGTTTTCAACACTCGGGGGCTGGAGTGGTCTTAGTTACGCCTCAGGGCGAACAGCTTAAGTATGTCATTCAACTACACTTTGTTGCAACCAACAATGCAGCAGAGTATGAAGGTCTTCTTGCAGGGCTCCGGGCAGCAAAATTCCTCGGAGTCCGTCGATTAGTGGTGAGGGGGGACTCACAGCTGGTCGTAAACCAGGTAAACAAGGAGTACAGCACCTCCGATGAGACAATGGCTCATTACCTGGGGGAAGTGAGGAGATTGGAAAAACACTTCAGTCACTTCGAAGTCCAATACATCCCGCGAAAGGACAATATTCTCGCACACCAATTATCCAAAATTGGATCCTCACGCTCATCCGCTCCGGCAGGAGTGTTCATTGAACACTTGGACCATCCTTCGATCATGACTTCGGTCGAGGATGATCCGGCAATAGCCTTCGTTGCCAACCTCGGTCAGGAACAAGATTGGACTCATCCATTGAGGGTCTATCTTGAACATGGGACCCTACCCGAGGACGAAACCAAAAGCGATCGATTAATTCGAAAGGCGCGTCTGTACAAACTCATAGATGGGGTTATGTACAGAAAGGGTACTCAAGGAGTATTCATGCGCTGCATATCTCAGGAGGAAGGAAAATCCCTCCTGAAAGAGATACATGACGGTGTATGCGGTGCACACGCGTCATACCGAACACTGGTCGGAAAAGTTTTTCGACAGGGATTCTACTGGCCTTCGGCACTCGATGATGCCAAGCTTATGGTCAAGATGTGTCCACAGTGTCAGTTTCATGCAAGACAGGTTCATCAACCTGCTTATGCATTGCAAACTATTCCTCTCGCATGGCCCTTCGCGATCTGGGGAATGGACATCGTCGGTCCTATGCCACAAGCGGTCAATGGGTACAAGTTTCTGTTCGTAGCCATTGACACGTTCACAAAGTGGATTGAGGCCGAACCAGTACGAAATATTACTGCATCAGCCGCACAAAAGTTCTTTCACAAGAACGTTGTGGCACGATTTGGTGTTCCAAACCGTCTCATCACAGACAACGGTTCTCAGTTCGCTAGCGGTCTTTTCCTAGACTACTGCGATCAGATTGGGACCAAGGTGTGCTTTGCTTCCGTGGCACATCCACAAAGCAATGGTGCCGTAGAACGGGCCAATGGGCAAGTATTGCAAGGCATCAAAAAATGAGTTTTTGATCGCCTCAAGACCCGCTCGGGGGCTTGGGCAGACGAGCTCTATACTGTTCTATGGGCACTACGGACTACCTCTAGTCGAGCCACCGGTGAGACACCCTTCCATTTGGTCTATGGAGCCGAGGCTGTGTTGCCTATGGAAGTAAGTATTGGATCTGTTCGCACGAATCAATTCGAACAGGTCAACCAATCCAAACAGCGATCGCGAGATCTCATCCTCCTGGAAGAACGGCGTGATCGCGCCCTGATTAAGTCTGCGGTATACTTGCAGGCTCTACGCAAGTATCACAGTAAAAAGGTGCGACCACGTGATCTCAACGTTGGCGACTTGGTTTTACGTAAAATTCAAGACCAGTCTAACCGCAATAAATTCTCCCCAAAATGGGAAGGACCATACACTGTCGTCTCAGTGCCGCGGCCAGGATCTGCGCGGTTAGCCATGGAGGATGGTTGGATTTTGTCCAATACTTGGAACATCGATCAACTTCGCAAGTTTTACGTGTAAGTATTCCAATCACTTTTTTCCTGTTCAATTAGCATCTTTTCATAAAAAGCATGTCTTGTTTTCATACAATGAGTGTTTTTCTTTAAGCCCAAATTATACAAATTCGACCTGGGGCTGATCGCCGGCGGTTAGGTTATTACAGCATTTTTCAACCGGATTCGCTGGTCAATCTCATGATCACTTCCAGATAAGTCACTCCTAAATAAGCCGTTTCTCAACGCACACGGGACTATCTGGCTAGTCTTCGGTCATCTGGGTGGCCATCAATTTGCAATAAGGTTAAAATGTTACTTTAATCTTGACCATTGGCTTGAAGCGCATATCCCTGGTCATCATACTTATGTTTTCCCCTCTGCTTAAAATACTAAGGCTTCAGTATTCACAAAACAGAGGCGGGGGCTAGAGGAATATACTTATAGTATGAAACTTATGATGTGAATGTGCACTTTCTTTTGAAAAAATAGTTTTACATACATGGCATTGTAATTACAATTGTTGGGTTACAAAATGTAAGGATCATTCGATCCTCAGCTCAGCCAAGAGTTTGTCAACGAAGGGCTTAACTTCTTCAATAACGGCGTCAAGCAGTTCTTCACTCTCGACCTCAACCGGTCCCACCAGCGCGCTCAGATTCGCATCTGGGCCATGGTGAAGTCGAACCCGGTTGAGTACGGCAGAAGCGGCTGATCGGACTCTCGTCCTGATTATCTCTTCACGTCGTCGTAAATCTCCAGGGAGATATTCGAGCAGTGATTCTGCTTGAGTTGTGAGCAGTGATGCCCAATCGCTGACACTTGGGTCGTCCTTCCTCAACTCTACCACATTGGTATTCAAAAGGCTGGCTATGGCCTTCAGTTTTTCGAAGACCAGTAGGCTCAACTCTTTGACCGCTCGGTCGGTATGGTTGAGCGAGGACTCGAGAAGCATCTTGTCCTGGCCGAGCTGTGTAATGCGACCTGCTTGCGCTGTACAGAGAAAAGAGGTTATTAACAAGAAACGGCTTTAAGTCTTCTCAAATTGAGAATCGACTTACCAGCCTTCTCAGACTGAAGTTTATTGATTTCAGTCCGTAGTTTCTTGAACTCTGTAACTGAGTTCAGCCTTATCTTGGCTAACTCTTTCTTCAAGAATGTAACCTCTCTGCAGCAAAATCAGGTCAGTCACAATTAAAGCCTACTTATATTAACAGAAGAATGACAATCCTCACTTGCGCAAGCCATCACGATCTTTTTGAACAGCCGCCATGCTAGCCATTGCAGCATGCGACTGGCTCGTCACCCATGACAAGCCCTGTGATACAAAGCAAGAGAGTCAAGTATGCTCTAAAGGCGATTCAAGCGCCGAAACAGGGGTGATCATACCTTCATAAACTTATTTAAAGCGGCATCATCCATGCTAGCAGGGATCCTTGCTAACGCGCCGGAAGTGCCTGCGACAGGGACAGTTGATGGGAGTGCCGGCTGGACGCCACCCCTAGAGGTCACTGGTTGCGACCCGGTCCCTGTACTTGTTTCACCTCCCGCGGTCCGGACGACTTCCTGAACCACGGGAGTAGAGCGCTCTTCATTAGAGGCTCCCTCATCAGCCCTAGCTTCAACCTCCCCAGTGGCGGTTGAAGGTGTAGGTGCTGTCTTCTTTTGCCTAACAGGAAGAATGGGTCAGGCAGCTTTTATCTAAGATTACTGTCAAGTAAGAGTTCTTACCTTATTTGAAATCCCATTCGTTCCTGGGACTTCTGGGAAAATTCCCCTTGCGAAGGAGAGCCGTCTCCGGTTCTTGCCTTCCTTATGGTAAATAAGACAGCACCCCCCTGGAAATGTCATGTTATAGGCATATTCTTAGGGAACGGGTAAAAACACATAGAAAGATCTTTACCTGGGCCACCGGGCTAACTGGTGGGGCTGCATCCGAAGGCCTTGGCGATTCCTGAGTTGCTGGAACCGTCACAGCCGGCCTTTGTTCGTCTACCTCCTCCTCTGTCCGCGGAGGAGGAGGATTTTCCTCCCTGGAACCCCCAGTGGTCCCAGGGGGAAGCTCCCCTTCCTGTATGTGCATTAACTTATCAAATGTGCAGAAAGATCCATGGAGGGAATGATCGAAAAGATCCTTTACCTTAGTCGTCCCTTCCACCAGGGAAGCAGAGATGATTGACCCTGAAACCTCAGGGGCTTCAGGAATTGGAAGGTCACCCGCGACCACAAGATCTTCGGTGGTCGCAGGGTCAGCCACGGCCACCTCTTCGGCAGCTGTGATTTCTGCGGGGCAGCTTGGGGCATCGCTGGATGGAAGATCCGCGATCTTCCTCCTTCGAAGCATCAGAGGAATGTCATCCTCTTCCTCCTCGCTCCCCTCTCCCTGTACGACGAAGAAGTGATTCCATGTCGCGCCTGAAAAAGTAGCAGGAATGCGATATCTTACCGCAGTCTTTCTTGCGGGACGAGGAACGCTTCGTGAAGACCCCTCCCCAGGGTTCAGCTTGGTCCTCTTAGGGGCAGGACTCTTTGTCCTGGGTCTCTGGGAGACCTTCTTCACATTCTTCGCCGCCGGCTTCTTCAGAGAGCCGACATTTTCACTTGGGAATGTCGCATCCGCGAACCTCCCTAGGAGCTATTTTCATTCCAATGAAATTGATTAGTGCTGGACATGCATGAGACCTGCAAAACATAGGCCAAGTGGAAAGTGTACCTTTCGGCGCTCCTGTTTAAGGTCGTCGCCGGCATGAATCAAGCTTTGGGGGCGAGGCGATCCCTTGGGGCCCTCTACCTCGGCGTTGTACGCCCTGAGGAGGTAGTTAGTCCGCCTCTCAATCTCGGCTGAGGGCAGGACTGTTCCCAGATACGAGTTAAATTGATGCATTTCAAAAATGACATAAAAGGATTTCAATGTCAGAAATGAGTACCTTCGTTATAGTCCAGGGTAGTGTCCGCCATGGACTTGATCTCCCAAGCCGGATGAGCCCTTTCACGCAGGGGGCTCACCCGGTTCTTCACAAAGTCTCGGATGACGTCACGTGCCGTCAGCCCTTGTTCGACTAAGTGAAGGATCACCTCGGCATGCTTCATGAACTCCGCGTTCATCGCCGGGAGAGTATCCAACTCGCTCGGCTTCTCCGGCCGCGAGTTCTCAAACCACAACCCGCTCTCGGTCGGAGGGGTGCAGTAAAACCATTTCTGGTGCCACCCATGCACTGAGTCTCGCAGGGGTGGGGAGGGATACTCCTTTTTATCCCTCAGCCGGAAGTAGATGCATCCGGCGGCGTTGGTGCTCTTCGACCACGCCGAAAAGTAGAATCGTCGGAAAAGATCCACGCTGGGATATATTCCGACGAAGGCTTCACAGAGATGCTGGAATACTGCAAGGATCAGCATCGCGTTGGGGTGGAGGTTGATCAGTTCCCACCCGTAATGTTCAAGGATATCCTTAAGGAACCGACTCTCAGGGAATCGGAACCCGCAACGCAAATACTCCTCAAAAACCACCAACTCGCCTTCTTGGACAGTTGGGGTTTCTCGGTCCTTCTCCGCAGGTCGCCAGTTAATAAGCAGCCGCGGAGAAAGGATCTCCTCCTTCTCTAGCGCCATCAGGCTCTCCTCAGAATGATGAATGGATCTGCTCCAGGACGCCATCTTTGGTGTAGAATCAAAGGGGAAGCTGGCGATTTGAGGAAGATGAAGGCTGAAGAAAGTGAGGGTTTTGAGCGGCGGGAATTCTAAGGGTTTTTTCGCGGCTGAGTGGCTTCCTCAAGAAGCTACCTACTGCTTTTTATAGACCCAAGGCGACGCATTAATGAGTAAACGGCTCGTTTCAAACGTTCCATTGAATGCTTTATTCATTTCCCATAATGGATACTGTCTCTGATGGACCCGATAAAGTACTCAGGCGTCGGATCTGAAACAAAAAGACTTCTTTGTTTTGGAAACTGAAAGTATAAAAGGACTGAAAAATTCTCAGTACTTTTCAGAGGACATTTTTCCTTTTTTATACTTTGAACATTTTTTTCGAAAAAATCATGTAACTCAATTTTTGATATACTGGAATGTTTCTAATTGCGTTATGGTTTTATCGAAATCGTGTTTTAGGCTGAAACTTCGATCCTAATCGGAGTGACGGCCTGACCAAGTCCCAACTCTGGTCGAACCTTAGTTCTGACCGCGGCTTTAAAACTGATCGCGGAATCAGGGTAGGTCGCGGTGCTTTTTTTCTTAAAAGTGATTTTGATCGCAGAACTAAAATTTCCTGTGTATGAATGGTCGCAAACGTAAAGTTCATGGCTATATTTTCGCACAGAAGATGTGGAGAATATTTCATGAGAAATAAAGAACTTTTATTTCTTACATTCTTTACATACAAAAGGGATGCAGTCGATCAAAACATCGACTTGCTCCGAAACAAGTTTACAAAGTTCCCCAAGGGACATATTGTTGTCAGTAGGATCTACACTGACAACCCCCAAGGAACTAGCAACTACCCTAAGTCTATCTATATCGTCCCTAACAACAGACGCACTATTGTCCCTAATCAAGTCAGAGAGTTCTCGCTGTTGCTGAGCGAAGTCCCTCTCTCGACGGAAATGGTGCGCCTCTTCTCGGGATCGATCAAAACATTCTGCTAAACGCAGAATCTTCGAGGCCATCTCCTCGGTCTTCTTCTCCAGGGCATTCTTCTCTTCCAGAAGGGTCTGTCTGGAAGGAAGAGATGGAGCAGTAGAAGGCTGATCGCTGGGGCCTCCTACCTCCTGCATTTTGCAAAAGTTAGTCATACTAACTAAAATTATCAGCAAAAAGGGAGAAGAATTGTTACCTGTCCCGGTGCATAACCCGTTGATACACTCATCTTGGGAGGAAGATCATCATATGGTGGAAGAGCAACCTCCCCAGAAGAAGATTGCTTCGCCAACCCAATATGGCAATCATCTGATCGAGGGATAGTCACCGCTTGCCGACCAGGATGTTGATCACCCAAAAGGATGGGGGAATTGGATGTGAAGGGATCTTTCTCTAAGGATAAAGGCCTAACTTGCCGAGAGGCATGAACGGGGAGGGTCAAAGGAACTGAAGGAAGAAAGAAACTCGCTACGTTCTTCACCTTTGTTCCACTGGAAGATCCTTCGTCAACCTTGGGTTTCTTCCTTAAGGGAGACAGGACTTCATTCGTTTGAGACCCTTGTTCGACAATTTCCCCTTCATCGCTCTCAATCTCGATGATTTCGTGATCTGCCATTGGGAGGAGTATGTGAAAAGGAAGGAGGCCAGGTAACAAGAAAAAGACTTAGGCGTGAAAGGGAAATTGTAAATCTTTACATGTCCAGGGGTCTGGTATTTATAGCCGCCAGGGCGACGGTTCGCCTCCCAGACACCTCGGGTTTCGTTAAGACATTTACAATTTTACCTCGAGATAAAAATCTCTACGCCGCCATCATTGCCCGTCACGTAATGTCAGAACTCGTCTTGAAAAACCAACCGTTTTCACTTAGTGCGCCACTAAGTGGAGAAGTTAAAGGGCCGGGTTAAAAATCCAATGCACGGTTTTTAAATTCGAAATAAACACGTCTCTTCGTTTTCTCCGAATTTGGGGGCTAGCTGACGAGGATTGACACCCGGGTCACTTCTAATAAACTTTTGGTTCAAGACGAGTTCGAAGCAGACATGTATCTGGTGATGCGGACTCAAGCTATTCTGAGGGGCATCACCATGAGGTCGCAAGCTTTACGCGATCAGGTCGCGGGTTTTGTGCGATCAGACCGTAAGCCTTGCGCGGTCAGAAGTTCATAGGCTATACGCGAACTACACATTTGGGATATTGCGCGGTCAGCCAAACCCCGCGGTCAGAACATCTGCCGGTCAGGATACTTGGGATCTATCTATTCGGTTGCCCATACAACAGGATATTCTAAGTATCCCGAAGATTCCTACACGTGGAGAATCAACTGTCAGGAGGTTAACACGTACAGTTATCCATGAATAACACGTGTTTAACCTACGTGGAGGTTAAAAGCAGTTCCAAAAACCGCATCCAACCGTCCGTGCAACCGATTGATGCAGTTTCCTTCACATGGCACCCTTTCAAACAGTATAAAAGGATGGCATGAAGCATCAATCAAAGAGAAAAGAAAAATCATCTAAGTTAGCCAAGTCTACGGCACACCTCATATAGCATTTTAATAAGCCTTCTTTGGCTTATCCTTGTACACTCTTACAGGAAAAATCCTCGCCTGTGAGGACTTTTTCCTCCACTTGTAAACCTTTTACCACACTTAGTGAAATCTCAACAGGACGTAGGGCTTTTACTCCCACCATCGAGGGCCCGAACCTGTCTAAACTCTCTGTGCTCCTGTTCACTATTGTTCAGCATACCTTCCCGAAGGGTCATCTTGAAAGGTCTCACAGTTATAAATTCTGCATAAGTTCGGCTGAGGACTCCGAGTCCGAATCGTCGACAGAATCAGTTCGGCCAGGACCCTGAAGTGTGTTGTTCTGCTGTCAACTTCTTTTGTGGGAGGGTCACCTATCTTCTGCTGTGTAGTTAAATATTTTGCTAAACCCTGAATGCCTTGTAGGCATTGTAATCCTCTTTATGTAATATTAAAGCCAGCAGGCCACACTGCTTAATATTTTGTTAGTACTCTGTTGCAATGTAATATACTCCTGTGTTTGAGTCATCCTGGGAAGTCAAAGGTTTGAGAGAATGGGACTAGCTGCAGTGAGCTAGGTCTCTACAGGAGTAGTCGTAGTCCCAGTTTCGGGGCGCGACACCCGATGAACGCTGGCTGTTTGCCGCGTTCTTCCGACGGGCCACGTGTCGAGAGGACGATGGCTGATCAGACATGGCTAAGAAATGAAAACAGAGAGGGAGAAATGACCTGAACAGAGGAACCGAAAGGTGAAGATGACGGCGCAAAGAAGAAATCCACGGCCCGTGGAGAGAGGAGAGGAACGACAATGGCGAGGAACGGCGGCGAAACGGTGGCAAGGGGTAGCACAACGGTGAGCCACGGCACAGTGGCCCACGGTGAAGTGGTGGCAAAGAATAGCGACGGCGCGGTGCGGTGGCGTGGAGGTGGTGCACAGTGGTGTGACGGTGGCGCAAAGGAGCGGCGGCGTGGCACGGTGAGGTGGTGGCGCAAAATGCGACGGCGATGAGGCGCAAGAGGTGGCAACGGCGGCGAAGAGAAGGCGAGGAGACGCAAAAACAGAACGGGGATTTTAGGGTTCGGGACCCCAACTGACAGTCAGTTTAATAAACTGACAGTCAGTTCCAAAACCAAAAACTTGGAACTGACAATCAGTGTACCACACTGACAGTCAGTTTACAGAACTGAGTTTTGAAACTGACAGTCAGTTTGAGTCACCGATTTTGACTCGGAGCTACGACCAGAAGTGATGCACATAATTGACAGTCAGTTTGTGAAACTATCAGCATGGTCAACGACTTCGACAAGAGGCTAAGAACAGGCTCCTAAGCACTGAACTGACTGTCAGATAGATGAACTGACTGTCAGTTTGGTCAATTTCGACCAGAAGCAGATTAAGACCAGAGAGGGAATAAAATAATATTATAATATAATTTTAACACAAATAGCACATCAACTAGCATTTGATATATCAATAATATTCAATTCACCTCTGAGAAAATAGAATCTAGTTTCATCTAGGGGTTTGGTGAAAATATCTGCTAGTTGCATGTCTGTTCTAACATAATTCATATCAATGTCTCCTTTTGCCACATGATCTCTAATAAAATGGTGCCGTATTTCAATATGCTTAGTTCTAGAATGCTGAACAGGATTATTTGCTATTTTTATGGCACTTTCATTATCACACAAGAGTGGCAATTTATCAAATATAATTCCAAAATCTAAAAATGTCTACTTCATCCACAATAATTGAGCACAACAACTGCCTGCAGACACATATTCAGCTTCAGCTGTGGAGAGAGCTACAGAATTCTTTTTCTAGATGACCATGATACTAATGATTTCCCCAACAGCTGACAACCACCAGATGTACTTTTTCTATCACTCTTACAACCAGCATAATCAGAATCTGAATAACCAATTAATTCAAAAATTGCATCTTTTGGATACCAGAGACCTAAACTGGGATAGCATTTTAAATACCTAAGGATTCTTTTAAGAGCAATTAAATGGCTTTCTTTAGGATCTGACTGAAATCTAGCACATAAGCACACACTAAACATAATATCAGATCTAGATGCAGTGAGATACAATAAGTTACCAATCATAGACCTATAGAGTTTAGAATTGACCGATTTGCCAACTTTGTCCATACCCAGATGTTCATTTATCGCCATGGGGGTTTTGATTGTCTTAGCGTCTTCCATCCCAAAGCGCTGAGTAGGTCCATCATGTACTTCGTTTGACTCACGAACGTACCGTTCTTGAGTTGCTTGATTTGAAATTCAAGGAAGAAGCTCAGCTCACCGATCATGGACATCTCGAATTCCCTAGACATCATCTCTCCAAACTCATGACAGAAATGTTCATTAGTAGATCCAGAGATAATATCATCAACATATATCTGACAAATGAATAAATCTTTTTCAATTTTCTTTGTAAACAGTGTTGTATCAACCCTTCCAATTTTAAAACCTTTTGATAAAAGAAAGTCTCTAAGTCGTTCATATCAAGCTCGAGGAGCTTGTTTGAGACCATAGAGAGCTTTAGACAATTTAAATACATGGTTTAGAAATTTAAAATCTTCAAATCCAGGAGGTTGTTCAACAAATATTAGTTCAGATTTCTCACCATTTAAGAAAGCACTTTTAACATCCATTTGAAATAATTTGATATTGAAACATGATGCATAAGCAAGAAGAATACGAATAGCTTCAAGTCTTACTACATGTGCAAAAGTTTCACCAAAGTCTAAGCCTTCGACTTGAGTGAAACCTTGAGCAACAAGACGAGCTTTGTTTCTAATTACTACACCATTTTCATCTTGCTTATTTCTGAAAACCCATTTAGTTCCAATTACATTATAATCCTTGGGTCTTTCTGTTGCATCTAGGCCTTCATGCCTAACCATAATTTTGATGATTAATGAAAACTAAGTGTTTCAGACTGACTGTGCTTTTGAGATTGTTTGATACAGAGTTCCGTTGGGAAGATATGTGAGATGAACAAGACGAACCCAACACAAAAGAAATAAAAACACAAGTCGCAAGGAATAAAATCGAGACGCAAGTTGCAAAAACGCAGAAGACCTAAGGTAATATTGTTTTTATTTTTACCGATCTCGGTGCTTGGAGTTGATCGGTTTAGGAAAATTGTTTTTAGTTTTAACCGTACTATAAAGAGGGGTTTGCAAAAGTCCTCTGTACATTTCCAACATAAACTGAGAAACTTAGGTCATTGCATTGCATTCTTTTTGGTTGGATTTGATTTGAATTTGATTTTGAAAGATTTGGATTTTCAGTTGAGTTTTGATAGCAAAAGAGTTTTTCAAATTTCTAGAAAGATCTAGGCAGATCTGGTTTTTTCTTCTGATGACAAAAATGTAGCCCTTAAAATTATCTTTCAAACGAGCTATTAAACACCTCTTTTGGATTTTTGGATTTAAATTTATAGCTGTTTTTGTTTAGGTTGATTATCAGTTTGCTGAACTGACTGTCAGTTTGAATGTCAGTTTGTGTTAACTGACAATTGTCCAGAGAGTGTGTTTTTTGGGCCAAAACTTTTTGTACTAAACTGATTGTCAGTTTGTCCAAACTGACTGTTAGTTGTGCTTTCGACCACAGTTGTTTTTATCTGAGTTTTCTTTTAAACTAGTCGATGTTTTGGTTGAACTGACTGTCAGTTTGGGTTTCAAGTTTCCATATACGACCACAAATGACTAGCTATTTTTTATCGGTAAATTTTGTCGGCCGTTGTGTACGTAACTGATTGTCAGTTAGGTGAACTGACTATCAGTTTGTGTTGCTGATTTTCAGCCCTAGCTCCAACGGTTCTTTTGCTCCTTGAGACTATAAATAGGGGCTTTGAGCATGTGTTTTTGACACAACAAGCAGCCTTGCCTTCTTATACACTCTTGAGCTTTAGTTTTCTACACAAAATCTTGAGCTGTTGATCACGTCGAGTGTTTTCTGATCCACCGAGCATTCCAGTTCATTGCATTTGCATACTTGTAGTTTCTCGGTGCGTGTTCAGAGGTCTAGAGAAGACCTTGCTGCCTATTACTCTTGGTGAGCGCCCTTACCTAGATGGTTTGGTGGAGTGGTCGTTGACCTCTCCAGTTCGGAGATTGTTGGAGAGGCTCGGCAAAGTTGTATAAGGCATCGGTGCTCGCCTTTCCGGAGTGGACAAGGAGTAACCTTTAGTGGATAATATCCTTCGTGGGTATTGAGGCAACACTCAATTGACTTGAGTGCTTCAACGAGGATTAGTGGTGACTGGGCGAGTCTCTGATACCTCGGTAAAAATCGATTGTGTTTGTCTTCTCCTCTTTATTGTTTAATTGTTATTTGATCTTTTATTTAAAAGTTTTAAAGCCTCCTATTCACCCGCCCTCTTGTCGGCATCCTTGATCTTGCACGTGGTATCAGAGCAAGGTCTCTCGATTCATTAGGCTTTACCGCCTAGAGATAGGATGTCGTCTAATGAGGGTTTTTCTCTTGGTCATACCAGTCGTGTTCCTATCTTTGATGGGACAAACTATCCCTATTGGAAAGTGAGCATGTCGGTATTCCTAGACGCCATGGGGCTTGACGTACGGGATATTGTTAAACTTGTTTTACTCCTCCGGATGATCTGGCAAGTCACTCTGAGGACGGCAGGAGAAAACTTCATTTAAATGCCCGTGCGAAAAATGCACTCTTTGTCGGTTTATCTTTAAATGAGTTTAACCGTGTAAGCAATCTCACGACTGCTCACAAGGTTTGGACCACCCTCGAAGAAATTTACGGGGGCACTACAAAAGTTAAAGAGGAAAAGTTGCTCATGGTGAGGCAACGATATGAGACTTTCACAATGTCATGAACCGAGTCCGTGGACTCCATGTTCACTCGGTTGAATAATATTGTGAATGAACTCAAGTGGCTCGGATTTGTTTTTACTGACCTTGATATTGTGAGAAAGATACTTAGGGCTTTACCAGAAAGCTTTGACACTCTGGTGACGGTTCTCACAAACTCTGACTTGTCGACCACGACACCGACGGATCTCTATGGGAACCTCATCGCCCATGAGATGCACAAAAAGGAGAAGAAGGAAGCAGCCGAACCCTCGGAGACAAAGAAGAAGGCGGTGGCTTTCAAAGCCAACACTAAGAATGATTCAAGTGATGGCTCCTCCGACGAAGATCTAGCACTCATGGTAAAAAATACTCAGAAACTTCTTCGCAGGTTACACAAGAAGGGTGTCAACATTGACACACGACCCAAGGGACCAAAGCAAACCAACTTCAAGGACATCATTTGCTATGGATGTCATGAAAAGGGACATATAGCATCAAGATGTCCAAACAAGAACAAGACGTGGAACAAGTAGAAGAAATTCTCCAAGAAGAGCAATGACGCATCCAAAGAAGCATGCTTCGGAGAATGGATGTCCGGTGGAGAGAGCTCTGACTCCGACTCCGACAATGAAGAAGGTTGCTCCAAGAAGCTAGCCAGACTAGCTCTCGGCAACGCATCGACTAGTTCATCCCTTTGTCTTATGGCTAAAGGCGATGAAAAGGTACATTCTTCCGATCCTTCATATGAAGAACTAGTTGAAATGATCACCGAGTTAAATGAAGTTTATGGAGCTACTAAAAAGAAGTACGGGGCGTTTAAAGAAGAACATTCTTCTTTACGCACTCAATACTCCGAACTAAAAGATTCTTATGAAAGCATGCTCATGAAAGATATTACTAATGCTTCATCTAAGGTAGATGTTTCCACTTCATGTGATTTAAATGATACTCCTTCTAGTAGTCATCATATACCATGTGCTTCAAATGATACCATCTTAAACGAAAATAATGAACTTAAGGCACAAGTTGAAAAACTTGGAAAAGGTCTAGAAAACTGCTATAAGGGAAAAGTATCACTTGATCTCATACTTAGCAAACAAAAATGTTCTTTTAGAAAAGAAAGACTAGGATACTTTCCGAAGAAAGGAAAGAAACCAAATACTAAAACTATGTTTGTAAAAGCATGCAACACATTTTGCTTTAAATGCCATGAAATTGGTCACTCACATGAAGCATGTCCTTTAATGACTCCAAATTATTTTGATACTTGCTACATGCTTCAAAAGTCGAAGAAAGGTTATGCTATAGCAAAGTATGTTGGTGCACCCATTCTAAATAAAAAGAAGAAATCAATTTGGGTGCTCAAAGCTTTGATTACTAACATTGAAGGACCCAAAAAGGTTTGGGTACCTAAAAAGACATGATTCTTTTGTATATGCAGGTGAACTACAAGACTAATGGAAAGCATTGGGTGCTTGATAGCAGATGCTCCGAACACATGACCGGCAACAAGAATTATTCACCTCAATAGAAGACAACTCAAGAGAGAATCAAAAGATCACCTTTGGTGACAATCGTCAAGGAAATGCGGTAGGCTTGGGTAAAATTGCTATTTCAAACGATCTCTCAATTTCGAATGTTTTATTGGTTGAATCTCCGAATTTTAATTTGCTTTCCGTTGCACAAATTTGCGATCTTGGATTTCGTTGCACATTTTATCCCAAAGAAGTTTTAGTTGAAAGTTTGAAAGATAATTCTTTGATTTTTAAAGGCTTTCATTTTGAAAATCTTTATTTGGTTGATTTTCACTCCAAAGATGCATCTCTCTCAACATGTCTTGTCTCTCAAACCTCAAAGGGTTGGTTATGGCATAGGAGACTCGCACATGTTGGAATGCATCAATTGAAAAAGCTTTTAAAACGAGATTTGGTTATTGGCTTAAAGGATGTGAATTTTGAAAAGGATAAACCTTGTAGCGCCTGTCAAGCTGACAAGCAAGTAGCTACTTCACATCCGATTAAGCGTGTTCTTTCAACTTGCAAACCTTTGGAACTATTGCATATAGATTTATTTGGACCTTCAGAGTTCCAAAGTATCAGGGGTAGCAATTATGGTTTTGTGATAGTTGATGATTTCACTCGCTATACTTGGGTTTCTTTATTTCTCAAAAATCTGAAACCCCTGATGTTTTTAAAAGTTTTGCAAAACGTGTTTCCACTGAATTCGAACTTTCCATCAAGAAAATCCGTAGTGATCATGGTGGAGAGTTTGTTAATTCAACTTTATTTGATTTTTGTGACTCTCTTGGAATCAAACACGAATTTTCTACTTCTTACACTCCACAGCAAAATGGAGTCGTTGAAAGGAAAAATCAAACACTTATAGAAATGGCAAGGACTATGTTACGTGAGTATGATACTCCTACTCGCTTCTGGGCTGAAGCCGTGCATACTGCCTGTTATTCTATAAATCGACTTTATTTGCATCCTCTTCTGAATTTGACTCCTTATGAGCTTCTTATTGGGCGTAAGCCAAACATTTCTTATTTTTGAGTTTTTGGTTGCAAATGCTACATTCTTAAGAAAAGAAATTTTGGTGGTAAATTTCAAAGAAGAGTAGATGAAGGCTTTCTAGTCGGATACTCTACCACCAGCAAGGCTTATTGTGTTTTTAACAAAAATACTGGTTGCATTGAAGAATCATGCGATATAGAATTTGATGAAACTAATGGCTCGCAAAAGGAGAAAATCTCTTGTGAAGTTTCAGGTGAAGATCTTCAAGGAGCTATGAAGAACATTACCATTGGAGACATCAAGCCAAGAGAAGATGATCAAGAAGATGATGAGAACATTGAGAATGACGATCAAAATGTATCATCATCTTATGTTAATCCTCCAGAACCAAGTCAAGAAGAAGCAGCACAAGAAGAAGCACCAAGGCAACATCAAACCATCATCAAGGATCACCCACTAGACCAAATATTGGGTGACGTCAGTAATGGTGTTCAAACTCGCTCTCGTATTGCTGCATTTTGTGAACATCATTCTTTTGTATCTTCTTTAGAACCTAAATATGTTAATGAAGCTTTAAATGATCTTGATTGAGTTAATGCCATGCATGATGAACTAAACAACTTTTCTAGAAATGAAGTTTGGACTTTAGTAGAAAGACCCAAGGATCATAATGTAATTGGAACTAAATGGGTTTTCATAAATAAGCAAGATGAAAATGGTGCAGTAATTAGAAACAAAGCTCGTCTTGTTACTCAAGGTTTCACTCAAGTCGAAGGCTTAGACTTTGGTGAAACTTTTGCACCTGTAGCAAGACTTGAAGCTATTCGTATTCTTTTTGCTTTTGCATCATGTCTCAATATCAAATTATTTCAAATGGATGTTAAAAGTGCTTTCTTAAATGGTGAGATATCTGAACTAGTATTTGTTGAACAACCTCCTGGATTTGAGAATTCTAAATTTCAAAACCATGTATTTAAATTGTCTAAAGCTCTCTATACTCTCAAACAAGCTCCCGTGCTTGGTATGAACGACTTAGAGACTTTCTTTTATCAAAAGGTTTTAAAATTGGAATGGTTGATACAACACTGTTTACAAAGAAAATTGAAAAAGATTTATTCATTTGTCAGATATATATTGATGATATTATCTTTGGATCTACTAATGAACATTTCTGTCATGAGTTTGGAGAGATGATGTCTAGGGAATTCGAGATGTGCATGATCGGTGAGGTGAGCTTCTTCCTTGGATTTCAAATCAAGCAACTCAAGAACGGTATTCTCGTGAGTCAAATGAAGTACGTGAAGGACCTGGTCAAGCGCTTTGGGATGGAAGACGCTAACGCAATCAAAACCCCAATGGCGACAAATGGACATCTGGATATGGACAAAAGTGAAAAAACGGTCGATTCTAAACTCTATAGGTCTATGATTGGTAGCTTATTGTATCTCACTGCATCTAGGTCTGATATTATGTGTTGGGGGAAATCTCCGCGAGACTAAGTCCAGGTAAGAAGCCACCATTGGCCCAGGGACAAAGCCCCCGGTGGCTGTCCCGGGCGCCACCTTCTGCCCGGGGAAAAAGCCCCTAGTGGTTGTCCCGGGCGCCGCCATTGGCCTGGGGAAAAAGTCCCCAGTGGCTGTCCTGGACGCCGCCTTTTGCCCGGGGACAAAGCCCCCGATGGTTGTCCCGGGCACCGCCTTTTGCCCGGGGACAAGGCCCCCGGTGCCTGTCCCGGGCGCCGCCTTTTGCCCGGGGACAAAGCCCCCAGTGGTTGTCCCGGGCGCCGCCATTGGCCGGGGACAAGGCCCCCGGTGCTTGTCCTGGGCGCCGCCATTGGCCGGGGACAAGGCCCCCGGTGCCTGTCCCGGGCGACGCCTTTTGCCCAGGGACAAGGCCCCCGGTGGCTTGTCCCGGGCACTACCGTCCTTCCGGAGGCAGAGGTCTCCGACCCCGGGTCACGTGAGGATCACGCGAGAAGCACCTCGGGAATCGGCGGACACCTGTCAAGCATCCAAGGTGCTTGACCGGGAGAAGGACGTTGCTACCCTCTGATCCAACGGTGGCAGGCGGGGTAGTTTAGTCTTTTTGCTCTTTTGGGGCTATAAAAGCCCTTGTACACCTCCTGTAAGGGACAATTTTGCTCATTATTACTTGGAATAGACAATCTCACAGGTGTGCTCCGGAGCCATCTCTCCCTCGACAGAGCTCCCCTAGCCGACTCCGGTCAAGAGCACACCGACAGGACTAGGGCCCCCACTGGGACCCGAACGTGTATAAACACTCGTGTCATTTGTTGTGCTTGCCCGAAGGGGGAGGACCGGTCACCCGGCTAGCCCGCGTCGTATTTTCTTCGCTAGAATCATCCACAAAGCCTACCGGGGTATTCGTAATACCACGACATTATGTTTAGTGTGTGCTTATGTGCTAGATTTCAGTCAGATCCTAAAGAATGCCATTTAATTGCTCTTAAAAGAATCCTTAGGTATTTAAAATGCTATCCCAGTTTAGGTCTCTGGTATCCAAAAGATGCAAATTTTGAATTAATTGGTTATTCGCATTCTAATTATGCTGGGTGTAAGATTGATAGAAAAAGTACATCTGGTAGCTGTCAGCTGTTGGGGAGATAATTAGTATCATGGTCATCTAGGAAACAGAATTCTGTAGCTCTCTCCACAGCTGAAGCTGAATATGTGTCTGTAGGCAGTTGTTGTGCTCAATTATTGTGGATGAAGCAGACATTTTTAGATTTTGGAATTATATTTGATAAAGTGCCACTCTTGTGTGATAATGAAAGTGCCATAAAAATAGCAAATAATCCTGTTCAGCATTCTAGAACTAAGCATATTGAAATACAGCACCATTTTATTAGAGATTATGTGGCAAAAGGAGACATTGATATGAATTATGTTAGAACAGACATGCAACTAGCAGATATTTTCACCAAACCCCTAGATGAGACTAGATTATGTTTTCTCAGAGGTGAATTGAATATTATTGATATATCAAATGCTAGTTGATGTGCTATTTGTGTTAAAACTGTATTATACTATTTTTCATTCCCTCTCTGGTCTTAATCTGCTTCTGGTCGAAATTGACCAAACTGACAGTCAGTTCAGTGCTTAGGAGCCTGTTCTTAGCCTCTGGTCGAAGTCGTTGACCATGCTGGCAGTCAGTTTCACAAACTGACTGTCAGTTATGTCCATCACTTCTGGTCGTAGCTCCTGGTCAAAATCATTGACTGAAACCGACTGTCAGTCTCATACACTGACTGTCACTTTCAAAACTCAGTTCTGTGAACTGACTGTCAGTGTGGTACACTAATTGTTAGTTCCAAGTTTATGGTTTTGGAACTGACCGTCAGTTTATTAAACTGACTGTCAGTTGGGGTCCCGAACCCTAAAATCCCCGTTCTGTTTTTGCGTCTCCTCGCCTTCTTTTCGCCGCCGTTGCCACCTCTTGCGCCTCGTCGCCGTCGCATTTTGCGCCACCACCTCGCCGTGCCGCGCCGCCGCTCCTTTGCACCACCGTCACACCGCCGTGCACCACCTCTGTGCCACCGCACCGCGCCATCACTGTTCTTTGCCACCGCTTCACCGTGGGCCACCGTGCCGTGGCTCACCGTAGTGCTGCCCCTCTTCGCCGTTTCGCCGCCGTTCCTCGCCACTGCCGTGCCTCTCCTCTCTCCTCGGGCTGTGGCTTTCTTCTTTGCGTCGTCATCTTCACCTTTCGGTTCCTCTGTTCGGCTCTGTTCAGGTCGTTTCTCCCTCTCTGTTTTCATTTCTTAGCCATGTCTGATCAGCCGTCGTCGTCTTGACACATGGCCCATCGGAAGAACGTGGCAAACAGCTAGCGTTCATCGGGTCAGACGTCTGAGACCCGGCCTTCGCCTCCGCCTGAGCGCGTGCCCGTGGATTACTCCCGATGGCACGCGAGCCGCCTTCGCACCCTTTGCGCGGCAAACTCTTATCTCTCGCCGCATCCCACTGGTCACGACGCGTGCGACGTCCTTACTTTCTACACGAACTTACAGCTGGATCTTTTCACCAGCGTGTACAGTCGTGTCCCCATTTTCGCCCATCGCTCCCTCTCCTGGTAGACGATTGCTTCTCACACAGGCATCATCTCCCTGGCAGATTCCTTCGCCTCAGTAGGGATTCGCAACCTTGTCGCCCATTCTTCTCTTCACTGGGCTGAGCAGCCCATTCGTCAGTTCTACTCGACCGTCCATATTTCCTCCTAACATGACTTCATCACCTTCATGATGGGCCTCCAGGTTCACACCGTCACGAAGGAGCAGATTGAGTCTGCACTTGGACTGGTTAGTCCTGCATCTGGGCGCCAGCTCCACACCCTTCCAGATCTCGAGCATCGGGAGGTGGCCATGCTTTACTCCAGCCCCTTCCAGCTCTGTCACATCGCCGGCCTGTGCTGCGATGTTGACTTGGCTCTGCGGATTCTTCGCCTCACTCTAGTCCCTATGTCCGGCGATAGGGCTAGAGTCATTTATCTGGCCCTCCATGTGTTGATTTCCATTTTCCAGGAGGAGCCCTTTGACGTTGCTGATCTCATCATCAGTGAGATTCAGCACGTCCTTCTCTCTTTGAGACGTCAACTGATATACACTCCGTATATCATGGCGGTGCTTCTGCATATTAGGACTGTGGACACTGAGCTCCCGCGGCCCCATCATCCCCTTCTTTTCTATCCTCCAGGCCAGACCGACCGTCGCCTTGGTGCCTGGCCTGCGGCTGCTGTGGACCATGATTCTCCCGCATCTGATGATGATGATGCTGCGGGGGAGTCAGAGGACGAGGCTCCAGTTCAGGAGTCTGATCCAGCACCAGCTGCAGAGACAGGCATCGGCTCTTCCAAGCGTCTTCTTCTTAGCTCCAGCAGATCATCCAGACTCAGCAGCAGATCCTGCGTACTCAGCAGGAGCACCATCAGATGCTGCTTCGACTGGTTTCACAGGAGGAGGAGATTCTGAGCCACCTGCCTTCTTCAGTTTCCCCAGTCCCTCGCAAGAGGGCCCACTGAGCGTTGTCGTCTACGAGCTCAGCTTCAAGTCCAGCTGCTACAACTCACTAGATCCGACTATACTGCAAGCACCACCTCAAACACTTATCTCTTGCAATGTATAAGCACCAACCACCATCTCTTAAACAAGGCTCATAGAATCCAAATTTTTAATTCTTCATCTATTTTAAATTAACACATTGAATTTATTAATTCAGATGGATAAAATTAATTTGTTACTTAGTATTTAATGGATTATTTGTTTGGATTAAATACTATTAGTTGGATTTAATTAATATAATAACATTTTAATCCAATTAAGTGGTATTACTAAAATCGAGCAAATTAATTAATACAGTCATTAATAAGCATACACTTAATTAGTCGAAATAACCATAAAAGTGAATTAATCAAAATAACCATTCAACATAATTAATTGAACATATCATGTGAATAGATGGAAAATACAAATAATTCTATTACAACTAATTTTCAAAAACACTGAAAAACTAACAAATATGCTCAATAAGATCAGCCCTAACATGGTGATGTGCATGTCAATCATGGAAAGCACTATTTCTTTGTAGTATCTCAATGAACTCCAATGATGGACCTTCAACTAATCTGATTATTAGCATGGTCGATGGCCCCTCATTGTAGCCAATGTCAACATAACCTTGATATGAATCATGTTCATCCTTAACTATCATATTATGCAGAATAATGCAAGTATACATGATATTGGAAAGCATACTCCTGTTCCAAGCACGTGTTGGACTACGTATAATGGCAAAGTGACTTTGAACAACTCTAAATGCTTGCTCGACATCCTTTTGGGCTCTTTCTTGAACTTGTGCAAATAATCAATGCTTTGGATTTTGAGTAACGGAATTGTTTTCACAAACATCACCCACTCCGGGTATATCCCATCTGCCAGATAATACTCTATGTTGTACTCATTACCATTGATGAAAATTTGGACTGGGAAGTGTGGCCTTACAGTACATCTATAAACAACGGTGACTAATCAAGTCATTGATGTCATTGTTTGAACTAGCAACACTGAAAAAGACATACCATATCCATAAGTCTTGGGAGGTGACCCCTTTGAACATGATTGTCAAGACTTGTTGATTGCCTCAGGTGAATTGACCTTTCCATGCAACTGGGCAGTTCCTCCATTGCCAATGCATGCAATCGATGCTTCCCATTATGCCAATGAAGCCCTGTGCTTGCCCCATTTGTAGTAGGTAGTCCATATCTTGTAAAGTAGGCCGTCGAAGGTATTATTCAAAAATATTCTCATTAACACCACGAAGAAAATGTTGCAAGCAATCTAATGCTATGCATTCACCAACACACACATATTCGTCAAACACATTAGTAGGTGAGTCGTAGGCCAACACGTGCATAGGTGCAGTGCACTCATGAAGGGGAGAAAGACCCCTCCTACTTATGGTATCAACTCTTTGTGTAAAGTAGGGTGACCAGACCAAGGGTTTGCACAATACACTCAAAAAGATGTCTTCTCATCTGGAATCTTGAGCGAAACAACATGTCGTTGTAGACTGAATTGTGGAAGAAGTAGTCCGCATAAAGACAGGAGTTAGTGATATGTTCTAGAGAAATCATAGAGATGTATTTATCTTTGTTATGTTTATGAACATTTGAATAATATGTTATTTTGTTTCTGAATAAATTGTCATCTTGGTTCGATCAGCAAGTGTGTGACTTGTTTGTAAGACTAAATTTATTTGATGATATTATTCTATAAAGTCCCTGATCCATTATTTTTAAATATAACATTATTAATTAATGAATTAGTACATATATTGATTGATGGTCATGTTTCACAAACTATAGATATAACATATCATATTAATAATGTGGACATACATTGGAGAATATAATGTTGAATAGACCCATTTCGAGATACTGTTTAGATTTGTCATTTTAGTGTCACCAGTTGGTCTCAAATAATATTTATGATTGATCCTTAGACCTAAGACCATCATAGTTTTCTACATGTGTAGTAGTATACTTTGCTTTTTATCATGTACTCATGCATCATGCTTTTTAGGTTGTCATCAATCACCAAAAAGGGAGAGATTGTAAAATATAAACCTAGTTAAGGTTTATAGTTTCAGTGATTAATGACAAAGAATAGAGTTAATGACAATAAACTGAACTAACAAGTTTATTATAAGTATTGTCAAGTTGCAGATCAAAGCATGATAAATCCATGACAAAGGCAACAGCTGGAAACCCTCAAAACTTATGAGTACAAACTCTGTGGGGAGATTGTTGAAAATATACCTGCTTAGGGTTCGAGGGAGTTTAATAAAACTTTAGAATTTCAATGACTAATGACAGTGAACAGAACTAACCTATTTATCATAAGTGTTGTCAGTTTTCAGATCGAGCTTGATGAAGCTATGAAGCAGTATGATGACAACTCTCAAAACGAACAGAGTTGTAGATCGAAGCCTGATGAATCTACATCAAAAAGCAACATGCTGATAATGAGGACATTAGAGCTCAAGGTTTATACAACTCAAGGACGAGTCCTTTTCAAGAAGAGGAGCTTATGTACACTTGTTTGTGTGCGGTTAAACCAGCCCAAGATGGATTTGACCAAAAGAATTTTGCTCAGTTTGCAATCTACCAACCAAGCGATAGTCCAACTTTGACCAAGTACCATTCTCAGCACATATATCCAATTTGATCACGTTTATATTTGTTGGCAAGGTATTCAAAAGAGCTTTCCAACACATCAAGAAGCATTAAATTCTAATGTATTATGCAACCAAGAGACCAAAAAGAGTAATGACTGTACGAGAGGAAAAAGTTCAGTCTGAATCCGAGAAAAATGATTCCGAAATTCTTTTATCTCTTATAGTATGTTAGGATTTGAATTAGATTAGGATTTGATTTCTAGTTTAAACTTTCTATCTTTTGTAAACACCATCCTCTATAAAAGAGAGGCATGGTCATGGTTTTATGCAGATCATGAATATCGAAGATTATTTTAGTTAGATACCATATGATTTTTATAAGAACCAAGAGAGTGTTCTTGCTGCCATGTTTTTGTGATTTCCTGTGAATTGCACCTAATCTGTGCTACTGCGCCTTCGAGCGTCGTTTGTGTGGATTAGTTTTTCAGTTTGTGGACTAGCGATTGTTCGGATAGCAGGCTACGGTTGGCTTCATCATCATCGGGTCACAATTCCACCAAGTTATCCAAGAATCCTACGCCGTGAAGATCGGAAATCCCATGTATCGATTTCTCACGAAGTTGGTGCATATCCAGATGAGAATGGAATAGTTGTAAGAAACAAGGCTAGACTGATGGTTCAAGGTTATTCACAAGTTGAAGGATTAGATTTTGATGAAACCTTTGCCCCTATAACAAGATTAGAAGCCATTTGGATCTTACTTGCATTTGCTTCCAATTTTGATATCAAATTATTTCAAATGGATGTCAAAAGTGCTTTTCTAAATGGTGAGATTCTAAAGTTGTGTTTGTAAAACAACCTCCGAGTTTTAAAGACCCAAAATTTCCAAATAATGTTTACAAACTCTCAAAAACTCTTTATGGTCTCAAACAAACTCCTAGAGCCTGGTAAGAGTGCCTACGAGATTTCCTCATCTCAAAAGGTTTTAAAGTTGACAAAATTGACACTACATTGTTTACCAAAATTATTGAAGATGATTTCTTTGTATGTCAAATTTATGTAGATGACATTATTTTTGGTTCTACTAATGAATCACTTTGTAAAGGTTTTGGTGAAACTATCTGTAAGGAGTTCGAAATGCCCATGATTAGTGAATTAAGTTTTTTTCTTGGACTCCAAATCAAGCAAATCAAGGAAGTCATATTTGTGAGTCAAAGCAAATACGTGAAGGACCTTGTCAAACGGTTCGACATGGAGGATGCCAAGCCAATCAAGACTCCAATGGTGACCAATAGCCACCTCGATATGAACGAAGGAGATAAACCTGTAAACCTTAATCAATATCGTTCACTGATTGGTAGCTTGCTGTATTTTACTGCATCCCAGCCAGATATCATGTTTAGTGTATGTATGTGTGCTAGATTCCAAGCGGCACCAAGAGAGTGTCATCTAATTGATGTAAAGAGAATACTTAGATATCTGAAATACTCTGAAAATGTTGGGCTTTGGTATCCTAAGGATGCTAATTTTGATCTATTTGGATATTTTGATTTGGATTACGCTGGATGTAAAATTGATCGAAAGAGTATTTCTAGTGGATGTCATCTGTTAGGAAAATCATTAGTGTCATGATCATCCAAGAAACAAAATTCAGTTGCACTGTCAACCGCAGAGGCCGAATATGTTTCAGCTGGTAGTTGCTGTGCACAACTTTTGTGGATGAAACAAACTTTGATGGATTATGGAATTAAAGTGAGTAGTGTACCTCTACTCTCTGATAATGAGAGTTCTATCAAAATAGCTAACAATCATGTTCAACACTCTCGCACAAAGCACATTGATGTTAGGCATCACTTCTTAAGAGATCATGTGTCAAAAGGGATATAGTGATTAGTCATGTGTCAACCGAGCACCAATTAGCAGACATTTTCACTAAGCCCTTAGATGAGTCCAAATTCTGCAAGCTACGCAATGAATTCAATGTTATTAATATTTCAAATGTCATTTAAGTCCTCATTTCTTCTTGTTCTTACCTTCTTAATAAACCTTTTAAAGGAAGAATTTGTTATGTGCTTCTCATCAAATTGATTTCTTTGTTAGAATCTTCTGAATTCTCTCATTTGCAAAGATCAAGCTGTGCATCAAATTGTCTTTTGCATTAAAAGTAAGATGACATTTTAAGGGGGAATTCTTCAAATTCACTGTCATACCCCAAAGGCCTCTGCCCCTCCCCCCTCTTTCTATCAAAGAGATGGAAGGGCAAAGCTTTTTTTTGGTTTTGTCATCTTTTCATCAAACAATTGAACAATGAAGATAGATGGCAAGTGCCTGATCGATTTGATCAGGTCATGTAGGAACAAGGTTCAAATCGTTTGTTTGTTAGGATGCCTCAGTTGCATACATCACTGCACTTCCACTTGACACCTATTTAAACAGCTCGTCTCGCCTCTACCTTATCCTATTTCCATACTTCTGTCGCTCCATCCCCATATGGGTGGAGAACCCGTCACTGTCTCGGCTGTGCTACCGGAGGCTCTAGGGAAGTCGAAGGAGAGAGCACTCATCTTGGGGTGGGCTTACTACTTATATGATATGAACAGGCCGGTGAAAGACGCGTTCACGGAGAGTGGCCCGATCTTCACGATGTAGAACCTAGAGAACTAGTATATGAAGATACCTGGATAACTAGTATGACCTGACCAAATGAGATAGTCAACCACTTGCAGAGCAAGGACCTACATCTCAATGAATTCACCGAACCACACTCTAAATTACCTATCCACATGGCCACACACGGAGTTGGTGCACAGATAGGGTGATCACGAAGATCGTTCAAGCAATTCCAGAGGAAATCACAAGAACAAAGAATGAAGAGATTCAACTCTCAACTAAAACTAAGGCTTCAATCTGAAATTTTAATATCAATGTCTTTTATCTTGTATATTAAAAATTATGATCATACCTCTCTTTTATAGAGGGTGGTTGTCGCGCCCCGAAGAGGGGGACCACGACTACTCCCGTGGGGACCCAACTCGCTGCAGCTGGACCCATACATACATACCATTGACTTCTCAGGATAAGTCAAGCACAGGAGTTCATTGCAGCAAAGTAACTTACCAAATAACATGAGCAGTATGGCCTGCTAGCCTTGATACATCAAAAGGTAATACAATGCCTTTATGGCACAAATGGTCTAATTAAAACAAAATAACAACTACTCGGTGGAAGCTAAGAGAACCCCCACAGCAAGAAGTTGACAACACAACAACACACATCAGGGCTCCGGTGGAATTGGCTCTCCTCCTTTTGGATCCACAAACTCTTCCAGGCATTCATCTTGGTTATGGAGCACTCCATCTATTTGATTATAGATTGCAAGGGTGAGCACTTTCGTACTCAGCAAGTCACAGGGTAGGAGTAGATATACATATAGTAGTGATGATATGAACCTATGTTAGTAGGGAAAGAGGGAAAGGTTTCAAAATACTTTTTCTTTCTTTTCACATCTCATGCTCATGGTAGCACTTTTCATAACATAGCATTGCTATTCACATTTCACTATTTATAGTACTACCATGACACATCGACAGACGACAACCCACGGGAGCACCCCTTATCATGACAACACATGTCATTTGGGTAATCTTGACTTATCAAATTTTATTTAGAAAATATACTTGTACCACACCACGTGGATTTAATCCACCGTAGTAGACTCCTATAAACCCGAGAGCTCGGAGTATTCGAATACGTTTTTAACTCTGCAGAGGGGTACCAATTTACTCGCAAGATATTCCACTTTCATGCCCATCCTATCAAGATGATTAGACCCTTTCTTCACTTCAAACTATGAGTGGCAAGGTGGAGATAACAAGAACTTTTGTCATGGTTCACACACAATTCACCCCTGACCCTGTGGTTTCACTCAAACCACAGTTGTGGCGGGCTATACCCCCACCCCAAACTGCATCTTCCCAATACTGGGTCAGCGTGCATCATCACATCCAGTGATATGTGTTGAAGCCGCACTCCGTGTCAAATTGTGCACAACATTCCATCTCATGCAGGGGTTTCATGTCCGATCCGCATACTACTCGTTCACGTTTGTCCCATACCAGGTTTGCGGTTAGCACATTTTTCATGCCACTAGAAGCACAACAAAAGGTTCTAGTCCTTATATGCCAGTGACCAGATCATACCACAACCATCCAGTGCTACGACCATTCCATACCAAATTCTGGTCACGGCTAGGGTTTTTATTTCATGAATATACATATATATTAGTTATGGTTCATAGTTTAATTATTCATAAAGAATTTCATCACATTTCACAGGAATCCAACCTAGTATTGCCAAATCATGCTTTTCTCATTCCATCACATGCAATACTACTTATAGTCAAGGTAATATCTTAACAACTCATAAAATATAGGTTCAATATGTTCAAGAATATGACTTGCCTTCCGCGTCGTAAGAAACAGTTGTCAATGTTGGGTCGGCGATGAAGTCTTCAAACTTGGGCTCTAGATCTACTCACCAACAAACAAAGCACACAAGGATCACTAGCTATTCTAAATGCTTTAAGAATCTACATGTAGCCATGCTTTAGAGAAAATGATCTCGACGATGCTAACTTAGACAGGATTTGGAAGCTGGAACTGGGTTGGAACTCTAAAATCTTTAGCATCTGGGCTAAGGATGGTGTTAGAGGCTCTTAGGGTTTCAAGGAATCAAAATCGATATTGAGTTCGCGGCTGGTTTGCTCAAAAATAGCGAATGTCAGCCGATTGACATTCGGTTCGTGGCCTGACAATGTCAAAGAATGGCATTGACATGGTTTAGGTTGGCCTTAAAGAGTTTCTTCGAGGCTCAAGTACTAAAACACGGCTAGGGCTTGGTTGAGTGGCTGAAACACTAGGGTGAATTCAAATCTTAGATTGAATGTGAACACGGTGACGTTTGAACGTCGACAGATGACATTCATTTGGAATGACATAGCTGAAAATAGGTTAAGATGGAGTTTTCTCATTATACGATAATTGAAGAAAATGTTGAACATGATATCACAAACTTGTTAGACAAAGTGGATTCTGATTTGCACATACAAAAGTGGTAGAACTGGGCCAATGCCATTAGCTGACATAGATTGAAAAAGGCTGGCAGTGTTAGAGAATGGCATGGGAGTGGTTTAGAAGATTTCTAGTGGGCAAAACAAGTTTGGTTCAAAGCATTAGGTGCACAAAGAATTAAAGGGAATAGCAAAAAGGTCCCTGTGCACAGTGAACTGAGTGTTTGTGCACTGTCAAGAGCTAGGGCTTCAATGTTTGATCGATTTGCATATGCGTTGCTTCACCAACTATGTCTAGGAGATAGGCGAATGCAACAAGAATTCAATGGAGGTGGTTTTGATCACTGGGGTGGACGGATGGTGGCGAACGGCGGCGAAGAAACACGGTGGCGACACGGCAAGGTACAACTACTGGATAGGATTTTGGCACAGGGATAACTTGTGATTTTGCACAGCATCGAAGGGCGATGCAGTGGAGTAATATGCTCAGTAGGTTAAGGCAAACCTCCTGGATAAGGTGGCGGCGATGGTAGTGGCCAGCGGCGACCAGACGACACGCTGGCAGCATGGCAACAAGGGGTAAAATACCCAAATCGTGTTTTCGAGCTGCGACTCTGGAGATTGAAGTGCCTAAGGCTAACTAGGGCTATTAGCTACAATCTGGGGCACTAGACTTGTTCGGTTTAAAATCTTGAGATCTTTTCTTATATCAAATGATTTTCAAAATTGCAAAGTTGACACAATCTTCATCAGAACATTTAATCGAGACATTTTTTTGTCAAATATATATTGATGACAATATTTATACTACTAATGAATCCTTCCATCAAGATTTTTGTGAGATGATGTTTAGGAAAAGCGAGATGATTCAAGAGCAAAGTTACTTCCATGCACGCCAAAACAAGCAACTCAAGAACGGAATGTTCGAGAGTAAATTCAAGCATGCGAAGAAATCGATCAAGAGCCTTGAGATGGAAGACGATGGAGCTATTTCAACTCTCAAGGCTACAAATGAACATATCGACATGGACGAACACGAAAAAGCGGTCAATCCTAAACTCTATCGATCTTTGATTGATAGTTTTGCTTTCTTTTACTGCATTGAGACTCGTCATCACATTTAGTGATTGCAAATATGCTAGAATTCGATTATTTCCTAAGGAATGTCATACGATTGTCATTAAATGCATTCTTAGGTATTTGAAATGCAATCTGTCGACGATTCGGACTCGGGGTCCTCAGTCGAACTTATACAGAATTTGTAGGTTGTGAGACCTTTCAGGGTGCCCCTCCGAGAAGGTATGATGAATCAAAGATAACTAGAGCACAGAGAGATTTATACAGGTTCGGGCTCTCGATGGTAGGAGTAATAGCCCTACGTCCTGTTGGGATTTCACTATATGTGGTAGAAAGAGTTACAAAGTGATGGAAAAGATCTTCACAGGCGAAGATTTTTCCTATGTGTTTGTACAAGACAATGCCTGGGAGGCTTGTGAAAGCTATCTAACTTAGACTACTTGTCGACGATTCGGACTCGGGGTCCTTAGCCGAACTTATGCAGAATTTATAAGTAGTGAGACCTTTCAGGGCGACCCTCCGGGAAGGTATGTAGAATTATGGAGAACTGGAGCACAGAGAAGTTTATACAGGTTCGGGCCCTCGATGGTGGGAGTAATAGCCCTACGTCCTGTTGGGATTTCACTATGTGTAGTAAAAGAATTACAAAGTGACGAGAAAAGAACTTCACAGGCGAAGATTTTCCCTATATGATTGTACAAAGTGAAGCCTGGAAGGCTTATGGAAGCTATCTAGTCTAGGCTGTTGTCTTGTTTGTTTGATCTTTGGGTGAGATGTGCTGTATCTCGTGATCCTTCGATCCCCTGTTTGATGCACCATGCTGCCCTTTTATACTGGTCGAAAGGGCGCCAAGTCGTAACGGCATCAAACAGTTGCTTAGATGCAGTTTAGAGAACCGCTCTTAACTCCCACGCAGGTTGAACACGTGTTATCTGTGGATAACTGTACGTATTAACCTCCTGACGGTTGTTCCTCTATGTGGAAGAATCTTCGGGATACTTGGGATATTCCTGCTACAGGATAGATTAATCCCAAGTCCCTTGATCGAAAGTGTTCTGATCGCGTGATGTTGGCTGACCGCACGACCGCGCAACATCTTCAGCCTTTTGTCCGCGCATAGCACATGAACTCCTGACCGCGCACTAGCTGCAGTCTGATCGTGTAAGAACTGCAATCTCGGGCTGGTGCTTCTCGGAATGACTTGAGTTCGCACTGCCGGGCACGTGTCTGGCTCGAATCTATCCTGAACCAGTTGTGCATTTATTTGAACTGACGCGGGTGTTAATCCTCGTCAGCTAGCCCCCAAATTCGAAGAAAACGAAGGGACATGTTTATTTCGAATTTCAAGACATACATCGGATTTTTAACCCGACGCTTCAAATCCCCCACTTAGTGGCGCACTAAGTGTGACGGTTGATTCCCCGAGACGGGCTCTGGGTATTACATGACAGGTAATGATGGCGCTGTTGAAACTTTTTTTTTAACCTGAGGTGAAATTGTAAATGCCTTTTAGAAACTCGAGGCGTTCGGAAGGCAAACCGTCGCCTTGGCGGCTATAAATACCGAAGCCTTTGAATTACAAAGCTACACAACTTCTCCTCACGGCTAAGTTTCCTCCAAAGCTACCTTCATCCCTCTCCTCATACACTCCCCGATGGCAGACCACAACATCATCGAGATTGTGAGTGATGAAGAGGAAGTTTTTGAACAAGGGCCTCAGGTGCCCGAAGATCCATCTCCTTTAAGGAAGAAACCCAAGATTGACGAGGGATCCTCCAGCAGAGCAAAGGTAGAAGACGCAACATCATTCTTTCTTCCTTCTGTTCCTCTAGTTCTTCCTATCCGTGCACCTAGGCAAGTAGAACTTTCATCTCCACCTTTGGAGGGATGTTCTTCTCAGTTTTCTCCATTTCATCCCAATACTCCCCATTTTTGTTTGGGTGATCGATTTTCTGGTCGGCAAGCGGTGACTACCCGACTAGAAGACCCTCAACTTGGGTTGGGGAAGCAATCTTATCGTGGGAAGGTTGCACTTCCACAATCCAGTGATCATCCGCTTTTTTCGGATGATCAACCTTCCAGGATGCATATACCAACCTGTCACTTGCGAGGATTGGTAATTACTTATGTCTCCCTTTGCTTGTTTGTTATAGTTTAGTAAAACTAACATTTGCAAATGTAGGAGACGAAAATTGTTGGAGCCCCCAGCGACCAGCCTACTGAGACTCCACCCCCTTCCCTCGGAAAGACTCTCCAAGGGGAAAGAGAGGCCCTGGAGAAGAAGACCGAAGAGATGTCTTCGGTGATTCTGCACCTGGCAGAATGTTTTGAAAGATCCCGTGAAGAGGCGCACCTGTTCCGTCGAGAGAGGGACCACACTCAGCAACAGCGAGAACTCTCCGACTTGATTAGGGATAGTAGTGCGTGTCTTGTCAGGGACGATGTAGATAGGCTTAGATTAGTTTATTAGTTCTCTGGGGGTTGTTAGTGTAGATCCTACTGACAACAACATGTCCCTAGGAGAACTCTGCAAACTTCTTTCGGATCAGGTCGACGCTTTGGTCGCCGGTGTCCCCTTTGTATGTAAAGAATGTAAGAAATGAAATTTTCTTTTTCTTCATATGAATATTCTTTACATCTTCTGTGTGAAATCATGGCCATAAGCAATGTCTTTATGACCACTCATACACAGGAAAACTTCAATTCTGGGACCAGAATTGCGTTTTTATAGTAATACCGCGACTAGCACTGATACCGCGATCAGACTTAAAGCCGCAGTTTAGAACCAAAGTTCAATTTGGAAGATCACTGCGATCAGAACCGAAACTCGATCAGACTATCACTTCGATTAGAATCGGAGCCTAGTCGATGACATGGTTTCGACTATACCGCAAACTGATCAAAACATATCCGTATGTCCAAAAACTTGGTCATAAGATATTTTCATGAAATTTTACAGGATACATGAAGGAAAATGTCCTCCAAAAACCCTTGAAAAACTTTTCATGTTTTTGTATCTTCAAATCTTGAAACAAAGAAGTCCTTTTGTTTCAGATCCAATACCAGGAACACTTAACGGGTCCGCCAGAAATAGTATCCATTATGGGAAATGAATAAAATATTAAGTGGAACGTTTGAGTGGAACGTTACTCACATTAGTGCACCTCCTCATTAGTGCGCCTCCTCGGGTCTATAAAAGGAACAGTTAGCTTCTTGAGGAAGCCACACAGCCAAAAACCTTTCCTCAACACTTCCGCCGCACAAAACCCTCATTCTTCGGCCTCGGTCTACCCCAAAGTCACCAACTTTCCTCCCGATTTCTCACAAAAAATGGCGTCCTGGAGCAGATCGATCCACCACTCCAAGGAGAGTCTGCTGGCATTGGAGAAGGAGGAGATCCTTCCTCTGCGGCTGCTAATCAACTGGCGGCCCGCGGAGAAGGACCAGGAAACCCCAGTCGTCGGAGAGGGCGAACTGGTGGTCTTCGAGGAGTACATGCGCTGCGGGTTCTGATTCCCCGAGAGTCGGTTCCTGAAGGACATCCTCGAGCATTACGGGTTGGAGTTGATAAACCTCCACCCGAATGCGGTCCTGATTCAGGCGGTGTTCCAGCACCTGTGCGAAGCCTACGTCGGAGTGTATCCCAGCGTGGATCTCTTCCGGCGTTTCTACTATTCGGCGTGGTCGAAGAGTGCCAACACCGCCGGATGTATTTACTTCTGGATAAGGGAGAAAAAGGATTATCCCTTCCCACCCCTACGGACTTCGGTGCGCGGGTGGCACCGGAAATGGTTTTACTGCACCCCTCCATCTGAGAGCAGGTTGTGGTTTGAGAACTCGCGGCCAGAGAAGCCGAGCGAGTTGGACTCCCTCCCGGCGATGAACTCTGAGTTCATGAAGCACGCCGAAGTAATTCTTCACCTGGTCCAACAGGGACTAACAGATCACGACATCATTCGCGACTATGTGAAGAATCGGCTGAGCCCCCTGTGTGAAAGGGCTCATCCGGCTTGGGAGATCAAGTCCATGGCCGACAATACCCTGGACTACAACGAAGGTATGCGATTTCGACACCGAAACCTCGTACTCTTGTTATATGCTTTCTGATTGGTCTTTTGGGAACAGTCCTGTCTTCCTCTGAGGTCGAGAGGCGGACAAATTACCTCCTCAGGGCCTACAACGCTGAAGTGGAGGGCCCCAAGGGATCGCCTCGCCCACAGAGCTTGGTTCACGCCGACGACGACCTCAAACAGGAGCGCCGAAAGGTATGTCTCCTTTCACTCAGCTCCTATTCGCAGGTCTCATGTATACTCAGCATTGACAAATTTATCGGGATGAAACAGCTCCTGGGGAGATTTGCAGAGGCGACATTCCCAAGTGAAAACGTCGGTTCCCTGGGAAAGCCGACGGTGAAGAACGTGAAGAAAATCTCCTCGAAGCCCAGGACGAGGAATCCTGCCCCCAAGAGATCCAAGAAAACTCTTGGGGAGGGATCTTCACGGAGCACTCCTCCTACCACAAGGAAAACTGCGGTAAGATATCACGTACCTCCTGTTCTTTCAGGTACAAACTGGAATCATTTCTTCGTCGTACAGGGCGAGAGGAGCGAGGAGGAGGAGGAAGATGACGTTCCCCTGATCCGCCGGAGGAGGAAAATAGCGGACTCTCCATCCGGCGAGACTCCACCTCGTCCTGTAGAAACAGAAGCAACCACAGCGGACGCCGTAGCCACCGGGAGTCCCGAGGTCGCGGGCGAGTTCCCTGCTCCCGAAGCCCCAGAGGCTTCAGGGTCAGTTGCTTCCCCCTCCCTGGTCGAAGGGACGACCATAGTAAGATTTCCTCATGGACTTATCTTTCGATTCTCTTTGTACATGTGTTTATCGGATTTACACTTACACAGGGAGAAGAACTTCCCCCTGCAACTCCTGTGAGTACCAAGGAGGTAAATCCTCCACTCCTGCGGACGGGAAAGGAGGTGTCCGAACAAGACCCCGCGAGAGTCGCGGATGAAGTGCCGGCTCCAACTGTCCAGGAGCCACCCAGGTCTTTGGACGTATCCCTGCCAACCGGACAGGTTACCCAGGTATGAATTCTTACTTCTTAAGTCTTTATCATCCCTTATGAATATGCTTACAGGAGAACATGCATAGGGAGAAAAGGCCCTGTTTACAAAGAGGAAGACTAGGACAAACAGCGACTGTCCTCTTTCTCAAGGAGAGCCTTCCCTGAAATCCCAGAAGCTGATGGGATTTCAAATAAGGTAAGAACCCCTCTTCTAGTTATTCTGGATCGGATTGTGGCGACCATTAACGTAATCGTCGACTCCTTTTTTCTTTGTAGGCGCAAAGAGGTAGCATCGAGCCCTTCAGCCGCCCCGGGGATGGTTGAAGTTGCTACTGGTGCCGGAGCCTCCGGTGAGGAGCGCTCTCTCCCTCTGGTCTAGGAAGTCGTTCCGACCATGAGGGATGAATCACGGACAGAGACCCAGTTGCAGGCAACAGAACCTGCAACTGAGGCCCAGCAAGCGCATCCACCTGTTGCTCCTGTTGAGGTCGTAACGGGTTCCTCGACTAGACCTCCCGTCATCCCGGAGGACATTTCATTTCGGGAGTATACAAAGGTATGATGAACATCTCTATTGGTACCTGAATTGTGCATAGGACACCAGTGATTTCTCTTGTATTACAGGAACTATCCCGTGTATCGGCCAGATTGATCGCTGTGGTGGTGAGCATCGAGGCCATACAAAAAGAAAGAGACTGCTTGCGCAGGTAAGGATAAATGCCCTCCAACCTGCTTAGACACAAATTCGTTATGACAACCATTTTTTCTGTCACAAGGAGGTTGCTTCTCTGAAGAGGGAGCTGGCCGCTCAGAAGCTCATGTCGATCTCCACGTTTTCAAAGCAAGAGGTCGAGCCTAACGAATTGCGGTCACAGCTCTCTGGTAAGTTGATTCCCAACCAGGAAGACTTGTCTCCAAAGCTTAGACTATTGATAACAATCTTTTTACTGCAGTGCAAGCAAGTCAAATAAAACGGCTTGATCAGGACAAGGCGGTCCTCCAGCTCTCCATCAACTCTACCCGCAAGGCGAACAGAGACCTGAGCCAATCCATCTTCGAAAAGCTAAAGATGGTCGCCCGTCTCCTAAGGGCTGATGTGGTCGAGACCACAAAGGACGACCTCAGTTCGAGCGACTGGTCCACACTGGTCGTGGCCCAAGCGGAGTCACTTCTCGAGTATCTTCCTAAAGATACACGGCAGCGGCAAGAGGCGATCAGAACCAGGGTTCGATCAGCAGCCTCCGCCATTCTCTGTCGGTTTCGTCTTCACCACGGCCCAGATATGGATCTGAATCCACTGGTGGGACCGGTAGAGATCGAGAGTGAAGAGCAACTGGAGGCGATCTTGGAGGAAGTCAATCCCCTTGTAGATAGACTCCTGACCGAGCTCGGGATTGTGTAATCCCTACACTTGTACAGATATAACATGTAGAATGCAATGCATGTACTAATTGATTTTTGAAAGAAAGTATATATATATTTTTTGTTGTTTCATATTATAAGCATATCCCCCTAGCCCCCGCCTGCGATTATAGATACTGAAGGCTTAGTATTATAAACACAGGAGAAATACGAGTGTAACGACCAGGGGTGTGCGATCGGACCAGCAATTATGATCAATGTAACGCCTAACCTTGTTGCAAATCGGCAGCCACTCAGGTGACCAAGGACTTACCAGAAAGCCCCGTATGCGTTGAGAAACGGCTTATTTAGGAGTGACTTGTCTGGAAGTGGTCATGAGATTGGTCAACGAATCCGACTAGAACGTTGTAGTGATATAACCGCCGGCGACCAACCCCCGAGTCAAGTTCGTAATACATGGGCATGAAGGGAGGTGTTCATCATATGAAACCAAAAGACTTTTTGTTTTATTAGACAATGCTATTTGAACAGGAAAAAGGATTGAATACTTACACGTAGAACTTGCGTAGTTGATCGATGTTCCATGTATTGGACGAAATTCGGCCATCCTCCATGGCTAACCGCGCGGATCTTGGTCGCGGCACTGAAACAACAATGTAAGGGCCTTCCCACTTTGGGAGAATTTGTTGCGGTTAGACTGGTCTTGAATCTTTCATAGAACTAGATCGCCCACGTGAAGACTACATGGTCGCACCCTTTTGTTATGGTACTTGCGCAAAGCTTGCGAGTATGCCGCGGACTTGATCAAAGTGCGATCACGCCTTTCTTCTAAGAGGATGAGATCCTGTGATTGCTGTTCTGCCTGATCAACTTGTTCGAATTACTCTGTCGGAACAGATCCAATACTAACTTCCATAGACAGTACAGCCTCGGCCCCATGGACCAGATGGAAGGGCGTCTCACCGGTGGCTCGACTAGAGATAGTTCGCAGTGCCCATAGAACGGTGTAGAGCTCCTCTGCCCAAGCTCCCGAGTGAGTCTTAAGGCGATCAAAAACACGTTTTTTGATGCCTTGTAGTATCTGCCCGTTGGCACGTTCTACGGCACCATTGCTCTGTGGATGTGCCACAGAAGCAAAGCACACCTTGGTCCCAATCTGATCGCAGTAGTCCAGAAAAAGACCACTGGCGAACTGAGAACCATTGTCTCTGATGAGATGGTTTGGAACACCGAATCGAGCAACAATGTTCTTATGGAAGAACTTTTGTGCTGCTGATGCAGTAATATTTCGTACCGGTTCGGCCTCAATCCACTTCGTAAACGTGTCAATGGCTATGAACAGAAACTTGTACCCATTGACCGCTTGTGGCATAGGACCAACAATATCCATCCCCCAAACCGCAAAAGGCCATGCGAGGGGAATGGTTTGTAATGCATAGGCAGGTTGATGAACCTGTCTCGCGTGAAACTGACACTGAGGAGACATTTTGACCATATGCTTGGCATCATCGAGTGCCGAAGGCCAGTAGAATCCTTGTCGAAAAGCTTTTCTGACCAGTGTCCGATATGACGCGTGCGCACCGCATACACCGTCATGTATTTCTTTCAAGTGGGATTTACCTTCCTCCTGAGATATGCAGCGCATGAATACTCCTTGAGTACCCTTTCTATACAAAACTCCCTCTATGAGCTTTTACAGGTGCGCTTTTTGGATCAACCGATCTCTTTCGGTTTCATCCTCGGGTAGGGTCCCATGTTCAAGATAGACTCTCAATGGATGAGTCCAATCCTGTTCCTGACCGAGGTTGGTAAAGCAGACTGTTACCGGATCATCCCCGACCGAAGTCATGATCGAAGGACGGTCCAAGTGTTCAACGAACACTCCTGCCGGAGCGGATGTGCGTGAGGACCCAATTTTAGATAATTGGTCTGCGAGAATGTTGTCCTTTCGCGGGATGTATTGGACTTCGAAATGACTGAAGTGTTTTTCCAATCTCCTCACTTCCCCCAGGTAATGAGCCATTGTCTCATCGGAGGTACTGTACTCCTTGTTTACCTGGTTTACAACCAGCTGTGAGTCTCCCCTCACCGCTAATCGATGGACTCCGAGGAATTTTGTTGCCCGGAGCCCTGCAAGAAGACCTTCATACTCTGCTGCGTTGTTAGTCGCAACAAAGTGTAGTTGGATGACATACTTAAGCTGTTTGCCCTGGGGCGTAACTAAGACCACTCTGAACCCCGAGTGTTGAAAACTACGGGAGCCGTCAAAGTACATTGTCCATTTATCGGGGCATTCCAATTCCTCAGGCACTTGCACGGGTGGCTCAGGGTTGGTCCATTCGACCACAAAGTCGGCAAAAACCTGAGATTTAACCGCCGTGCGGGGCGTTAAATGGACATCAAAAGCTCCAAGTTCGACCGCCCATTTGGCGATTAGACCAGATTTCTATGGATTTCAGACAATATCCCCCAGAGCAAAGGAGGAGGGTACTGTGATCTTGTGAGCTTGGAAGTAATGTCGTAGCTTACGGGAAGCCATCAGTAGTGCATAAAGTATCATCTGGACCTCAGGGTATCGCTCCTTAGGACCATGAAGTACCTTGCTTACATAGTAGATGGGTCTGTGTATTCCTTCCCTATCCGCAATCAAGACAGCGCTGACCGCGTGCGGTGTGGCCGCCAAATAAAGAGGTAATGGTTCTCCTTTGTCGGGAGACACCAGAACTGGCGGACTGGATAGCTATATTTTTAGCTCCTGAAATGCTTTTTCAGCCTCATCGGACCATGTGAAATTGTGGTGCTTCTACAAGGCTTTGAAGAAAGGTAATCCCCTTTCACCTAGTCGAGATATGAAACGACTTACGACCGCCATGCGACTAGCCAAGTGTTGAACATCTTTCATGGTCGAGGGCGACCTCATCTGTTCGATGGCCCTGATTTTCTTAGGATTGACTTCAATGTCTCTGGAACAAACAAGGAAACCAAGAAGTTTTCCTGAAAAAACCCCGAAAGAACATTTCTCTGGGTTTAATTTTATTCCAAAGAGATTCAAGTTACAGAAGGTTTCAGCGAGATCGTCCAAATGAGACAATCTCTTGGTGCTTTTTACAACCAAATCGTCTACATATGCTTCGAGATTACGCCCTATCTGGGAAAGAAAGGTCTTTTGCATCAAGCGCTGGTACGTGGAACCTGCGTTCTTGAGACTGAACGGCATTCTGACGTAGCAGTAGGTGCCGAACGGGGTGATGAAGGCAGTTTTCCCTTCATCTTCTTCTGCCATGCTAATTTGATGGTATCCTGTGTAAGCATCTAGGAAACTCATCAGTTAGCAACCCCCAGTTGAGTTGACCAGCTGGTCGATGCGGGGAAGGGGAAAGTCATCCTTCGGACAGGCATTCTTGAGGCTATTGTAGTCGATGCACATGCGCCACTTGCCATTTGACTTGCGGACCATGACCGGATTGGCAAGCCATTCTGGGTGATTGACCTCCCGAATAAACCCAGCTTTTAGGAGTTTGTCTAACTCCTCTCGGATGGCTTCCTGTCGGTCAACAGCAAAATGCCTGAGCTTTTGCTTTATTCATCGCTGTCCAGGTCGAATTGCTAACCTGTGCTCGATTACTTCCCTTGGGACACCGGACATGTCAGACGGTTTCATGCAAACACATCTGCGTTAGCCCAGAGGAAAGTAATGAGCTCGAGTTCCTATTTGTCATCTAGGCCTGATCCGACTCGAATTGTCTTGGATGGATCAGCTGGGTACAATGGAATTAGTTTGAGTTTCTCATCTGGTCGAGGAGCAGCTTTTATCGCGTCGGTGGCAACAGTAGCGACCTGAGCGTCTCAGAGGGGAAGCTGGTCAACCATCTCCAGAGATAGCCGGTCGCACATTAGGGCCACGTTGCGACTGCCTCGGACCGAGATGACACATTTGGGGCCAGGCAATTTGCCGCACTGATAAGCATAGTGCGTTGCTATCATGAACTTAGCAAGAGTTGGCCTGCCAAAGGTTGCATTGTAAGCCGAATCACAATCAATTACGTCAAAAGTAACCAATTCTGTTCTGAAGTTATCCGGTTCTCTCAGTGTGACCGGGAGGACCACCTGTCCCAACGGCATCATGGAGGGACCAGGGATTATCCCATAAAACGGATGGATTATGGGCTTAACCTTTGAACGACGAATTTGCATCTTGTCGAGCGCCTTGACCAATAAAATGTCCAAGGAGCTTCCTCCGTCGATCAGGACCCTTTCGACTCTCGCATTACTGATGATCGGGGTAATGACCAGAGGGAGACTCAATGGTCGAGTAAGCCCCATAGGGCAATCAGTGTGATCAAATGTCAAAGGTGTATCCGACCAACGGGGGTACTGAGGTTCACCAAGGGATGTCTTCGTTTGGTTAACCTCCCGATAAAAGGCCTTAAACTGCCTTTTGGAAACAAAAGAGGAGGAACCTCCGAAAATAACATTAACGTGATTATGAGGTACCTGGTAAGACATCTCTTCGTCCCCGTCAGCGTCTCTAAGTCCGCATGCTTGTTCCTTAACCGGCAAGGTCGGCATCGGTCCAATCCCTTGTTAGAAGTCATCCAACTGCTTCAACCAACTCCTGCAGTTTTTGAGGTCGTGGCCTGCGGAGTTGTGGGGCGGACAGCACTTCTTGCCTTCCTGCGGATTAGTTGACTTTTCTGGCTGGTCGGCACTACGACCACCAGAAGTAGTTTTATTCTTAAACGAAGACTTGTTACCTTTGGTTGAAGGAGGCTTCTCTGCAACTGCGACCTCGCGGTACTGTCCAGAGCGATTCCTTTTTGGCTTCTTCGACTTCCTGCCCGAAGATTCCGGCTTCTTGCTTGAATCTTCTTTCCTAGCATCCTTGAAACCTGGTTGAGGCGGTAGGTTACCTTTATCGACCATCCGGTTCCATTCGAACGCTTCGGCTGCGTCGGAGTACCGATCAGCCATATCAAAAAGATCGGCTACTGATCGAGGAGGATGGATGAGCAAGTCTTCGGTGAATCTCCGATATCGAACGGCATGTTTGAATGCCCTAATAACGGAGCTGTCAGATATGTTCGGGATGGTATTCCTCACCCCGACAAACCTCTTGACAAACTGGCGAAGGGTCTCTGCCGAAGTTTGTCGTAGTCGATGGAGGTCGTCCTCTTTACCCGGCTTTTGATAACAATTTTGGAAATTGCTGAGGATAGCGTCGCACAGCATTTCCCAATTGTAGATAGAACCTTCGGGCTGATTAAACAACCAGGTTCTCGCCGGTCCTTCAAGGACTGTAGGCAGGTAATTGGCCATGACCTGGTCATCGCCTCCTACTGCTTGGATGGCAGTGATATAGATTTGAAGGAACTTAGATGGATTCTGAGTTCCGTCGAACCTTTCTATGGCCCTTGGTCGAAACTTGTCTGGCCAAACGACCGCACGAAGGCCGGGCGAGAAAGCTTTACACCCAACATAGGGACCGTGAACCGTCCTGTGACCTTCGCTCGGATCGCGAGCGACCTCGCGCAATGGAGAAGTCACTCGTGGTCCTAAGCAAGAGTGGACAGGGACTCGATCCCTACCACGAGAATCCTGTGCCCACCTGGACTTGTCCTGGCGGGATGGTACAGGCGGCGGGTAACTTCGTCGACCAGAACCAGAGTAAGAACACTCTCGGTCGCGGGAACCTGTTACCGACCGGGAAGAGGCCGTAGGGGTCACCTCTGACGTGACCTCATCCAATCTTTCGATTCTGGTGAAGGCCGATTTCTACGCATCCGTGATCGTAGGAGGGAAATTACACACGTCTTCGGCGATAGATCGCAGTCGACCATGTGTACTTCTCCTAGGGGCACCAGGTGTTACAGTTTCTTCGTCCACCGGGAAACGCTCCAGAGGCAAAGAAGGGGTCTGGTCGCGTCTGCGACCACGTGATCGTCGGGAAGAACTCGGAGCAGCATCGTAACGAGCCTGCACATCTTGAAGAGCCTCTAGGGCAGTTCTGCGCAGTTCGTTGTTTTGTTGCTCAAGATCTTGATCCTCCTTCTGTTTGCGTTCCTGTTCTTCCCTAGCAGCCTGTTGATCAGGAGTTTCCTCCGATAAGGCAGCAAACTGTCTAGGGAGAGAGGTCGCCGATGGAGAAAACATCTCAGTTTGTTCCGAGTCAGACTCGAAATCAAAGAGATGGTGGAGGTTATCAGGGTCGAATCTCCTTGGGCTGATTTCCTGGTCGGTATCATCCTTCCCCTCAGCGGGGTCGTATGACGGACCGGACTCACCCTCTAGCGTATTATGAACCTATGTGGGTTTTGACCTTGCGCTAGTCGCTCCCTGGTCGATGGACATGACCTGGAGGGACGATTCGACCTCTGGAAGATTTTTGCCTCCAACTTCCTCCATCGGAATAGGATCGCTCGGAGAAGGCATTGGGATGTCAGCATAATCCTCGAGATCGAAATCATTCTCGGAATCATATACTCCAGCCATAGTTCAGCGAACCTCCGGATGAAAATTAGGTGATCCGTTTGAGACCTAGCCTTGGTTTTCGCACTAGGCTCGCCCAGATTCTAATATGCGGAATAACGGGATCTTACTCAGAAATAACGAAACCCAAAGTAATTGCACAACTCTTTATTTCAAAGAGGGCTTTACAACCGTTAGGCACACTTGCCTACGTGGAAGGAACTATAAGTGTCTAAAACTCAAATAAGTTCTATGACTCTTCGATGATCTAAACTAGACCTATTACAAGGTATTTATAGTCCAATCGTATGAGTACGTATCAGACTTAGTAATCCTAAACATATTAGACTCATATAACTAACTTAACTAATCCTAAACAGATAAGTTTAGTTATATATATAGGATTACAATTCCGAACAGGGAACGAATTCCTTTTCCTGGTCACGAACCAATCCATGGTCGCGAAACCTTTCCGAACACGGTTAAGGTCGCGAAGCCGTATGCGATCAGGACTTGGTCGCGAATCCGTATCCGATCAGGACTTGGAGATCCTCCCGGATCATGACTCCCTTGTTGAGAAGGAGCCAACCCCTGTTGCGACCTCTCGATCAAACTGGAGATGTGAAAATTGGGCTTGTCCATGTTCTTTGGTGTCCCACTTTGCCGCACGTACTCGTTGACCTTTCCGACCGATTCGAAAAGTCTCCTTTGTGTCACTGCGGGTGATAGTCACCTTCTTCTCCAAAATCACATCTTCGCGTAGAGGTTCGTCTCGTTGATAGACCAAGTCTTCAACAGATGGTACTATGGTATCTGGCTCATCATCCAGCATTGAAGGCTCGAAGACTTTGAATCCTTCCCAAGGTCGCAAACCTTTCCAATGTCGCAAACCTTTTCGTGGTCGCAAATCCGTTGTGAACTCGACCTGAGATCCTCCCGGATCATGACTCCCCTGTTGAGAAGGAGCCAACTCCCGTTGGTGACCAACTGTGAAGATGTAGAGAACGACTGGGAGTTTTGGAACGAACACACAATGAGAAATGCTACAACCGTCGGATCGAATATATGGATAGGCGCTCATGGAGCTTGGCACCTCCGTCATGGATTGTGGCCTTGGGCACTCGCGGATAGCCTTCCCCTTGTCGAGGTTGATACCATCATCGATACCAAAGTTAGGATTGCAAAGTTTGAATAGTGGTGTCATAGAGACAAGTTGCATGTCGTTTTCGACTAGTCGTTGTGGTGATCGACTATGTACCTTTGCGAATAGCGCGTTGTTTTCTTCTGGCAAGCTTGCTAAACAACCACCACTTTTTATACTCGATGCAGCACAATCCTCATGGCTAATTGGATGCATCACGCTTAGCACACACTTTGAGCATGCATTGACAAACCGTTTCACCTGATTTGCTATCATCAAGTTCTTGGTGTCGACGTGGTCATTTTTACTGATGATAAATTTCATCCCATCCTTTGTGAGGTCGTATTCTTGAGCTCTTCAGTGGTAATGGGCATCACGATCATACAAGAACGGACTTCTAAAAATCACTTGGCAAATATCGATGGGGATGACATCACATTGAACCTCGTCGATGTAACGAGCAGATATTGCAAACTTCAGAGTACACTGACTCTTGATTTGCTGATTCACGTCGGAAGTGAACCATCCCAGAGGATATGGTCGAGGATGATGAGTCGTCTGCAAACCAAGTCGTCGAACTAGCCCAGAGGAGACCAAATTCTTTTGGCTTCCGGGGTCGAAGATGGTTGCGACCACCTCGTGCTTCACCTGTATGTTAACAGTGAACAATTCCTCTGTCGGGTTGTGGTCAATTGATGAACCCGAACCTTTCTCCTTCGGCATTGCCATTAGAGACAAGGTCGTGTCCGCCTTTTCAACCGAATCCAACTGGATAATTTCCTCTGTGAGCGGAATAGAAGTAACCATAGCTGTTCGTGTGCTTGGTTCATCCCTCCTTTTTCTTTCTGGTCGCAGTTCAGGATGAAGTTTATAACACTTCTCTTTTGTCAACATGACAATGCTCACAAGTGTTACCCGTATCGTGGGTACCCTCTTCGCAGTTTGTCGTGGTTGAAATCTCCCTCAAGTTCTTGTCGTTGCGGGTCTTATTCTTCTTCTCAATCGCCAAAGCGGTCGTGCTCGCGGTCGAGATGTCTTGAACTCTGAACAGACTTAGCTCAGTACTGATCGATTTCTGAAGTCCAGATGTGTACTTCCGAAATACCTGAGGATCGGACAGTGAGATGCCGATGACCATTGCTTGTCGCCGAAACTCCGTCGTATAGTCTTGGACAGTCTGGTCGCGCCGTTGATACAATCTGTGCCAACGTTCCCATCTCTCCTCAAGGTAACCCATTGGATAAAATTCTTGTCGCATAAGTCGTTTGAATTGACCCCACGCAAGATCGTCAGCTTCACCACTAGCGATAAGGGCCTTCCACCATATCTTGGCATGGTCCTTCATCTTCAAAGGTGCAAATTGGACCTTTTGAGCGCTACTGAACCCTTTCAGGTCAAAGTAGGTCTCAAGCTGGTCGATCCAAGAATCCAGCTTCTCGGCATCGATCACCCCATCATATATGGGTATATCAATCTTAGAGTCGACTTTAAAAGATCCGATAGCTAAGGAGGTGTTGGCGAGGTCGTCGGTCTTGTGGTCGCCTTCGTCTTCATCTTCGTCTGCCCTGCGCAAGTCTTCACCAGTCTTCTCACCCATAACCTTCCCTACTTCAGGAGGTACAATCATGGCCTGCTGCTTAATCCAAGCAAGCACGGTTTCCATGTCGGTGGAGAGCTTAGCCACTTGTTCGGCTAAGTTAGCTTGAACGGAGGTATCGTCAGACATTGTCGGAGACGTGGCTGTAGGAACCGTCAATATATCACCTGGAATTTCGCCGGAAGTTTTGTAACCCTGGCGAGTCTTCACCATCCACAGGATAGGAAAGTTGCTCTGATACCAACTTGATCCGTTTGAGACCTAGCCTTGGTTTTCGCACTAGGCTCGCCCAGATTCTAATATGCGGAATGATGGGATCTTACTCAGAAATACCGAAACCCAAAGTAATTGCATAACTCTTTATTTCAAAGAGGGCTTTACACGTCGAACGTTAGGCACACTTGCCTACGTCGAAGGAACTATAAGTGTCTAAAACTCAAATAAGTTCTATGACTCTTCGATGATCTAAACTAGACCTATTACAAGGTATTTATAGTCCAATCGTATGAGTACGTATCAGACTTAGTAATCCTAAACATATTAGACTCATATAACTAACTTAACTAATCCTAAACAGATAAGTTTAGTTATATATATAGGATTACAATTCCGAACAGGGAACGAATTCCTTTTCCTGGTCACGAACCAATCCATGGTCGCGAAACCTTTCCGAACACGGTTAAGGTCGCGAAGCCGTATGCGATCAGGACTTGGTCGCGAATCCGTATGCGATCAGGACTTGGTCGCAAATCCGTATGCGATCAGGACTTGGTCGCGAATCCGTATGCGATCAGGACTTGGAGATCCTCCCGGATCATTAGGACGCCTTGAGAAAAGCCCCACGGTGGGCGCCAGCTGTCGACGATTCAGACTCGGGGTTCTTAGCCGAACTTATGCAGAATTTGTAAGTAGTGAGACCTTTCAGGGCGACCCCTCCGGGAAGGTATGTAGAATTATGGAGAACTGGAGCACAGAGAAGTTTATACAGGTTTGGGCCCTTGATGGTGGGAGTAATAGCCCTACGTCCTGTTGGGATTTCACTATGTGTAGTAAAAGAATTACAAAGTGACGGGAAAAGATCTTCACAGGCGAAGATGTTCCCTATATGATTGTACAAAGTGAAGCCTGGAAGGCTTATGGAAGCTATCTAGTCTAGGCTATTGTCCTGTTTGTTTGATTCTTTGGGTGAGATGTGCTGTATCTCGTGATCCTTCGATCCCCTGTTTGATGCACCATGCTGCTCTTTTATACTGGTCAAAAGGGTGCCAAGTCGTAACGACATCAAACAGTTGCTTAGATGCAGTTTAGAGAACCGCTCTTAACTCCCATGCAGGTTTAACACGTGTTATCTGTGGATAACTGGACGTATTAACCTCCTGACGGTTGTTCCTCTACGTGGAAGAATCTTCGGGATACTCGGGATATTCCTGCTACAGGAAAGATTAATCCCTCCTGCTACAGGAAAGATTAATCCCAAGTCCCCTGACCGCGCACTAGCTGCGGTCTGATCGCGTAAGAACTGCAATCTCGGGCTGGTGCTTCTCGGAATGACTTGAGTTCGCACTGCCAGGCACGTGTCTGGCTCGAATCTATCCCGAACCAGTCGTGCATTTATTTGAACTGACTCGGGTGTCAATCCTCGTCACTACTGTCTTCTGATCCTCTTGGTGTTTCAATTACTTGATCTCTCAATCTGATGCGCTGGCTCATCCTTTTATACTGGTCGAAAAAGTGCCAGGGCATAGCGACATCGAACAGTGGCTCGGGTGCAGTTTCGGCAACTGCCTTTAACATCCACTCAAGTTTAACACGTGTTATTCAGGGATAACCGCATGTATTAACTTCCTGACGGTTGTTTCCATGCGTGGAAGAATCTTTGGGATACTCGGGATATCCCTGTTGTACGGACAAAACAATCCCGCGTCCCCTGGTCGAAGGTGTTCTGACCGCGCGTTGCTTGTTTATTACCTGACCGCGCACCATCTGAAGTCTTTTGTTCGCGTATGGCATACGAACTCCTGACCACACACTAGCTACGGTCTGATCGCGTAAAGCCTGCGACCACATGATTGTGCTTCTCGGAGTAACTGGAGTTCGCATTAATAGACACTCATCTGGCTCGAATCTGTCTAGAACCAGTCATGTATTTATTTGAACTAGCTCGGGTATCAATCCTCGTCAGCTAGCCCCCAAATTTTAAGAGAACAAAGGGACATGTTTACTTCAAATTTCATGACCTACATTGGATACTTAACTCGACGCTTCAAATCCTCCACATAGTGGCGCACTAAGTGTGGCGGTTGGTTCCCCGAGACGGACTCTGGGTAATATGTGACGGGTAATGATGGCGCTGTAGAAAACATTTTTAACCCAAGGTAAATGATCCGGGAGGATCTTCAAGTCCTGATCGCATGCGGCTTCGTGACCAAGTCCTGATCGCATACGGTTTCGCGACCTTAACCGTGTTCGGAAAGGATTCGCGAACATGGATGGGTCCGCGACCATGGATTGGTCCGCGACCAGGAAAAGGAATTTGTTCCCTGTTCGGAATTGTAATCTGATCCGAATGTGTACAACTAAGCTTATCTGTTTAGGATTAGTTATATGAGTCTAATACGTTTAGGTTATTGAGTCTGATACGTACTCATACGATTAGACTATAAATACCTTGTAATAGGCCTAGTTTAGATCATCGAATATAATCGAAGAGTCATAGAGCTTATTTGAGTTTTAGACACTTATAGTTCCTTCGACGTAGACAAGTGTGTCTAACGTTTAACGTGTAAAGCCCTCTTTGAAATAAAGAGTTGTGCGATTACTTTGGGTTTCGGTATAAGGTTCCATTATTGCGCATATTAGAATCTGGGCGAGCCTACTGTGAAAACCAAGGCTAGGTCTCAGACGGATCAAGTTGGTATCAGAGCAACTTTCCTATCCTGTGGATGGTGAAGACTCGCCAGGGTTACAAAACCTCCGGCGAAACTCCAGGCGATCAATTGACGGTTCCTACAGCCACGTCTCCGACAATGTCTGACGATACCTCCGTCCAAGCTAACCTAGACTAACAAGTGGCTAAGCTCTCCACCGACATGGAAACCGTGTTTGCTTGGATTAAGTAGCAGGCCATGATTGTACCTCTTGAAGTAGGGAAGGGTATGGGTGCGAAGACTGGTGAAGACTTGCGTAGGGCAGACGAAGATGAAGACGAAGGCGACCACAAGACCGACGACCTCGCCAACACCTCCTTAGCTGTCAGATCCTTTAAGGTCGACGCTAAGATTGATATACCCTTATATGATGGGGTGATCGATGCCGAGAAGCTGGATTCTTGGATCGATCAACTTGAGACCTACTTTGACCTGAAAGGGTTCAGTAGCGCTCAAAAGGTGAAGTTTGCACCTTTGAAGATGAAGGACCACGCCAAGACATGGTGGAAGACCCTTGTCGCCAGTGGTGAAGCTGACGACCTTGCGTGGGGTCAATTCAAATGACTTCTGCGACAAGAATTCTATCCGATGGGTTACCTTGAGGAGAGATGGGAGCGTTGGCACAGATTGTACCAACGGCGCGACCAGACCGTCCAAGACTATACAACAGAGTTTCGGCGACAAACAATGATCATTGGCATTTCACTATCTGACCCTTAGGTATTTCGAAAGTACACATCTGGACTTCAGAAATTGATCAGTACTGAGCTAAGTCTGTTCGGCGTCCAAGACATCGCGACCGCAAGCACAACTGCTATGGCGATCGAGAAGAAGAACAAATCCCGCAGTGACAAAAGCACGAAGGAAAGTGCGACCTCAACAAAGAAAAAGCAGAGTCCGAAGAAGAACGCTTCAAAATCGGGCACGGGTGCCTTTTACGAACATTGTCAAGTCGCGGGACATACCAAGGACAAATGCTACAAGCTTCATCCTAAACTTCGACCAAAGAAAAACGGACCAGGGAAAAGAACAGCCACGGCTACTGCGACTTCACCCGACGAAGAAGTTGTCCGAGTAAACTCAGTTAATGAGGCGGATACGACCTTGTCTCTGATGGCAATGCCGAAGGAGATGGGTTCGGATCCACCAAACGACCATCACCCAACAGAGGACTTGTTCACCATCAACGTCCAGGTGAAGCACGAAGTGGTTGCAGCGATATTCGATCCAGGAAGTCAGAAGAATCTGGTCTCCGCTGGACTGGTTCAGCGACTTGGTTTGAAGACAACCACACACCCGCGACCATATCTGCTGGGTTGGTTTACATCCGATGTGAATCAACAGATTACGAGTCACTGTGTGTTGAAATTTGCAATCTCTGCACGATATATCGATGAGGTGCAATGCGATGTTGTCCCTATCGATATCTGTCAGGTGATATTTGGGAGTCTGTATCTGTATGATCGAGACGCTCATTTCCATCGGCGAGCGCAAGAGTACGACCTCACCAAACATGGAGTTAAGTTCGTGATCAGTAGAGACGTCCACGTCAACACTTCGAACTTGATTACCGCAAATCAAGCCAAACGGATTGTTAATGCATGTCACAAGTATGTGCTTGTCATGATTCGATCCATTGGTCAAAGTGGGGGTACTCGACCAGCATTATCGTTGGTGTGCCGGGAGGATTCTTGTCGTTTGTCGGGACTGTTGGAGAAATACAGTGATTTGTTCGAGACTACCCAGGGTCGTCCGCCGAAACGACCAGTCGAGTACAAAATTCAGCTTGTGTCCGATGCGACACTGCCCAATCTGAGTATGTATCGCAACTCAGTATTAGAGAATGAAGAGATCAAGAGACAACTTGGTGAGTTGCTGAACGATGGTGTCATTCAACCAAGTAGTTCACCTTGTGGATCTCCTGTGGTGTTAGTACCAAAGAAAGATGGGACTTGGCGTAGGTGCATCGACTATCGAGCACTGAACAAGATTACCATCAAGAACCGGTACCCCCTTCCTCGTATTGATGACCTGCTAGACCAATTGAAGCATGCTGTTGTCTTCTCCAAGTTGGATTTTAAGTCAGGATATCATCAAGTCAGCATCCGAGAGGAGGATACGTAGAAGACTGCGTTCAAAACACGACAAGGTCTGTTCGAATGGCTGGTCATGCCGTTTGGTCTCTGCAACGCCCCGGCAACTTTCATGCGTCTTATGATTGACGTATTGAGACAGTTCATCGACGACTTTGTGATCATGTACCTTGACGACATATTGGTTTATAGTCGTTTGTGGGATGAGCACCTCATTCATGTCGAAAAGGTGTTCGATCAGCTTCGGCAAGATCGACTTCGCCTCAACCGTAAGAAGTGCGGGTTCGGCCAGCAAACTCTACTTTACCTTGGATTCCTGGTCGGCAACGGTACATTGCAAATCGACCCAGACAAGGTAAAAGTGATTCACGAATGGCCGCGATTGCGAACAGTTCTGGATGTGCGTAGTTTTGTGGGAGCATGCCAATATCTTCGAAAGTTCATCTGACACTTCTCGATTGTGGCTTCTCCATTGCATGCATTAACCAGGATCGATCAGAAGTTCGAGTGGACAGGGAAACATGAGGACACGTTTCTCTTGCTGAAAAGGAAGATCAGTGAGGCGCCTGTGTTAGCTTTGCCTAATCTCCAGAAACCGTTCGAGCTAGAAACCGATGCCTCAGGTTATGCAATGGGCGCAGTGCTCAGGCAAGAAGGTTGACCAGTGGCATATCACTCCGAGTTATTCCAGGGAGCTTAGGAGAACTACCCAACTTGTGATAAGGAGTTATGCGCACTGCATCAGGCCGTGAAACATCGGCGGTGTTATCTCTTAGGAAAAGAGACGGTTGTCCACACCGACCATCAACCATTGCAATATTTGTAAACTCAGTCCAAGCTACAGCAAGCTCGGCACATGAAGTGGATGTCGTATCTGCAGCAGTTTAATCTGGTGATTAAATACAAGAAGGGCGTACACAACAAATTGGCTGACATGTTGTCGCGACCACCAGTTACCACCCTCTATTTATCAGCATTCATGCAGATCGAGCCCTCATTTCATGATGACTATGTCACTATGTACAGTGAAGACCCTGATTTTCAAATAGCACTGACTGAGGTCGAAACAGGGAACCCTACAGAGTTCGTTCGTCGAGAAGGACTCTTGTACAAGGGCAATTTACTTTGCATACCTCGTGGAGCACCTCAAATTCAATGGATGCGAGAAGCGCACACATCGAAGGTAGCTGGTCACTTTGGGGTTATAAAGACGTTGCAAAATCTTCACCGACATGTGTTCTGGTCGCGTATGCAGCAAGATGTGGCTAGTTTTGTTCGAGGCTGTGGTCTCTGCAGCATCTCGAAACCGGCAAACCAAAAATTAGGTTTGTACACTCCTTTGCCAGTTCCATCGCGACCATGGGAGAGCATATCCATGGATTTCTTGGGAGGATTGCCTAAGACCCGACGTGGCAACGACTACCTATTCGTGGTCGTTGATCGGTTCTCCAAAATGATTGTTCTTATACCTTATCGAAACACTATCATGGGAGAAGAAGTAGCTCGGGTATTCTTTCAACACGTTTGGACACACTTCGAACTGCCTACTTCTATTGTGTCTGATCGCAATACCCGATTTCTTAGTCACTTTTGGCGATCGCTCTGGACGATGATGGACACCAAGGTAAAGAAGAGTATTGCTTTTCATCCACAAACTGATGGTCAAACCGATGTGGTTAATCGTACAGTTGTTCATCTTTTGAGAGGATATAACTCGAAGCACCCAAAGACCTGGGATGAAAGCATACCATACCTGCAGTTTGCTTTTAATCAAGCAGTGCATGGTTCGACTGGAAAGTCCCCGTTTGAGGTCTGTTTAGGATTTCTACCCCAGAGTCCATTCGACATGGAGTTTGTGATCCCCACCTCAGCACATAACAGCAAGGAAGCATCTGATCAGGATCGAGCACAAAAGTTCCTGGAAGGTATTCAACGACTCCATTGTGAGGATGAACAGAACTTGCTGAAAGCTCAACTCAAGTACAAGGCGTGACATGATCGGCACCGAGTTGATGCGCAATTTCAAGAAGGTGATATGGTATGGTTACATCTGAGTAAGAGAGACTTAAAGGTGAAGGTAAGAAGCTCAAACCCATTCGTTATGGTCCTTTTCGGATTTTGCGGAAAGTGGGTAATAATGCTTGTCAGCTCGAGTTACCTCCATACATGGATATCTACTCGGTTGTTAATGTTGAGCACCTCAAACTCTTTGAGCCTTCAATGCTGGATGATGAGCCAGATACTATAGTACCATCTGTTGAAGACTTGGTCTATCAACGAGACGAACCTCTACGTAAAGATGTGATTCTGGAGAAGAAGGTGACTACCACCCGCAGTGGCACCAAGGAGACTTTTCGAATCGGTTGGAAAGATCAACGAGCACGTGCGGCAAAGTGGTACACCAAAGAACATGGACAAACCCAATTTCCACATCTCCAGTTTGATCGAGAGGTTGCAACAGGGGTTGGCTCCTTCTCAACAAGGGAGTCATGATCCGGGAGGATCTTCAAGTCCTGATCGCATGCGGCTTCGCGACAAGTCCTGATCGCAGGCGGCTTCGCGACCAAGTCCTGATCGCATACGGTTTTGTGACCTTAACCGTGTTCGAAAAGGATTCGCCAACATGGATGGGTCCGCGACCATGGATTGGTCCGCGACCAGGAAAAGGAATTTGTTCCCTGTTCAGAATTGTAATCCGATCCGAATGTGTATAACTAAGCTTATATGTTTAGGATTAGTTATATGAGTCTAATACGTTTAGGTTATTGAGTCTGATACGTACTCATACGATTGGACTGTAAATACCTTGTAATAGGCCTAGTTTAGATCATCGAATATAATCGAAGAGTCATAGAGCTTATTTGAGTTTTAGACACTTATAGTTCCTTCGACGTAGACAAGTGTGTCTAACGTTCGACGTGTAAAGCCTTCTTTGAAATAAAGAGTTGTGCGATTACTTTGGGTTTCGGTATAAGATCCCGTTATTCCGCATATTAGAATTTGGGCGAGCCTAGTGCGTAAACCAAGGCTGGGTCTCAAACGGATCAGTAAAATTGTAAATGCTTTAAAAACTCGAGGCGTTCGAAAACTGAACCGTCACCCCGGCGGCTTTAAATACCGAAGCCTCTGATCTTCAAAACTTCACAACCTTTCTCTCGGCTAAGTTTTCTTTCAAAGCCATCTTCTCTTCTATTCTATACACTTCTCGACGGCAGACCAAAATATCATCGAGATTGAGAGTGATGAAGAAGAAGTTTCGCTTGAATTCGAGCAGGATTCATAGATGTCCAAAGATCTGTCTCCTTCAAGGAAGAAAGCCAAGGTTGACGAGGGATCCTCCAGCAGAACAAAGGTGAAAGATGCATTATTGCTCTCTCTTCCTTTAGTTCCCATAGTTCTTCCTGTTCATGCACCTCGGCAGGTCGAACCTTCATCTCCACCTTTGGAGGGACGTTCTTCTCGGCTTTCTCCATTTCATCCCAATGATCCCCATTTTTGTTCGGTTGATCAATTTTCTGGTTGGCAAGTTGTACTTCCATGACCAGATGATCCTCGACTTGTGTTGGGGAAGCAATCTTCTGGTGGAAAGTTGCACTTCCACCATCTGATGATCCTCGGTTTTTATCGGGTGATCTACTTTCTGGGGGAAGTACATCAACTTGTCACTTGCGAGGATTGGTAATTACTTCCATCTCCCTTTTCTTGTTGTTATAGTTAGTAAAACTAACATCTGCAAATGTAGGAGACGAAAATTGTTGAGGCCCCCAGGGACCAGCCTGCTGAAGTTCAACCTCCTCCCCTCGAACAGACTCTCCAAGGGGAAGAAGAGGCCCTGGAGAAGAAGACCGAAGACATGTCTTCGGCAATTCTGCACCTGGCAGATTGTTTTGATAGATCCCGCGAAGCGGCGCACCAATTCCGCCTGGAGAGGGACTATGCCCGACAACAGCGTGAACTCTCTGATTTAATTAGGGATAATAGTGCGTCTCTTGTTAGGGATGATGTAGATAGACTTAGAGTAGTTGCTAGTTCCCTTGGGGTCGTCAGTGTAGATCCTACTGATGACAACATGTCCCTAGGAGAACTTTGTAAACTCCTCTCGGATCAAGTCGACGCTCTGGTCGTCGGTATCCCTTTTGCATGTAAAGACTGTTAGAAATAAAAATTTCCTTTACCTTACATAACATAGAGATTCTTCATAATTTCTGTGTGAAATTGTGGCCATAAGTAGTGTTTTTTACGACCACTCATACGCAGATAAGTCTCGGTATTACGACTAGAAACGTATTTAAAGTGTTATACCGTGACTAGTACTGATACTGCGATCAGACTTAAAACCGCAGTTAGAACTGAAGTTCGATCTGGAAGGTTACCATGACCAGAACCGAAATTCGATCAGACCTCCACTTCGACTAGAATTGGAATCCAATCAGAAACATAGTTCTGATAATACAGCAATCTGATCGAAAAACAACGGTATGCCCTGCAAATTGGATAATAGAATATCTTTATGATCAACTCATGAAAGTTTACAAGAAAACATGAAGGAAAATGTCCTCCGAAAATCCTTTGTAGAACTTTTCACGTTTTTGTGCCCATCTTTGATCCCCAAATTCGAAACAAAGAAGACCTTTCATTTCGGATTCGGTACAGGGAATGCATAACGGGTTTACCAGAGAAAACATCTGTTATGAGAAATGAATAAAATATTCAATGGAACGTTACCCTCAGTGGAGCGTCTCCTCGGGCCTATAAAAGGAGCATGTAGCTTCTTGAGGAAGCCACACACCCAGCCTCCAGCCCTAGAACTTCCGCCGCTCAAAAACCCTCGTTTCTCATCTTCCATCGCCCCCAAAGCCACCAGCTTTTCCCTCACAATCTCTTCCAAAAATGACATCTTGGAGCCGATCAGTTCATCATATGGAGGAGAGCCTGATGGCACTGGAGAAGGAAGAGATCCTTCCCCCAAGATTGCTGATCAACTGGCGACCCGCGGTGAAAGATCAAGAAACCCTAATCATCCAAGAGGGCGAGTTGGTGGTTTTCGAAGAATATCTGAGGTGCGGGTTCCGATTCCCTAAGAGTCGGTTCTTGAAGGGGATCTTGGGCACTATGGGTTGGAGTTGGTGAATCTCCACCCAAATGCTGTCCTGATCCTGGCGATCTTCCAGCACCTGTGCGAAACCTTCGTCGGAGTGTATCCCAGTGTGGATCTCTTCCGACGCTTCTACTATTCGGCATGGTCGAAGAGCGACAACGCCGCCGGATGCATTTATTTCGGATAAGGGAGAAGAAAGAGTATCCCTTCCCACCCCTGCGAGACTCCGTGCACGGGTGGTACCAGAAATGGTTCTACTGCACCCCTCCGTCTGAGAGCGGGTTGTGGTTTGTGAACTCGCGGCCAGAGAAGTCCAGCGAGTTGGATTCCCTCCCTGCTCTGAATGCAGAGCAGAAGAAGCAAACCGAGGTGATTCTTCACTTAGTCCAGTAGGGACTAACAGCTCGCGATGTCATTCGTGACTTTGTGAAGAATCGGGTGAGCCCTCTGCGCGAAAGGGCTCATCCGGCTTGGGAGATACAGTCCATGGAGGACAGCACCTTGGACTATAACAATGGTATGTGACTTAGCCAACGAAGTCTTATACTTTTCTTTCATATTTGCTAACTGTTCTGCTAGTGACACAGTTTTGCCTTCGTCCGAAATTGAGAAGCGGATAAAGTACATCCTCAAGGCATATAGTGCCGAAGTGGAGGGAACCAAGGGATTGCCTCGCCCCCAAAGCTTGATCAATGCCAGCGATGACCTTAGACAAGAACGTCAAAAGGTATGTCGTCTCTTGTTATGTTCTGTCTGTAAGTCATATGTGTGTCTTGCACTAACAAAGGCACTGGAACGGCATAGCTTTTGGGGAAATTCGCCGAGGCGACATATCCAGGTGAAAGCGTCAGTTTCCTGGGAAAGCCGACAATGAAGAGAGTAAAGAAAGTCTCTTCAAGGCCTGGAGCGAGGGAAACTGCCCCCAAGAAATCCAAGAAACTTCTCGGGGAAGGCTCCCCGCATAGGATGCCCCTTACCACGAAGAAGACTGCGGTAAGATATCATGTGCCTCCTATTACCCCAGGTGCGAACTGGAATTACTTCTTCGTCGTACAGGGTGAAGGAAGCGAGGAGGAGGAAGACAATATTCCTCTGGTTCGCCGGAAGAGGAAGGCGATCACTTTGCTCCTGAAGCCCTGGAGGCTTCAGGGTCTGTAACTTCTCCCTCCTTGGTCGAAGGGACGACCTCGGTAAGATTCCTCGCAATCTTGAGTGTTACAATTCATCTGTGCTCATGTTTTATCAAACCACGTTTGTACAGGAAGAAGAAATTACTCCTACGACTACTGTTAGTCCTAGGGAGGCGAGCACTCCGCTCCTAGCGACAGGGGCGGGAATAACAAAGCAAGACCCCACGACCACTCCAAATCTTATGGTCACAGATGAGATGCCAGCACCGGTGGTTCATGAGACATCCAGACCATCGGATGCATTCCTGCCAACAGAGAAGGTTACCCCGGTAAGAATTCTTACCACTTAGACCATCATCATTCCTCCTATATGTGCTTACAGGTTGGTACACACAGGGAGGAAAAGAAAAGGTCTTGTTCACAAAGAGAAAGACCAAAACAGACAACGGCTGTCCTCTTTTCCTGGGTGAACTGTCTTTGAAATCCCAGAAGCTGATGGGATTTCAATTAAGGTAAGAGCTCCCTTCTATTTATACCGGATTAGGCTGCGGCATCCATCTGTGAAACTGTCGGTTTCTTTTCTTGCTTAGGCGTAGAGATTCAGTGCCTAACCTCTAAATAGCCTTGGCGAGGGTTGAAGTTCCCTCTGGCGCTGAGGTCTCTGGTGAAGAAAGCTCTATCCCTCCGGTCCAGGAAGTCGTCCGAGCCATTGCGGATGAGTTGGATACGGAGGCCCAATCGCAGGTATTGAAATCTGCGACCGAGGCTCAGCAGGGACATTCATCTGCTGCTCCCACCGGGGATAAGGCGGGTCCATCAACTCGGCCTCCAACCATCCCGAAGAATAGGTCATTTCAGGAATACACTGAGGTATGTCGAACACCCCTCATGGTATCTGAGTTTTGCACAGAGTTACTCAGATTTTGCAACTGATTTCCCTCCATGTCATAGGAATTGACTCGCATGGTGACCAGATCGATGGCTATGGTGGATAGCGTCGACGCCATGCAAGAGGAAAAGGATCGCTTGCAGGAGTAAGAAAGATATTCTTTGGTTTGCCCGATCATAGACTCATCATAACAATCATCTCTTTTGTTACAGAGAGAATGTCTTCCTGACGAAGAGCCTTGTTGATCGGGAAAACCATGATCTTAGGGCGGCCACCACAATTTCATATCTAGAGGCCGAACTCAGCATGTAAGTCAATTTCCGACTAGAGCGAATTATTTTCATCGCTCGGATTGCTTGTAACGACCTTCTTATTGCAGCGCAAGTCGATCAAATAAGCCAGCTTGGTCAAGAGAAAGAAGACCTCCAGGCGACCATCGATTTTGTCCGCAGGGAGAACAAAGATTTAAGCACATCCCTCTCAACCTGCGGTAGGGCTCAACAAGACATCTTTGAAAAACTAAAGATGATGGCCAATCTACTAAGGGCACATGTGGTCGAAACCACGGCGGACGACCTTAGCCTTAGTGACTGGTCCAAATTGGTCGCAGCTCAAGCGGAATCACTTCTCGAGTATCTTCCTGAAGATATTAGGCGACAACAAGAGGCGATCAAAACAAGAGTTCGATCAGCAGCTTCTGCCATTCTCTGCCAGTTCCGTCTCCACCATGGTCCAGACCTGGATCTAAACCCATTGGTAGGAGAGGTAGAGATCGAGAGTGAAGACCATCTTGAGGTTATCATGGAGGAAGTCAGACCTCTTGTAGATAAGCTCTTGATCAAGCTTGGTATTATGTAAATCCTTATATCTGTACAGATACAGTTTATAGAATGCAATGCATGCATTTTTTGGTTTTGTTTCGAAAGAAAGCACTTCTTTTTATTTCATATTGTAACCATATTCCCCTAGCCCCTGCCTGTGATTATATATACTGAAGACTTAATATTATAAGCACAGGAAAAATATGGGTGTAACGACCAGGGATATCCTACCAGGCCAGCAATTATATTCGATACAATGTCTAACCTTGTTGCAAACCGGCAGCCACTCTGATGACCAAGGACATGCCAGCAAGCCCCGTGTGTGTTGAGAAACGGCTTATTGAGGAGTGTCTTATCTGGAAGTGGTCATGAGATCAGCCAGCGAATCCGATTAGCGCATTGTGGCGATATAACCACCGGCGACCAGCCCCCGAGCCAAATTCGTAACACACGGGCATAAAAGGAAATATTCAACATATGAAACAACAAAAAAGCCCTTATTTTTATAAAACCATGCTAATTAAAAAGGAAAAGGGATTGAATACTTACACGTAAAACTTGCATAGTTGATCGATGTTCCAAGTATTGCATAATATTCGACCATCCTCCATCGCTAACCGAGCTGATCCTGGTCACGGCACCGAAACAACAGTATAAGGGCCTTCCCACTTCGGGGAGAATTTGTTGCGATTGGATTGGTCTTGTATTTTACGTAAGACCAGATCACCCATGTGAAGACTACGTGGTCGCACCCTTTTGTTATGGTACTTGCGCAAAGCTTGCAAGTAAACCGCGGACTTGATCAAAGCACAATCACGCTTTTCTTCTAGGAGGATGAGATCTTGCGATCGCTGTTCGGTCTGGTCAACTCGTTCGAATTGATATGTCCGAACAGATCCAATACTAACTTCTATAGGTAATACGGCCTCAGCCCCATAGACCAGATGGAAGGGCGTCTCACCGGTGGCTCGACTAGAGGTAGTTCGTAGTGCCCATAGAACGGTATAGAGCTCATCTGCCCAAGCACCCGAGCGAGTCTTAAGGCGATCAAAAACGCGTTTCTTGATGCCTTGCAATATCTGCCCGTTGGCACGTTCCACGGCACCATTGCTCTGTGGATGAGCTACAGAAGCAAAGCACACCTTGGTTCCAATCTGATCACAGTAATCCAGAAAAAGACTACTAGCGAACTGAGAACCGTTATCAGTAATGAGACGGTTTGGAACACCGAATTGAGCAACAACGTTCTTATGGAAGAACTTCCGTGCTACAACAGCGGTAATATTGCGTACCGGTTCGGCCTCAATCCACTTCGTAAACGTGTCAATGGCTACGAACAAGAACTTGTATCTATTGACCGCTTGTGGCACAGGACCGACAATGTCCATCCCCCAGACCGCAAAAGGCCATGCAAGGGGAATGGTCTGCAACGCATAGGCAGGTTGGTGAACCTGTCTCGCATGGAACTGACACTGAGGACACGTTTTGACCATATTCTTGGCATCATCAAGTGCCGAAGGCCAGTAGAATCCTTGTCGAAAAGCTTTTCCAACCAGTGTACGATATGACGTGTGCGCACCACATACACCGTCATGAATTTCTCTCAAGAGAGATTTACCTTCCTCCTGAGATATGCAGCGCATGAATACTCCCGGAGTACCTTTTCTATACAAAACTCCTTCTATGAGTTTGTATAGATGCGCTTTTCGAATCAACTGATCGCTTTCAGTTTCGTCCTCGGGCAAGGTCCCATGTTCAAGATAGACTCTCAATGGATGAGCCCAATCCTTTTCTTGTCCGAGGTTGGTAATGCAGACTGTTACTGGATCATCCTCAACCAAAGTCATAATCGAAGGATGTTCCAAGTGTTCAACGAACACTCCTGCCGGAGCGGATGTGTGTGAGGACCCAATTTTGGATAATTGGTCTGCGAGAATGTTGTCCTTTCGCGGGATGTATTGGACTTCGAAATGACTGAAGTGTTTTTCAACCCCCTCACTTCCCCCAGGTAATGAGCCATTGTCTCATCGGAGGTGCTGTACTCCTTGTTTACCTGGTTTGCGACCAGCTGTGAGTCTCCCCTCACCACTAATCGACGGACTCCGAGTAATTTTGCTGCCCGGAGCCCTGCAGGAAGACCTTCCTACTCTGCTGCGCTTTTGGTCGCAACAAAGTGTAGTTGGAAGACAAACTTAAGCTGTTCGCCCTGAGGCATAACTAAGACCACTCCAGCCCCCGAGTGTTGAAAACTACGAGAGCCGTCGAAGTACATTGTCCAGTGATCGGGGCATTCTAATTCGTTGGGTACCCACACGGGTGGCTCAAGATTGGTCCACTTGACCACGAAGTCGGCCAAGTCCTGAGACTTAACCGCAGTGTGAGGCGTGAAATGGATATCGAAAGCACCGAGCTCAACAGCCCATTTGGTGATTCGACCATATTTTTCCGGATTACGGACAATATCCCCCAATGGAAAAGATGAGGGTACTGTGTCTTATGTGCTTGGAAGTAATGTTGTAGCTTACGGGAAGCCATCAGTAGTGTGTAAAGTATCTTATGAACCTCAGGGTGCCGCTCCTTAGGGCCATGAAGTACTTCGCTTACATAGTAGACGGGTCTGTGAATTCCTTCTCTATCTGCGATCAGAACAGCGCTGACCGCGTGCGGCGTGGCCGCCAAATAGAGAAGTAATGGTTCTCCTTTGTCGGGAGACACTAAGACTGGTGGACTGGATAAATATGCCTTCACCTCTTGAAATGCTTTTTCGGCATCATCGGACCATGCAAAATTATGATGTTTGCACAGGGCTTTGAAGAAAGGTAGTCCCCTTTCGCCTAGTCGCGATATGAACCGGCTTAAGACCGCCATGCGACCTGCTAGGCGCTGAACATCCTTCATGGTCGAAGGGGACCTCATCTGTTCGATAGCTCTGATTTTTTCAGGATTGACTTGAATGCCCCTGGAACAAACAAGAAAACCCAGAAGTTTTCCTAAAGAAACCCCAAAAGAGCATTTTTTCGGGTTCAAGTTTATTCCAAAGCGATTCAAATTACAGAAGGTTTCAGCTAGATCGTCTAAATGAGACAATCTTTTAGTACTCTTTACAACCAAGTCGTCTACATATGCTTCGAGCTTACGCCCTATGTGGGACCCTCATTTGAGGAATCCGGTGGCAACCGCCCGGGTGGGTTGCACTCAGAAAAGGTACAATGCAGCTCAAAACAACAAGATACATTATATAAAAATGCGAGTAATTAAAAACAAGTGTTGATCACAGGGACCAACATTACAATAACTTAGCGCCAAAATGACGCACTTAAATGTTGATACAAAATTAAGGAGTTTTCGACACAAAGGTCGGCATAAATGAAACAGTAATAATAAGCAAAAGGACTTCATCAGTCTTCTTCTTCAGCAGCAGCGGTGATGTATGGGCCTTCTCCACATCGGACTCCACTTTGGTGCGTAACCCTCTAACAAGCTGGGTCTTCAGTTTCTTCTTCTTGTTCCACATTGGGTTCAAGACCGTAAGATTCAGGGTCGATGAATCCTTCTTCTAAATTTTTTTGTAAAAGCAAGGGTGAGCACATTGTCCACATGGTGCTCAAAAAGTCCCAAATAAGAATGCAAGTATATGTAGATGAGGGGGAATTTCTCAAAGAATAGCTCTTTGGCTTTATATATGTATATAGAATAGATTTTCACACACAGCTTTGAAGAAAAGGTCTTTATTTTTGAAAGCGAGGCTTTTAAAATCCTAAGCTAGGTTTTTAGAAAATGTTGTGTGTGGCGGTCTTTCATGAGTCACCACTTTATTCAGATTTTGCGAAAAACTTTCCAAAAGCTACTTGTGCTGCATCGACGTGGATAGAATCCACTGCGTGCAGACTCCATAACCTGGGAGCTCAGAGTATCCGATACTTTTTTAAACTTTGCAAAGGTGTACCACCTTAATCCACCGATCATTCGGCTTTCAAGTCGGTACCTCTCTATGCGACTTTTACGCATGTGACAAGGCCGAGATGACACAACAGTTTACAGTCCTAGCATTAACAATTCCCTGCCCGGTAAATAGACAGTTAAGTCTCAAGTACCGTTGTGGGTCCTCCCCACTGCCTTACTTCCTAGCCTGGGTCCATGTTCTCGCAAGACACATAGCCTCTCTTGATTACAGCCGCGCACAACTTAATCTGGCATAGGGCGTCTTCCTTCTTTCCACCTTTTCCTCTCATGATTTTTCTGAACTCACATCACTCATGGCAGATTCGGCCGGAAAACAAACTCCGGTGATCAGAGCCGAAGACGAAGGCACTGATTTGGGCATTTTTGTTCTCGGGCATTTGAAGTCAATTCCATGCTCGAGAAGCATCTAGGGTTCAACACGAGGCTAATGGCGTGCTCAATTTTGCCAGGGGATGGCTGGAGAAGCACGGCGGCATTCTCCGGCGAACTGCCGAAGCTCGAATTTTGGGATTCGACGCTCGGGGCAAAATTGGGGATTCTAAACTTGCAGGCATACTTCTCCTAGCTCACTGATCATTTTTCTCTACTAGCACAAGGATCAATTTGACTTGAATCACTCGGCATTAGGGGAATAGGGCAAAACACGATTTCGGTGATCGTCGGCGCTAGGTCTCGCTGGGGTTCAACTGAAGGCTATGGCACAGAGAGGAAGGTGAGGGGAACTCACCGGTAGCTCTGGATTGAAGAGAGCTATTGCGGTTGAGGCTGGCACTGTGAGCTCCAGAAGCGGCTCGTCGGGGAAGAAGGCGAAGGCGAGCTCTGGTGCTAATGCTACGGGGTTTCTGGTGAGCTTTGGTGTGAAGTGAAGCACTGGCGAGAGGGGGCTTTATATAGCCGTGGGGTTGAGTCCTCGGGAGCGGCAGCAAATCGACGGGGATGCTCTCTGGCGCCGGAGCGGTCAGCGAGGCGCATTGGGACACGGCGGGAACTCTGCTAGAGATGGAGTATCGCGCAAAACCTGGATTCGTCAGGACGACGGGATAGCGAGTCTCGGCATGGCAGCCATGTGGCAGTAAAGTTCTGACAATGGCAGGCACGTGCGCGCGAACGGTGAAGCTACGGTCTCCGGTCATCGCCACGGTGGAGCTTCTTGGCGCGACGCGAGCACGTGCGGTCACGTGGGATTTGGCCATTGGCGGAGGCACAACTGGCCGGCGGTGAAGGCTACGGTGGTTCACGGCGAACGGTGGCAAAAACTGCTGTCGAACGTCCTCAATTCGTGGTCGTGCACGCGGGCTCTGGTCGTGGTCGAAGAAAAGAAGCCAGGGACTAAACCTTGAGGCAAAAGGGCTGATTCATGAGGGTTTGGACTGAATTGCGAAGGTTCTTCATAGGATTTTGGACCTGATTGCAAATTTGGAAATCTAAGGGGCTGATTTGCAATATGACTTTGCAGATGAGTATTACCAAAATACTTGGACTCATCCAGTAGGGAAAATGGCAAAATCCGATAAGATCTGAGGGTTTCGACAAAAATCGAAAACAAGGTAAAATAGGGTAGTTAGAGTTTGACATTTTGCCGGGGCTGAAATTAGGGTTTCGGTTGAGATTCTTGAGTTCTTCCAGAAGGGAAAAACGTTCAGAAAAATGAAAGAAAGATAATCACTGGATCAGATTTGAATTTGGAGATGATCTGGGACTTTTAGCCTTTTTGGGCTTTTTGAAAATTCTGAAAAGGACTAACCTGAACTACTTTTGGACTGAAATGTGAAAATGATCTGGGAGATGATGCTTAGCTGCCAACTTTTTAGGTTAAGGTAGTGGCATACCTAAGATCAAAATAGGGTTGAGACATCAGGGATTCCAAAGATGATATGCTGACTCGTGAACAGAAAAGATAGCCAAAAACTGGGATGTTACACCCTATCTGGGAAAGAAAGGTCTTTTGCATCAAGCGCTGGTACGTGGAACCTGCGTTCTTGAGACCGAACGGCATTATGACATAGTAGTAAGTGCCGAACGGGGTGATGAAGGCAGTCTTCTCTTCATCTTCTTCTGCCATGCTAATTTGATGATATCCTGAGTAAGCGTCCAGGAAGCTCATCAGTTCGCAACCCACGGTTGAGTCGACCAGCTGGTCGATGCGGGGAAGGGGAAAGTCGTCCTTCGGACAGGCACTGTTGAGGCTGGTGTAGTCGACGCACATGCGCCACTTACCATTTAACTTGCAGACCATGACAGGATTTGCAAGCCATTCCCGGTGATCGACCTCGCGAATAAACCCAGCCTTTAGGAGCTTATCCAACTCTTCTTGGATGGCCTCCTGTCGGTCGACAGCAAAACGCCTGAACTTTTGCTTGATTGGTCGCTGTCCAGGTCGAATCGCTAACCTGTGCTCGATTACCTCCTTTGGGACACCGGGCATGTCAGATGGTTTCCACGCAAACACATCTGTGTTAGCCCGGAGGAAAATAATGAGCTCGAGTTCCTATTTGTCATCCACGCCTGATCCAATCCGAATTGTCTTGAATGGATCATCTGGGTACAATGGAACTAGTTTGAGTTTCTCATCTAGTCGAGGAGCAGCCTTGATTGCGTCAGCGGCGACTGTGGCGACCTGAGTGTCCCGGAGGGGAAGTTGGTCTACCATCTCCAAAGATAGCCAGTCACACGTCAGTGCCACGCTGCGACTGCCTCGAATTGAGATGACACCTTTCGGGCCAGGCAACTTGCCGCACTGGTAAGCATAGTGCGTCGCCATCATGAACTTAGCAAGAGTTGGCCTGTCAAAGATTGCGTTGTAAGTCGAATCACAACCAATTACATCAAAAGTAACCAATTCTGTTCGGAAGTTATCCGGTTCTCCCAATGTGACTGGGAGGACCACCTGTCCCAACGGCATCATGGAGGGGCCAGGAATTATCCCATAAAACGGATGAATTATGGGCTTAATTTTCAAATGAGGAATTTGCATCTCGTTGAGCACCTTGACCAATAGAATGTCCACGGAGCTTCCTCCGTCGATCAGGACCCTTTCGACTCTCGCATTACTGATAATTGGGGTAATGACCAGAGGAAGCCTCAAGGGTCGGGTAAGCCCTGCAGGACAATCATAGCGATCAAACGTCAAAGGTGTATCCGACCAACGGGGGTACTGAGGTTCACCAGGGGATGTTTCCGTTTGGTTAACCTCTCGATAAAAGGCCTTAAACTGCCTTTTGGAAACAAAAGAGGAGGAACCGCCGAAAATAACATTAACATGATTACGAGGTACCTGGTAAGACATCTCTTCGTCCCCGTCGGTGTCTCTTAGCTCGCATGCTTGTTCCTTAGTCGGTAAGGTCGGCATCAGTCCAACCCCTTGGTAGAAGTCATCTAACTGCTTCAACCAAATCCTGCAGTTCTTGAGGTCGTGGCCTACGGAGTTATGGAGCAGACACCATTTCTTGCCTTCCTGTGGGTTAGTCGACTTCTCTGGCTGGTCGGTACTATGACCACCAGAAGCAGTTTTATTTTTAAACGAAGGCTTGTTACCTTTGGTCGAAGGAGGCATTTCTGCGACCGCGACCTCCCGGTACTGTCCAGAGCGATTCCTTTTCGACTTCTTCGATTTCCCGCCTGATGAAGATTCCGGCTTCTTGCTTGAATCTTCCTTCCTAGCATCCTTAAGACCTGGTTGAGGTGGCAGGTTACCTTTATCGACCATTCGGTTCCATTCGACAGTCTCGGCTGCGTCGGAATATCGATCAGCCATATCAAAGAGGTCGGCTACTGATCGAGGAGGATGGATAAGCAAGTCTTCAGTGAATCTTCGATATCGAACGACATGTTTGAATGCCCTAATAACGGAGCTATCAGATATGTTTGGGATGGTATTCCTCACCCCGACAAATCTCTTGACAAACTGACGAAGGGTTTCGGTCGAAGTTTGCCATAGTCGATGGAGGTCGTCCTCTTACCAGGCTTCTGATAACAATTTTGGAAATTACTGAGGATAGCATCGCACAGCATTTCCCAATTGTAGATTAAACCTTCGGGTTGATTAATAACCAGGTTCTCGCCGGTCCTTCGAGGACTGTTGGCAGGTAGTTGGTCATGACCCGGTAATGTAGATTTGAAGGAACTCGGAAGGGTTCTGAGTTCCATCGAACCTCTCTATGGCCCCTGGTCTAAACTTGTCTGGCCAAACGACCGCACAAAGGCCGGGCAAGAAATCTTTACAACCAACATAGGGACCGTGAACTGTCCTGCGGCTCTTGATCGGATCATGGGCAACCTCACGCAATGGAGAAACCACTCGTGGCCCTAAACGAGAGTGGACAGGAACCCGATCCCTATCACAAGAATCCTGCGCCCATCTGGACTTGTCCTGCTGAGATGGTACAGGTGGGGGGTGACTCCGTCGACCAGAACCAGAGTGAGAGTGCTCTCGGTTGTGGGAACGTGTCGCCAATCGGGAAGAACCGTAGGGGTCACCTCAGATGCGACCTCATCCAACCTCTCCGCCAGGATTCTGGTGAAGGCCGGTTTCTGCGCATCCGTGACCGTAGGAGGAAAATTACACATGACCTTCGCGATAGATCGGAGCCAGCCATGCGTACTTCTCCTAGGGGCACCAGGTGTCACCGTTTCTTCGTCCACCGGGAAACGCTCCGGAGGCAAAGAGGGTGTCTGGTCGCGTTTGCGACCACGCGATCGTCGGGAAGAACTTGGTGCAGCATCGTAACGAGCCTGCGCATCTTGAAGGGCCTCTAGGGCAGTTCTGCGTAGTTCGTTGTCTTGTTGCTTGAGATCTTGATCTTCCTTTTGTTTACGTTCCTGTTCTTCCCTAGCAGCCTGTTGATCAGGAGTTTCTTCCGATAAGGCAGCGAACTGTCTATGGAGAGAGGTTGCCGAGGGAGAAAACATCTCAGTTTGTTCTGAGTCAGACTCGAAATCAAAGAGACGATGGAGGTTATCAGGATCAAACCTCCCTGGGCTGATTTTCTGGTCGACATCATTCTTCCCCTCAGCAGGGTCGTATGATGGACCGGATCCAACCTCTAACGCATTAAGAACCTCAGTGGGTTCTGATTCTGTGTTGGTCGCCTCTTGGTCGATAGACATGATCTGAATGGTCGAATCGACCTCTAGGACGTCCTCTCCTCCGGTTTCCTCCATCGGGACGGGATCGCTAGGAGAAGGCATCGGAATGTGAGCATAATCCTCGAGATCGAAGTCGTTCTCAGAATCATATGCCCCAGCCATGATTCAGCGAACCTCCGGATGAAAATTAGAACGCCTTGAGAAAGGCCCCACGGTGGGCGCCAGCTGTCGATGATTCGGACTCGGGGTCCTTAGTCGAACTTATGCAGAATTTGTAGGTTGTGAGACCTTTCAAGGTGCCCCTCCGGGAAGGTATGATGAATCAAAGATAACTAGAGCATAGAGAGATTTATACAGGTTTGTGCCCTCGATGGTAGGAGTAATAGCCCAACGTCCTGTTGGGATTTCACTATATGTGGTAGAAAGAGTTACAAAGTGATGGAAAAGATCTTCACAGGCGAAGATTTTTTCTATGTGTTTGTACAAGACAATGCCTAGAAGGCTTGTGAAAGCTATCTAACTTAGACTACTGTCTTCTGATCCTCTGGGTGTTTCAATTGCTTGATCTCTCGATGATCTCTCGATCTGATGCACTGGCTCATCCTTTTATACTGGTCGAAAAGGTGACAGGGCATAACGACATCGAACTGTTGCTCGGGTGCAGTTTCGGCAACTGCCTTTAACCTCCATGCAAGTTTAACACGTGTTATTCATGGATAACCTCACGTATTAACTCTTACCTACAACGAGAGTTGCAGAATCATCGAATAGAAGTAGTACCACAAGGGACGGTAGCTACTTTAATAGTGAAGCCTCAACTTGAAGAACGGATAGGGAATGCCCAAAAAGAAGATGAAGAAATTTGCAAGATCAAAAGCCGAATCAAGTTAGGAAAGGCTCAAGGTTTTACTGAAGATGACCAAGGAATTGTGTGGTATCGAGGAAGGATCTGTGTACCTCAAAGTGCAGACCTTAAGGAATTAATTCTCCATGAAGCACATAAAACTCCATACTCGATACACCCCGGTAATACAAAGATGTATCAAGACTTGAAAAGTCGATTCTGGTGGGACAATATGAAGAGAGAGATCGCAGAATACATTGCCAACTGCGATACATGTCAGCGAGTTAAAGCAGAACACCAGAAGATAGCTGGAAAGCTACAACCTTTACCAATACCATTATGAAAATGGGAAGAAATTGGTATGGATTTCATTATAGGACTACCTAAAACTCGAGGAGGATATGATTCTATATGGGTTATTGTGTATAGACTCACCATGGTAGCTCACTTTATACCAGTCAAAAAGGTCTACGATGGCAGTACATTAGCAGAGTTATACATGCAAAGAATAGTGGCATTGCATGGAATTCCAAAGAAGATTGTCTCAGATCGTGGAGCACAGTTTACATCCAAGTTTTGGAATAGACTGCATGAAATCCTAGGGACTCAATTGGATTTCAGTACTGCATATCATTCGCAAACAGGAGGACAAACAGAAAGAGTAAACCAAATTCTAGAAGATCTCCTCAGAGCTTGTATACTAGATTATGGAACATCATGGGACAAATGTCACTAGTACCGAAATGCAGTCTTCTATCGGTAAAAAACACCCTTCTACTATCGGTTTTTGTACCGATAGAGATAGACACGATAGAACAAGGCTGGACATTTTCTATCGGTAAATAACCGACAGAAGAAATTCACTATTCTATCGGCATATTATGAATCTACCGATAGAAAACCCGTCATAGTCTTACGTCCAGCGGCAGGGAAAGTACCATTATTCTAACGGTTAATTACAAGATTACCGACGGAAAAAATCATAATATTCTATCGGCATATTAGGAGTTTACCGATAGAAAGCTCGTCGCTAGCGGTTTGAAAAGTACCACTATTCTAACGGTTAACTACAAGATTACCGACAGAAAAAATCATAATATTCTATCGGCATATTAGGAGTGTACCGATAGAAAACTCGTCGTCAGCGGTTGGAAAAGTACCACTATTCTAACGGCTAATTATAAGTTTACCGATAGAAAACTCGTCGCTAGCGGTTGGAAAAGTACCACTATTCTAACGGTTAACTACAAGATTACCGACAGAAAACTCGTCGTCAGCGGTTGGAAAAGTACCACTATTCTAACGGTTAATTACAATATTACCGACAGAAAAAAAGCTTAGTACTCTATCGGATATGTATGAGTTCACCGGCAGGAAAGGTCACACTCTTCTAACGGTTAATTTTGATTGTACCGATAGAAAAAAGTACAGTAGTCTCTCAGTTGTTGATGAATTTACCGATAGAGCATTCACATATACAGTACTTTATTTGCATTCACAATATAGTACATTCACATATACAGTACAGATGCAATACAGTATAGATTGGATACACAATACAGTACAGATGCAAGGTAAATTCACAGAACAAATTGACACATTAGGCAGTTATTCACATTTATTCACATATGTATGGACAAATACAGATTGCAATCCAATGTGGACATTTATTCACATATATATATTTATTCACATGTATATAAACAGTCTATGCAGAGTACACAAAAAGGAGAAAATTGTCATGCTGGATGGTTGGGCGCTACTTCCTCCATGACATATTGTGCCCAGATTTGTCGAAGATATATAATCTTTGCATTTTCATATTGGTCTTTCGACATGGCGATTTGCAAGCATGTGTGCATACTGAGTAACTAACTTCGATCCTAATTTAGAACGTGACACCCATTTTTGAAATTTGAGTTAGCTATCGATGCTTACCTGGGGGAATCGGGAAAAGTTTGTCCGCACTAGGTCGTACATGTAGCGCAGCACATAAAACCCGCATTCCCACGATTGCGGCTGCTGATGGCACTGAGATAATTGCATATGCGAAGACATGTTAGCTATATATTGTTTCCATAAACTAATTAAGCATAAACAAAAAGTCTCGTGAGTACCTCATATTCTTTCCAAGCTAGTACGGAGCCCTGCGGTGCGGCATGCCTCCCTCCAGCGGACACATATTTATCAAAAGCCCTGCATTTCAGTTAGTATTGCCAGTTAATGTATTATCATTAGCTAGTGAGGTCAAAATTTAAATCAAACATATAAGTTACTTACGCCTCCATATTCCCCTTGAGCACATATTCCATCGATAATCTGTCACGCATCGAATCGAGGTAGTACACCTCGTTCCTCGGCGGACAGATCACGATGAGGATCCAGTGGCCCCTGCATTGTACGTAAAAGAGGACCGCTAGCTCAAAGTACATCTCAGGTGTAACATACAAGATTGAGTTAAATTAGTACGAAATGCACTAACCTTTGGTGGTACGGCACCAGAATGAAGTCCCTGTCCTGCTGCGCCATCAGCGCGCTGGATATGTACTGCTCAGCGTGCGCGGCGTCCTGCTCTAGCATCGTGAGGCTTATTTTCCCTGGGTCGAGGAAACCCACCTTGTCACACGCAGCCTCCGATGCTAGCCTGTACATGCACCTACATGCGAAGGACGAGATTAATATTAATTTCATAGAAAGTTACTCAGTATTCAAATGAACTGCAACATTAATGCAGAGTTAGCAAACAGAGTTAGAAAACAGCAATACATAGCATCAGCAAACTCACAGGACTCCAGTCCGTATGATGGACATATCGAGCTCCCGCCAGTTGTAGAGGTCGAACAGATCCTCGTGTGCCACGGATATAGTCCCGGGCTCACGGTGGAACTGCCCAGGCCTGTAGGGAACTAAGAAGTTCAGGTTGCGCCGAGCTCGATGTAGGTACCAGTCGTGGAGGTCTCTGGTTGATCGATCCAATTTTCGCAAAGATGCCTCCGACAGGAGTGGGAGCGCGTTCGTGAACATCCGCGGCAGTCCCTGTCGCCCTTTGCCCTTGCCTTTGCCGCCCTTGCCTTTTGCCGGGGACTGAGCGCGTACCTTCGAAGGCAAGGGCGAGGTGATGGCGGCTTTCTTCCGAGGTGGAGGCGTGGATGCGCTGGGTGGGGTCGAGGCCGTCTTTGATGTGTCGAGGTTCGCACGAGATCGGCCCTCATGCCCCGAGCTGGGGGCGCAGTCCCCAGGTAGCCCCGCGGCAGGCCACTTCAATTAATGAGCACGTATGTTAGATTATGCAAGTTGAGTGTACTGAGTAGGATGTAATCTAAAATGTGTAGGATTTACCGGTTGTATTACAAGACACTTCTTGGGCCACTAGACGTAGGAGCCCACTGCCTCAGCAAGTGTCTGCAGTTCCTCTGTTGGGACTGGCAACGGAGAATCGTTGTAGCCCGGCATGGCCATGTCCACCTGTACCTTTGCGAAACCCAACCGCAGAGGTACACAGTGGACCCGGACATCCGGCCCAGACGGATATACGAAGCCGTGTCCAACCACTTCCTACCCGGCGCCTACGTGATTCTGTAGGATGCAGCCCTCCGGCCCCTGCAAATTTGTAACAATTAAGTGCACAGATGAAGGCTTGCATCAACTTAAGTGCACAGATGAAGGCTTGCAGTACCTCAAGTAGATCCACTGGATCCGCGAGTACCTTCGAAGCGCAACTGCTTATCCGACCCCGCGGGGTACCGTCGTCCTGGGGATCCGCATCTGCACTCTTGGCCAGCAATGCTTCTCTCAACCGTGCAAACTCTTCCCTCATTTGTGCGACCTCGGTGTGCACCTCAGACTGTACCTCAGCCCGTATCTCAGCCCGCATCTCCGCCCGTATCTCCTCCCGTACCTCAGCCCGTATCTTATCGGAGAGGTCAGCTTCCTTTTCCTTCCAGGTGCGGGCCTTCTTCCTCGGTGGAGCCGGATCTACGAAACCAGCCTTCCACGACACAATGGCTCCCACGGCCCGTGTCCGCCCGAGATGCTCCTTATTTCCTAGAGCCCGGGTGAGGATGTCGTTCTCCCTCTGCGGGGTAAACAATCCCTCCGCTGCCTCCTTCTCAAAAGAGATCTGTTACATTTGAAGGTACCTTGTGAGACAAATTGCCTTATATACACTTGTGCGCACACAGTTTACGAGGTTAGCCAACTTACCATTCGCCTCACAACGTCGGCGTCCCCAGGGGTTGCGAACTGCACAGACCCCGTGGACGACACAGACCCCCTCCCCCTCCACCATCGCTTGCACCTCTCATCCCGGATCTCGGAGAGCGGCAACTCAGGGGTGTCGATGACAGGATTTTGTTCGTCTTCCTTCTTCCACTGTTCCTCCTTCCCCGCATAGCCCCGGGATCCGAGCCGATGCGGGTGGTCGTTCCTCTTCTGGATCGCCCTATTCTTCTCGCTAAGGGCCTTGAACTCCTCAGTCCCCTTCTGCTTGGTGAATTCCTCCCATACCTCCTCCGATATGAAGGGGTACTTCTCGCAAGGAGATTTTCCCGCAGCTAGGAAGTTACTGACGAGCCAGCTCTTAAAGGTTTTCCATGTTCCGTTCATGTCCTTCAAGCAGGCAGTCCTAGGTGTATCGTCGGGGATGTTCCACTTAGCCTATTTCCGAAAAATGCATACAATTAATCACGAGTTAGTTAAACTTTAGTATAAGCCAAGAGAACGTGATTACGAAAGAGTTCAGCGATTTCAGTTCATTTAACCTTCACTTCCGCCCACAACCTATCCCTCTCGTCCGCCGTCACGTCCTTCCAGCTCTGGACGGTGATCTTCACCCTTTCTTTCGCCAACAGCCCAACGTAGGCCGCGTACCTCCTAGCATTCTTTCCAATCGGCCTCCCAAATTGGTTGAACTCACAAGAAAGATCAGTGCGTTTGGCCAAACGCCCCAACGTCGTCGCGCCTCGCCCCACCCTCTTGCGCTGGCATGTAACAGCCCCATCTTCAGTAGTTACGATGGGGTTGGCCCTGGTCGAACCACTAGTACCATCCGATGAAGACGACGACATGTCTTCCCCTACAAAACCTTCAACAAACCATATATATGGCAATTAATTCGCCTTGGAGTTCCATAACTCAGCCCAGAACTGGAGACTAACTAGGGCGGCAAAAGGGAAAATAATACAAAAAGAAAGACATGCATAAATTACTTACTGAACTCTTCAGAAATATTTTCTATCGGTAAACACATGAGCTGCCGATAGACCATAACAATTACCTCCACACAAGACAATTTTTCTATCGGCAAACACGTGAGATACCGATAGAACATAACAATGTTCTCTACATATGGAATTTTGTTGACAAGCCACCATTCACTGTCATCACATAACATTCTCGATGATTTGCTACACTAATATTCATGGGCCAGCATTATTATTTCACACGTAAATATGCACACAAGCATCTAAGTGCCACTGTGCATAATCTTTAGCCTAGCCTGTATGTGAGTCATCAGGACTTCACAGCTATTAGGTTGGGAAAAGTCATGTATATAGGCATTTGAAACATATACATCGAAGACCCATCCACATTGCCATATATTCATACGAAGTGAGTAAAAATTCCCAACCAAACTAGTACATTGCATGGCTCATGTCCTTCCAGATCCAAATTAAGTTTTACTACTTGTGCAGAAAAATTTTCTATCGGTAAACACATGAGCTGCCGATAGAATATGTGTAAGAACACCTCCAACATATAATCTGCATTACATGGCAGTTGGATACAATTTATCACACATACAGCAGTATAGAGAAGTTAAAATCTCAAAACAGGTTCATTACAGCACTGGAACATATTATGTAAACCCTAATTAAAATCAACATTGCCTGCGGAATGTACATAAGCCAACACAATAGGGAACCCTAGTGTAATTGCAAAACTCGAAGAATTAGTACGTGCAAAACACTAGGATCAAATAAAGAAGATGCTGGAAATAGAACAACGAATTAGGGTATTTACGGCGGCGATCAGTTCTGGTGATGGAGAGGCGGTGTAGAACGCAGTAGCGGCGGGCGAAGGACGAAAATAAGAACCGGTGGCAGTGACGAACCAGTGTGCAGCCGACGATCGTCGTGTGGGAGAGAGGAAGTGAGTGCTCACGGCGGAGGTTGGGGTTTTCTTCGCTCTCGAAGAGACGCAGTGCTCTAAGGTGGAACTGTTCGAGTGGAGGGAAACTAAAGGGTCGTGTACGAGTAATAAAGTAGCGGAGGAACTTTTCTATCGGTATAACAAAATGATACCGATAGGCTTATGTGATTTTCTATCGAAACAACAAAATAATACCGATAGAAAAAGTAAATTTCCCAGAAAAATATTTGAATTAGTGGATGCATTTTTCTATCGGTATAAACAATAAAATCCCGTGAGACCAATTTTCCACAGAAAATTTTTTTAAAGTGCTTGAGATTGGGTGCCATTTTTCTATCGGTAAAAACAACAAAATACCGTGAGAGTAATGAAAAGGCGCCCTTTTCTATCGGTATAAACAAAAAAATCCCGTGAGCCCAATTTTCCCCAGAAAATTTTTTTGATTAAGTGCTTGAGATTTGTGTGCCCTTTTTCTATCGGTAAAAACAACAAAATACCGTCAGAGTAATGAAAAGGTGCACAATTTAACATCAAACAGACCGTGGTTGAAAGCTGCAGAATGTTAAAGAAAGAGGGAAGATAGCCGGAAAATTGGAAAATTGACATAAAAAGAAATTGTTCATTCATTGTTGTTTTATAACTTACAAAAAAAAATAAAACCCAAAATGCTAGGTCAAGGGGTGGTCTTAGCCCTGGCTGCATGTAGAATAGAGTCAGTTAGACTTGCAGCCGGATGCAGGACTCCTCTAGCGACAAGTTGTCCCTAGGATCAACTACTACCGCGTCAAGAAGGCCTGCGACCTCCCTCAGCTTCGCTATGGTATCCTTCATAGTCAAACCGCAGCCAGCGATGGTCATATCCGCGGCTTTCTTCTCCTCGCGAAGACGCCTCGTCCTCGCCCTAGCATTGTCACCATCCGTCTTCATGCGCTTAATGCGCTGGAAGAGATCGTCAAGGTCAAGCCGTAGCTGAGTGTGCTTGTCTGTAAGGAGCTTGTGCTCCTCCTGGAGGGCCCTCAGGTCAGCCTTCACTTTGGCAGTGTCTTCCACGGCTACCATTCCCTGTGCAAATCAACAGGTCAAGAATGAACTGAACATGGATTAACAATACAAGGGTAAACCGAGGAGATTTAGAGTTCTTACCGGGGAGGCCGTGGATGACGATCCCATGGAGGTTGCCATTGTGAAAGAGAAGATGAGGAGTCCAACCGTTCGAGAATTAGAAAAACAACAAAATACCGCGACGCATGGCGAGGTACTTATAGAGTTTCCAAGGCCACGCATGGCGACACGTTTGAGAATTCAAAGCGGCAGAGTCTTATTCTATCGGTAAAAACAGGAAAAAACCATCAGACAACAAATACCGTGAGACAAACGAATTTATTCTAACGGTAAAATAGAAAAATACCGATAGAAAACGTTTTGAAGTGCCTGAGAGAAGATGTCCTTCTCTATCGGTATAAATAACAAAATACCGTCAGAAAAAAGGGATTTTTGCTGAACTTAATTTGAAGAGGCTGCGATGAGATTTTTTGCAAGTGCTATTTGAAGGGAAGAATTAAATATTTACAGGATAAAGGTACTGTACATGTTAGAACTCATGCTGTGGAGTAAAATTGAGATGTATTAATGCTGTGAACTAGCTTATCATTAAATTCTAAAGAAAAATGTACTGCCTGATGTATTAATGATAAGTTCCTCACCTTGCTGCTGAACTTGTGGGCTATTTGCTTGGCATTTATCCCTGAAATAGAAATTAATCATCAATGGTTCTCAACCCATAATCCTTCTTCGTGGTCATCTCGCAGATACGTTGTTTCGTCGATATCTTCAGTACGGATAGATTGAATGTCCTCTAAAAATGGAGGTATTTCATCGAATTGGTTATACTCCTCTTCGTCGACAACATCTTCGACCCCAACAATACGTCTCTTGCTGTGGAGGACAACATGCAAGTTTGGATTGGCCGAGTCAACGATGTAGAATACCTGTGTGGCTTGCTTTGCAAGTATGAATGGATCGTCTTGGTGTCCGACTCTACCAAGATCGACGAGAGTAAACCCGTAACTGTCAACTTGAACACCTCGAGGGATTTCGACCCATTGGCATCGAAACAGGGGAATCTTAAGTAATCCGTAATCGAGCTCCCATATTTCGTCAATAACACTGTAATATGAGTTCAGCTCCCTTACTGACCTGGCATCCTCGGAAATAGCAAACAGTGTCACTCCGCTACATTGCGTGCTACTCTTGGCGTCTTGAGTTCTTGTGTAAAATGAATACCCATTGATGTCGTACCCCTGCCAAGTCCCTACAGTGAATCTTGGGCCTCTAGCCAACCATGTCACAGTTTCACTTACGGAGCCCTCGGCAGCTCGCGTGACTCTTTCTTGGATCCACTCAGCAAATTTCCTGTTATGTTCTCTGCTTACCCAAACGTCTGACTTCGAAGGATTCTGTGACCGTAACATTACCTTGTGCTCGTGTATGTATGGCTCGACCTCCGTCATGTGTTGTAAGACCCAAAAATGTGATTTTGCGTACACATCACGAGCGGGGACGATAGCTTTGAATCCAATCGTTCCAATTCCCTCAAGCCTACCCTCGTGTCGGGACCTAGGAACACCAATTGGGTCAACCCCGGCCATATAATCTGTGCAAAATTCAATCACCTCCTCGGCGGCATAACCTTCCATGATACTCCCCTCGGGTCGACGACGAGTCCTTACGTATCCCTTCAATACACCCATAAATCTCTCAAATGGATACATGTAGCGCAGGCACACAGGTCCACAAAACTTAATTTCTCTGATAAGGTGAACAATCAGATGGACCATAACATCAAAAAAGGATGGAGGGAAATACATCTCGAGCTGACAAAGAGTTGTAACCACGTCGCGTTGCAAAGCGTCCAGTCCATCGGGATCAATTACCTACGAGGACACAGTTGCGCCAAATATTCATATCAGAAAAATCTTCTAATTAAGCTCCACAAATGGAGGTAGTGAACTTATAGTACGAGTGCACGTACTTACCTTGCATGATATTGCGTTGAAGAAATAACATAGGTTTGTGATTGTCTCTCTGACTTTAACTGGGAGAATGCCTCTGATAGCAATGGGAACCATCTGTGACATCAAGACATGACAGTCGTGGGACTTCATGCCAACCAGTCTTAGGTCCTTCATAGACACAAGTTTTTTCAAGTTCGCGGAGTACCCACATGGAACTTTAACACCGTGCAGGCACCGACAGAGTTCTGTTTTTTCGCTCTTTGACAACGTGTAGCAGGCCGGGGGGAGGTATGTACGCTTTCCATTCTCTAAAGGTGCAAGCTCAGTCCTTATCCCCATTTCCACCATGTCACGACGAGCTTTCACACCATCCTTTGTCTTTCCCGGAATGTTCAACAACAAACCAATCAAACTGTCACAGACATTTTTCTCTACATGCATGACGTCAATGCAATGTCGAACTTGTAAGTGCTCCCAGTACGGTAGATCCCAGAGAATCGATCTCTTCTTCCAAACATTTTTTTCTAGAGGTTTAGAATGCTTACCGAACTCAACTTTGATGTCGTTCACGCGTGAGTAAATCTCCTTACCGGTCAGAAACACTGGAGCTGATCCCTTCTCAGGCTTCCCATTAAATGATTTCCTCTTCTTATGGTACGTGTGATGCACCGGAAGAAACCTGCGGTGACCCATGTACACTGTTTTCCGGCAGTTTCGCAGCCACATGCTCTCAGTTTCATCTAGGCAAATAGAGCAAGCCTTGGCTCCTTTCGTACTATACCCCGACAAATTGCCGTAGGCAGGAAAATCATTTATGGTGCAAAATATCAGGGCCCGCAAGATGAAATTCTCTTTCTTGTATGCATCCCACACCTGCACACCCTCACTCCACAATTTCTGTAAGTCCTCGATTAAAGGCGCTAGAAACACGTCAATATCATTTCCAGGTTGTTTGGGTCCTGGGATTAGTAACGCCATCATGATGTACTTGCGCTTCATGCATAACCAAGGAGGAAGATTGTAGATGCATAAAAGAACCGGCCAAGTGCTGTGCCGGCTGCTCATATTACCATGTGGGTTCATACCATCTGTACTCAGCCCGAACCTTACATTCCTAAGTTCGCCGCCGAACTCAGCAAATGTTCTGTTGATGTTTCTCCATTGAATAGAATCAGCTGGGTGTCTCAGTTTTCCGTCTTGTTTCCGGGCTTCAGCATGCCAACGCAAGTGCTTCGCGACTTTCGGATTTGCAAACAGCCGCTTCAATCTATGTATCACAGGCAAGTACCACACAGTTTTTGCCAGGGGCCCTTTCCTTACCTCGTGACGTTCACTGTCAATCCGATCCCTACGCGTATACCTCGATGCGCCGCATCTTGGACAAACATGCAAACTGGAGTACTCGTTACGGTACAACACACAATCATTTGGGCATGCGTGTATTGTTTCGATTTCCATTCCCAACGGACACAACAGTTTTTTGGCTTGGTAAGTAGATCTTGGCAACTCATTTCCCTCTGGAAGCATGTCCGCTAGAACATCTAATAGTGCCGTGAAACTTTTATAACTCCAACCGTTTCCTGCCTTCAAGTTATATAATCTCAGCACAGAAGACAGTTTTGTAAATGTTGCACATCCAGGGAACAGAGGCTTCTCAGAGTCAGCAATCAGTTTCTCAAATTCACAGAAGTCATTTTCGTTGTAATCTTCCTCTACATCACGTAACATCTCATCTAGATTGTCATCATCATCATCTACGTGCACATCGGAATGAACATTACCAAAATTGGGATGATCATCGATATTATTGCAATCCACATCCGAGTCGTGCTGATTGGTAGTAGTGGTGCTTGTTTCCTCAAGATCTTCGCCATGCCATATCCAACGGGTGTATCGCGCGTTAAAACCACGACGAATCAAATGACTCTTAATTTGATCAGAGTTGCTAAACCTCTTCAAGTTCATACAATCTGTACAAGGACAGAGCATATTTTTCTCTCCCTTCCTCTCCTTTTGTTGCTCAGCAAATTTAATAAACTCATTCACACCATCCAAATATTCAAGAGTAGTACGTTTTATTCCATACATCCAATATTTCCTGTCCATCTACAATTAACAAAATTTAACGAGTAAGCCATGCATGAAACCTGCCCGATTAAGTTATGTATATGTACATGTACAGCCTCTTACAACAGATACATGTGTTGAACCCTAGCCTGACGAAATTAACACTAATTAACCTAGCTAACTACATAATACAAGCTAGTTAGCTCCTAAAACATGACGCATTTCCAGCTACCAAGCTCCCAAGCTTAGAGCTACAAACTTGGAACTACACAATACAGCTAGCTTGCAAGTAGAGAGGAAGGGAGATCTAGAGGGAGAGAGAGATAAGTGTCGACGATTAAGCATACCTTAAAGAGAGGGGTGCAATCAACTTCCCTCCAGCCTGCGCTGATCACTCTAGCAGTGTAGCTGGAACTTTCGTCACAAACAGAGGGACACAGAGTGCAACAGAACAAACTAAAGAGCAGCTCAGCAATGGTCGAGTGGGTTTTCCTTATAATGGACATTTTTCTAACGGTAAATACATGAAATAACCGTCAGACTAACTTAGGTAATTTGCCGCTCACATATTCTATCGGTAAAAACACACACATACCGTTAGAGAATATACATTACTGAGCAAATATATGTGTTTTCCTATCAGTAAATATGTGTACTTACCGTTAGATCATGCATGACACAGCACGCACATGAGTTTTTCTATCGGTATATATGTGTACTTACCGTTAGATGATGCATGACACTCGAGCATTAGTTTTTGTATCGGTAAATATGTGCATTTACCGTTAGACTATGCATGACTGAGCAAATATATGTATTTTTCTATCGGTAAATATGTGTACTTACCGTTAGAATATGCATGACTGAACAAATATATGTATTTTTCTATCGGTAAATATGTGCATTTACCGTTAGAATATGCATGACTAAACAAATATATGTGCTTCCTATCGGTAAATATGTGTATTTACCGTTAGAATATGCATGACTGAGCAAATATATGTATTTTTCTATCAGTAAATATGTGCATTTACCGTTAGAATATGCATGACTGAACAAATATATGTGCTTCCTATCGGTAAATATGTGTATTTACCGTTAGAATATGCATGACTGAACAAATATATGTGTTTTCCTATCGGTAAATATGTGTACTTACCGTTAGAGGAGGTACTGTTACCAAACTGGGACAAACATGCACATGCCATTTCTCACATTCAAGGAATCATATCAATGTAACATCAAACAGATCTTACATCAAACGGATCTTAACTAGAAGATAAAGCAATATATTTCAAGAAATGCTAATTTGTGGATTAACTAGGAGACACAAAAATACTTTTCGTAGGTAGTTGGGACTTCATCTTGCCAAAGAAATTACAGATGCCAGTTCACAAATTCAGGTACAAACATACACATGCCAGTTCACCAATACAAATTCAGGTACAAACATACACATGCCAGTTCACAAATTGAAGTGCATGTCTGAAACAGCAGTACAAATACACACCTACCTACCAATACAATTAAATACACAAATGCTCCCTGCACATTCAAGTTCATGTCCCAATTAGCAATACATGATACACAAATATACAACAATATACAAATACAACAATTCACACATTCGATGTATATTACAAAAGCCACGTCTGAAATTAACAACAGATCACGACGAGGACCCAGTGGCCCATACATGCATTTTACATAAAAGGGAACCTTTGCAGGTTGCCACAATGCAACTACCGACTACAAGTTAGACCTGATACATCACAAATACATTCATCCAAAACAGCAAATGTCTGAACCACATTGGACTTAACCATAGGAGTTCAGTTCGAAGACGCCCGAGGAGCTGGAACTGCCATTGACATACATTTGTACGTATTGGTGATTTCCTCGGACTCAAACTCGATCAACTCAACTCAACTCAACTCAACTCCATTAACAAAAAGAACCTACCTTCCAAGATGTTGTTCTGTGTAGTGATGGTGTAGAATGGTTGTGCAAATAACAACAATTCTTCTTCTCCAAGCAGGTAAGCATCTGGCCACAAGCTAGTGCATGCAAAAAAATATAAGATGCTTTCTATAGGTCCTGATTTGAGAAACACGCCGGGCTTAAGCATCTTCTCGACCGAGCCAACCAAGATCTCGCCCTTCACGTCCTTCCAGCTCCCGACGGTGATCTTCACCATTTCTTTCGCCAACAAGCCAACGTAGGCAGCGTACTGCGATGAAGAACCATGAAATACGTTGCCCCTCACGAGCATCATCCAAGGACCTGAACAGATCATTATCATATTGAAAAGAAGACACATCAAAATGAAGGATACAAAAAAAGCAGAATTATTGCCATAATCGGATTAGAATAATCTAACAATATTGCAGAAATTTTACGTACCTTCCTTGGGATGCCGACGTCTAGAGGGCGTCGATGGAGGTGCGGAGGTGCAGCGGTCCCCTGTAGAGGTGCGCCGGCCTTCCATGGAGCTTATGGGTTAGGACTACGAGTCCCAGATGAACTGTGAGAATGAAAGAGACATACCCGTGTATTTATACAAATATATATTTTCTATCGGTACGAAAACAGAATACCGTTAGTAATAAAAACATCTGTAGAAGGCGAACGGTTCTATCGGCACAATAAATATTACCGATAGGAATTTTTGTACATATTCTATCGGTGTGTACGTACATTGCCGATAGAACATTACTAGTTGTAGAAGGCCAACAGTTCTAAGATATTTTTTGCAATATTCTACCGGTATAAACATTCATTACCGATAGAATAAAACTATTTGAAGACGAACAGTTCTAAGCAATTTTCTATATATTCTAACGGTAAAAGAATCCATTACCGATAAAATAAAAATATTTGTAGAAGGCCAACTATTCTATCGGCGCACTACATATTGCCGATAGGAATTTTTAATATACTCTGTCGGTATATTCATACAGTAGCGATAGAATAAGTCTAGTTGTTGAAGTCGACCAGTCCTATCGGCGCACAACATTCTTCCGTCAGTACTTATGCATCTCTTCTAACGGCAAATATGTTCATCACCGCTAGAGTAAATCATACTATTTATTCTATCGGTAAGTTTGTTATAAACCGATAGGGAAAATACATCCGTCGGGCTTTTATGACCGCGAGGCACATTTTCTATCGGTTTTCTGCTGTTTCGCTAAGAACCGATAGAAGATAGGGGTTAGTAGACTGCATTTCTGTACTAGTGTGTCTACCATTTGCAGAGTTCACATATAATAACAGTTATCAAGCTAGTATACAAATGGCACCATTTGAAGCTTTATATGGACGCAAATGCAGAACCCCATTGCATTGGAATGAGCCAGGAGAACGAAGAGTCATAGGACCAGAGATAGTAGAAGAGGCAGAGGCTCATGTCAAACTCATTAGAGAGAGGCTGAAAACAGCACAATCATGACAAAAGAGTTATGCGGATAATCGACGGAGGGAATTATCATTTGAACCAGGAGATTTTGTTTATCTCAAGGTCACGCCATTCAAAAGATTGCAGAGATTCCAAGTGAAGGGAAAGCTATCTCCTAGGTATGTTGGACCATTTAAGATAATCAAGAGGAAAGGAGAAGTATCATATAAACTGGAATTACCCTCCGGATTAGCAGGAGTACATGATGTGTTTCATGTCTCTCAGCTCCGGAAATGTTTAAAGGAGCCTACTGACCAGATAGATGTACAAGATATATCATTACAGAAGAATCTCACTTACCTTGAGTATCCAATCAGAATCTTGGCCACTGATGAACGTCAGCTCAGAAGGAAGAAGATTAAGTTGTGTAAAGTCCAATGGGGAAATCATTCAGAACACGAAGCCACTTGGGAGAAAGAAGAAGATCTTCAGCAAGCTTATCCTTATCTTTTCTTGTCTTTGGTAAATCTCGGGGCGAGATTTCTTTAAGGAGGGTAGATCTGTAACACCCTGAGTTTAGGGGTAAAAACTTTCTTTTCATGAACACCATGCATGCATGATACCATGTATCTGTAGTAGTAGCCAGATCAGTATCTATCTCAAACCCTAAAATCTCAAAATCTTCCCTGTGAATCCAAATCAAGATCAGATTACTCAGATATGATCTATCAGTTACTATGAACATAAAAGTCTTCAGAAGCTAGATTCAATTCCATCTCTAACTTTCAGATTTATGAATTTCTTTCTGTTTTCGAAAACAGAAATTCAAATTACTATTTTAATTACCCTAAATATTCTGAACTTAGATTTAGTCAAGTCTTGACCTAATTCAGATCAGATTACTCTTGGACTATGATCATGGGTATGCCAATACCTTAATCCAAAAAGTTGGTAGCCAAATCATATCATCTAAGCCTTTTTCACATATCAGTCCAAATTATATTGCAAATTAGTCCTTTATCTGATATCTGGAAACACGAAAAGGCTAAAATCTTCAGATTAACTCCAAATTCAAGATTTCTTCAGCAAATCATTTCTAAATGCTATTTGATACAATTTACCCTTTTGTCCAGATTACAAAATCTCATCCTAGATGCCAGAATTCGAAATCGACAAAACTCAGATCTTATTTTACCCTAAAGTACCCTATTTTCAGTTTATATCGAAAATCATCAAATCATGCCAGATTTTACCAAATCTCTTGCTATATGAGTATAAGGTATAAGTTTATACTCAGCTGTGAAATCAGATTGCAAATCAACCATCTCCAAGTCAGAAATTACAAATCAGTCCAGAATTTACTCAAGAATCCTTGCAATTAGGTCCCTAGTTTGACCTCAGCAGTAGTTCACGACCTCATCCACTGTACACGACCAGGGATCACCTCCTTCAACCTCGCCCACTGTTTCGACCAAACCAACAGTGCACGGAGACCTCGACCGCAGTGCACAGTGTTTGCTTCGACCTCGGCTAGCGTTGAACAGTGCCTTTGCGACCGCGACCACGCCGTGTTTCGCCATTGAGCAGCGCCGCTTTAGCCGTGATTTTGCAACCGCCTTTGCATGCGCACACGTGTTTGCACCTCAGTTGTTGCTGTGGCCATCTCTACCCAGCTCACCAGCTGCTGCACGCCAGAGGGGAGCTTCGCTGTTCGCCGTTGCTTCAACTCGAAGTCTCCACCGGCGCAAGCAAACAGCGAGCTTAAGCTTCGTACATTTCGTTTGCCTATAAATAGCAACCCCAGAGCAGCTCCTTCACCTTTAGCAGAGCTCTCCAACACCCTCAAGCAGTTAAACCGTATTCCTTCTCGCCGTTGCTTTCTTCTCCGGCGAGTCCAGCATAGAGGCTCACGGTGACAACCTCAACCACAGCCTCAATCCTCAAATTGATAGCATCAGTGAATAACCCTCATCCATCTCATCGTTCTGTAGCAATTAATTGAAGCCCCATGCACTTCATCGCCGGTGATCGCCAGCAATTGCTGAAATTAGTGAAATGCCCTGTTCCAGTTGCACAAGTCAAATTAGCCCGAATTAGCCTTCGATTCAATAGACAAAAATGATCAGTGAGCTGTTTTAAGCAAGCCTGTGAAGTCAAATTGTGAAATTGACCAAGAACTGAAGCTTTTCCCTAGCCCGAGATTCACCAGGAGGCCGGGGAACGTCGCCAGCCTCCTCCGGTGATTCTCCAGCCAATCTAATCATGCCAGAAGCTTTCTTATAGCTCTCAGATACTCTCCAAGCAAGGAATTGAGTTCAAATTGTGTATAATGGAAAACCCCAATTTCAGTGCCTTCTTCTCCGGCGCCGGCCACCGGAAAACCATTCCCGGCCGATCCAGCTCTAGAAACCTTGTCCACCAGATGCGCCTTGATCTCCTGAGCAACTTTTCCTACTATCTCGACTTCCAATTCGGCCTAAATCAGAAGATATAGCTATGCCCTAATTCCTGTCCAGTGCTATGATTAGAAACTCTAGCCACCGAGTTCATCGCTGGTTTTCATCACTTTCCGGCCATCTCCTGCCCTAGGTCCAGTTGAATGAATTGTTCCTGTTACTGAGGCCTACCTCCCAGACAAAGTGGTGCATCAATTGGAGCCCTAGATCAAAAGTTATGCCTAGCCCTAGATTTTGACATTGTCAGCCCAATGCCAGAGCATGCCAGCCAGTGGCATTAGCTCATTTCACTTCTTTCCAGTTATTCAAATTGAAAATAACTTTGTCCATCAGACTTGTGGAGTTGTAATCTACATTTCATTCTACTGCCACAAGTTGAGATAATCCCTCTATCATCCATCAACCCTATGTCGATGCCTTGAACCGAATGTCGACCTAAAGACATTCATCGATTTTGGGCAAACCAGCCGCGTACTTAATGTCAATTCCCATATCCTGGAACCCTAGAAGTCCCTAGCACTCATCTTCAGCCCTAACTCTATGGGTTAGCCCTAATCAACTTATATGGTATCCAAACCCAATCATTTCAGAATCATCAAGACATTCATCTTTGCATTATTGCATGTAGTATAATAATGTATTGAAAAGGTTATGATTCTTGGTTGCTTGTTTGATCTTTGCTCAGAGTCGGAGCCAGAGTTCGAGGAATTCACTGCTGACCCGACATCAACTGCTGTCCCTCATGACGCGGAAGGCAAGTCATAGTCTTGATCATCTTGAACCTATATTTTATGAATTGCTTTAATATGACCTTGAGTATAAGTAGTATTGCATGAGAATGGATGAATTGTGAATTGGCAGTACTAAGTTGGATGCTTGTGAAATGAGAATTGATCAAATAGTGAGCCATAAACTATTATAAGTGTATTTATATATATTCATGAAATAGAACCCTTAGCCGTGACCAGGGTTTTGGTATGGAATGGTGGTACTAGCACTGGTTGTGCTTGGCTGCACTGGAGGTGCAGGCACTGTAGGTGCGTGGTGTGTGTGTTGTGCGTCTAGTGGCATGAACAACGTGCTAACCGCAAGCCTGGTATGGGACAGGCCTGAACAAGTACTTATGTGAATCGCACATGAAACCCCTGCATGAGATGGAAAACAATACACTAAACTCACTGGGTTCAGCTCCTCCACGTATCACTGAATGTGATTTGATCAAGCACGCTGACCCAGTAATGCGAAGAAGCTTAGGGGTGGGGGTATAGCCCGCCACAACTGCGGTTTGTGTGAAGAAATCTGCAGGGACAGGGGTGAATTGTAAGTGAAACATAACAAAAGTTCTTGTTATCTCCACCTTGCCACTCACAGTATGAAGTGAGTCAGGGGTCCAATCCTTGTGATAGGAAAGGATTGAAAGTGGAATATCTTGCGGGTAAATTAGTACCTCTCTGCAGAGTTAAAAACGTATTCGAATACTCCGATCTCCCGAGTCTATAGGAGTCTGCTGCGGTGGAATAAATCCACGGGGTGTGACACAAGTATTATTTTCTAAATAAAATTTGATAAGTCAAGATTACCCAAATGACATGTGTTGTCATGATAAGGGGTGCTACCGTGGGCTGTCGTGTGTCGACGTGTCGCGGTAGTGCTATAATCTAGTGAACATGAATGATGATGTTATATTATGAAAGGTGCTGCCATGAAATGAGATATGAAAGAAAAGATTACTTTATAAACATCCATAATTCTTGACTAGTCTAGGTTCATAACAACATTACTATAAGTATATACTCCCCCTATGACTTGCTGAGTACGTAAGTACTCACCCTTGCAACTTACAACCCAGAAGATGGAGTGTACCAAGATCAAGAGGAAGACGTGGAGAACTTCTTGGACCAACAAGAAGGAGAGACAGAACCGCCAAATCCCTGATGTGTTGTTCTGCCGTCAACTTCTTACTGTGGAAGGGACGCCCATCATCCGCTGTGTAGAAGTTTTATTTTGCTTAAACTAAACCTTGATGCCGCGAAGGTATTGTAATCTTTTTATGTAATATCAAGGCCAGCGGGCCACACTGCTTAATACTTTGTAAGTTTTTCTGCTGCAATGTGAATATACTCCTGTGCTTTACTTATCCTGGGAAGTCAAAGGTATGCTTGTATGGGACTAGCTATAGCAAGCTAGGTCTCCACGGGAGTAGTCGTAGTCCCAGTTTCGGGGCGCGACAGAACAATCCCACGTCCCCTGGTTGAAGGTGTTCTGACCGCGCGTTGCTTGTTTATTACCTGACCGCGCACCATCTGAAGTCTTTTGTTCGCGTATGGCATACGAACTCCTGACCGCGCACTAGCTATGGTCTGATCGTATAAAGCCGGTGACCACATGATTGTGCTTCTCGAAGTAACTTGAGTTCGCATTAATAGACACTCATTTGGCTCCAATCTGTCTAGAACCAGTCGTGTATTTATTTGAACTACCGTGGGTATCAATCCTCGTCTTTCTTATATCAAATGATTTTCAAAATTGCAAAGTTGACACAATCTTCATCAGAACATTTAATCGAGACATTTTTTTGTCAAATATATATTGATGACAATATTTATACTACTAATGAATCCTTCCATCAAGATTTTTGTGAGATGATGTTAAGGAAAGGCGAGATGATTCAAGAGCAAAGTTACTTCCATGCACGCCAAAACAAGCAACTCAAGAACGGAATGTTCGAGAGTAAATTCAAGCATGTGAAGAAATCGCTCAAGAGCCTCGAGATGGAAGACGATGAAGCTATTTCAACTCTCAAGGCTACAAATGAACATCTTGTCATGGACGAACACGAAGTGGTCAATTCTAAACTCTATCTATCTTTGATTGATAGTTTGGCTTTCTTTTACCGCATTGAGACTCGTCATCATATTTAGTGATTGCAAATATGCTAGAATTCGATTATTTCCTAAGGAATGTCATACGATTGTCATTAAATGCATTCTTAGGTAATTGAAATGCAATCCTAGATAGATCTTTGATATCCGAAAAGTACAAATCTTTGAATTAGTTGATTATTTGGATTCCAATTACATGACTTGCAAGATCAATCGAAAGAATACATCCGATGGTTGTTGTGCTTAAATTCTTTTGGATGAAACAAAACATTGGATTATAGAATTGCTTTCGAATAGATGCCACTCTTATGAAATATTGAAAGTGTCGTAAAGATGATGAATATTTTGATTCAAAACTCTCGGTTAGAGTATATTGATATACGACATCATTGTATAAGAGACTTTGTGGCATAAAGAGAAAATATAGAGATCAATCAAGATATGGAAAATATGCATCTAGTGGATATTTTCACATAAAACTATTAAATGCATTAAGATTTTGGATGATTGAGAATGGATTAAATGTCATCGATATACTCATTATGTGTTGATTGTTTTGATACCTTCTCCATACCTTGAAAATATTTTCAAAAATACTCGCAACAAACTTTCTTGTGATCTTGTTTTTGAATGAAAATCATTTCAAATAGAAATCAGTTTTTCTTGGAAATCTCTTACAATTTGTCTTGGCAAACTTGAGAATGAGTCAATGCCCCCGAAAATTTTGTGTGTCAAAATTTGAGTTTTCAATTCCTCCTTTTTGTGCTTGATGAAAAAAGGGGAACGTGTTTTAGTGTTTTGAAGATAAGCTTTAGAGAAAGCTTTAGGGTGAGAGATTTTGAGAGATTTTAGGAGAGGTTGGGAGAGATTAGAGATAGTTGAGTTAATTGACAAAGGGGGAGAGATATTAATTGATATCATTAATATTGATATTTAGGAGAGATAATTGAGTTAGAGAAAATTTAGATAAGTTGATATTTTGGAAGATGACTTGATTGAACTTGTGCTCAATTGTCATTCACATCTCTTAACTGAAATGATTAAATGTCTTGCTCAGTTCCGATATACTATTGCATATATTGAGGGGGAGCTGAAGAATCTATTTTGGATTTTTTGAGATTATAAAGGTTGTTGTCATCAATCATCAAAAAGGGGGAGATTGTTGGATCTAGGTCGATCTAAGTATCTAGGTTTTGATGATTAATGATTATTTGGATAAATCCCTGATGATTAAAGTTAATCTAGAGAATGTCAAATTTGATGATTAAATGATAATTTAGATAAATCTTGATGTGGCACAAGTAAATTGAATTGATTATTGATAAACCCTGAAATGGATGTTTCCTTAGTTGTTGGTTTAATATTGATGCATATGTAGAGGGGGAGCTCGGTGGTTGCATCAATCTTATGCTAAGTGTAAATCAAAATGTCATGAGATAAATCCTGAAGTTTGATGGCTCCTTATTGAGGTTTTGACATCGATGCATATGCTGAGGTGGAGCTCATCATATTGGTAATCTGATCTGATTGCCATCATGAAATGTGTAGTATAGATCGTGTGCGTATGTCTTTACCATATACGATTCTATATGATTATGTATTTCATCTCATACTCATTTTCTATTTGTTGAATATGGTTTTTTCATTTCACCGGAAAGAGAAATTGTTGAGCTAACTCATGTGTGGAGTAATTTCTCTAGTGATGAATGACAAATTGGTTATGAGACTAACATTGTGCACTGAGTGTATGTGTTGTAGTCTCAAATTGGTCGCTAGATGAAAGCAAGCAAGGGCATGAAGAGGATGATGCCGACATGAGTCATCTCGAGTGAGGTCAAGCTTAGTGAGGTTGAGCTTTGCGAGGACAAGCGTCGAGTGGTCGAGCTTCATGAGGTCGAGCTTCATCGAGGGTAAAATCCAAGATTAAGGATTGTTTTCTTACGATTATACCGGTCTCGGTGTTTTGGAGATAGACCGAGTTAATAAGATTCTTTTTGCTAGTTTGACCATACTATTAAGAGGGGTCAAAAACTAGTAGCTTGAATCTATCTAGTGTGGAAGCTCAAATGCATTCATATCATCTTGCACTAGTGTTTTATCACCTCTTGCATTGCTAGAAAGTCGAAGTGTAGTTTGTGGTGCATTAGAGAAAATGCTTTAAAAACTGCACTTAGTCTTGATCACCAGCTATTTAAATTGGCTTATATTCTAGAGCTGGTCGTGATCGTATTTGTACATTCTGATCGTATTCTTGTTTAGGGTTTGGTCGTGGTCGTAGGAGTTCAAGCTGGTCGTACCAATCTTCGGCTTGCTTGCGTACGCTCGACCAAATCCACCCGACCACCTGTTTTCAATTGGATAATTGACCTGTGGTTTTAGTTCATAAACCATATTGGTTGTGGTCGTCGCTGAGTGTTAGCTGAGATATCCACGAGAAAACAGCAAATCCGTATGTGCAAATACCCAAAATTGCATTAGAGATGTTTTTTGTGTTGGACATTTTGGTAGTAGGAAGTTGTTTTAGTTTTCTAGAAATATCTAGGCCTTTCTAGGTCTTTCTCCTGTTGATAAAATTGTATCCCTTTGAGTTATCTTTCCAACAAGCCAACAATGATCTCAATCGGATCTCTAGATAAAAAGTTATGCTTGTTTTACTATCAATGTGCATTGGTTGGACTTTGTCCGGCCGGTACAAATTTTTTCAGCCTTGTGAAAATTGAAATCAGAGATGTTTGCATCCGTCCGGGGGCTTTTGTTCGGGTGGGCCGGAATTTGACCGATATGGCTGGACATTGTCTGACCTGTACAAATTGTTTGAGCTGAAGAATTAATAGAGACATATATATGTCCGGGGGCTTTTGTCCGACATGGCCGGACATTGTCCGGCCTTTACAAAAAAATTCCTCAACGGTAAATAATACCTTGCAATGGTCGAAATTTGTTGTACTGGCCGGGCAGTGTTCAGCCTGTACAAAATTTCACCTGTTCGTGGCAAATGACTTGTTTTCTTTGAGGGCTATATATATCTCGTGTTTGCCTTCATTTGAGGTTGCTCAAACACCTGATATTCCTGTGTATAAGCTAGCCAAACTCTTTGGAATCAATGTATTGCATTTAGAGCCAAGATTTGAGTCAAATCTTTGAGAGCACTTGGAGGAGAAGCAATTGTGAGAGGCTAAGAGTGTTTAGTGCACTTCATCTCCATTTGCAAGCTAGTGCTAGTGTGTGTGCATCCATTTGCATCCTTGAGCTTCTAGCAGTTGATTCGTTCAAGTAAGCGCATCTGACTTGTTACTCTCGGCGATCACCTTCGCCTAGATGGCTTCGGAGAAGAGTCGCGATCTCTCCGGTTGAAGTTTGTTGGAGAGGCCGACAAAAGACGTGTGAAAGGTTTGGTGCTCACCTATCCGGTGTAGAGAAGGAGCAACCCAAGTGAAATATCCTTCATGGATATAGAAGCGAGACTCATGCGTGAGTGCTTCAACGAGGAGTAGGAGAGACCGGGCCAGTCTTCGAGACCTCGGTAAAAATGTTGTGTGTAACATCCTGAGTTTTGGGGTGAAAAGTTCTTTCTTAAAAAAAATCATGCATGCATATGTCTCTCCTAGATCAGCCAAATCAGCCTCAGCTTTATTCTGTTCTAGCCCTAATTTCTTCAAATCTATTCTGTGACCCCAAGTCAAGATCTGACTTGCCAGATTTGATCTATCAGTTATCCTAAACCTAAAAGCCTTCAGAACCCAGATTCAATTCTATCTCTAACTTCCAGAATTATCAACTCTTTTCTGTTTTCGAAAACACAATATCTGTTGTTACCTTTTACCCTAAGTTTCAGAAATTCAGATTTAATCAAAATCTTAGCCAAGTTCAGACCAGATTATTCCTGGATTATGATCAAGGGTATGCCAATACCTTAATCCAAAAAGTTGGCAGCCAAATTTCACCATCTGAACCTTTTTCGCAAATCAGTCCAAGAGTATCGCAGATCAGTCCTTTTTCCAGATTTTCTAAAAGCCAGAAAAGGCAAAATGTTGCAAATCATCTCCAAATTCAAATCTGATTCAGGGAATACCTCCCAAATGCTTTTCAATACAAATTCTTCTTTTATGAGTATCTCAAAATCAAACCCTAAATTCCAGAATTCGAGATCAATAAGTTTCAGACTTATTTTACCCTAATCTACTCTGTTTTCAGTTCATATCAAAAGTCATCCAAATGTCTCAAATTTTATCTTCTAGCTGTGTCAAATCATCTATGGAATTAAGTATACCAAAACAGCAGAATCAATTCCAGATCAAACCTTCCAAATCTCCAGATTTATAGTTCAGTCCAAATCAAGAATTGGAAATTGCAATCAAGCCCAAATTCGACCAGGCCGTTTGCTGTGCACGATCAGAGATCGCCGTGCAATTGCGCCGCGCTTGCTCGCCGCCGGTGAGGCTTCGCCGCACTCGTGACCGTGCATGCTTGTGTGCACGTGTCCTTGCTTCAGCCGTGCCGTGGCAATGCTGTGGCAGCGCCGTTGAACAGCATGTGCTCCTGCGCGCGACCAGCAATAGGCTTTTGTCAGCAACACTGCGCCACGTTGCTTTGCATTGCCAGCCCTTGTCGCCACTGCCTTGCACCGCCCGACATTGAGGAGACCCGATGTAGCACAGCTTCGCCTTGCCAGTGCACAGTCGGGTCGCCGCTCGCCGTTGTTGCAGCTGCGCCCGGCAAATCTTGTCATCTGGCACAAATTCAATGCTGTAAATCCTTGCAAGCTTCGCCCACTGCTCTATTTAAACCACCAGTGCCTTGTATCATCTCCTCTTCATCAGGACTTAGCCAATTTTGCAAATTCTCTCGCTGTCGTCGTCTTCTCCGGCGAGACCAGCTCGAGGCCTCACGGTGACAGCCTCAACCGCAGCCTCAACCACCAAATTGGCAGCACCAGTGAGTTCCCCTTATCTCTCTCATTGTGCTGTATCACTTAATTGGATTTCCTTGCTTCCTATCGCCGGCGATCACCGGAATTACTGAAACTCGAAGAATGCCCTGTTCCGGCAATGCAGGCCAAATTACCTCGTTTTAGCTCTCGATCCTGTGGAAGAAAATGATCAGTGACTCATTTCCAGCAAGCCTATGCATCAAGATCTCCCGATTGAGCTTCAATCGAAGCTTTCCCCAATTTTGAGCTTCTCCAGAAACCGGCAATCGTCGCCAGTCTTCTCCGGCCATCCTCCGGCCCATCTAATTGTACCAGAAGCTTCCCTATACCTCCTAGATGCTCTCCAAGCTTGGAATCGAGTTCATTCGACCTGTAACAAAAACCCCCAAATGGCAGTGTTCTTCTCCGGCGTCGATCACCGGAAAACCTATTCCTGGCCATTTCAGCTTCATCCACTTTGTCATTCAGGTGTGCTTCAACCTCCTGAACATATTTGTCTTCTAGCTCGATCTCTGAAACTGCCCAGAATTCAAGTTATAGCTTTGCCAAGTTTTTGTCCAGAACTGCTCCAGTGCAGCCAGTTCATCTCTGTTCATCATCAAATTTCTTGCTTTCTAGCCATCTTCTGCCCTAGATCCTGTTGAATGATTTGTTCCTGTTATCAATGCCTACCTCCCAGACAAAGTGGTGCATCATTTGGAGCTCTAGATCAAAAGTTATGCCAAGCCCTAGTTTCTGGCCATGTCAAGATCAATGCCGGACTATGTCAGTCAGTGGCATTAGCCCTTTTCACTTCCTTCCAGATGTGCATTTTGGGCATAACTTTGTCCCTTAGATTCCTGAGGTTGTGATCAACATTTTATTCTTCTATCACAACTTGATTTGAGCCATTGAATTATATTTGCCGCCAAACCCTAATTTTTGACACTGTCCCAGTGCATGCCAGCCAATGGCATTGCCTTGTTTACTCATTTCTGATTATGCATTTTGAAAGCCACTTTGTCCACTGAATTTGTAGAGTTATGATCTACATTTTCTTCTACTGTCATAACTTGAGATAAGTTCTTTAGGTTTCCTTGAAGTTATGTCAGATTCTTGATCCGAATGTCAATCTGCTGACATTCGCTGTTTTTGATCAAACCAGCCACAAACTGATGTTCTTATTGTAACCTTGAGATCCTAAGAGCATCTACCACCCATCCGTAGCCAAATCCTTGAAACCCTAGATCTCAACTCAGTTCAGCTTGTAATCTCAATTATCTCCAGTATCGTTCAGTCACTCTTCTTAAGCATATCTGCATATAAATCCTAAATCATTTTAATATATAAGTAATATTTGTGTGTATTGTTTGTTTGTCGCCGAGCAGATTCAGAAGCTGACTTTGAAGATTTCGCTGTTGACCCGTCATCGACTGCTGTTTCTTACGACGCGGAAGGCAAGTCATATCCTTGGTCATCTTGAACCTATATTTTAAATGTTGCTAAAACATAACCTTGAATATAGGCAATATTGCATGTGAAAGATTGAGAATGGTTGATTTATGAATTGGCAGTACTAGACTGGTTATCTGTGAAATGTGAAATAAACAAGTTTTGAGCCATGAACTATTATATGTATCTATATACTTATATTCATGAAATAAAACCCCTAGCCGTGACCAGAAAAATGGTATGGATGGCTGTAGCACTGGAGGTGCTAGACTGCAAAGGAATGCAGGCACTGAAGGTGCAGGGTTGTGGATGGTCTGGTCACTGGCATATAAGGACTAGAACCTTGTGTTGTGCGTCTAGTGGCATGAACAACGTGCTAACCGCAAGCCTGGTATGGGACATGCCTGAACAAGTACTTATGTGGATCATACATGAAACCCCTGCATGAGATGTGTTGTGATGATTGACTTGGAGGCTGACTCCTACTATCACTGAAGGTGATCTGATATTTGACCCAGTAATGGGAAAATGAGGTGGGGTGGAGGTTATGATACAGCCTACCACAACTGTGTTTCACGGAGAGCCACAGGGTCGGGGGTGAATTGTAAGTGATGCATAACAAAAGTTCTTGTTATCTCCACCTTGCCACTCACACATGGTTGTGAGGAGGGGTCTAATCATTTTGATAGGATGGGCTTGAAAGTGGAATATCTTGCGGGTAAATTGGTACCTCTCTGCAGAGTTAAAAACGTATTCGAATACTCCGAGCTCCCGGGTTTTATAGGAGTCTGCTGTGGTGGATTAAATCCACGGGGTGTGACACAAGTATTATTTTCTAAATAAAATATGTTTTAATCAAGATTACCCAAATGACATGTGTTGTCATAATAAGGAGTGCTGCCGTGGGCTGTCGTGTGTCGACGTGTCGCGGTAGTACTATAATCTAGTGAACATGAATGATGATGTTATATTATGAAAAGTGCTGCCATGAGATGAGGTATGAAAGAAAAAGATTATTTTATAAACATCCATAATTCTTGACTAGTCTAGGTTCATGTTATCACTACTATATGTATCTACTCTTACCTATGACTTGCTGAGTACGTAAGTGCTCACTCTTGCAACCTACAAATCAATAGACGGAGCAATCAACAATCAAGATGAAGGCGTGGAGTACGTCGTGGATCCAGAAGGAGGAGCGCCAGTCCCGTCATTTCCCTGATGTGTGTTGTTCTGCTGTCCACTTCTCTTTGTGGGTGGGTCACCTATCTTCTGCTGTGTAGATGTTATTTTGCTAAACCATGTATGCCGTGAAGGCATTGTAATCTCCTTATGTAATATCAAGGCCAGCAGGCCACACTGCTTAACTATTTTGTAAGTTACTCTGTTGCAATGTGATATACTCCTGTGCTTGACTTATCCTTGGACGTCAAGGGTATGTGTATGCTATGCATATATGGGACTAGCTGTAGTGAGCTAGGTCTCTACAGGAGTAGTCGTAGTCCCAGTTTCGGGGCGCGACATTGTGTCAATTTCTTATCTCGTATTCATTTCATATTTGTCTTGACACAATTGTTTAAATCAATCTAGTTGCTTGTTGTATTGTATTTTCATATCGATCAATTGCATCTATATGTTAGATTGTCGTTGCACGTTGAATTACTTATTTCATATGGTTGAATGCAACTAATTGATTAGGTAGTTTTAAACCCCTTTGCAAAATCTAGGTTATTCGAAATCTCTTTTAAAATTGCTTAATTGAAAAGAAATTTTAAAAGCCTCCTATTCACCCCCCTCTAGTCGGCATCCTTGATCCTACACTCGGCGGCTCGCCAGAGAAGAAGACGAAGAGGAAGAAGGCAGTGATTTAGCTGCTTCTGGTGGGGAGTGAAGAAGCAGCTGGATGAGGGTGGCTATAAATAGACATGGGTAAAGCTCGCAAAAGGTGGCAATTGTGGAACTTGTGCTGTTGAAGTGACTGGAGGTGACAACGGCGACGACGCGACGGCGTGTAGGCGGTTTCTTCGGATTTGTCAGCTAGCGTGCATGCTAGCCCCTGGCTGGTGCAGAGGCAGAGGTGACTGATGGCCCCGGCATGGCGATGGCGTGGCGCAAAAGCTCTGACACGGCTGCGGGCACGCGCATGAGCGAGACGAGATGGCGTTGGTCGTGGCTGCTAGTCGTGGATGCTGCTGCTACTGCTGCCACGGTGGCTGCTCCGGCGTGAACATGTGTCGGGCATGCATCTCCAACGGTCACGAGCATTGGTAACATGCTGGACTCCACCGGCGACGAAGAACGCGGCGAAGGGGTACACTAGTCGAAGGCGTGCCGGTTACTGCAAGTCGAAAAGGGAAATTGGACCCGATTGCAATTTCTGATTTCTGGCTTTGGACTGATCTGCAAATTCTGGGATTTAGGTGGTTAGTGTTGAATTTGACTTCACAAATCTCGCAACTTTATTCAACAAAGTATTTTGAAAGGTTATTTGGCAAAATCTAGAACATTTGAATAGTTTTCGAATAAAATGAAAACAGGGTAAGTTATGGTATTTGAATCTGGGTTTGGTCGAAACTGGAATTCTGAGGCTTAGGGTGAGATTTCGATATCCTCGGAAAAGAAGATTTTGTATTGAATAGAATTTGGGAGGTATTCCCTAAATCAGATTAAGATTTGGAGTTGATTTTTGGCTTTTAGCCTTTTAGGCTTTTGGAAAATCTAAAAAGGACTAATCTGCAATACTTTTTGGACTGATTTGCAAAAATAGTCTAGATGATGGAATTTGGCTGCCAACATTTTGGATTAAGGTATTGGCATACCCATGATCATAATCCCGAATTAATTTGGTCTGGATTCGATCAAGATTTGGTTAAATATGAATTCTGAATCTCAGGGTATTTTGGGTAATTAGGATATTCAATTAATTCTGTTTTGTAGAACAGATTGAGACGGAAAATTCTGGGAGTTAGAGATCTAATTTGATCTGGCTTCTAAAGACTTTTATACTCAGGATAGATAGTAGATTATATCTGGATAATCTTGTTGTAGTATTGCGAATACCACGGCAGGTTTTGGAGAAAATCCTAGCTAACGAACAACGACGCGAGCTGGCCGCGTTACCGGTCACCTCCCGTCGGGCAAGCACAGAGAGTGACACGAGGATTTATACAGGTTCAGGTCTCAGTGGAGACCCTAATCCTGTTAACGTGCTCCCGACTTGAGTCGGCTGGGGGACTTCTCTCGCAGAGAGAGTGCTCCAAAGCACGCATATTGGTTTTTTGTGTATTGATGCAAATGAATTGTCCTTGGTTACAAAAGAGGAGTACAAGGGCATATATAGGCCCAAAAGAAGCAAAAAGACCTAACTACCCCGGTCACAGCCGTTGGATTGGAGGGTACTGACATCATTCCACAGACTGAGGGGCTTGGATGCTTGACAAGTGTCTTTGCCAGTTCCCGAGGTGCTCCTCACGTGACACCCACGTGACCCCGCGCAGGAGGCACTTGCGGCCTCCGCCCAAGACGGGTCACCGGGGGCTGTTGTCCCCGGGCCAATGGTGGTGCCCGGGATCGGGCCACCGGGCCAAAGGAGGGCCCGGGACAGGACCACCGGGCCAAAGGTGGTACCTGGGACAGGGCCACCGGGCCAAAGGTGGTGCCCAGGACAGGACCACCAGCCTTCGCCACCCGGCAAATGTGGCGCCCGGGACCGGGCCATCGGGGGCCTTTGCCACCGGGCAGATGGCGGTGCCCGGGACCAAGCCACTGGCGGCCATGGTCACTGGGCAAATGACAGCGTCCAGGGCGGGGCCACCGGGGGCCAATAGAACCACCGGGCAAATGGCGGCGCCTGAGACCGGGCCATCGGGGGGCCTTCACCACTGAGCAGATGGTGGCTCTCGGGACCAGGGCACTGGGGTCCTTTGCCACCGGATGACGGTGCCTGGGACCGGGCCACCATAGAAGCCGATGACCCGACGTAAGTGTCCAGTGACCCACTCCTTAGTTTTTGGGATTTTCACTAACACTTTACTATTTGTAGTCAGGCTGTACCCGGCCACCCCAGAGAAGGCGAAGAACCTCCTCGGGAGGTAGTATGCCGACGAGCACAAGCGCGTCGTGTGAGTCATCGGGGAGGGTCCTCCCCAGAACTTGGAGGCCGAAGCCTTCGGGCTGAGGCTACCGGCGAGGATGCAGAAGGTGCATAAGACCCCGAGGCGCTCCAAGGTGAAGAAGGCCCCCGGCCCGACGACGACACCGGGCTCTACGTCTGTGAAGGCCCAGGGCGCAGCCCCCGGGTCGGGGCGTGCACAGGCGCCCCCGAGGCGCGGGGCCACATCGCCCCTCCCGGAGGAGGAGTCCCTCGAGGGGCCGGCGGGGACAAGGGAGTTCATGCGCCTCCTTGAGGCCTTTGACGTGGCCGGGGGGAACGTTGCTGCTGGTCGCGGGGGGGGGGGGGGGGGGGGGGGCGATTCGGCGAACTATGACCCCTCGCCGTCCCCAGTGGTTGCGCCTCTGGTGGCTTCGGAGCCATCAGAATCGGAGCGCCCGGAGATAGGCTTTGCGGAGGCTTCCCCTCCGCACATCGAGTGGCCGATGGACGAGGGGGTGAGTCCCTCAGCCGGCGCGGTCCCCGGGGCTATGGGGGCCCCGCAACACGGAAAGGGGAAGGGACTCCTTATCCCTCCCCAGGGCGACACTCCCTCAGAGAGTTCGTCCTCCATCCCCTCGGAGACCGAGGCCCCGGCGATGAGGGCCGCGGTCGGGGCTACGCCGGTCCACATTACCACTGTGACCTTGATATTAGGGTCCGTCGGTGAAGACGGGTCCGGGGGTATGGGGAGAGAGACCCCCTACTGTCTATGGGAGAGGCTCACCAGTTGGCAGCGAGCCTCCAGATCCCAAAGGTCCAGGAGTACGTCTCGCAAGGGACACTTAGCGACTTGTGTGGACAGCTGTTATCGCTCCACATCCATGTAAGTTTGTTTCCGAGGCGTCCGGCTACATTTTCCTCGAAAATTTTTCTTACCCTTGGTCTCGAATAACCTTCGCGTTTGTAGAGGGTAGCCCTCGCCCGGGGCATAGAGGAGGCAGAGGGGAAGGCCGCCGCCTTCTGCGGCGAGCGGGACGAGGCGCTTCAGGAGTTGGCCAGGGTCCGAGCCCAACTCCATGCCTGGGAGAGCGCTAACGATCGCCTCCCTTCGGAGGCGAAGGCGAAGGAGGGCACCCTTCTGGGGCTCGAGGGCTCCAGCGCCCGGGCGGTGGCGGAGGTGGGCCGCTCCGTCCATTCGGCCCTGGAGGGGATTGGGCTGCGCGTCGGCCTGGGAGGTGGTTCCGGCGCGTCACCGGCCTTGTGGTGGCTTCGCATTTTCTCAGCACACAAGTCTGCGTGATCCCAAAGGCTGCCGACGCCCGGGCCCGGGGTTGGGCTATCCCAGTGGTGGCCACCGCTGTGGGCCTCGTGGAGCTCTGGGGGACCTGCGCCCGGGCGATCGAAGGCCAGATCCCGCGAGGCTTTCCTGACTTCTTCGAACGGCAACGGCGGGAGGTGGAGGGGCTTCACGGGGGGATTTCTACCACCGGATCGTGCTGGCGCGATTTCTGGCTTCGACACCGCCGAGGGCGGACATCCTGGCTTCGGTGGTGAGGGAAGCCTCCCGGGGGGAGGACAACAATAACCAATTATGAGCCTCCCCCGGGCCTTTAGATAGGTCTTTTCTTTTGCTTAGGATTTTTTCTCCTGGTATCTTCTTAGAGGAACTCCCGGAGAGTTGTACAAAGTTCTCTTCAAGGAACGAAGGATTTTTTGCTAAGTATTGACTCAATTTTGCTAAGTCTTGATTTTCTTCGAGCAAGTGTCCCGAGAGCTAACTCTCGGGAGAGGGCTCCCGAGGTTTGAGCGCTTTTGCTCGGGGAGCTCCCCGGGAGCCCGGGGGTTCACTCCCTGAAAGGGGAAAACCCAAGTAGCCCTGGTTTTGCTAAGCCTTGCCTACGGGGGGCGCGGTGATGGTGCCTCCCGGGAGCCGATCCGGTTGTGGTGTCTTCCGGAGTGGCACCTTGACAACTTCGAAAACCACCGCGCCGAATTGTCTCCTGCGAGACCGGGATCCCAGAGGGTTCTGCCGCTTCGGATACTCCCACCGACGGGCTACGAATATTGGCCCGAGGGCTTGCTTCGAGAGGCCCAGCGGCGCATAAGAAGCTTGTACTGAGACATCGCCCGGGAGCTATCGGAGGACCTCCGGGATTATTAGGTGTAGGCACCCCTAGAGGGGGGGCTGACCTCCGTTGTATTTTCGCGCAGGGGTTTAACTCCTCAGGTTGAATCTTGTATTTTCCCAGGGCTTGTCAATCCCCGGGATGTGTTGACCCACCGGGGGGGGGGGGGGGGGGGTTTGTCCCCCGGTGTCATGTTGTATTGATCTCCCACCGGGGGGGGGGGGGGTGGGGGGCGAATGTCCCGCGGTTAGATGTATCAATAAAATGATTTTTTCCTTGGGCTTTCTTGTCACCAAAATTTTGCGGGCACGGTCCCCCCTCCCCTACAGTGGGATGCAGCATTGCTTCGTGCGCTGTGGGTAAGGAGCAGAGGGTCCCGGACATTAAAAACTACCGGGGGCACGGGACCCCCGGTCGAACTTCCCAGTCAAAAATATTCTAGTAGGAAATCCCCCGGTCACCGTGAGAACGGGGAGCCTGGTAAATGGTCTCCGGGAGAAAGAATTCCGAAAATTCCTGGTAAGAAATCCCCTAGTCACCGTAAGAACAGGGAGCCAGTAAGGGGACTCTCGACCGAAAAATTCCGAAGGATTCCAACAATCGAGATTTCCAAAGCCCTTGGAGGAGAAGCTCGCTCCCGAGGGACTACGAGCTTGATAACCCACGGAGGGGGAAGCTCCTGGAGGAGGATGGGCCCGATTGCGGGCTTGAGTATTGGAGGGGGCACTAGTCCCTCAAAGTGACTCGCTACCACACTTCATGAGAACTGGGTTGCCGCTTACCCCCTCAGTCCACGAGGGGTTACCGTAAGCCGCCCTATGGGAGCGGGGCTCCCGTCGTAGGGACTTTTAGACTGCGATAGCCTACGTCCCCATGGGGAGGGCATCGTCACGAGGAGGGCATCCTCATAGAGGGCATCGCCTTACAGATGGTATTCTAGGAATCTATAAAAACTCATGTTGGGCGAAAGACCATTTGCATTGACAGAAATTGGAATACAACACCTCCCCCCGCGGAACCACGGCGGGGGAGGGAATAGTGAATACAATATCCCCCCCGCGTGACCGCAGTGGGGGAGGGAGTGGCGAGCACTGTGCCGTGCCTGCCCCTGCGAAATCGCAACGAGGGAGGGGAAGCCCAGAGGCTAAGTGTAGAACTTGTGGAGCAAGCCTATGTTCCAAGTATGCTTCAGCTCCTAGTCTTCGAGGTTGGAGAGCTTGTAAGCCCCTGAGCCCAGGACCGTAGAGATCCTGTAAGGGCCGTCCCACTTGGGGGAGTGTTTACCCTGGGCAGGGTCAGTCACGCGCTTGAGGACAAGGTCCCCAAGGCGGAAAGCTCTCGCGCGGACGCGCTAATTGTACGTGCTCGTAGATGGCGTGGCAAAGTAGCACTCGGTCGCGTTCTTCCTTGAGGAGGTCGACTTCTAGTCGCTGGTTGGCTTCATTCGTTTGGTATCCTGTTGCTGTGGCTCCATCTAGGAGCTCGACCTGCAGCGACCGAAAACCAATCTCCAAGGGGAGAACTGCTTCACCCCCGTAGACTAGCGAAAAGGGCGTGTGGCCCATTGCCCGGCTCGGGGTCGTGCGCATGGAACAGAGGATGCTCGGAAGCTCCCCTGCCCATGAGCCCCGCCTGGAGGCAGCCTGCTCAAGTCACCGGCGTAACCCTTGTAGGATCACGCCGTTGACCCTTTCGACGGCTCCGTTACTCTGGGGGTGAGCTACAGAGGCGGAGTGGAGGGTAACTCCCAAGCCCTCACAGAATTCCTGGAAGTGCGCGGAGTCGAATTGGGTCCCGTTATCGACAGTGATTTCCCTGTGGACCCCGAATCGACACACGACATTTTTCCAGAAAAACCGCTGCACTTCTCGGGAGGTGATGCTAGCCAAGGGCTCAGCTTCCACCCACATGGAAAAGTAGTCCACTACGACCACCGCATACTCGTAGCCCCCGGTGCTGGGGGAAAGGGACCTAAGAGATCCATTCCCCAGTGCGCGAAGGGCCAAGTAATGGGGATGGTTTGCAGCGCTGTAGAGGGCAAGTAGAAGCCCTGTCGAATAACTTTTGCTGTGACGACGCGCGAAGCCAGGTGAGACCCACAACTCCCCGAGTGGATGTCCTTGAGGAGTTGGAGTCCTTCTGCCCGCGGGAGGCAGCGGAGCAGTGCTGAAGCCCCCCGCTTGTAGAGTGAAGGGTTGAGAACTATCTTTCTTTCTCAAATACTATCTTTCTATCTCAAACACTATCTCTCCCCCTTTGTCATCAAGCACAAAAAGGAAGGGTTGAGAACTTAAATTTTGAGAAACAATATTTTCTAGGGCATGGAATTTATATGAATTGACTTTTATGCAAAAACATGATTTCAAGAAGGTTTGTTTCAAGGGATTTTGAAAATAACATTCAAAATATGGAGAAGATATCAAAACAATTAACATATAGTAAATATATCGATGACATTTATATCCATGGCGTTTGATCCATTTTCAATCATTCAAAGTCTTGATGCATCTAATTGTTTGATGTGAGGATGTCCACTAGATGCATGTTTGCCATATCTTGATTTATCTCTAAATCTCGTTATGCCACAACGTCTCTTATACAATGATGTTACATATCAATATACTCTAATCAAGAGTTTTGAATCAAATCACTCATCACATGTACGACATGTTCAATATTCCATAAGAGTGGCATCTATTTGAAAGCAGTCGGATAATCCAATGTTTCACCCATCAGAATTTAAACACAACAACCACTGGATGTACTCTTTTGATTTTTCCTGCAAATCATAAGATCCGAATCCAAATAATCAAGTAAATCCAAATAATCAAATAATCTGAATCCACTAAATGCACTATTCATACTCTTTGGATATCAAGGATCTATCTAGGATTGCATTTCAATTACCTAAGAATGCATTTCATGGCAATCATATGACACACCTTAGAAAATGATCAATTTCTAGTACATTTGCAATCACTAAATATGATGATGGGATAAAATGCGGTAAAATAAAACGAAACTACCAATCAAAGATTGATAGGGTTTAGAATTGACCGCTTTTTCATGTTCATCCATGTTGAGATGTTCGTTTATATCCTTAAGAGTTGTAATAGCTTGATCATCTTTCATCTTGAGGCTTTTGAGTGATTGCTTCGCATGTTTGCATTCACTCTTGAACATTCCGTCCTTGAGTTGCTTGTTTTGTCATGCATGGAAGCGATTTTGCTCATCTATCATCTTCATCTTGATTTCCCTAAACATCATCTCACAAAAATTCTTGATAGGGGATTCATTAGTGGTAATGATAATAATGTCATCAACATGTTTGATTCACAAGAGAATAATGTCTCGATTGAATGTTTAATGATGATTGTGTCAACATTTCTCATTTTGAAAATCATTTCATATAAGAGAGGATTTTGAGCTTTTAAACCAATCCTCAAAAATTCACTTCTTTGGCATTTAAGATAAAACACATACAAATGAGATGTATGCCAAAAAGAGGTTTGTCGAAATATGTTTGGGTCACAAGGTTAAGAGAAGGACATATGACCTCTTGAAATATTCAAATTTTGAAAAGAAACTCAAATTTCAAATTTATACGAATCATGCTCCAAAATCATGAAGATATATATATGTTTTATAACTAAAAAGCATATTCAAACATATTCCAAATATCGATAAACCAATCATGAAGAATTGCAAGATGAGACCATTGGAACCAAAGATGTGATGGAATCAGGAAATAGAGAAAGCAGCAGAGAAAAATTCAGAAGCTCTCCAAATTCACACAGGCTGGACAATGTCTGCCAGGGCCAGACAATGCCTGGTTTGGGCAAACAGAGTCCGCTCCGGGTGGACAATGTCCGGACAGTTTAGAATTGCGCCTGAAACTTCTGAAATTTTGTGATTTTTGCAATTTCGCTTCAAACATTGATTTAAGTTCCATAATAGATTTAAATATCAATATAGGAACTTAGTTGGATACCAATAGAATGGATTTTATTTGAAGATCATGAAATCAATTCTCAAAAAGTGATTTATGGGTAAAACGGGTAAAACTGATATTTATTTTCAGAAGAACTTCAAATCTTGATTAAACTTGGATTTTTCTCGAACCTTTGGACTTGGATGAGTTTGAAATACCATTCCAAACAAAAACATGGAAGAAAGTTTAGTCCAAATGGTTAAACTCACAAAATGCACAATTTTGGTATTTTTGGGTTGATAGCCGTTTTCGAGCGACCTAGGATACGAGATAATTTGAAAACCATAGGTCTTTTGAGAATAAGTTCAACACGAACTATCTTTGGGTGAGTGAGTTCTAAATGTTTCATGTAGAAAGTTTTTATCAAATCTCAACCCATATTGTTTTATGAAAATGAAACATTTTGAACCAAAACAAGATCCCGAAGACTTCAATTTTGTCGAAATTTTGCATTTTAGCTCGAAGCTCTTTTGTTTCACTTTCAAAACCTTTGAAACTATATTTTAACCATATTTATAAAGGTTTTGAAGTAATTTTGAACATTTTGAAAGTTTTGAGCTCTTTTTACCTTTTTGCTCGACAATGACCCTTATTACCGAAATGTTTGCAAAATGTGATATATGTCCACAATTAGGGTATACAGGGCTTCAATGACTTTGAAGTTCCTCCCCCTAAATGTGTCATCTAAGTTTTGTCATAAAAAATATGCAAGATATGAAAATGATCCATTTGAAAATCAAGAGTTCAACAAAATCCGAATGAACTCAAATTGAGAAAACATCCAAATAAATATCAAAACTCATGGAAAGTTTCATAGAAGTAGAACACATCAACACAAGAACTTTCCAAGAAGATTCAACATTCAAATTTTAGTCATTTGAAAGAAATGAGAGATTGGCATCCAAATAGACTAAAATTTTCTTAAACATGTTGGCTTCTTTATAATCATCAAAACATATGCAAACAAGTTCCAAAAATACCAAAATAAATTTTTGAGATAGATAATGCAATGAGGAACAATATTGCCTTTTATAGTGAAGCCAAATTATGATCCAACAATGAGATATGAAAAAGACAAATGTTGATCAGATCTAAAGTTTTAGATGTCAGGTTTCAGAAATTCATTTTACACTTTTAAACACACCTGAAAATCTATGCAAATGACTTCCAATAATTTTGAAATACATTATCAAGAAATATCAATCATAGAGGATAAAATTTCATATATAAACTTTCTTAAAATAGTCAACCAATAAAGAGATATGAAAATGACAAATCAGCCCAAAACCATAGGAAATGTGAATTTTGCAGATTTCATTTTCGATTTGTGAAAAGAGTCAATTTTTCTCAAATCAAGTCCAAATGAGATGAAAATTTACATATATGATTTTCAATGCATCAAATACATTTTCCAAAAAGAATTTTCTAAAAAAGATTTTTCAATTAAGAGTTATGGCCAAATGATGTTTGTATTAAGCAAAGGGATTGGATTTTTGACAAACTTTTGCAAATTGAGTTCAAATTTGATTTTCATGATATTTTTGACATGAAAAGGCTTACATGAGTTAAACATATCATTTTGAGTCCAGTTTCACACACAAAGGCCATAGAAATGGTCAAACCCATGTTTTGCATGTTTAGGGTATTTCGGCTCAAAGCAAGTTTTTCGGTGAGATTCAAATACCCATAACATTCAAATGAGAACTCTTTTGAGAAAGTTTTCAGTATCAAATTTATTCAGATTAAGAGTATCTAGGAGTTTTGTAAAGCAATTTTTAGCAAAAATGAAATAGATTTTGATTTGTGTTTGAAAATGATTTTATTGAAAAACTAGATACCCGAAAATTGTTTTGAGGTTAGTTTTTGATAAGAAGAACCTTTTGACATTGTTATTCAATTAAAGCCTCTAAAAACCTTTTAAATACATTTTGAAGACTATTTTGATAGGAATTGATGAATTTTGGCCTTTTGAATGGAAATTTGCCATTTTGACTAATTAAACTTATTTTTGAAAACATATGCTTGCAATTTTGAAAAGTCTTACATATGGGGTGCAATAGACACCGGAAGAATTTTAAATTATAACCCCCAAATGATGCAACACATAAGATTTAAATTTTCATACTTTTGAAAAATTAGGCATATGGATTTAAAATAAACAAAAATAAAAGGAGAATATGCAATGCAAATATTTTAGTTTAACACATAAAAAAGATTTAAGCTCTTTTTGGTACCCGAACCATACGAGATCCTCTAGTCTTATCGCATAAGTCTTTTGGTACCCAAATTGCTTTATCTTTAGGTTTTTGAAAATGACAATTTATTGGTTTTGCAATTAAACCGTTTTTAGAGTATGAAATCAAATAAGAGTCAAAAGAACCAATTTCAAAAACATTAGATGCACACTTATATGAATGTTGCCCTTTTAAGTGATATGAGAAACATGAAGTATGAGAGGGCTTTTTGAATGAATTTGTATGAGTGTGATAGAGTATATTATGCCTCTTACTAGATGAGTGTGCATGATTTAATTTTCCCTTTTTAAATGAATATTTATGTGTTGAATCTTGAGCCCTAATTAGGGTTTTGGTGATTAATGACATCTGTAAGATTTGCGACTAACCTTTGTGTGTGAGACTCAGGTAAATCAGCGGAGAAAGCATCAAGAAAGAGCAAAGCAAGATTACCAAGACTCCATGAAGGGAAAATGACGAAAACCTCGACAAGAGTACAAATATCTAAACCTAGCGTTCTCTTGTTTTGAAAATTTCTAAGTTAGATGGTCGTACTATTAAGAGGGGTCTAACCACAAGTCTCTTGATCAACCTTGAGGTCTTTTAGAAACTCATCTGCATATGCATTTATCCTCAAATCAAAATTGAGTAAAAATTCAGCAATTCTGTTTTCGTTTTGTACTGGCCGGACAGTGTCTGAAGTGACCAAACAATGTCCGGCCAATACAAATATCATCTGAAAATTACAAAACGTGAATCAAAGACAAATTAACTTGTCCGGTGCATCTATCCGATATAGGCCGGACAATGTCCGAAGTGACCGGACAATGTCCGGCCAATACATTTTTCACGGCAAGTTAAGTTGAGACAAATGTATTTGTCCGGAGGCTTTTGTCTGAAATGCATCGGACATTGTCTGTGACCGGACAATGTCCAGCCAATACATTTTTTGAGAAATTGAAAATACATGTGTTAACAGAGACATATGTATTTGTACGGACATTTTGTCCGGACAAATCACATATGTCTGGCCTGTACATTTGATGGATTGTTTTAATACAAGTGTCAACAGAGACATATGCATTTGTCCGGACAAATTGTCCGGACAAATAGATTTGTCCGGTGTGTACAAGTACTGTTAAACAGGAGTGTTAACAGAGACAAATGCATCTGTCCGGACGTTTTGTCCGGACAAATCCATTTGTCCAGCCTTCACAAATTTGCTCAAACGGCTATTGACACTTGAAATACACGTGAGCAACGGTCAAGTTTTTTTGTACTGACCGGACAATGTCCGAAGTGACCGGACAATGTCCGGCCAGTACAACTTTCGCCCAATTTTCTTGAAAACGACCGTTTTGCTGAGAGTATATATACCCCACTGTTTGTAGATGTTGTATACACACGAATTTCAACTCTCAACACTTGTGTAGCAACTTGCAAAGCCTCTCACACTCATACTCTTGCATTTCAAGTCAAAACCCTACCAAACTATTGAGTGCTAGTTGAGAGGAGTTGAATTCAAGCCAATTGCATTTGCATATTTGTTCTTCAAGCTTTGAGGTTGATCAAGCAAGGTGCTAGGCTTGTTACTCTTGGTGATTGCCGTCACCTAGACGACCCGAGAGGTCCTGCGATCTCTCCATCGACGGCGTGTGTTGGAGAGGCCCGGCGATTGATTGTAAAGGCTCGGAGCTCACCTATCCAGAGAAGAGAAGGGCTACCCCTAGTGAAATCGAAGCATAAGCTCTAGCGAAGAGCGCTTCAATGAGGATTAGTGGAAATCGGCAAATTTCCGAGACCTCGGGAAAAATTCGATCTCTTCGGTTATTTCTATTACTTGCTTTATATTCCTAGAGATTGAATTGTTATTCTCAATCCTTTAGAAATTGGAAAACTTGTCTTGAATTGTCATTCATATCTTTTGAGCATTGTTATTGCAATTTAGGTTGTTAATCACTAGATTAAAAGTAAAAATTTAAAAACCATCTATTCACCCCCCTGTAGTCGGCATCCTTCGATCAACACGTGGTATCAGAGCACTAGGTCTCTCATTTTAGGCTTAACCGTCTAGAGAGAGGATGTCGTCGATCAAAGAAAACTATAATGGAAAGGTCCCCTTCTTCAAGGGTGATAACTATTTCTATTGGAAAATTAGGATGGCGGTTTACCTTGAATCCATTAGTCTTGACGTTTGGAGGGTCACTAGAGATGGTTTTAGAGCTCCAATTGATTTAGAAAATCTCACACCTCTAGAAGCGAAAAACCTCCAAGCAAATGCTCAAGCAAAAAATGCCATATTTAATGGTCTTGACTTAAGTGAGTTCAACCGCATTAGTAATCTTGATACATCTTATGAAATGTGGAGCACCTTAGAAGTAATTCATGAAGGCACATCTAAGGTCAAAGAAGCTAAACTAATTAAATTAACTAGAGAATACAACTCCTTCTTCATGCTTGAATCTGAAAATGTTAGTGATATGTATACTCGACTCAATCTATTAATCAATGATCTCAAAGGCTTAGGAACAAAATTTGAAGATATTGATATTGTGCATAAAATGCTTATGATTTTACCATCGAGCTTTGATACAATTGTCACAGTGCTTATCAATGGTGATCTCACATCCACAACTCCTACCGAGCTCTTGGGTACTCTTATTACCCATGAAATGCAAAAAGAGGAGAAGAAAGGGATTGTGGAAGCATCCGGATCAAAGAAGAAAAACTTGGCATTTAAAGCAAATGTTGAGGAGGCCAAGGAAGATAGTTCGGATGAGAGCTCCGATGGTGATCTAGCTCTTCTTGTGAGAAAGACCCGGAAGCTCCTAAACAAAATCAACAAAAAGGGGTTTGAGTTTGACAAAAGACGAGGACCACACAAGAAGACCGGATTCAAGAACATTACATGCTTTGAATGTAATGAGAAGGGACACTTTGCCTCAAGATGTCCAAATAAGAAGGGTGATCATCAAAGATCACATGAGAGGAAAGATGACGGTGAAGGGTCAAAAGGTAAAAAGAAGCAAGGGCCAAGCCTATATTGGTGAATGGTACTCTGGATCGGAGGAATCCAAATCGGATGATGAAGTACCATCAACTTCTAAGAAGATGGCGGGAATTGCTATTAGAGAGGCCTCTTCGCTTGAAGACAAGTCATCATTGTGTCTTATGGCAGGTGATGATGCTAAGGTATCGGATCTCGAACCTTCTTATGAGGAACTTGTTGATATGGTTATGGAATTAAATGAGACACTAGGTAGAATAACTAAGGAGAATAAAATGCTTAAGAAGGAATATTCAACACTTAGCGATTTATATGCCGAACTAAATGACTCTCATGAGGCACTTCTAGTAAATGAAATTATCGGTTCTAAACAAACTAGTGATATAGGAATTACTTGTGATATTCTAGATGAATCATCTCATATTGTCTCTCATTCAAAATCAGTCACTTGTAATGATTTAGAAATTAATCATGAAAATGTTTGTGATGAAAATGTTGGTAACAACTCAAACTTGATTTTAGAAAATTTTAAACTCAAGGCACAAGTGGAAAAGCTAAATCTAGGATTAGCAAAATGTTTTAAAGGTAAAGAAATCTTAGACAAACTTCTTAGTGAGCAACGATGTTCATTTAGAAAGGAAGCTTTAGGATATGAACCGAACAAAAGAAAGAAGTTGAGTACTAATGTGACTTTTGTTAAGGCCACTAATATGTTTTGTCACAAATGCCATGATGTAGATCATTTGCCGGATAATTGTCCCTCAACTTCTAGAGCTAAGAAAATGAGTATCACTCCCATTACATGCTTAAGAAAACCAAGTACGGAAAAGTAATTGCAAAATTCATTGGTTTACCTTATCAAAATAAACATAAAAAGAGAATTTGGGTTCCAAAAACGCTTGTTGCTAACTTCCAAGGACCCAAACAAGTTTGGGTACCTAAAAGCGTCTAACCTTTCTTTTAGGTGAACTACAAAACCGGTGGGAGGCATTGGGTGCTTGATAGCGGGTGCACTCAACACATGACCGGTGATGGAAGTCGGTTCTCCTCATTTGAGAATGGTTGCAATGACATTGATAAAATCACATTTGGTGATAATAGCAAAGGAAAGGTAATTGGGCTAGCTAAAGTTGCAATCACAAACAACCTTTCCATCTCAAATGTATTACTTGTTGAATCTTTGAATTTCAATTTGCTTTCGGTTGCAAAAATTTGTGATTTGGGTCATAGATGCATTTTCGAACCAAATAGCGTTATCATTGAAAGCTTAGAAGAAAAATCTTTATTTTTCAAAGGTTTTCGATATGGAGATTTGTATTTGGTGGATTTCGGTTCAAAAGATTCTTGCACTTCAACTTGTTTGGTTGCTAAAAATTCTTTGGGATGGCTTTGGCATCGTCGTTTGGCTCATGTTGGGATGCATCAATTAAACAAACTTTTAAAAAGAGATTTGGTCTTAGGTATGAAAAATGTAAAGTTTGAAAAGAATAAACTTTGTACTCATCCCGCTAAAAACATTTTGTCAACCTCTAGACCACTTGAGCTTTTGCATATGGATTTGTTTGGTCCATCGGAAACTCAAAGTATTGGTGGTAGTAACTATTGTTTTGTCATTGTTGATGATTTCTCCCGATTTACTTGGATCTTCTTCTTAAATCATAGGTCCGATGCTCCAAGTGTGTTTAAAAGATTTGCAAAACGTGTTGAAAATGAATTTGAATTCCCCATCAGGAAACTTCGAAGTGATCATGGTGGAGAGTTTCAAAATTTGGATTTTATTGAGCTTTGTGATGAATCTGGAATTAAACACGAATTTTCCGTACCATATACTCCTCAACAAAACGGTGTTGTGGAAAGGAAAAATCGAACATTAATCGAAATGGCTTGAACTTTGTTGGATGAATATAAAACCCCCACTAGGTTTTGGGCCGAGGCAGTCAATACTGCTTGTTATGCCATAAACCGGCTTTATACTCATCCATTGTTAAACAAAACTCCCGACGAGCTAATTGTTGGAAGAAAACCAAATATTTCATATTTTCGAGTGTTTGGTTGCAAATGTTACATTCTTAAAAAACGCATGCATCTTGAAAAGTTTCAAAGACGTGTTGATGAGGGTTTTCTTGTTGGATATTCATCAACTAGTAAAGCCTATCATGTTTTTAACATCATAACCGAATGCATTGAAGAAACGTGCAATGTTGAGTTTGATGAATCTAATGGCTCTCAAGAAGAGTATGATGATTTTGAGAATGTAGGAAATGAGGAACTGCGAGAAGCTATGAAGAACATGACGATTGGGGACATTAAGCCCAAGGATGAAGATTCAAAGTCACCCGATCAAGAAAATGAAATAGCTTCTATGGTTCCAGAGGCTACTACTCAAGTTGATCTTGATCCGGAGATGAAGGAAAATGAAGATCAAGCATTGCAAAATCCAAGACTTCATCAAACCATCACTAAGGATCATCCCGTCAACCAAATAATAGGTGATGTTGGTAAAGGTGTTCAAACTCGCACTAGAATCGCATCTTTTTGTGAACATGCATCTTTCATTTCTAGTATTGAGCCTAAATGCATTGATGAAGCATTAGCGGACCCGGATTGGGTAAATGCAATGCATGATGAATTGAACAACTTTACTAGAAATAATGTTTGGGAACTTGTAGAACAACCTCTTGATCACAATATAATTGTTACAAAATGGGTTTTTCGAAATAAGCAAGATGAGAATGGCATAATTGTAAGAAATAAAGCTAGATTGGTAGCACAAGGTTATTCTCAAATTGAGGGATTAGATTTTGATGAAACTTTTGCTCCCGTAGCTAGACTAGAAGCCATTCGTATCTTGCTTGCATTCGCATCATGTTTTGAAATCCAATTATTTCAAATGGATGTTAAAAGTGCTTTCTTAAATGGTGAAATTTCGGAACTTGTATTTGTAAAGCAACCACCGGGTTTTGAAGATCCAAAATATCCTAATCATGTCTATAAACTCCCAAAAGCTCTTTATGGTCTTAAGCAAGCCCCTAGGGCTTGGTATAAACAATTGCAGAACTTCCTAATTTCACAAGGATTTAAGGTTGGAAAAATTGACACAACTCTTTTTACCAAAATCATAAATGATGACTTCTTTGTTTGCCAAATCTATGTCGATGATATAATTTTTGGTTCCACTAACGAATCTCTTTGTCAAGTTTTTGGTGAAACCATGTCCAAGGAATTTGAGATGTCTATGATAGGAGAATTGAGCTTTTTCCTCGGACTCCAAATTAAGCAAATCAAAGAAGGTATATTCGTGAGTCAAAGCAAATACGTGAAGGATTTGCTCAAAAGATTCGGCATGGATGATGCAAAGCCAATCAAGACGCCCATGGCTACAAATGGTCATTTGGACTTGGACGAGGGAGGTAAACCGGTAGAACTCAAATTATATCATTCTATGATTGGTAGTTTATTATATCTTACTACTTGTAGACCGGATATTATGTTTAGTGTATGCATGTGTGCTAGGTTTCAGGCTGCTCCCAGAGAATGTCACTTAACTGTAGTAAAAAGAATCTTTAGATACTTAAAACATACACCAAACATAGGCCTTTGGTATCCTAAGAATGCTAGCTTTGATCTCCTAGGATATTCGGATTCTGATTATGCCTGATGTAAAATTGATAGAAAAAGTACTTCCAGTGGATGTCAACTTCTAGGAAGATCATTAGTCTCATGGACTTCAAAGAAACAAAATTCGGTTGCACTCTCAACCGCCGAGGAGGAATATGTTTCGGCCGGTAGTTGTTGTGCACAACTTCTATGGATGAAGCAAACTTTGTTAGATTATGGCATAAGAGTCAATTGTGTTCTACTTTTATGTGATAATGAGAGTGCCGTTAAAATTGCTAACAATCCTGTTCAACACTCTCGAACAAAGCACATTGACATTAGACATCACTTTCTAAGGGATCATGTATCAAAAAGGGATATAGTGATTAGTCATGTTTCAACTGAAAATCAATTAGCGGACTTATTCACTAAACCCTTGGATGAGTCAAGATTTAGCAAGTTAAGAAATGAATTGAATGTTATTGACATTTCAAATGTTATTTGATCTCTTGCTTGTCTTGAAATAGTTCTTAGTATGATTGTGTCTAGCATGTATACTATTGTTTATATATATATATATATTCAATCAATGTAGGCATCTATGCCAATCACTTCCTATTTTGACGAAAAAGTCCAAACATTCACCACTTTGTCGTTTCTCAACAAAACTTGGATAACACATTAAGGGGGAGCAACTTCAAGCTCATTGAATGCTTGTATACCCAAAATTATGTACAAAAAGGAAAAATATGCATGTCTTTTATTAAAAGGGTCTTTTTAAATTTTAAAAAGGGTGAACAGTGCTAAAATATTCAAAATATGTAAAAATAACACAAAATCTTCAAAAATACCTTTCAAATATGTTCTCAAAGGTTTTGAAAGTGAAAAGAAAGGATTTCGAACTAAAATGTAGAATTTTGACAAAATTGAATATCTAGGGATCTTGTTTTGGCCTAAAATGACTTATTTCCATAAATTAAAATCGGTTGAGTTTTGACAAAAATTTTCTACATGAAACACTTAGAGATCAATCATTCGAAGATAGTTCATGTTGAACTTTTTCTCAAAAGACCAACGGTTTGCACGTTATCACAATTTTCAAGTCGCCCGAAAACGAGCTTTGACACGAAAATACACAAAACATGCATTTCGTGAATTTTGCTGTTTGAGTCAAAATCTCTTCCATGGTTTGACTTGAAACAATATTTCAAATTCATACAAGTGCAAACATCTCAAAAAAATCCAAGTTTCATTGAGATTTGACGATTTGGTGAAAACCCGTTCTGTTTTATTCATTTTACCCGAAAACGTGCTTTGGAAGCTCATATTAGGATCTTCTTCTCTCATATCCAACTCAAGGCTATCTGGCTATATTCCCAACATGATATTTGAGTTTATACTAGAATCAAACCCCTGATTGAGACAAATTTGCGAAAAATACAAAAATTCAGAAACTTCAGGAACTTATCTGAACTGACCGGACATTGTCCGCCCAGTTCGGACTTTGTCCGGCCATATCGGACATTGTCCGGCCAGATCGGACATTGTCCGGTGTGTGCATACCTGTTCGGTTATTAAAACTTCCTGATTCCTTTTCTTCCCCAAATCGACAGAAGTGTTTGTTTTTGCCTTACTACTCATCCCCCTCACCACTATTCCCCCCTCCTCACCAGACACAAGATCTCATCCGATCATCTCTCGTCCGGCCTCGGATTTGGGCTCCTGTACATATCCTCTTTCCTTGGTTTGGGTCAGTTTTTGTTATTCTTTTCTCTGAATCATACATTGCATCTCATTTCATTCTAGGGTTTGAAATTGACTAAATGTCTTGCATGTCTAAATTGCTTAGAGATTCATGAAATTGACATCTAGGAGTGATCACATCTAAGTTGATTTTTGCAAAATTGATGCTTTTCATAGACATGCATGGTATGAGTAACAATATGCTTTCTAGGGTTAGATTTTGTGACAAAAACTAGTATGGATCTAATGGAAATGTGATAATCTAGTTGGATCAACTGTTAAAACATGGATTCACATCAAATTTGTTCAAGTTTTTACCATGCACAAGGTGAATGTATAGATGAGTATATAGAGGATGACTTTTTCTTGGTTTGCATTAGATATCTAACTATTTACAAAGCAAATTGACTAGAGCCAAATTGAATCAAATTGCATAAAGTGATGATATGAAGACTCCTCTATTAGTGAATGCATGAGTGTATTTTAGTTCAACTTGAGTCACATGAGGATTAGGTCATGCTTTCATCTACATACGAAGACTAGTTCATGCATCTCATGACACTTTCATCGAGTCATATCATGATCAAACTCTCTACCTCTCTCTCTCTACCAGAGTCATCATGTCAGGAAGAATGAAACAAACTAGCCGTCGGCATGGGCCTGGATCTTCCCAACAAGCACAACCTATTGATTGGGATTCCCTGGCAGTCGATGAGGATGATGCAGCTCCAGCATCTCCCATAGGGTCTCCCATTGCTGATTCAGACTCGGATGACAGCAGCAGCAGTAGCGATGATCAGCAACCTAGGGGCCATCAGACTTTTACCGCTAGTGCTATTCGGCGGCTTCATCGAAAGAATCCGTATGAGCATCCGAGGACCTATACTGAGAGAAACTTCTAGAATGCTTTTCAGATGTCCCAGTATCACACCCGGTTCTCCTCCGCCAAAGTCTTTGGGCATCAGGCCATCGACTGGAACTTAATCGAGAGCAAAGTGAATTATCCACTGAGGAGCAAGTTCCTGGCGGTCAGTATGTACTCCTTCACCGAGATGAAGGAAGACTAGAAGTGGAACGTGGATATCATCCGATTGTTCTTCGCATCACTCCATGTAGCCTCGGATCGATCCCACATCGTTTTCATGAACAACAACTCGAAGAGGACACTCACGAAGGCATAGTTTGAAGAGGCTCTACAGATTGAGCACGTCGACAACAGCCTCTTCGCCTTCGATGAAGTTCGAGTTGAAGATGTCGTTCACCTCTTCGACAATCCAGATCCCAATATCGGTAAAGTCTCTCAACTGATCCCTCCGGTGGCAATTCTTGAAAAGCTTAATTGCATGACCATCTTGCCCAAAACCGGAGATCGCGGGGCCGTCACATCTACCATGCTACGACTGTTGAAGGCCCAAGTTGATAAGACTCCGTTCAATATCATTGAGTTCATATTTCATGAGATGCAGGAGGTTCAAATGGACTCGAAGAGGCTTTTGCCCTTCGCACCCTTCATAGCTCACACTCTAACTTACTTTGGGTTGCATCGAGCATCTCGTCCCTCCTCGATGGAGTACTACCGGATGAAGAGCTTGGGGATTCTGGACAGATATGAAAATCAAGTAGGATCACCAGCTCATGAAGATGAGCACATGTCTCTGGTAGTTGGAGCTCCTTCTCCACTTCAGTCCTACTCCATCTCTCAGAGTCCTGACATCTTGGCTTCTTACATGATGATCATGGAGTGTCTAGATCAGATGTCCATGAGATTCGAGACCCGATTCGATGAGGTTGACTCCAGATTGAGCTCCATCGACCATCGACTCAACGTCATCGAGCCTCGCATCGATTCTATGAGTCAGGACATCTCTGAGCTGCGGGGACACTTTGACGTAGGCCAGTATCAACGTCGTCGTCGCGGCGATTCTTCTTCTGATCATCCTCTGCCATCCTAGATCTATGTTACTCCTTATGTATCCATGCTACTTGTATATATGCCTTCTCCCTTTATGGATGTTTGATGACAAAGGGGGAGAGTTATGTTATGGAGTGCTTATGTCTGTGGATATGTGTTATGTCGTTGGTTATGCCATGAGTGCTTATATTTGTGAATATGTGTTATGTCGTTGGTTATGTCATAATGTGCTTATGTCTGTGGATATGTGTTATGTCGTTGGTTATGCCATGAGTGCTTATGTTTGTGAATATGTGTTATGTCGTTGGTTATGTCATAATATGGTCATAATACGGATATATATTGCTATGAATTGATGTATAAATGTATGAACATGGATATGGATATGTTATGAAATTGTTGTTTGGATATCTCTTTTATGGATGTGTATGTGTTGATACGTATGGATATCTTGTGATGGATATGTTTATGAACTTGGATGTAAGATTCAGGGGGAGCACCATATGCTTATGTTCATTCTTGTTCATTATTGATATCTAGGTGTTTTATGTATAACGGTTGTCATCAATCACCAAAAAGGGGGAGATTGTTGAATCTTGAGCCCTAATTAGGGTTTTGGTGATTAATGACATCTGTAAGATTTGCGACTAACCTTTTGTCGTGACTGCCACGACTGTGACATCACCTGTGAGGAGCCCAGCTCGGTGCAGCTGGTCCCATAAACCACTTGACTTCCCAGGATGAGTCAACACAGGAATATATTGAAGCAGCAAAATATTACAGTAGTCATAATTGTATGGCCATCAGGCCTTAGTACAACATGGGGTACAGTGCCTTACGAGGCACAAGGGTACAACAAAATAAAACATCTAATCGGCGGAAGCTAGGCCCAAAAGCAATCCACAGGAAGCAGAGGTTGACAGCAAGACAGCACCACATCAGGGCTCCGGAGGAAACTGCTCATCATCTCCTGGGTCCGCAGCATCTTCAGGATATCCTCCAAGGTCGTAGGACGCTCCATCTATTGATGAGTTGTTGCAAGGGTGAGTACTTACGTACTCAGCAAGTCATAGGGAAGGTAGAGATACATATAGTATAAATGACATGAACCTATGCTATTGGGGAAAGAGTGAAGGGTTTTTCCAAAATACATTTCTTTCTCATTTCTTATTCAACTTCCAATCATACTCATGGCAGTAAATAAATCATATTGATGGTGATACATATATCCCATATCCAAGGCGATATATCCTCATATCACATTATTTTTATTCAAGCCTTTCAATCTTATACTCATATCAGTATCTCATATACTTTAGGGCAAAAACCACATGCCGCTTAGTTATCATATGCTTAAGGCAAAATCCACATGCCTCTTAGTTATCATATGATTTCTATATTATGGTATTACTGCGACACGTCAACACATGACAGTCCACGGTAACGCCCCTTATCGTGACAACACATGCCACTTGGGTAATCTTGAGCTAACAAATTTTAGTTTATAAAACAATACTTGTGTCACACCCCGTGGATTTAATCCACCGCGGCATACTCCTAAAACTCGGGAGTACGAAGTATTCGAATACATTTTTAAACTCTGCAGAGGTGTACCTCTTTTTAAATCCACTTTTTCACTCGACTTTCAAGTCGGGCCAACTCCATGCGACTTATACGCATGTGACAAGGCCGAGATCACACAACGTTTTGCAGTCTAGTATTAATAGTATCCCTGCCCGGTAAATGGACAATCCAGTCCCAAGTACCGTTGTGGGTCCTCCCCACTGCCTTACTTCCTAGCCTGGGTCTATGTTCCCGCAGGACACATAGCCTCTATTGATTACAGTCGCGCACGACTTAATCTGGCGTAGGGCGTCTTCCTTCTTTACACCTTATCCTCTCATAATTTTTCTGATCTCACATCACTCATGGAAGAACTGCGTCCCACCAGTTTCCACGCGAGAAACCGGATCGACAAGCCATGCAGGGAACTGCTAATACCAAGAAAGCTACTAGATTACGCCTGTCCCATACCAGGTAAGTGGTTGGTACATTTTTCATGCCACTAGACGCACAGCACAAGGTTCTAGTCCTTATATGCCAGTGACCAGATCATACGACAAATCATGCACCTTCAGTGCCTGCACATCCAGTGCAGCCAAGCACCTCCAGTGCTACCACCATTCCATACCAAAACACTGGTCACGGCTAGGGGTTCTATTTCATGAATATAAATGTATATGTATATACTTTTATTAGTTCATGGCTTGCTATCTTAACAAGTTCACATTCCTCAAGTATTCAATCTATCACTGCCATAATATCATTGATCTCAACACATGCAATATTAATGAGATATCTACTCATGGAATAGCATAGCAATTCATAAAATATAGGTTCGATATGATCAAAGTATGACTTGCCTTCCGCGTCGTAAGTATCAGCAGTTTATGACGGTTCAGTGACAAGGTCTTCAATCTCGGGCTCTTGCTCTGAACAAGATCAAACAAGCAAACAGGCATTACAATCAATTCTACTCTTACTAATCCACTACATGCAATGATGCAAGGAGAAATACTCTGGTGATACAAGATTTGGAAGCGATTTGAGTTTAACTATGGTAATCAGGGTTAAGATTAGTTGTTAAGATTTACAAGGTTCCAAAATATCAGGGTAATATCAAGGTGGTGACTGGTTCGCCCAAAAACAGCGAATGTCTTTAGGTTGGCATTTGGTTCAAGGCATCGACATAAGGTCGATGGGTGATAGAGGGCTCAACTCAAGTTGTGACAGTAGGGAAAAGTGTAGATCACAACGTCAGGAGTCTAAGGGACAAAGTTATTTCCAAAGTTCATGGCTGGAAGTGGGTGAAAGGGCTCAATGCCACTGGCTGACATAGGCTGACAGTGCTCTAGATGGCGTTGACATGGTTTGAACAGTTTCCAGTGGCCAAAGTAGGTTTTGATTCAAGCATATGGTGCACAAGGTAGTGAGGCAGCTATTTGACAAAGTAATTTCTGTTTTTCATGACCAAAGGTGGGTGAACAGGGCTAATGCCACTGGCTGACATAGCCTGGCATAGGGTTGACATGGCCAGAAACTAGGGTTAGCCATATCTTTTGATTCAAGGCTCCAAATGATGCATCACTTTGTCTGGTAGTTAGGCATTTGTAACAGGAACAAATGTCTCAACAGGATCTAGGGCAGGAGATGGCCGGAAAGTGATGAAAATCGGCGAAGAACACGGTGGCCGAACTGTTCTCAACAGTTTCTGGACAAAACTTTGGCATGGCGATACCTCTTCATCTGGGCCGATCCAGGTGTCGAGCTAGAAGACAAAAATACTCATGGGGTCGAGGCACATCTACTAGACAAGGTGGTTGGGGTTGAAACGGCCGGGAACAAAATCCGGCGACCGGAGCTTGGGAAGAAGCCACAAAAATTGGCCATTTCTGTTCTAGGACAAATGAACTCAAATCCTTGCTTGAGGATGGTCTCTGGGGCATAAGAAAGCTAGGTGTGAAGTTGGATTAGACAAACATTCAACAGATAAGCTAAATCAGCAAGCACAGTGAACATGCATGGTTGAATTTGGGGTTTTTCAGATTTTAGCAAAATTGATGATTCTGGTTGCTTAGATGTGTTCCACACAGTCCACTGATCATGATTGATTACAGGCTCGAGAGCTAAATCGGTTTAATTAGGGGTTAATTGCTCACCGGAGCTATCGGGGAAAATTAGCAATTCCCGGCGATGTGGTGCGATAGAGTTCAATTGGCTGCTACTACACAGGTAAGTGGATGAGAGTTACTTACTGGTAGCTTCAATTTGGAGTTCGGTGCAGTAGGTTGGACTGGCACCGTCAGCCTCTCTTCGAGCTCGCCGAAGAAGATGAAGAGGACGGTGAGGTTAGAGACTTGTGTGGTTCTGGCGTGTGTGTCTTTGAGCTGGGCTGGGATGGCTTTTATAGGCACAGCTAGAAGCTTGCAACGGCTGGAATTGCCTGGAGAATTGAAGCTTGTGAATCGACGGCGAATTGACCGGCCGGGCGGGACAGCAGCGAAGTGACGCGCTCCAGCGGTCGTGCCGGCTTTTACAGTCTGGCGTGTAGTCTTGGTTGATGCAACGGCGACTTGATGCTTCCCCCAGGCATGCTTGCAACGTGGCGCAACTGCGCTGCCGTTGTCGGGCACGCGCGCGGGAGAGCGAAGGCGATGCTGGCGAGGTGAAGCTGTTCCACAGTGGCGAACACGATGCACACACGCGGCAAAGAAACAGTGCCGAAGGTAGCAGCGCTGGTGATCGCTGGCGACGAAGCTGCAGCAGCGGCAACGGCGACGACCAATATTCCTGTGCTCATGGTCGATTGAACGGCCTGGTCGTGCACAGTAGCCCGTGGTCGAACCAGGGACTGATTTGCGATGATTTTTGATTTGGCTTTGGACTAAATTGCAAATCTGGTCTTTGAGAGGTTCAATTTGGAATTTGATTGCATGGCTGAGTATAATATTTCTATTAATACTCATTTAGCTCAAATTTGGAGAAAGTTTGATAAGATTTGAGGGATTCACCTATTTTCAAAAATAGGGTAAAATTAGGGTAAAATAGATCTGGATTTTGTCGATCTCGAATTGTGGTGATTGGAGAGAGATTTTGAAGTATGATAAAAAGGGAGATCTGTATCAAATAGCATTTGGGAGATGTTCCCTGAAGAAATTCTGGAGTTGGAATTGATCCGTAGATTTTAGCCTTTTCAGGCTTCCAGGTAAATAGAAAAGGACTTATTCGCAGTGAAATTTGGACTAATCTGCGAAAAGTGTTTAGATGAATTAATCTGGTTCCCAACTTTTTGGAGTAAGTTGAGGATATATCTGGAAACATATTCCAAGAGACACTTGAGTCTGGATAGGGTTAAATCAAGATAACTCAATTATCTAGAAACTGGGGTACTTAGGGTAAATCTGAATTTTCCTGTTTTCGAAAACAGAGAGAGGCTTAGGTACTGGGAGTTGGGGTCTGAATCTGATCTGGCTCCTGAAGACTCTTATCTTCAGGGTAACTGGTAGGTTAAATCTGGATGGTCAGATCTTGATCTGGATCTAGAGAATAGATTTGGAGATTTTTAGGGTTTGGGAGAGATTAGAGTTCAGCTGATCTGGCTACCACTACGGAGATACATGCATGCAGGGTTTTTATGCAAAACTTTTCACCCCCAAAACTAGGGTGTTACACCTTTGTGTGTGAGACTCAGGTAAATCAGCTGAGAAAGCATCAAGAAAGACAAATTAACTTGTCCGGTGCATCTATCCGATATAGGCCGGACAATGTCCGAAGTGACCGGACAATGTCCGGCCAATACAGTTTTCACAGCAAGTTAAGTTGAGACAAATGTATTTGTCCGGAGGCTTTTGTCTAAAATGCACCGGACATTGTCCGAAGTGACCGGACAATGTCCAGCCAATACATTTTTTGAGAAATTGAAAATACATGTGTTAACAGAGACATATGTATTTGTACGGACATTTTGTCCGGACAAATCACATATGTCCGGCCTGTACATTTGATGGATTGTTTTAATACAAGTGTCAACAGAGACATATGCATTTGTCCGGACAAATTGTCCGGACAAATAGATTTGTCCGGTGTGTACAAGTACTGTTAAACAAGAGTGTTAATAGAGACACATGCATTCTGTCCGGACGTTTTGTCCGGACAAATCCATTTGTCCAGCCTTCACAAATTTGCTCAAACGGCTACTAACACTTGAAATACATGTGAGCAACGCTCAAGTTTTTTTGTACTGACCGGACAATGTCCGGCCAATACAACTTTCGCCCAATTTTCTTGAAAACGAGCGTTTTGCTGAGAGCATATATACCCCACTGTTTGTAGATGTTGTATACACACGAATTTCAGCTCTCAACACTTGTGTAGCAACTTGCAAAGCCTCTCACACTCATACTCTTGCATTTCAAGTCAAAACCCTAGCAAACTATTGAGTGCTAGTTGAGAGGAGTTGAATTCGAGCCAATTGCATTTGCATATTTGTTCTTCAAGCTTTGAGGTTGATCAAGCAAGGTGCTAGGCTTGTTACTCTTGGTGATTGCCGTCACCTAGACGACCCGAGAGGTCCGGCGATCTCTCCATCGACGGCGTGTGTCGGAGAGGCCCGGCGATTGATTGTAAAGGCTCGAGCTCGCCTATTCGGAGAGGAGAAGGGCTACCCCTATTGAAATCGAAGCATAAGCTCTAGCGAAGAGCGCTTCAACGAGGATTAGTGGAAATCGGCAAATTTCCGAGACCTCGGAAAAATTCGATCTCTTCGGTTATTTCTATTACTTGCTTTATATTCCTAGAGATTGAATTGTTATTCTTAATTCTTTAGAAATTGCAAAACTTGTCTTGAATTGTCATTCATATTTTTTGAGCATTGTTATTGCAATTTAGGTTGTTAATCACTAGATTAAAAGTAAAAATTTAAAAACCGCCTATTCACGCCCTCTAGTCGGCATCCTTCGATCAACATTATGTTCTAAAGGGGGTTTAGCAAGTATAGGATTACCCACATGACATCTAGAAAAGATTTTGCTCAATCTATTTACTTTACTCCTAAGTTCATCATTTTTGACTTTAGATGTTTGAGATGATTCCGTGTTAGCATGTGAAATATGATAAGAACATGATGGTATCTCATCACAAGTAAATGAACTAGAAGGCATAGCACAAAAATCACTAGATGAGCTAGGCATATCAAATGATGATTGGCTAGAACCAACACTATGGCATAGAGATGAGTCGCTAGATGAATCATGGCATGAGTTACTAGTATCATCCAAACAAGCATGTGAATCAATAATTAAATCATTAGACATATTATCACATGAAGTACTAGTATCCACAAAACTAGCATTTGAATCTAACCACGAATTAACAATTGAATTATCACTAGCATGTGGAGTAGAAGTGTGTGACTCTAAAGATGGATCAATATAGGAGTCACAAGCAACTCTAACATCTAATATACATGTTGAGCTAATAGTATTCTTGGCAAGCAAAGAATCATAAGAATTTTTCAATTCTTGATGTTGCACTTTCAAAGATGAGTAATTATTTTTTAAAGTGCTAAAGTTTTGAGTCAAATTGCCAAGTAGATCTTTTAACTCTACAATTATGTCCATTAGCTCATTCTTAGAGAGGTTAGAGTTTGATACCGTCGAGTCGCATGCCGTAGGGCATAAAGAATTGTCTTGAGATGAAGACTTTGACTTCAACGCTTTCTTTCCAACTTTCCTTGAGCTCTTCTTCTAGAGTTTAGCCTTGGTCTTGCTTAGGCAAACCTCATTGTTTACGTCCTTGAGCTCGCTCGAAAGCTCCCAATCCTCCGCATTGAAATTGTCGTCCTTGATATGCTCGGAGGTAGAACACATGTCCTTTTCTTTGGACATTGCCTCATTTGACATAAGCATGTCAATGAGCTCTCTCGGTGAAGTGTTGGAAAGATCACCGTTCGCAAGAGTAGTAGTGAAGTCATTATAGTGATCCTCCGGCAACACCTGGAGTAATTTCCTGCAAATGTCTAGATCGGAAATATTAGCATCAAGGGCTTTGAGCTCATTTGTGATGTTGATCAAGCGATCATATGTGGTGGAGAGCGTATCATGCTCCAACATCACAAATGCCTCATAGTACCACAATAATATACGCATCTTAGCGTTCTCATAGCTAGATGTGCCGACAAATAATGACTCAAGAGTCAACCAAACTTCGTGAGCGGTCGAACAATCACTCACTAGTTCTGGCACATCATGGCTAAGAGAATCAAGAAGCACACTTTTAGCTTTTGTATATAAAAGAAGAGTATGGTTATCCGAAGATAATGAGCTATCCATACCCTTTTGCACTAATCTCCATAATTTCAAATTTAATGCCTCAAGATGAGTACTCATCATAATTTTCCAACGTGAATAATTTGAGCCATCAAATTGAGGAGCGATTAATCCAAAGTTCTCTAGCGAATTCATACTTTCTCTCTAGTGGTTAAGCCGATAAATGAGAGACCTCGCTCTGATACCAATTGTAAGATCGAGGATGTCGACTAGAGGGGGGTGATTAGAAGGCTTTTAAATTTTCTTTCCCACTAAAGAAATTTCAACAAGGTAATTGTTTATGCTAGATTATACTATGATGCTTAAAACAATTTAATCAACTAGTTGCATTCAACCATATAAAACATTTAACAATACATGCAACAATAGTGATATAAGCAATTGTGTCAAGATGAATATAAAGCAAATAAGAATTACGCAATTGACACAATATTTTTAACGAGGTCTCGGAGACTCGCCTAGTCTCCCCTACTCCTCGTTGAAGCGCTCACTCGGAGCTTCGCTTCTATATCCACGAAGGATATCTCACTAGGGTTGCTCCTTCTCCACACCGGATAGGTGAGCACCACACCTTTCACAATCTTTTGCCGGCCTCTCCGACAAACTTCAATTGGAGAGATCTCGGCTCTCCTCCGGCACCGTCTAGGCGAAGGCGATCGCAAAGAGTAACAAGCCGGATGCGCTTTCACTTGAACCAACCACGTGCTAGAAGCTCAATGATGCAAATGAGATGCTCAACACTCTAGCACTAGCAATCTAATGGAGATGAACTGCACTAAACACTCACTAACTCTCCCTCAAGCTTTCTCTCAAATCCACTAAGGATTTTGGGCTCAAATCTAGCCTCTAGATGCAAAATAGCAATTGCAAACACTTGGCTAGCTTATCAGCTGAATAATGAACTCCTTGAGCACCCCCAAATGAAGGCATACACGAAGTATTTGTAGCCCTCAAAGAAAACTAGCTGTTTGCGAAGAAACGTGCTGAAATTGTACAGGTCGGACACTGTCTGGCCACTTCGGACACTGTCCGGCCAGTACAAAAATTTCAGCCGTTGCAAACGTGTCAGTGACCATTGGGGGCAATATTGTGAAGGCCGGACATTGTCCGGCCATCTCAGACAATGTTCGGCCATCACAGTACAGATGAGCTGCTCAAAAAATTTGTATAGGCCGGACATTGTCCAGCCATATCGGACAATGTCCAGCCTCCCCAGACAAATAGCCCCGGACGGATGCAAACGTCTCTGGTTTCATTTTGCAAAAGGCTGAAAAAATTTGTACAGGGCGGACATTGTCCGTGGCCACTATACACTGACAGTAAAATAAGCATAACTTTTGATCCAGAGATCAGATTGAGGTGATTTTTGGCTTGTTGGAAAGATAACTGAGAGCTCTACAATGTTGTCAACATGAGCAAGACCTAGAAAGGTCTAGAAACTTCTAGAAAACTCAGAAACTTTCTTGCTATCAAAATGTCCAATCCAAAAATTATCTCAAATGCAATTTGGGGTATTTGCACATACGTATTTGCCATTTTCTCGCGGATGTGATTTCTGTCACTCAGCAATGACCACGACCACACAGGTCTGATATCCGGTCGAAAACAGGTGGTCGATAGGGTTTGGTCGAGCGTACGCAAGCGAGCCGAAGACTGGTACGACCAGTCCGAACTCCTACGACCACGCCCAAACCCTAAATAGAAAGCCGCCAAAGAAGCGACACGACCACAACCACGTATCAACACTGATACAATTAGAATATGCAAATACAACCACGACCAGCTCTAGATAAATAAACCAATTTAAACAGCTGGCGATCACGACTAAGTGTAGTTTTCAAAACATTTACTCTAATGCACATGAACTACACTTAGACTCACTAGTGATGAAAGACACTAGTGCAAGATGATATGAATGCATCTGACCTTCCGCACTAGATAGATTCAAGCTACTAGTTTCTGACCCCTCTTAATAGTACGGTCAAACTAGTAAAAAGAATCCTATCAATCCGGTCTGTCTCCAAACACCGAGACCGGTAAAACCATAAGAAAACAATCCCTAATCTTGAATTTTACCTTAGGTGGAGTTTGACCTCGTGAAGCTCGATCGCTCGACGCTCGTCATCGCAAAGCTCGGTCCCGCTAAGCTTGACCACGCGAAGCTCGACCGCTTGACGCCTGTCTTCACAAAGCTCATCCTCGTTAAGCTTGACCTTGCTCGAGATGTCTCATATCGTCTTCATCCTCCTCACGTCCTTGCTCACTTTTATCCTGCAATCAAACTGAGACTACAATACGTACACTCAATACACAATATTAGTCTCAAATATAGGTTGTCATTAATCACCACCAGAGAAACTACTCCACACAGGAGTTAGCTCGACAGTTTCTCTTTCCAGTGAAATGACGCAACCATATTCAACGAGTAGCAAATGAGTATGAGATAGAATACAATCATATAGATCGTAGATGATAAACACATACGCACACGATCTATACTACTCATGTCAAGATATCAATCAACCTAGATGACCAAAGTGATGAGCGCCCCCTCAACATGTGTATTGATATCAAATCCACAATTGGAGTCATCAACCTCAGGGTTTGTCATATAACATCTTGATCAATCAATTTGCATAAGCTTGATGCAACCACTGAGCTCCCCCTCTACGTATGCATCAATATCAAACCCGCTGTCGACGATTCAGACTCGGGGTCCTCAGCCGAACTTATGCAAAATTTATAATAATGAGACCTTTCAAGGTGACCCTCCGGGAAGGTATGTAGAACTATGGAGAATTGGAGCACATAGAGGTTTATACAGGTTCGGGCCCTCGATGGTGAGAGTAATAGCCCTACGTCCTGTTGGGATTGCACTATGTGTAGTAAATAATTACAAAATAGAGGGAAAAAGCCTTCACAGGCGATGGTTTTTCCTATGTAAGTGTACAAAAAGAGGCCAAGGAGGCTTATAGAAATTATATAGTCTAAACCGTAGTCTTGGCTGTTTGAGTTGTATCTTGATTGATTGATCGATCCCCCCGTTTGATACATCTTGCCACCCTTTTATACCGTTTGAAAGGGTGCCAAGTCGGAACTGCATCAAACAGTTGCTTGGATGCGGTTTGGAGAACCACCTTTAACTCCCACGCAGGTTTAACACGTGTTATTTATGGATAACTACACGCATTAACCTCCTGACGGTTAATCCTCATGTAGAAGAATCTTCGGGGTACTTGGGATATTCCTGTTATAGGAAAAGAATACTCCCACGTTCCCTGGTCGAAGATGCTCTGACCGCGCGATGTTGGTTGACCGCGCAACATTTTTGACCTTCTGTCCGCGCACAGCACACGAACTTCTGACCGCGCACTAGCTGTGATCTGATCGCGCAAAGCCTACGACCTGATCGCGCAAAGCCTGCGACCTCGGGCTGATGCTTCCCAGAAACGACTTGAGTTCGCACCGCCGGGCACATGTCTGGCTCGAATCTGTCTTGAACCAACATTGCATTTATTTGAACTGACTCAGGTGTCAATCCTCGTCAGCCGCAACTGAGGAAACATCCGATTCAGGGTTTACCGATAACCAATTCAATTCACTTGTGCTAAATCAGGATTTATCTAATTTGTCATTTGATCATCAAAACTGACATCTTTAGTTTAACTTTAATCACAATGGATTTATCGAAATCGTCATTAATCATCAAAATCTAGATACTAAGATCTACCTAGATCCAACAGACCAAACTACCCCGGTCATAGCCGTTGGATCGGAGGGTACCGGCATCATTCCACTAGCTGAGGGGCTTGGATGCTTGAAAAGTGTCCTTGCTAGTTCTCGAGGCGCTCCTCACGTGACCACCACGTGACCCCGCGCAGGAGGCACTTGCGGCCTCCGCCCGGGATGGGTCACCGGGGGCTCTTGTCCCTGGGCCAATGGTGGCGCCCGGGATCGGGCCACCGGGCCAAAGGCGGCGCCCAGGATAGGACAACTGGGGACCTTTTCCACTGGGAAAATGGCGGCGCCCGGGACCGGGCCACCGGGCCAAAGGCGGCGCCCGGGACAGGACCACCGGGGGCCTTCGCCATTGGGCAAATGGTGGTGCCCGAGATAGGGCCACCAGGGGCCCTTGTCCCTGGGCCAAAGGTGGCGCCCGGGACAGAACCACCGGGGGCCTTTGGCACCGGGCAAATGGCGGCTCCCGAGACCACGCCACTGGGGGCCATGGTCACGGGGCAAATGACGGTGCCTAGGGCGGGGCCACCAGGGGCCCTTATCCTCGGGCCAAAGGCCGCGCCCGGGACCGGACCAACTGGGGGCCTTTGCCATCGGGCAAATGGCGGCGCCCGGGACCGGGCCACCAGGCAATTGGCCGCACCTGGGACCGGGCCACCGGGCAAATGGCGGCTCCCGGGGCAGGGCCACCAGGGGCCCTTTTACTCGGGCCAAAGGCGGCGCCCCGGACAGGACCACCGGGGGCCTTTGCCACTAGGCCTTGCCACTGGGCAGATGGCAGTGCCCGGGATCGGGCCACTGGGGGCCTTTGCCACCGGGCAGATGGCGGCACCTGGGACTGAGCCACCGGTGGCCATGGTCACCGGGCACATGGCGGCGTTCAGGACGTGGTCACCGAGACCGATCGGGCGGAGATTTCCCCCAACAAATCTGATTTTCATCTGGGCTTACAGACAAGATTTTGCGATTTTTGGGGCTTACGATAGATTAGAGTTAACAGATATTGCTATTTCTAAAGAGACATGCATGCATGATTTTCATGAAAAATAAATTTCACCCCCAAAATCAGGGTGGTACAGTGGTATGTACAAAAGATAGAAGAATTAAACTAGAATTCTAATCTGAATCTAATTCAAAATGGAATAAAAATACTAAGAAACTATAAAAGATAAAAGAAGTCAAGAATAAATCTTCTTAGAGTCGGATTTGGATTCGGACTAGACTCTTTCCTTCTGTGGAGTCATTACTCTTTTGGGTCTCCTGGTTGCATAGGACGTCAAAATTTAATGATTCTTAATGCGTTAGAAGTATCTTTTAAATACGTTTCCAACAAGTACACACTAACCCAAATTGGACATCTGTGTTGAGAATGGTGCTTGGTCACAGCTGGACTGTCGCTTGGTCGGCAGACTGCATGCCGAGCAAAATTATTTTGGTTGTAGTGGTTGCAATTCTTAACGGAATCGACTGGTCTTGGGCTTGTTGGAAAGCTTAGGAAATCCTATTTCAACTCAGTAGGTGTACTACCAGATTCGATGAAGTTATTTGTCCCATACATGGCTATGTCCTTCCTGTTATGCTCTCCCTCTTTATATCTCATCAATGTTAAACAAGAGCTATTAGGTAGCAGCGTATTCTCATCATACTTTAATTCTTTAAGGAACAAAGTCACCTGTTGAGTTAGTTGTTTGGCCTTCACTTGAGTGATTGGTCATGTATGTTCCTCTGGTTGAGTGCTAGTGCTAGGGATGTCCTCATCATTATATGCTTTCAGCAGTTATCCACTCCGCACTTGGCTACCCAACGTTTACTATAGGCACAATAACTAGTACACCAGAGGTGCATCCTTCCCGGTCCTCTCGTACTAGGGAAAGGACCTCTCAATGCTCTAACGCTAACACCAGATATGGACCGAACTGTCTCACGACGTTCTGAACCCAGCTCACGTACCGCATTAATGGGCGAACAGCCCAACCCTTGGAACCACCTACAGCTCCAGGTGGCGAAGAGCCGACCTCGAGGTGCCAAACATTCCCGTCGATGTGGACTCTTGTCAAAATGGATAAATATGCAAGATTGTTGAAATTGTGATCATCTTGTCAAAATTTCCACAATTTTCTGAAACATATTTGAAACAAAGTTTCAAAAAGTTCTGAAAATTGAAAAACTGAAATGTTCTCTTTAACAAAATCGCTTCAAAAGATTATTTCTCTCAAAACAAGACACATTGAATTGTGACAAAATCCTTTTTCATAAAAGCTTTTGGAACTCATACCCTTAAAAATAGTTCATGTTGAGTTTTACCTCAAACGAACAATTACTTCTCTATCTAGCGGCCACCCCACACGCTGTCAGCGCTGTTCTGATCGCGGATAGGGAAGGAGTACACAGACCCGTCTACTATGTAAGCGAGCTACTTCATGGACCCAAGGAGCGATACCCTGAGGTCCAGAAAATACTTTACGCACTACTGATGGCTTCCCGTAAGCTACGACATTACTTTCAAGCTCACAAGATCACAGTACCCTCCTCCTTTCCTTTGGGGGACATTGTCCGAAATCCAGAGAAATCTGGTCGAATCGCCAAATGGACGGTCGAACTCGGTGCTTTTGATGTCCATTTCACGCCCCGCACGGCGGTTAAGTCTCAGGTCTTGGCCGATTTTGTTGTCGAATGGACCAACCCTGAGCCACCCGTGCAGGTGCCAGAAGAATTGGAATGCCCCGATCACTGGACAATGTACTTTGATGGTTCCCGCAGTTTTCAACACCCGGGGGCTGGAGTGGTCTTAGTCACGCCTCAGGGCGAATAGCTTAAGTATGTCATCCAACTACACTTTGTTGCGACCAACAACGCTGCAGAGTATGAAGGTCTTCTTGCAGGGCTCTGGGCAGCAAAATTCCTCCGAGTCCGTCGATTAGTGGTGATTGGAGACTCACAGCTAGTCGTAAACCAGGTAAACAAGGAGTACAACACCTCCGATGAGACAATGGCTCATTACCTGGGGGAAGTGAGGAGATTGGAAAAACACTTCAATCATTTCGAAGTCCAATATATCCCGCGAAAGGACAACATTCTCGCAGACCAATTATCCAAAATTGGGTCCTCACGCACATCCGCTCCGACTAAAGTGTTCATTGAACACTTGGATCGTCCTTCGATCATGACTTCGGTCGAGGATGATCCGGTAACAGCCTGCGTTACAAACCTCGGTCAGGAACAGGATTGGACTCATCCATTGAGAGTCTATCTTGAACATGGGACCCTACCCGAAGACGAAACCGAAAGCGATCGGTTAATTCGAAAAGCGCGTCTGTACAGACTCATAGATGGGGTTTTGTATAGAAAGGGTACTCAAGGAGTATTCATGCGCTGCATATCTCAGGAGGAAGGTAAATCCCTCTTGAAAGAAATACATGACGGTGTATGCGGTGCGTACGCGTCATATCGAACACTAGTCGGAAAAGCTTTTTGACAAGGATTCTACTGGCCTTCAGCACTTGATGATGCCAAGTACATGGTCAAGACGTGTCCTCAGTGTCAATTCCACGCGAGACAGGTTCATCAACCTGCTTATGCGTTACAAACTATTCCCCTCGCATGGCCTTTTGCGGTCTGGGGGATGGATATCGTTGGTCCTATGCCACAAGCGGTCAATGGATACAAGTTTCTATTCGTAGCCATTGACACGTTCACAAAGTGGATTGAGGCCGAACCGGTACGAAATATTACCGCCTTAGCAGCACAAAAGTTCTTTCATAAGAACATTGTTGCTCGATTCGGTGTTCCAAACCGTCTCATCACAGATAATGGTTCTCAGTTCGCTAGTGGTCTTTTTCTGGACTACTGTGATCAGATCAAAACCAAGGTGTGCTTTGCTTTGGTGGCACATCCACAGAGCAATGGTGCTGTGGAACGGGCCAACGGGAAGATATTGCAAGGCATCAAGAAGCGTGTTTTTTATCGCCTTAAGACTCGCTCGGGGGCTTGGGCAGATGAGCTCTATATCGTTCTATGGGCACTACGAACTACCTCTAGTCGAGCCACCGGTGAGACGCCCTTCCATCTGGTCTATGGGGCCGAGGTTGTGTTGCCTATGGAAGTTAGTATTGGGTCCATTCGGACAGAACAATTCGAACAAGTTGATCAGTCCGAATAGCGATCACAGGATCTCATCCTCTTAGAAGAAAGGCGTGATCGTGCGTTAATCAAATCCGTAGCATACTTGCAAGCTTTGCGCAAGTACCATAACAAAAGGGTGCGACCACGTAGTCTCCACGTGGGCGACCTGGTTTTACGAAAAATTCAAGACCAGTCTAATCGCAACAAATTCTCCCCAAAGTGGGAAGGCCCTTACACTGTTGTCTTAGTGCCGCGACCAGGATCCGCGCGGTTAGCCATGGAGGATGGTCGAATTCTGTCCAATACTTGGAACATCGATCAACTTCGCAAGTTCTACGTGTAAGTATTCAATCCCTTTTCCTGTTCAATTAGCATTTTTTCATAAAACAAAAAATGTTTTGATTTCATACAATGAATATTTCCCTTCATGCCCATGTACTGCGAATTCGAGTCGGGGGCTGGTCGCCGGCGGTTAGATCATTACAATGTTCTAGTCGGATTCGCTGGCCAATCTCACGACCACTTCCAGACAAGTCACTCCTAAATAAACCGTTTCTCAACGCACACGGGGCTTTCTGGCAAGTCCTCGGTCATTTGAGTGGCTGCTGGTTTTTAGACAAGGCTAGACGTTGTACTGATCATAATTGCTGGTTCGATCACACATCCCTGGTCGTTATATTCACTTTTCTCCTACGTTTGTAATACTAAGTCTTCAGTATCTACAATCACAGGCGGGGGCTAGGGGGGATATGTTTATAATATGAAAGAACATAAAACAACAATATATTTGAGAATATATTCATTTTCAAAAATGAGTTTCAACATACATTGCATTATACATAACTGTTTCTATACAGATGTAGGGATCACTCGATCCCAAGCTCAGTCAGTAGTTTATTTACAAGGGGTCTGACCTCCTCCATGACGGCCTCCAATTGTTCCTCACTCTCGACCTCAACTGGTCCCACCAATGGATTCAGATCTGCATCTGGGCCATGGTGAAGTCGAAACCGACTGAGAATGGTGGAAGCGGCTGACTGAACCCTGGTTCTGATTGCCTCTTCTCGTCGCCGTGTATCTTCAGGAAGATACTCGAGAAGTGACTCCTCCTGGGCAATGACTAGTGTAGACCAGTCATTTTGGCTGAGGTTATCTTTTGTGGTTTCGACCACATCAGCCCTCAGGAGATGATCCACCGTCTTCAGCTTTTCGAAGATCGACCGGCTCAGCTCTCTGTTCGCCTTCTCGGAGGTTTGAATAGAGCCCTGGAGGATCACCTTGTCCTGACTGAGTTGTCTTATTTGACCTGCTTGCGCTGCAGTAAGAGAAAGGGTTACTCACATGTTATGAGTTAAGTCTTCCTAATCAGGAATCGACTTACCAGAGAGTTGTGACTGCAGCTTGTTGATCTCGATCCCTTGGTTTGAAGCCACAGAGATCGAATGAAGCTTGACCATGGCCACTTACTTTCTTCAGAAACGCCACCTCTCTGTGACAGAACAAAAGGAGTGGTCATAACCAATTTGTATCTATACAAGTTGAAGAGTAATGATCCTTACCTGCACAAGTTCTCTCGCTCTTTTTGTATGGCCTCAACGCTCGCTATCATAGCATGCGACCTCGCCGTCATCTAGGATAGTTCTTGCGATGCAAAAAGAAATTAAAGATGTCCTATGTACAATCCAGGCACCAAAAAAGAAGTTCATCATACCTTTGTGAATTCCCGGAAAGAAACATCTTCCGGGATGACGGGAGGTCTCGTTGAAGGCCCTCTTGCGGCCACGACGGAGGCAGCTGGTAGAAATGCCTGCTGGGCACTACCCCCAGGCGCTGTTACTTGCGACTGGGTCTCCACGCCTACTTCTCCCCTCACGGCCCGAACTACTTCCTGGACCAAGGGGGCGGAGCGCTCCTCACTAGAGGCTCCGGCGCTAGCAGCGACTTCAACCCTCCCCGGAGCGGTTGAAGGGCTTGGTGCTGCTTCTTTTCGCCTGCCAAGGAAAAATGGACCAACAGTCATAATTCGTGATCATCACAACTTATTTTAATACAACCAAGATAGGGTTCTTACCTTATATGAAATCCCATCAGCTTTTGGGATTTCAGGGAAGTCTCTCCTCGAGAAAGGGGACAGTCGTCGTCTGCCCTGGTCTTCCTCTTGGTGAACAAGGCCTTTTCCCCCTAGGTGCGTTCCTCTGTAAGCACATTTCTAAGGGAAGGTAAAGACAAATGGCAAGAGTTCTTACCTGGGCAACCTGTCCGATTGGCGGGATTGCGTCCAAAGGCCTGGATGGCTCCTGGACTTCTGGGACCTGCACCTCGTCCGCAACTACCACGGGACCATGTTCGGTTACCTCCACTCCTGTCCGCGCGGGTGGAGGATTTTCCTCCCTGGGACTCACAGGAGTCGCAGGGGGAAGCTCTTCTCTTTGGATAAACATTAACTCAGTGAACAAGTATACAGAGGGAATTGAAGAAAACAAGACCATGAAGGAATCTTACCGTGGTCACCCCTTCGACCAGGGAAGTAGAGGCAACTGACCCTGAAGCCTCGGGGGCTTCAGGAGCAGGGGTGTTACCCGCAACCACGGGACTTGCGGTGGCCGTGGAGTCTGCTACAGTCGCTTCTGCGGTAGCAGTTATTGCTGTCGGACAAGTTGGAGCGTCACCGGATGGAGAGCCCGCAATTTTCCTTCTCCGGCGGATTAGGGGGATGTCGTCTTCCTCCTCTTCTTCGGTCCTCTCCCCCTGTACGACGAAGAAGTGATTCTAGTCTGCACCTGGAAAAACGGAAGGAACGTGATATCTTACCGCAGTCTTCCTTGCTGTAGGAGGGACGCTCCGGGAAGACCCCTCTCCAAGATTTGGCCTGGCTTTCTTGGGGGAGGGATTCCTCGTCCTAGGTTTCGAGGAAACCTTCTTCATGTGCTTCATCGTCGGCTTTCCCAGGGAACCGACATTCCCGCTTGGGAACGTCGCCTCGGTGAACCGCCTAGGTGCTGTTTTCATTCCGGTAAAATTGTCAGTGCTGGACATATATAAGACCTGCAACACAGAAGCCAAGTGAAAGATAACATACCTTTCGGCGCTCCTGTCAAAGGTCGTCGCCGGCGTGAACTAAGCTCTGCGGGCGAGGCGATCCCTTGGGGCCTTCTACCTCGGCATTATAAGCCCTAAGGAGGTAGTTAGTCCGCCTCTCGATCTCGGATGAGGGCAGGACTGTTCCAGAATGCAAGTTAACTGATGCATTTCAAAAATAAAAGATCTCAGTGCCAGAGAAGGGTACCTTCATTGTAGTCCAAGGTGTTGTCCGCCATGGACTTGATCTCCCAAGCCGGATGAGCCCTTTCATGCAGGGGGCTCAGCCGGTTCTTCGCAAAGTCTCGGATGACATCACGTGCTGACAACCCCTAGAGAACTAGCAACTAATCTAAGCCTATCTACATCGTCCCTAACAAGAGACGCACTACTGTTCCTAATCAAATCAGAGATTTCCCGCTGTTGCTGAGCATGGTCCCTCTCTCGACAGAACTGATGCGCCTCTTCACGGGATTGTTCAAAACATTCTGCCAGATGCAGAATCACCGAAGACATCTCTTCGGTCTCCTTCTCTAGGGCCTTCTTCTCCTCTAGAAGAATCTGGCCGAGGAGAAGATGCAGAATCGTAGAAGGCTGATCACCAGGGCCTCCAATCTCCTACATTTGCAAAAGTTAGTCGCACTAACTATAACTATCAGCAAAAGGAGATGAGGATTATTACCTGTCCCTGCTCGTGACAGGTTGATATAGCCATCCAGGAAAGTAGATAATCTGATAAAAGTGGATGATCACCCGATGACGGAAGTGCAACCTTCCCACCAGGAGATTGCTTCCCCAACACAAGTTGAGGATCTTCTAGTCGAGTAGTCACCGCTTGCCGACCAGAAAATCGATCACCCAAACAAAAGCAGGGAGTGTTGGAGTGAAGAACAGAAGGAAGAAAGAATGTTGATATGTCTTCTACCTTTGCTCTGCTAGAGGATCCTTCGTCGACCTTGGGTTTCATCCTTGAAGGAGATGGATCTTCAGGCATCTGAGGCTCCAGCTTGAAAATTTCCTCTTCATCACTTACAATCTCGATGATGTTATGATCTACCATCGGGAAGTGTATGAAGAGAAGAATGAAGGTAACTTTGGAAAAAACTTAACTGTGAGGAGAAATTGTGAAGCTTTGCAATTTGAAGGTCTCGGTACTTATAGCCTCCAAGGTGACGGTTCACTTTCCAAACGCCTCGGGTTTTTAAAGCATTTGCAATTTCACCTCGGGTTAAAAAACATTTCAACGATGCCATTATTACCTGTCACGTAATGACCAGAGCCCGTCTCGGAGAACCAACCATCCCACTTAGTGCGCCACTAAGTGGGGGATTTGAAGAGTCGTGTTAAAAATCCGATGCATGTCTTTAAATTCGAAATAAACACGTCCCTTCGTTTTCTTCGAATTTGGGGGCTAGCTGACGAGGATTGACACCCGAGTCAGTTCAAATAAATGCACTGTTGGTTCAGGACAGATTCGAGCCAGACATGTGCCCGGCGGTGCGAACTCAAGTCGTTTCTGGGAAGCATCAGCCCGAGGTCGCAGGCTTTGCACGATCAGATCGCAGATAGTGCGCGGTCAGAAGTTCATGTGCTGTGCACGGACAAAAGATCGAAGATGTTGCGCGGTCAGCCAACATCGCGTGGTCAGAGCATCTTCGACCAGGAAACGTGGGAGTATTCTTTTCCTATAACAGGAATATCCCTAGTATCCCGAAGATTCTTCCATGTGGGGATCAACCGTCAGGAGGTTAATACGTGCAGTTATACACAAATTACACGTGTTAAACCTGCGTGGGAGTTAAGAGCGATTCTCCAAACTGCATCCAAGCAACTGCTTGATGCAGTTACGACTTGGCGCCCTTTCAAACAGTATAAAAGGGCGGCATGATGTATCAAACAAGGGGGGATCGATCAAGAGATCAAGACACGACTCAAACTGCCAAGTCTACGGCCTAGATTAGACAGTTTTTATAAGCCTCCCTGGCTTCTTTCTGTACACTTACATAGGAAAAACCTTCGCCTGTGAAGGTCTTTTCCTGCCATCTTGTAAATCTTTACTATGTATAGTGAAATCCCAAAATAGGACGTAGGGCTATTACTCCCACGATCGAGGGCCCGAACCTGTATAAATTTCTCTGTGCTCCAGTACTCCATAGTTCTACATACCTTCCCGGAGGGTCACCCTGAAAGGTCTCACTATTATAAATTTTGCATAAGTTCGGCTGAGGACCCCGAGTCCAGATCGTCGACACCATGGTTGTATGTTTTCACTCTGGTCGAAGAGTCATATCAAATTGCTATAGTGCTAAAGGGAGAGAAACAGAAATGCTCTGATTACCTTCTTATAACTCTACTCCCAAATACATTGATATCTCATATGCTAACTTCATTCAAGTTTTCAAGTTTTTGGTATAGGGGGAGAGATTAAGAGCAACCCGATTGCCTCTCTTCTTGGTGGTTAATGCCAAAGTGGGAGAGATTTATGAAAAAGCATGATATAAGCATGCTGATAGGGGGAGACACGTTGTTACGGTGAAAAGAAACAGGGGGAGAAAAATGAAATGCCCAAGCATGAAAGGGGGGAGAGATACGATGTTGCAAAAGAAAATAAAAAGGGGAGTTCACTCTTCTTATGCTTTTAATCCCACACTTATGGTTCATGCATAATGCTTTTCAATACATGTCTTTATGGGGGGAAAATGAAATGATTCGAAAAAGCATACAAATAAGGGAAGATATATGAAATAGGGGGAGAAATAAAAGAAAGCATGGTATTCTTTATACACATACACATGAAAATTTATGAGTCAGGGGGAGTTTTTCAAACTATTGTTCTTTAACTACTCTTCTCTTGCTTTTTATCCTGTACTCATGCATCATTCTTTTTAGGTTGTCATCAATCACAAAAAAGGTGGAGATTGTTGAATATAAACATGGTTAAGGTTTATAGTTTTGGTGATTAATGACAAAGAACAGAGTTAATGACAATAAACTGAACTAACAAGTTTATTATAAGTACTATCAAATTGCAGCTCAAAGTATGATGAATCCATGACAAAAGAAACAAGCTAGAAACCCTCAAAACTTATGAGTACAAACTCTATGGGGAGATTGTTGAAAATAAACTCGCTTAGGGTCTGAGGGAGTTTAATAAAGCTTTAGAGTTTCAATGACTAATGACAACGAATAGAACTAACCTGTTTATCATAAGTGTTGTCAGTTTTCAGATCGAGCTGGATGAAGCTATGAAGCAGCATGATGACAACTATCAAAATGAACAGAGTTGTAGATCGAAGCCTAATGAATCTACATCAAAAAGCAACATGCTGAGAACCCTCAAGACACATGGAAGATAACCGAAGTTGGTGACTGTGACATCTATGATCGAAGCATCCATGGTCGCAGCATCCCAGATCTCAAGGTCGGGAAAGACGACATCTATGATCGAAGTACCTGTAGTGATGGCCAAACCAAAGAAAAAGACAAGGATTCTTCTAAAGGTTATCCATGATATAGTCGACCTTGTTTAATCTTTTCAGTTTTAGATTTTATGGTCATACTATTAAGAGGAGTATAGCCTACTTGATATATCTTATGCACCTTGAAGCTCAAAATGCATATCATATATCTTAGATGCAAGCTTATTTTTATCTGCATTTTTTTAGGCATCTGCTGCACAATCTGTGTTTTCATTGACCATAGTCGCACAGTTTTTGTTCTCATTATCCTTGAATGGCTTCTTTTGTTCACGGACTGATCCGGGAGGATCTTCAAGTCCTGATCGCATACAGATTCGCGACCAAGTCCTGATCGCATACGGCTTCGTGACCTTAACCGTGTTCGGAAAGGTTTCGCGACCATGGATTGGTTCACGACCATGAAAAGGAATTTGTTCTCTGTTCGGAATTGTAATCCGATCCGAATATATATAACTAAGCTTATCTGTTTAGGATTAGTTAGTTAGTTATATGAGTCTAATACGTTTAGGTTACTAAGTCTGATACGTACTCATACGATTGGACTATAAATACCTTGTAATAGGTCTAGTTTAGATCATCGAATTCAATCGAAGAGTCATAGAACTTATTTGAGTTTTAGACACTTATAGTTCCTTCGACGTAGGCAAGTGTGCCTAACGTTCGACGTGTAAAGCCCTCTTTGAAATAAAGAGTTGTACAATTACTTTGGGTTTCGGTATTTCTGAGTAAGATCCCGTTATTCCGCATATTAGAATCTGGGCAAGCCTAGTGCGAAACCCAAGACTAGGTCTCAAACGGATCAAGTTGGTATGAGAGCAACTTTCCTATCCTGTGGATGGTGAAGACTCGCTAGGGTTACAAAACTTCCGGCGAAATTCCAGGCGATCAATTGATGGTTCCTACAGCCGCGTCTCCGACAATGTCTGACGATACCTCCGTTCAAGCTAACCTAGCCGAACAAGTGGCTAAGCTCTCCACCGACATGGAAACCGTGCTTGCTTGGATTAAGCAGCAGGCCATGATTGTACCTCCTGAAGTAGGGAAGGTTATGGGTGAGAAGACTGGTGAAGACTTGCGCAGGGCAGACGAAGATGAAGACGAAGGCGATCACAAGACCGACGACCTCGCCAACACCTCCTTAGCTGTCGGATCTTTTAAGGTCGACGCTAAGATTGATATACCCATATATGATGGGGTGATCGATACCGAGAAGCTGGATTCTTGGATCGACCAACTTGAGACCTACTTTGACCTGAAAGGGTTTAGTAGCGCTCAAAAGGTCAAATTTGCACCTTTGAAGATGAAGGACCACGCCAAGACATGGTGGAAGGCCCTTGTTGCCAGTGGTGAAGCTGACGACCTTGCGTGGGATCAATTCAAACGACTTCTGCGACAAGAATTCTATCCGATGGGTTACCTTGAGGAGAGATGGGAGTGTTGGCACAGATTGTACCAACGGCGCGACCAGACCGTCCAAGACTATACGATAGAGTTTCGGCGACAAGCAATGGTCATTGGCATCTCACTATCCGACCCTCAGGTATTTCGGAAGTACACATCTGGACTTCAGAAATCGATCAGTACAGAGCTAAGTCTGTTCGGCGTCCAAGACATCTCGACCGCGAGTACGACTGCTTTGGCGATTGAGAAGAAAAATAAGACCCGCAACGACAAGAACTTGAGGGAGATTTCAACCACGACGAGCTCCGGAGAGGGTACCAATGATACGGGTAACACTTGTGAGCATTGTCATGTTGCTGGGCACACAAAAGAGAAGTGTTATAAACTTCATCCTGAACTGCGACCAGAAAGAAAAAGTAGGGATGAACCAAGCACACGAACAGCTATGGTTACTTCTATTCCGCTCGCAGAGGAAATTATCCAGTTGGATTCGGTTGAAAAGGCGGACACGACCTTGTCTCTAATGGCAATGCCGAAGGAGAAAGGTTCGGGTTCATCAATTGACCACAACCCGACAGAGGAATTGTTCACTGTTAACATACAGGTGAAGCACGAGGTGGTCGCAGCCATCTTCGACCCCGGAAGCCAAAAGAATTTGGTCTCCTCCGGGCTGGTTCGACGACTTGGTTTGCAGACGACTCATCATCCTCGACCATATCCTCTGGGATGGTTCACTTCCGACGTGAACCAGAAAATCAAGAGTCAGTGTACTCTAAAGTTTGCAATATCGGCTCGTTACATCGACGAGGTTCAATGCGATGTCATCCCCATCGATATTTGCCTAGTGATTTTTGGAAGTCCGTTCTTGTACGATCGTGACGCCCATTACCATCGAAGAGCTCAAGAATACGACCTCACAAAGGATGGGACGAAATTTATCATCAGCAAAAATGACCACGTCGACACCAAGAACTTGATGATAGCAAATCAGGCGAAACGGATTGTCAATGCATGCTCAAAGTGTGTGCTGAGCGTGATGGGTCCAATTAGCCAAGAGGATTGTGTTGCATCGAGTATGGAAAGTGGTGGTTGTTTAGCAAGCTTGCCGGAAGAAAACAACGCGCTATTCGCAAAGGTACATAGTCGATCACCACAACGGCTAGTCGAAAACGACATGCAACTTCTCTACGGCGCCACTATTCAAACTTTGCAATCCTAGCTTTGGGATCGGTGATGGTATTAACCTCGACAAGGGGAAGGCTATCTGCGAGTGGCCAAGGCCACTATCCATGATGGAGGTGCCAAGCTCCATGAGCGCCTATCCATACATTCGATCCGACGATTGTAGCATTGCTCATCGTGTGTTCGTTCCAAAACGCCCAGTCGTTCTCTACATCTTCACAGTTGGTCACCAACGGGTGTTGGCTTCTTCTCAACAGGGGAGTCATGATCCGGGAGGATCTCAGGTCGCGTTCGCAACGGATTTGCGACCACAAAAAGGTTTGCGACATTGGAAAGGTTTGCGACCTTGGGAAGGATTCAAACTCTTCGAGCCTTCAATGCTGGATGATGAGCCAGATACTATAGTATCATCTGTTGAAGACTTGGTCTTTCAACGAGATGAACCTCTACGTAAAGATGTGATTCTGGAGAAGAAGGTGACTACCACCCGCAGTGGCACCAAGGAGACTTTTCGAATCGGTCGGAAAGGTCAACGAGTACGTGCGGCAAAGTGGTACACCAAAGAACATGGACAAGCCCAATTTCCACATCTCCAGTTTGATCGAGAGGTCGCAACAGGGGTTGGCTCCTTCTCAACAAGGGAGTCATGATCCGGGAGGATCTTCAAGTCCTGATCGCATACAGATTCGTGACCAAGTCCTGATCGCATACGGCTTCGTGACCTTAACCGTGTTCGGAAAGGTTTCGAGACCATGGATTGGTTCGCGACCATGAAAAGGAATTTGTTCTCTGTTCGGAATTGTAATCCGATCCGAATATATATAACTAAGCTTATCTGTTTAGGATTAGTTAGTTAGTTATATGAGTCTAATACGTTTAGGTTACTAAGTCTGATACATACTCATACGATTGGACTATAAATACCTTGTAATAGGTCTAGTTTAGATCATCGAATTCAATCGAAGAGTCATAGAACTTATTTGAGTTTTAGACACTTATAGTTCCTTCGACGTAGGCAAATGTGCCTAACGTTCGACGTGTAAAGCCCTCTTTGAAATAAAGAGTTGTGCAATTACTTTGGGTTTCGGTATTTCTGAGTAAGATCCCGTTATTCCGCATATTAGAATCTGGGCGAGCCTAGTGCGAAAACCAAGACTAGGTCTCAAACGGATCACGGACTTTGAAGCTTCAAGGTCTCGTCTTCTACTTGGTCCAATCAGCTCTTGAATCCATTTCTCCTTCTCTTGGAGGTTTGCAAGTGTTTTGCGAGCATTCCCTCGAGATAATGGCGATCATCACGACTGCACTCATCCTCACGCAACAAGCGAGTATAACCCGTCTCCAAGGCTTGAACGATATCTCTGGTCTTTGTCAGGATGGCATCTCTTTGGTCACTAGAAGGGTGAAAAACTCGATGCTCCAATTTGGGGATCTGATAGGGCACAAAATGAAAAGGAGAATCTAAAAAGAAGTCACCGTATAACTGCCGAATGGTGCCTACGGCACGACGGGCAACATCCAGAATTGCATCTTCCTCCTCTGCTCTACGAGCTTCTTGCCTCACCGAGCCTTTCCCATGTTCCGAAATCTCATAAACTATGACTGAAGCACGAAAGCCATAGGGTCTACCATCCACTTCCTCTTTCTGAACACAATAGAGTGGTCTCTGGCTATCCAATGGTCCGAGAAATTACAGCATCATCCACAACAATAACGCCCATGATCCAAGCTCGTCACCATGAATGAGTTTCTTGCCGGAAGCCACCTGAGGAGACAGAACGAAAATCGCCTAAAAGTTAAAATAATATTTAAAACTTTTCAAATAAAAAAGGAACAAGTTACATAGTATACTTTTCTTAGAAAAATTAAGTTTTAACAATTAGATTTTAGCCAAATAATCTAGCGATTTTCTAGTTTAGGGACGCCAACATCTATCTAAGGGTCACGTCCTACAGTCAGAGCCTCGCTTGTGCTTTGTAACCTTCTTGATGCTGCATCGAGAAGTCATCATTGCCATATAAAACTTCAGATCCGGCGGTGTCAAGGTGGGAGGAGCCGGAATCCATGATCGGATCAACGTTTTAACGGTTGGATTTGAAGTTGCAAGGCTAGGTGTGTTGAGGTTTGTGAGAAGTTTTAGGCAAAACAATGGTGGTTTGGCTGTTTGTGGAAGATAGGTGGTCTTATATAGGGGTGGTAGGTGAGAGTTGTAAAAGTTTGAGAGAAGAAAAACTCAAAAAGAACACAAAATCAACACTTTTGGCCGAAAAACAAGGGGAACCCGAACCTGGCATGACCATGGGCACAAGTCGTGTCTGATTCGGGCACAGGGCGTGCTCTAGGTTTTGCTCGGTTTGGGTTTTACCCGATTTGACAAGGTGGTCGAACCAACAATTTTCGACCACAGCACAGGACGTGCTCAACCAAGGCACGGGATGTGCCACTGGTCGTGGTTCTTTCGGTCAAAAAAGAAAAAGTTTATATTGTTTTGAAAATTTCAATGCGATCGCGGCACTCATTGTGCCTGAGGTCGTGGTCGTGTCGGGAGGTTTTGAAAAATTGACCCGAGGTCGGCACTGGTCATGCTCATCTTGAGAAGTTTTGAAAAACTTCATTTTTTTTGAAAAATTCCACCCGAGCTTGCCACTGGTCGTGCCAGTGGTCGTGGTCATCTCGGGTGAGAAGAAAAACATGAGTTTTTGAAAATTTAACCAAACCGAGTCTAGCACTAGTCGTTCTTGTGGTCGTGGTCAGTTCGGCCAGTTTGAAAAACTTTTATTTTTTTGTTTTTTCAAAAAGAGTCAGCCCTAGTCTACGAAAAACAAGTTTTTGGTGGTCAAACGGTGTCAGAATTGAGTGATTTTTGTGCCACTGTGTTCATAAAAGAGAGAACTACATGTTAGTATATCTGGTTGCCTCCCAGCTAGCGCTGATTTAATGTCCCACTCGATGGAACATTCTCGGTCGCTCAGAAATAGACGAAATTGAAAGAATTGGTCGAGTTCAGTGCACTTACTTGGTCTGCCGCATTGTATAACTTGATGTGATACATGTGTACCTTGAAAATGGTGCCGTCGTGCGCTCAAAACTCTATGGCACCATATATCAAGACTTTTTCTATCGTGTAAGGCCCAGTCCATCGTGATTTCAATTTTTTTAAGGAAGATGATGTGATGTGGACCTGAATGTTGTAATCTGAATTTGGTTGGCCCTGAAAAAGAAAAAGAAAACAAAGTAAAAGAAAGAGAAGAAGAAGAAAAGAAAAATAAAAGAAAGAAAGAGCATCGGGTTGCCTCCCGACAAGCGATGGTTTAACATCCAGCTCGATGTAGACCCTAGCATGATCTTTATGGAGGTTCCCAATAGTGATTTTGAATGTTTGGTGCAGTGGGAGAACTAAGCCTACTGTTTAGTAATTCAAATTTTTCAATTTTCATCGTAGCTAGGTTCAATCAATGTTGAGGCTCAATACCAATTAGATCATCAATAAAATAGCCTAATGCCTTACGATGCAGTGTTAATGTATTGATCAATGTGCTTGAAGGTTTATCAGTTATATTGGCATCTACAAGCATAGGATTATGTTTATCTCTATCAAGAAGCATATATTTCACCGAGGAAGGAAGGGATGTGAGATTTGCTACCTTGTTTGCGTAGGGATTGTCATGATTTCTTACTGTTAAGAGTTGATTGGGCAATGATGGTTTGTTTGTAGTAGAATGGTTGTCGTTTTTATTGCTCGTCTCTGTTTGTTTACCCTGCAATATAGTTTCAAGAGGGTCTATCCTACATGTGGTGTCCTCATACATAGGGCAGTTAGCAATTTCAAGTAGTTTAAACAATATTTTCTCATTCCCCATGTGAAAAACAATTGTGCCCTCACATATATCAATTTGAGTTGTTTCTAAATCATCCAAATCCCTTTTATTTGTAAGAACTTCTTTAAAGAATTTTCCATATGAAGGAATTTGAGTGACAAGATCATCAAAATTAACAGTCACATTCAGTTTTTTTAGGATATCAAAGGATTTGTCATTAGAATTAGGCTAGGGGTAACAACATGGAAAATATGAAGTCGGTTTAGAAACATGTGTTACCTCATTATTACCTAATTTTGTTTCTTTTGATTGTTCATCCTTATCGAGGTCGTCTACCAGCGCAGGTGAATCATCGTGCTTAAGTTCGGTCGTTAGCGTCAAATCCATGGTAGGTGCTTTCGTTGGTTCCAATCGCACTTTCTGACGAGGATTATCACCCGAGCTAGTTCAAAGTAATACACGTCTGGTTTAAGACAAAATCAGATTGGTCGTATGCCTGTAAATCCGTCGCTACGGTCTCAGATGACCTAAAGGGCGCGGACACGGAGATATTGCATGATCGCAGCCCCTGCGTGATCATGAGGTCACAGGCAATGTGCGATCAAGAAGCTGCGGGCAGTATGCGATCAGAGGGTCGTTGATTATCTGCGACCAGAACAGTTCGAGAAGGCTTAACTCTTCGAACAGGCATATCACGAGAATCACGAAGATATTTCCACGTATGAAGACAACTGCCAGGAGGTTAACGTGTGTGGTTATCCCTTGATTGCACGTGTTAAGCCTGCGTGGGAGTTAAGTGCGGTTAACAAAACTGCATCTTAACAACTGTCCAAGGCCGTTTCGCATTGGTGCCCTTTTGTCCAGTATAAAAAGATAGTCAATGCACGTTCTAAGGACGGTGAATAATTCAATCAAGCATACAAGCACTACCAGGCGTTCAGCAAACCTGAGGACTTAGATATAGTTAGGTAGACACTAACATAGAAGAGATCATCACCTGTGATCTTCTCTTCTACCCACTTGTAAAAACCTCTTATTACATATAGTGAAATCACAACAGGACGTAGGGCTATTACTCCCACCATCGAGGGCCCGAACCTCTATAAAATCTCTTGTGCCTCTATAGACTTGATTCATCCTACCTTTCCGGAGGAGCGCCCTGAAAGTTCCTGCAACTCACAAATTTGCATAAGATCGACTAAGGACCCCGAGTCCAAATCGTCAACAGCTGGCGCGCACCGTGGGGCCTTTCTCAAGGTGCTTTCCCTTCATCCAGAGGTTTGGCGAGTAATGTCTGCGGCATATGATTCCGAGAACGACTTCGATCTCGATGATTATGCCCATATACAATTGCCTTCACCCAGTGACCCCATTCCAATGGAAGAGGTTAGTTGATGAGGACATCACTTCTTCGAATACACGCACTAATCATAATCCTCCGCTTGTTACACAAAGACCAATAACGTGCAGCAAAGCCCGATTGTTGCATTGCCAGGTGAACTTGTTCCTAAGTTTATATATATATGGTTTTGAGAATAGTTTACTAGCTAATAGTGATAATATTTTGCTTAGGAACCATGAAGAGGACCTGCAAGGACACAAGGACCAGCAAGGAGCCCAAGTCGAGTTGGAGTCCGGGATGGATTCGAGTTGGAGTCCGGTTCGGCCATCTAGGAGCAGCCTGCCTTCAAACAACCATAACTCCCTCATACGAAGTCTGATTGGGACGTTCTTATAGTCCACGGAGAAGCCCACGACGAGATATTTCCAATGGATCTAGCCCCACGTCCAAATTCCTTCCACATTGCTGGTAATTGACAAAAATGTTTCGACTAGATTCTGATTGGAACGAGTAGGTGCTGCGTCACCTTTTTGGTTGGGTCAAATCCCGTGTATTGAGTTCGAGTCCGAGTAGGGAAAGAGTCCATGTTAGTTTCAGGTTTCCTTACCTGGCCACCGATCTCTTTTACCTCCTCTATATAATCATACTGAACCATTAGGGTTCTGCGGGTTTTGTTTAGTCATAGTCTTTCCTTCGTGAGGCTATTGAGATATTCTTCTTGGTCGGCTAGATCAACATCAATATCTGTATTCGGAACCCCAACTCTTTTTCATGATTCAATATATATTTGCAATTTCAGATTGCTTGTTCTTTGATTGCTTGCAGGAATAGATCTTCGTGATCAGGTCGATCGTGCTTCTAGTTCGGTCGATAACAATCCGAAGTTGGTTCAGCGATTGCCAGGGCGTATCAGTCGTGTACGGTTGGTAGTCGTCTTCACAAATCGATAGTTCTTGTTCTCATCGAAAGATCGGACCGCCTGCATCGCATCATCAGTTGCGAAGACATTCCGAAGGGACGTCAAGAGGACACGTTTTCCCCTACCCGGGTCATGTCCATCGACCAGGGGATGGAAGAGACAGGTCCGGAACTTGATGTCAGTTCCACTATTTGCAGAATCGAGTCTCAGTCGCCATGTGTTCCCGTCAGGGACCAGGATGGCAGCGACTAGGAACTCAATCTAGGGAGGTTTGATCCCGACAACCTCCGCTCTCTCTTTGATTTCGAATCCGACTCGGAGCAAATAGAGATGTTCACTCCTTCTTTAGCTTCGCTCCCCAGAGAATTCGCCGCCTTGTCGGAAGAAAATCCCGATCAGCGGATCGCTAGGGAAGAACAGGAGCGCAGACAAAAGGAGGAACAAGAACGCAAGCAGAAGGCGGATCAAGACCAAGAGTGACGAGATAACGAACTCCGCAGGACAGCCCTAGAGGCTCTCCAAAATGCGCAGGCTCGTTATGACGCCACCCCTAGTTCCTCCCATCGCCCACATGGTCGCAGGCACGACCAGACACCTTCTTCACCGCCGGAGCATTTACCGCGGATGAAGAGACGATTACACTTGGCGCACCAAAGAGGAGTACGCATGGCCAACTTCGATCTATCCCGGAGGTCTTGCTTAATTTTCCTCCTACCCTCATTGACGCGGATAAACCGGCTTTCGCTAGGATCTTGGCGGAGAAACTGCATGAGGTTGCATTGGATGCAACCCCTACAGCTTCCTCCCGGTCTACGATACGTTCCCATGAAAAGGAGTATTCTTACCCTAGTCATGGTAGGCGTAATCAATTACCATTCGGATCACTTCGACATGACAAATCCAGGCACATAGGAAGCTCTCGTGATCAAGATCGAATTCCTGTGCATTCTCGTCTGGGACCACGCGGCGCATCCCCATCGCGCGACATCACTCATGGATATGCTGGAGACCACAGAACTCTCCACAGTCCATATGTGGGCTGCAAGGCTTTTTCGCCAGGCCTCCGTGCGGTCGTCTGGCTGGATAAGTTCAAGCCAGGGGCTATTGAGAGGTTTGATGGGACCCAGAATCCGTCGGAGTTCCTTCAAATTTACATTACCGCTAACCAAGTGGCAGGCTGTAACACCCTGAGTTTAGTGGTAAAAACTTTCTTTTTCATGAACACCATGCATGCATGATACCATGTATCTGTAGTAATAGCCAGATCAGTGTCTTCTCAAACCCTAAAATCTCAAAATCTATCCTATGAACCTAAATCAAGATTAGATTATTCGGATGTGATCTATCAGTTACTCTGAGCATAAAAGCCTTCAGAAGCCAGATTCAATTCCATCTCTAACTTCCAGATCTATCAATTCTTTTCTGTTTTTGAAAACAGGATTCTAATTACTATTCTAATTACCCTAAATACTCTGAACTCAGATTTAGACAAATTTTGACCTAATTCAGACCAGATTATTCTTGGATTAGGATCATGGGTATGCCAATACCTTAATCCAGAAAGTTGGCAGTCAAATTTCTTCATATAAGTCTTTTTCACATATCAGTCCAAATTATATCGCAATTTAGTCCTTTATCTGATATCTGCAAACCCAAAAAGGCTGAAATCTTCAGATTAACTCCAAATTCAAATCTGTTTCAGGGAACACCTCCCAAATGCTAATCAATACAAAATCTTCTTTTATTAGAATACCCAAATCTCATCTTCAAGGCCAGAATTCGAAATCAACAAAACTCAGATATTATTTTACCCTAAAGTACCCTATTTTCAGTTTATATCGAAAATCATCAAATCATGCCAGATTTTACCAAACCTCTTGCTAGACGAGTATAAGGTATAAGTTTATACTCATCTATGAAATCAGATTGCAAATCAACTATCTCTAAATCAGAAATTACAATTCAGTCCACAACCAATTTTCAGATTTTACAATTTAGTCCAAATGGCTGTTTTTGACCAATAGCCACCAGCTGCCGCGACCAGAGGAGTAGTTGCTCACGACCAGGAATCAGCTCTTCGACCTCACCCACTGATTGTGACCAAATCAACAGTGCACGGCAATCTCGACCGTAGTGCACAGTGTTGCTTCGACCTCGACCGCAACCAGGGGCACCTCGCCACTGTGTTTTCGCCGCCGCTCTACCCCATGTTGTTTACATCCGTGTTTGCATGCTCACACGTGTTTGCACCTCAGTCCTTGTCCTGGCAAACATTGTCCAGCTCACCAGCAGCTCGCACGCCAGAGAGGAGCTTGTTGCTCGCAGTTGCTTCAACCCGAAGCCTTCTTCTTCACCGGCGCAAGCAAGTAGTGAACTTCGTATTTGTTTTGCCTATAAATAGCAACCCTAGAGCAGCTTCTTCACCTTTAGCAGTACTCTCCAAAGCCGTCCAGCAACTAAACCGTACCTCTTTCCTTACCGTCATCTTCTTCTCCAGCGAGTCCAGCACGGAGGCTCACGGTGACAGCCTCAACCGCAGCCTCAACCCTCAAATTGACAGCATCAGTGAGTTTCTCCTATCTACCTCATCGTTCTGTAGCATTTAATTGAAGCCCCATGCATCTCGTCACCGGTGATCGCCAGAAATGTCGAAATGCCCTGTTCCAACTGCACAACTCAAAACAGTCCGAATTAGCCTTCGATTCAATAGACAAAAATGATCAATGAGCTATTTTAAGCAAGCCAGTGAATTCAGATTGTGAAATTGAGCAAGAATTGAAGCCTTTCCCCAGCTCGAGCTTCACCAGTCGCCGGCGACCGTCGCCAGGCTTCTCCGATGATCCTTCGGCCAATCTAATCATGCCAACAACTTTATTATATCCCTTAGATACTCCCTGAGCAAGGAATTGAGTTTAATCGACCTATAATGAGAATCCCCAAATTTTATGTCTTCTTCTCCGGCGCGGGCCATCGAAAATCTATTCCCGGCCGATCCAGCTTCATCAACTTTGTCCACCAGATGCACCTTGATCTCCTGAGCAATTTTGTCTACTAGCTCAACTTCCAATTCGGTCTAAATCAGAAGTTATAGCTATGCCCTAATTCCTGTCCAGTGCTGTGATTTGGAACTTCAGTCACCGAGTTCATCGCCGGTTTTCATCACTTTCCGGCCATCTCCTGCCCTACATCCCGTTGAGTTATTTGTTCCTGTTATCAAGGCCTACCTCCCAGACAAAGTGGTGCATCAATTGGAGCCCTAGATCAAAAGTTATGGCAAGCCCTAGTTTCTGGCCATGTCAGTCCAATGCCAGGCTATGTCAGCCAGTGGCATTAGCCCTTTTCACTTCCTTTCAGATGTGTATTTTGAGTATGACTTTATCCCTTAGACTCCTGAGGTTGTGATCTGCAATTTCTTCCTCTATCACAACTTGATTTGAGCCCTTGAACTGCATTTTATGCTTAGCCCTAGATTTTGACAGTGTCAGCCCTATGCCAGAGCATGTCAGCCAGTGGCATTAGCTCTTTTCACCTCTTTCCAGTTGTACAAATTGGAAATAACCTTTTCCCTTAGACTTGTGGAGTTGTAATCTACATTTTATTCTACTGCCAAAAGTTGAGATAATCCCTCTGTCATCCATCGACCCTATGTCGATGCTTTGAACCGAATGTCGACCTAAAGACGTTCGCTGTTTTTGAGCGAACCAGTCGTAACCTTGATATCATTCTGATATTTTGAGACATTTGGAACCTTGTAAACCTTTGACAACTAATCTTAACCTTGGTTTCTATAACTTAACTCTCATCAACTTCTAAACCCAATCATTTCAGAATCATCCAATCATTTCAGAATCATCGAGACATTCATCTTTGCATTATTGCATATAGTATAATAATGTATTGAAAAGATTGTAATTCTTGATTGCTTGTTTGATTGGAGAGTAGATCAAGAGCCCGAGTTCGAGGACTTCACTGCTGACCCGACATCAACTACTGTCTCTTACGATGCGGAAGGCTAGTCATAGTCTTGATCATCTTGAACCTATATTTTATGAATTGCTATGATATGACCTTGAATATAAGTAATACTGCATGTGAAAGAATGGTTGAGATATATTTTGGCAGTACAAAGCTGGATGCTTGTGAAATGTGAAAAGATCAAATAGTGAGCCATAAACTATTATAAATGTATTTATATATATTCATGAAATAGAACCCCTAGCCGTGACCAGAATTTTTGGTATGGAATGATGGTACTAGCACTAGTTGTGCTTGGCTGCACTGGATGTGTTGGCACTGTAGGTGCATGGTGTGTGTGGTATGATCAGGTCACTGGCATATAAGGACTAGAACCTTGTGTTGTGCGTCTAGTGCCATGAAACACGTGCTAACCGCAAGCCTGGTATGGGACAGGCCTGAACAAGTACTTATACGGATCGCACATGAAACCCCTGCATGAGTTGTGTAGTGATGCATGATTTACACGGAGAATGACTCCCACATTTATCACTGAAGGTGATCTTGTACGTTGACCCAGCAATGGGAAAATACGAGTAGGGGTGGAGGGAGTACCGCCACAACTGTGGTTCGCGAGAGATCCACAGGGTCAGGGGTGAATTGTGAGTGATACATAACAAAAATTCTTGTTATCTCCACCTTGCCACTCACAATATGAAGTGAGCCAGGGGTCCAATCATTATGTTATGATAGGAAGGGCTTGAAAGTGGAATATCTTGCGGGTAAATTGGTACCTCTCTGCAGAGTTAAAAATGTATTCGAATACTCCGAGCTCCCGGGTTTATAGGAGTTTACTGCGGTGGATTAAATCCACGGGGTGTGACACAAGTATGTTTTCTAAATAAAATTTGATAAGTCAAGATTACCCAAATGACATGTGTTGTCATGATAAGGGGTGCTATCGTGGGCTGTCGTGTGTCGACGTATCGCGGTAGTACTATAATCTAGTGAACATAAATAGTAATGTTATGTTATGTTATGAAAAGTGTTGCCATGACATGAGATGTGATGAGATATGAAAGAAAAGATTATTTTACAAACATCCATAATTCTTGACTAGTCTAGGTCCATAACAATACTACTATATGTATCTACTCTTCCCTATGACTTGCTGAGTACGTAAGTACTCACCCTTGCAACTTACAACCCAGAAGATGGAGCGTACCAAGATCAAGAAGAAGGTGTGGAGAACTTCTTGGATCCAGAAGAAGGAGAGCCAGACCCGCCAGATCCCTAATGTGTTGTTATGCCGTCAACTTCTTACTGTGGAAGGGACACCCATCATCCACTGTGTAGAAGTTTTATTTTGCTATAACTAAACCTTGAATGCCGCGAAGGTATTGTAATCCTTTTTATGTAGTATTAAGGCCAGCAGGCCACACTGCTTAATATTTTGTAAGTTTTACGGCTGCAATGTGAATATACTCCTGTGCTTGACTTATCCTGGGAAGTCAAAGGTATGCTTGTATGGGACTAGCTGTAGCAAGCTAGGTCTCCATGGGAGTAGTCGTAGTCCCAGTTTCGGGGCGCGACACAGGCGGGGATGATCGCATTATGGCCAACTATTTGCCGACGGTTCTTGAGGGGCTGGCAAGGACCTGGCTCTTCAATTAGCCCGAGGGTTCGATATATAATTGAGAAATGTTGTGCGATGCCATCCTCAACAATTTCCAAAATTGTTATCAAAAACCTGGGAAAGAAGACGATCTTCATCGTCGACGACAAACCTCTACGGAGACTCTCTGACATTTTGTCAAAAGGTTTGTCGGGGTGAAAAATACCATCCCAAACATATCTGATAACTCTATTATCAGGGTGTTTAAGCACACTGTTCGATATCAGAGATTTATGAAAGATTTACTTATCAACCCCCCTCGATCAGTCGCCGATCTCTTTGATATGGTAGATCGCTATTCAGACACGGCTGAGGCCGTTGAATGGAATAGGATGGTTGATAAAGGAAACTTACCACCCCAACCAGATATCAAGGACCAGAAAAAAGAGGATGCGGGCAAGAAGCCGGAGTTTTCGTCAAGTGGGAAGTCAAAGAAAACCAAAAAGAATCGAACTGAACAATACCGGGAGGTCGCAGTCGCGGAAAAGCCGCCGCCGATGAAAGGTAATAAGTTTTCATTTAAAAATAAAACTGCCTCTGGTGGTCGTAATTCCAACCAACCAAAAAAACCAACTAACCGCAGGAAGGCAAGAAATGGTGTCCAATCCACAACTCTTCGGGACACGACCTCAAAAATTGTTGGAGCTGGTTGAAGCAAATAGATGACTTCTACCAGGGAATTGGGCCGATGCCAACTTTGCCATCAAAAGAGCAGACTTGTGGGCTTAGAGATGCCGACGGGATGAAGAAATGTCCTACCAGGTACCTCGTAATTATGTTAATGTCATTTTTGGAGGTTCCTCCTCTTTTGTTTCTAAACGACAGTTTAAAGCATTTCATCGAGAAGTTAACCAAGCAGAAGCTCCCCTTCGCGAACCTCAATACCCCCATTGGTCGGACACTCCTTTGACATTTGATCGCTCTGATTGTCCTGTTGGGCTTACTCGACCACTGAGATTACCTCTTGTCATTACCCCAATAATCAGTAATGCGAGAGTCGAAAAGGTCCCGATCGATGGAGGCAGTTCCTTGGACCTTTTGCTGGTCAAGGCATTGGACGAGATGCAAATCCCTCGTTCAAAAATCAAACCCATAATCCATCCATTTTATGGGATAATTCCTGGTCCTTTGATGATGCCAATGGGACAGGTGGTGCCCCCGCTCACGCTAGGTGAATCGGATAATTTCTGAACAGAGTTAGTTACTTTCGATGTAATTGATTGTGATTCGGCTTATAATAAGATTTTGGGCAGGCCAACTCTCGCTAAATTTATGATGGCGACGCACTACGCCTATCAGTGCAGCAAGTTACCTGGCCGCAAAGGCGTAATCTCGATCTGAGGTAGCTGTAATGTGGCATTAACTTGCGATCGGTTATCACTGGAGCTCGTGGATCAACTTCCCCTTCGGGATGTCAAGATTACCACCATGGGTGCGGATACGATCAAGGTCGCCCCTCGACCGGAGGAAAAGCTAAAACTCATTCCATTATGCCCAGATGATCCATCTAGAACAATTCGGATTGGGTCAGGCCTGGACGACAAATAGGAACTCGAACTCGTTACCTTCCTCCGAGCTAATGCAGATGTGTTTGCGTGGAAACCATCCGACATGCCCGGTGTCCCAAGGGAGGTAATTAAGCACAGGTTAGCAATTTGACCTGGACAACGACCAATAAAGTAGAAGCTTAGGCGCTTTGCTGTTGATCGACAAGAAGATATCTGCGCAGAGTTAGACAAGCTCTAAGCAGCCGGGTTCATTCGAGAAGTCGAACATCCGGAATGGCTTGCAAATCCGGTCATTGTTCGTAAGTCAAATGGTAAGTGGCGTATGTGCGTCGATTACACCAGCCTAAACAGTGCCTGCCCGAAGGATGATTTTCCCCTTCCCCGCATCGATCAGTTGGTTGATTCTACTGCGGGTTGCGAACGGATGATTTTTCTGGATGCTTACTCAGGATATCATCAAATTAGCATGGCAGAAGAAGATGAAGAGAAGACTGCCTTCATCACACCATTTGGCACCTATTATTATGTCAGAATACCATTTGGTCTCAAGAACGCCAGTTCCACGTACTAGCGCTTGATGCAAAAGACCTTTTCTTCCCAGACGGGGCGTAATCTTGAAGCTTACGTAGATGATTTGGTTGTAAAAAGCTTGAAAAGCTTGACTCATTTAGATGATCTTGCTGAGACCTTTTGTAATTTAAACCAATTTGGAATAAAACTAAACCCAAAAAAGTGTTCTTTCGGGGTTTCATCTGGTAAACTGTTAGGATTTCTCGTTTGTTCTAGAGGAATAGAGGTTAATCCCGAGAAAATCAGGGCCATCGAGCAAATGAGGTCTCCTTCTACCATGAAGGACATCCAGTGCCTAGTAGGTCGCATGGTGGCTTTAAGTCGATTTATATCGCGACTAGGCAAAAGGGGATTACCCTTCTTCAAAGCTCTCCGCAAGCACCATGGTTTTGCCAGGTCTGATGAAGTCGAGAAAGCATTCCAGGAGGTTAAAGCATACTTTTGTAGTTTGCCGGTGTTGGTTTCCCCGGTCGTAGGGGAACTGCTACTTCTTTATTTGGCGGCCACACCTCATGCGGTCAGTGATGTCCTGATCGCAGTAAGAGAAGGTGTGCAACAACCCGTCTATTACATAAGCAAGGTACTTCATGGTCCTAAGGAGCGTTACCCTGAGATCCAGAAGATACTTTATGCGCTACTGACGGCTTCCCGCAAGTTACGACATTACTTTCAGGCACATAAAATTACAGTGCCCTCATCCTTCCCCATGGGAGATATAATCCGAAAGCTGGAGAAATCTGGTCGAATTGCGAAGTGGACTATGGAACTTGGAGCATTTGATATCCATTTCACCCCTCGCACTGCGATCAAGTCTCAGATCCTTGCAGATTTTGTAATCGAATGGACTAACCCTAACCCTCCAAGGCAAGAGTCCGAAGACTTGTCGTACACCGACCATTGGACGATGTATTTTGATGGTTCTCGAAGTTTCCAGCACTTGGGAGCTAGAGTTGTTTTAGTAACGCCTCAAGGCGACCAACTCAAGTATGTCATTCAATTACATTTTGTTGCGACTAACAACGCAGCAGAGTATGAAGGTCTCATTGCAGGGCTCCGGGCAGCGAAATTCCTCGGAGTCCGTCAATTAGTGGTGAGGGGAGACTCACAGCTAGTCGTAAACCAGGTAAACAAGGAGTATAGCACCTCCGATGAGGCAATGGCTCATTACCTGGGGGAAGTGAGGAGATTGGAAAAACACTTTAGTCATTTCGAAGTCTAATACATCCCGTGAAAGGATAATATTCTCACAGACCAATTATCCAAAATTGAGTCCTCACATACATCTGCTCCGCCAGGGGTGTTCGTTGAACACTTAGAGCATCCTTCGATCATGACTATAGCCGAAGATGACCAGGTAATAGTCTTCGTTACCAACCTCGGACAAGAAGGGGATTGGACTCATCCATTGAGGATCTATCTCAAACATGGGACCTTGCCCAAGGACGAAACCGAAAGCGATCGGTTGATTCGAAAAGTGCGCCTATACAAATTTATAGGAGTTCTATATAGGAAGGGTACTCAAGGACTATTCATGTGTTATATTACTCAAGAGGAAGGTAAATCCCTCTTGAAAGAGATCCATGACGGTGTGTGTGGTGCGCGCGCGTCATTTCGCACACTGGTCGGAAAAGCATTCCGACAGGGTTTTTTCTGGCCTTCGACACTCGATGATGCCAAGAATTGGTCAAGACATGCCCCCAATGTCAATTTCATGCCAGACAGGTTCATCAGCCCGCGTATGCCTTGCAAACTATCCCATTAGCATGGCCCTTCGTGGTCTGGGGGATGGATATTGTAGGACCTATGCCACAGGCCGTTAATGGTTACAAATTTCTGTTCGTAGCCATTGACACGTTCACAAAGTGGATTGAGGCTGAGCAAGTCCGCAATGTCACTGCTGCTGTGGCACAGAGGTTCTTTCATAAGAACATCGTTACTCGATTTGGTGTTCCAAGTTGTCTCATTACTGACAACGGTTCCCAATTCGCTAGCGGTCTCTTTCTGGACTATTGCGATAATATTGGAACCAAGGTGTACTTTGCTTCTCCACAGAGTAATGGTGCTGTCGAACGCGCCAATGGGTAAATATTACAAGGCATCAAGAAACGTGTTTTCAATCGCCTTAAGATGCGCTCGGGGGCTTGGGTGGATGAACTCTACTCTGTTCTATGGGCACTATGCACTACCTGTAGTCGGGCCACTGGTGGGACACCTTTCCAGTTGGTATACGGCGCCGAGGCGGTGTTACCTACGGAAATCCGTATTGGTTCTGTCCGAACAGATCAATTTGACCAGATTGATCAGATCGAACAACGTACCCAGGATTTAACCATCCTCGAAGAAAAGCGTGATCGAGCGTTCATACGGTCAGCAGTATATTTGTAGGCTTTGCGAAAATATCACAGCAGAAGGGTGCGGCTGCGTAGTCTTCACGTGGGTGATCTGGTTTTACGAAAAATACAAAACCAGTCTAACTGCAATAAGTTCTCTCGTCACTGGGAAGGCCCTTACGTTGTTGTTTCAGTACCGCGACCAGGATCGGCTCGATTAGCAATGGAGGACGGTAGAATCTTATCCAATACGTGGAACATTGATCAACTGTGCAGGTTTTATGTGTAAGTTTCCCAATCTTTTTCCCATTCAATTAGCATAATTTAATGAAAACTTTGTGAGTACTTTTATTCTGTTCATGTTATGTTCATTTTCTTTATTTGCCATACCTATACCGAGCCTGGCTCGGGGGTTGATCACCGATGATCATCTTGTTACAAATATCTTAACCGGATTCGTTGGCCGATCTCGTGGTCGCATCCAGCTAAGACATCCCTCAATAAGCCGTTTCTCAACACACACGAGACTTACTGGCATGTTCCTGATCATTCGAGTGGCTGCCAGTTTGCAGTAAGGTCGGATGTTGTATTGAGGTCAGTATCGGTTCGATCGGATTATTATATCTAAGTTAAGGCATTTCCTGGGTATTCATAATGCCCATATTTTTCCAGAAATTATAATACTAAATCTTCGGTATTTGTGATTTCTGGAAGGGGCTAAGAGGATATGGTCATACTATGAAACAAAGAAAGTATCACTCTTTTTCAAAAATTTAAGGCACGCATTTGCATGTTATAAATGTAATTTCACAGGTATAATTACTATGAGAGATCATTACAAGAAATCAAACAAGGCCTAGTTCTTTCAGTAGATCTTTGACTAGAGGCTTGACTTCTTCAAAGATGGCTTCAAATTGATCACTCTCGATCTTTGCATCTTCTACCACCAGCTTCAGATTCAAATTTGGGCCATGGTGGAATCATAATCTGCAAAGAATGGCAGTGGCTACGGATCTGACATTTGACCTCAGCACCTCTTCCTGTCGTTTGGTATCTTCAGGAAGATACTCGAGGAGTGATTCGGCTTGGGCCGCGACCAGTCTGGCTAACTCGCTAAGGCTTGGATTGTCCTTTTGTGACTCGATCATGTCTGCTTTTAGCAGAGCAGCCACCATCTTCAGTTTTTCGAAGATGTTCGATTGAGTACCGCTACAAGAGGAGATTGTTTTGTTTATACCTTCATTATCTAGATTAGCGGTATCAATTCTCGAGCTTTGCAACTCGATAGTCGCCTGAAGGTGTCTTTTCTCTTCTGAGAGACGTCTTATTTGATCCTCTTGTACTGTATGAACACAGTAAACATTTACTATAAATAAAGCTCATATGATGAGAAGATTTCTTCTGGTTGGAGGTACACTTACTAGAAAGCTTTGACTGCGCTTCGCGAAGTTCCTTCTCCAGAGAAGAATATCTTGTAGCTGCGGTCTCTTCTTGATTCTCTCGATCAGCCATGCTCTTGTTCAGAAAGGCATTTTCTCTGTAGCAAGAAGGATGAACAGTTACGCTTAAATACAGATTCAAGTTAACATGGATAAAGAGCACTATACTCACTGTTGTAGCTGGCTGATCTCCCATTGCGCGACCTCAATATGCTTTGCTATAGCTGTTGACTTGGTCGCCACCCGGGTCAAGTCCTGGAACACGATAAGAAATTGCTCTTGAGAATTGAATGTTCCTGAATTTTTTGTGGATTGGACAATAAAAAAGAAGAGTCGTTCATACCTCTATGTAATCGCTGATCGAATCGCTCTCAACATCAGTGTGAGGTCTAACCTCAGGACTTATTGTGTCCGCGGTAGGGGCAGCAGAGGATTTTTCTTGTTGTTCCCCCTCTATGACCAGGACTGCGGTTTCCATCCCTTGGGATCGGATTTCCTCTGCCATTCCATCTATGATGGCCCGAAGAACCTCTTCGGCCATGGGAACCAGACTTGGCTCTCCCGCGACCTTTGTAGTGGGTGTACCATGGCTTGTCGAGGTCACCAGGGTACTGGGTGCAGCATCCTTGCGCCAACAGACAGACACATTGTAAGGTGAAGATGCCTCCCGCCGGTCATATTTAGATGATGATAGGGAAAGTTCTCACTTTATCCGAAACCCCACCCACGGTTTGGGTTTTGATGATGTGCTCCCAAGAGAGAGAAGCTTGATGGCTGCTCTCAGGGAAGAGTGTTCTTCTGTCCTCATTTTCCTTCTCTTAAAAAGGATGGTATCCTCTTCTCCCTGTATGAACACAATTTAATGGGTGTGTACAGAGAAACGAAAACGTGCAAGATTGTGAGGATTCTTACCACAGTTGCTCCCTCTATCGGAAGGGAAGGTGTTGTAAGTCCTGAGGATTCATGAGCTTCAGGCACCAGGGTTCCACCCGAAACCACTGGATTGTCAGTGGTCACGGGGCCCACTATAGCCATTTCTATCCCTGCGATCAGGGACAAGATTTTGTCGACTGGAAGGGAAGTCGACCTCTCTGGGACGCTTGTTCCCAGGAAGTGAGTTGTTTTTCTCTTGCGACGAACTAGAGAAATGTCGTCTTCCTCGTCCTCGCTCCCTTTGCCCTGTACGACGAAGAAGTAATTTTCGCTCATACTTATCGCAGTATTTTGCGCAGTAATGTTTTTCTTTCGCGAAGAAGTTTCTCCCGGGATCTTCTTGGGTTTTTGGGAGCAGACTCCTTCGCCTCATCCTTTGAAGGGGTTCTTCTCACCCTCTTCGCAGTCGGTCTTCCCGAAGGACCAACGTCTTCACTTGGACGCATTGCCTCAGCAAATTTTCCTAGAAGCTGTATTATTCAACATGTTTTTGGTAATACAAGACAAATGGATGGTTTCCTACAGAGCTTGTTTGAATGAATTATACCTTTCGGCGTTCTTCCTTAAGATCATCGCCGGCGTTGATCAAGCTCTACGGGTGAGGCGATCCCTTAGCTCCCTCTATAGTGGCGTTATACGCCCGAAGGAGGTAGTTTGTCCATTTCTCGATTTCAGAAAAGGATACGCTGTATTACAAACAAACATGTTAACAAATACAATATCTTTTAATCAGTAAAAATGTCTATTTTGTTGATTAAAGGAAATACTGTTATTATAGTCCAGAGTGTTGTCTGCCATGGACTTCACTTCCCAAGCTGGATGTGCCCTTTCGCACAGGGGGCTTATCCTATTCTTCATGAAGTCGCGTATGATATCACGCGTGGTCAAGCCTTGTTGGACTAGGTGAAGAATAGCTCAGGCTTGCTTCTTCTGTTCTGCGCTCAGAACGGGAAGGCAATCTAAGTCACTAGCTTTCTCCTGTCGGGTGCTCGCGAACCATAGTCTGCTCTCCGACGGAGGGGTGCAGTAGAACCATTTATGGTACCACCCATGAACAGAGTCCCGTAGGGGCGGGAATGGGTACTCCTTCTTCTCCTATATACGAAAGTAGATACACCCAGCGGCATTGGCACTTTTTGACCATGCCAAAAAGTAGAAGCGTCGGAAAAGCTTCACGCTTGGAAGCACTCTGACAAAGGCTTCACAGATGTGTTGGAAAATCGCCAAGATAAGGACTGCATTTGGGTGGAGATTTACTAACTCCAACCCATAATGGTCCAAGATTCCCCTTAGAAATTCACTTTCTTGGAATCGGAACCAGCAGCGCAAGTATTCCTCAAAGATCACCAATTCGCCCTCTTGGACGATTGGGGTTTCTTGATCTTTTTCCGCTGGCTGCCAGTTCATCAGCAGCCGTGGGGGGAGAATCTCTTCTTTCTCTAGTGCCACCAGGCTCTCTTCTGTATGGTGGACGGATCAGCTCCAGGATGCCATTTCTTGTGAAGAATTAGGAAGAAAGGTGGTGACTTTGGCGACGATGAAGATGAGGAATGCAAAAGAGGGTTTTTTGTGCGGTAGGAGGGTCTAAGGCAATGAAGGGTTTTTTTTGGCTTCTCCAGTAAGCTACATGTTCCTTTTATATGTGCGAGACAACCTTTTGCCAAGTATTTTATTAATTTCCCATAATGGGTGTTGCTTCTCTTGAAACCCGTTATGCATACCCAGTAATGAATCCGAAATGAAATGTGTTTTTATCATTTTATTTTGTATTCGGGGGCTATGGTATAGATAAAGATATTGGGAATTCCTAAATCTTTATTATGGGAATAATTCTTTAAGATTGTGGAATAAGTTTATAGTCTTTACACTGATCGCAACGTAATCTTGTGATCATAACGGATATGTGTGATCACGACAGCTATGGTCGCTGTATGGCTAAAAGACTGTTTGTTCTATGATCATTCTGACCGCAGTCTATGGCCTCAATGCTATCATGAGGCTGGAGAGCTGTTTTCCCAATATTACGTTGCACTAGTTCTGATCGCAATCTACGGTCTTAATGCTATTCTAAGACCAAAGAACTGAGTCAGTTTCGGAGAGAAGTTTACTTGTGTATTTTTGGTCGCAGAAGAATTCTCGTGTAACTATTGTTCACAGAATGTAAAGTACCTTAACTCAGATTATAAGTTCTACATAATCCTTTTAAGAGATCAAGCATGTAAGAAAAAGAAATTCTTTATTTCTGGTAATTTTTACATACAAAAGGGACACAGGCGACCAAAGCGTCAACCTGGTCTAATAGCATTTTACAAAGTTCTCCCAGGGACATATTAACATCAGTAGGATCAACACTGGCTACCCCTAGAGAACTGGCTATGGCTCTAAGCCTATCTACATCATCCCGAATCAGAGAAGCGCTATTATTCCTTATGATATCGAAGAGTTCTCGCTGCTGTCGAGCATAATCCCTCGCCAAGTGGAATTGGTGCGCCTCTTTGTGGAAGTTGTCATAACATTCTGCCAGGTGCAGAATGGCCGAAGACATTTCTTCAGTGTTCTTCTCCAGAGCCTCTTTTTCTTTTTGGAGAGTTTGTTCGAGGGAAACACTCTCACCAAAAAGAGGCTGGACTTCAGCAGGATGATCGCTGGGGGCTTTAGAAATTTTCATCTCCTGCACAACATGTATGCGTGAGTTTTACAAGATAAAATGACCAGTAGAGAGAAGGGAACTAATTACCAATCCTTGCAGTAAGATTGGGTGGGAGGATGAAGCGCTTCCCCCAGGAAGTAGATCACCCGACAAAGGTCGGGGACCATCTGCTCATGGAAGTGCAACCTTCCCACTAGAAAATTGATCACCCAACAAAAACTGGGGATCGCTTGATCGCAATGGAGAAAGCTGATCAGAAGAAGAAAGCCTTGAAGCATTGTTATGGATCTCCAAAGGTGGAGATGAGGATTCGACCTGCCAAGTTGCATGGACAGGAAGAACTACATGGGACAAGGAAAGAGAGTGCAATGATGCATCCCCAACCTTTGCACCCGTGAATGAAGCTCCACTGGAGGATCCCTCATCAACCTTTGGCTTCTTCCTTGGGGGAACCAGCTCCTCAGTCACCTGTGAATTCGCAAAAAGCATTTGTAAGCGATCAGGATGTAAAATGAGGACTTGAACCAAAAGTTCCAAAAACGACTTACCTTCTGGAAGTCTTGGTCAAGTTCGGGGATCACTTCTTCTTCATCACTCTCAATCTCAATGATGTTCTTGGGGTCTTGATCTGCCATTGGAACGAGAACTGAGGCTTAGTGAAAAACTGGCGAGGAGAAGTTGCTTTGGAAAAGACTTAGTGAAAAACTTGTAAGTTCAAAGAACTGAGAGGCTTTTCAATTTATAGAGCCTGAGGGTGTCGGTTCGTTTCCACACACATCTCGTGTTCTTAAACCACACTTACGGTTGCCATCACGATGAGTCACCAAAGTAATCATTACCAGCCAAGAAAAACTCAGGGTTTTCCTCGGGGTATGAACCGTCACACGGCAGAACAGTCATTTCAAGTTAAAATGTCGGGTTCATAATTCGATGCAAGATAAAAATTTGAAGTAAATATGTTTTTTCATTTTCTTCAAATTTAGGGGCTAGCCGACGAGGATTATCACCCGAGCTAGTTCAAAGTAATACACGTCTAGTTTAAGACAGAATCAGATTGGTCGTATGTCTTTAAATCCGTCGCTATGGTCTCAGACGACCTAAAAGGGTGCAGACATGGAGATATTGCATGATCGCAGCCCCTGTGCGATCATGAGGTCGCAGACAGTGCGCTATCAAGAAGTTGCGGGCAGTACGCGGTCAGAGGGTCATTGATTATCTGCGACCAGAACAGTTCGAGAAGGCTTAACTCTTCGAACAGGCATATCCTAAGAATCACGAAGATATTTCCACGTATGAAGACAACTGCCAGGAGGTTAATGTGTGCGGTTATCCCTTGATTGCACGTGTTAAGCCTGCGTGGGAGTTAAGTGCGGTTAACAAAACTGCATCTTAACAATTGTCCAAGGCCGTTTCTCATTGGCGCCCTTTTGTCCAGTATAAAAAGATAGTCAATGCACGTTCTAAGGATGGTGAATAATTCAATCAAGCATACAAGCACTACCAGGCGTTCAGCAAACCTGAGGACTTAGATATAGTTAGGTAGACACTAACATAGAAGAGATCATCGCCTGTGATCTTCTCTTCTACCCACTTGTAAAAACCTCTTATTACATATAGTGAAATCACAACAGGACGTAGGGCTATTACTCCCACCATCGAGGGCCCGAGCTTGTATAAAATCTCTTGTGCCTCTACAGACTTGATTCATCCTACCTTTCCGGAGGAGCACCCTGAAAGGTCCTGCAACTCACAATTTGCATAAGATTGACTAAGGACCCCGAGTCCAAATTGTCGACACTTTCTCTCTATGAAAAGTTCCTACACCATTCAAATCAATAGTATCAACACAAGATATAACATTAATATGTTTAGAATCACAAGGGTTGATAGGTTGAGAAGGAAGAGAGTGAGAAATCATTGGTGCAGGATTGGCCATCTGCACGAATTCAGTCTCAAGCATGTGAACGTGCATAGAGATGGAGTCGATCTTCTGGTTCAATGCAACCTTTTCCCTCTTAATTTGCTAGAAATGATTCTAGCATGCGCTTGATGTTGGATTGTTCAGGTTGATTTTTTGTTGATGTGGTGGCTAGTATGGTGGTTGTTGTTGTTGTTGTTGCTGAAACGATGGCCATGGTGCTTGGTACAACTGTTGTGGTTGAGGGAGTTGGTGCTGCGGTTGGATCAATCCTGATGCAGCATGTTCATTCCCCCATTGCATGTAGTTTTGTGTCATACCTTCAATTAGATCGTACGCTTCATCAACAGTTTTGTTCATGAGTGCGCCGCCAGCTATGGCATCAACAGTCATCTGTGCCGAGTAACTCAAAGCATTAAAAAATGTTTGAACTACAACACACTTTTCTAGGCCTTGGTGTGGGCACGACCTCAAAAGTTCCTTGTACCGTTCCCAAGCTTCATAGAGTGATTCTCCTCCCTGCTGACTAAAACAAACAATCTAGTTCTGAATATATGCAGTTTTAGATGGAGGAAAAAATTTATTGAGAAAAATGCGTGAGAGTTTATCCCACGTTGCTATTGAAATGGGAAATAGAGTGTACAACCATGCTCTCGCCTTATCTCGAAGAGAGAAAGGAAAGAGACATAGTAATAGGGCATCCTACGAAACTCCATTAATTTTAAAAGTATCACAATGCTCAAGAAAAATATGGAGATGTAGCGAAGTATCTTTTGTGGCAAAACCACTAAATAGATTTTGTTGTATCAGATTCAATAGTGCAGGATTAATTTCAAAATTATTTGTTTCCATTGCTGGTCTAAGAATACCTAACTGAAACCCCATGTTGAACAGGATTTCATAATCCCTCAATTTCTTTTGTTCACCCATCTTTGGTGATTCGGCTTCCTCTGGTGTTTGATTGTCCAATGTGGCTCATTCTTGATTGTATGAGATGCACTTCCAACCTACAAGGATTAATCGTGCACAAAAAGAAGAAAAAGAAAAATAGAAGCAAGATTGAGAAGTGAGATTGACTTATATCAGCGAAAATTAATCTAAAAAGATGAATTACCATTGTTCCCTGGCAACGGTGCCAAAAACTTGATCGCACCCGAAACGGCGAGTGCGATGCGATGTAATAAACCACAAGTGGACGGTTGAACGTTGAACACTTGAGGGTCGAATTCCACGAGGAACAAGTGTATTCATATTTCTAGCTTAATGGATCACTGATTAAGTCTAAACGAGTTTGGGGGTTTATGTTTCTACACTAAATCAACTACTAAAGCTATCAATCTAGGGTTTAAAAGCAGTAAAGAGCAAGTGTGGAATATAGGGTTAGTAAGCAGGAATGAAAATCTAGTTTTCAAGAGTTCCATAACCATCCAGTGTAATTCTATCCAAGGTCCGAGGATTGCAAGTTAATTTCAATCATTTTCTAAAACAGATTAAGTTGCCAGTACGGTTGCTGGTACAACGGCTAGAGGATTGCTTCCACTGTTACGTTTGGCGAGAGCCTCTCTCCTATTCAGGATCCCGCGTCAAGGCACTAAGGACTCAAGAGCTCCCCTAAATTCTTGCAAAGGTTCAACTATTACGTCTGTTGTCGAAATGAGAATTTAGGGTTTAGGGGAAGAAAATATTAGGAAATAACTCCAAAACTTGAGATCAAGACTGAGGAGGAATCACGCCTTCTGGATTAGGTCACCCCTAACCCTAGATAGGATATACTCGCTAAAAGCCATAATAATGGAGAAATAACAATTATAATTAAATAATAATTTACTCGATTGCTTGAGAATTGAAGTTGCCATCCTTGTTGACTTATAAAAGCAACAAAACTAAAAACTACTACTAAGCCCTAAAGGCTAGCATGTAAAAAGCATGTTTAATTTGAGCCAAAAGCTTCTATATTTATAGTACATGCGTTAACGTGCCCAAAAACTACTCCTTGACGTGTAGGCGATGAAGTCTGGCTTCAAACAGTGTGAGAACAAATAAATCTAAGTCAAAACCGACCAGATTTGAGTAATTCTGATCAAATACGACTAAAATTGACAAAATCTGGCTAAAACCGACCAGTCCTAGTCAAACCCGACCAAATCCGACCAGTTCTAGCCAAGACTGATTCAAATTGACCAAATTAGACAAGTTTTAAGTCTCTAAAACCGAGTCGAACACGACCAGGACACGTGGCGTGTTCGCGGCCACACACATGTCGTGACCGAAACCGAGCAGGACACTTCTCAACCACGTTTGTGTTCGATTAGTTCTCTTATTTCAGTACAATTCCTTTTTGGTCGTGGCGTGTTCCAACAGGTCCCTTTTTTGCCCCAGCTATGTACGGATGAGGACGTTTTCCCGCCAAAACATGTTCGACCAGGTCTTTTGTCCAAAGAACACTCGACCAGGACATTTTTGCTTCAAGTTTTGGTTTCTTGGTCGAATTGGGTCCAAATGTGGTCGAAATCCTCTCAAATTTGGCAGGTTTGATTCCAGAAACATGGTAAGCACAATTGTGAAAGCAGTTTGCAAAAATAATGAAAAATTACGCATAAAATGTCGCATCAAAGGAGTTTTAAGCATGATTTTGCACGTTTTCAATACTATACCTAGGGTAAAAATGCTACCAATTTAGCACTTATCAAGCCCCTAAACCCTTATCATGTGTATTGGTGCTATCACACCATCGTACGACGTTCCATCCCAGTACGTGTGATGAGGACATCACCCCTAACGATGCGTCCATTCTTCCAACACCCGTTGTGCAAGGACCAATAACAAGGGCACGTGCATGTCAACTAAATCACCAGGTGAGCTCATTTCTTAGTACACGAGAGAATATTGACAAGAGCGAGTTACTACCTAATAATATTGTGCTTGTGCTCAGAAATCATGGTGTTGATTAGTGAGGGTGTCACTTTGCGCCAAGATGGGTCGGGAATCAAGTCTACCGCGAGCTGGAGTCCGGGTCGGCCACGGCGGAGCAGCCTGTCTTCAAATGGGCGTAGCAGATGCATACAAACTCCGTTTGGGGTGTTGAAGTACATGACGGACAAGCCCTCGACAAGACCTGTCCAACGGATCTGGTCCCACGTCCAAAATCATTCTGAGTCAATCATAATCATCGAAACAAGTGGAGACCAGATTCTGTTGGGCCGTGCGGTGCTGCGTCACCTGTCTATTGGGCCTCGGCCCGTGTATCCCGCGTGGGGGGTTGCACCCCAAACCCTAGACGCCACCCCTCTCGCATATTAAAACCTCGTAGCCGTCATTGTTAGACTTGGGTTTTGCTTAGAATTTTTCTGCTGTCGTAGTTCGTCGTCTTTCGGTTTGTGGAACCCCAACACTTCGTGATCTTAATACATACTTGCAATTCGAGATTGCTTCTTCTGTGTTCTTGCACGTGTTCTTCGATTCTCTTGCAGGAACATGCCTTCGTGGCTAGGTCAACCGCACCTCGGTACGGTTGATAACGAATGGAGCAATGGTGTAACGATTGCAGGCCTAGATCGGTTCTGGTCGAAAGTCGGATCGTCAACGTCGAGTCTCCACCAATCGAACTATCCCTTACCTGTCGGAAGATCGGGACTGTCGACGATTCGGACTCAGGGTCCTCAGCCGAACTTATGCAGAATTTGTAATTGTGAGACCTTTCAAGATGACCCTCCAGAAAGGTATGCTGAACAATGGTGAACAGGAGCACAAAGAGATTTATACAGGTTCGGGCCCTCGATGGTGGGAGTAAAAGCCCTACGTCCTATTAGGATTTCACTATATGAGATAAAGCTTTACAAACTAGCCGGGAGAAAAACTTTCACAGACGAAAGTTTTCCCTATATAAGTGTACAGAAAGAAGCTATAGGAGATTTGTGAGTGTTGTCTAATTTAAGCCGTAGTCTTGGCTGTTTGAGTGATCGAGATCTCTCGTATCTCGCTTATCTTAGGAGTTTTGTTCTTCCGAAAAATGTCTTGGATCCCTCGTTTGATATACTTTGCCCCCTTTTTATATTGGTCGAAAGGGTGTCATATGAAGAAAACTGCATCAAACGGTTGGATGCAGTTGTTGAAGAACCGCTATTAACTTCCACGGAGGTTATTAACACGTGTTAATCATGAATAACCGCATATAATGACCTCTGACGGTTGGTCTTCAACGTGGAGGAATCTTCGGGATGCCTGGAATATCCTGATATGAAGATAACCGAATAAATTCTATGCACCTTAGTCGAGAATGTGCTGACCGCGGAGTGTGGGCTGACCGCGCAACATCTTAGATATTCCGTACAGTCCGCGTATAGCATACGAACTTCTGACCGCACAAGGCTGTCGTCCTGATAGCACGAAACCCGCGACCTGATCGCGTAAAGCTTGCGACCTCATGGTGATGCCCCTCAGAAGTAACTTGAGTTCGCATCGCCAGACACATGTCTGGTTCGAACCTGTCTTGAACCAAAAGTTTATTAGAAGTGACCCGGGTGTCAATCCTCGTCAGCTAGCCCCCAAATTCGAAGAAAACGAAGAGACGTGTTTATTTCGAATTTTAAAACCATGCATTGGATTTTTAACCTGACTCTTCAATTTTTCCACTTAGTGGCGCACTAAGTGAAAACGGTTGGTTTCCCAACACGGGTTCTGACATTACGTGACGGGCAATGATAGCGCCGTAGAATTGTTTTTATCTCGAGGTAAAATTGTAAATGCTTTGACGAAACCCGAGGCGCCTGGAATGCAAACCGTCACCTAGGCAGCTATAAATACCAGGTTCTTGGATTTGTAAAGCTCCACAATTTCCCTCCCCGCCTAAAGTCCTTTTCTTGTTATCCTGCCTCCTTCCTTTTCACATACTCCTCCCAATGGCAGATCATGAAATCATCGAGATTGAGAGCGATGAAGGGGAAATTGTCGCACAAAGGCCTCAAACGATTGAAGTCTTGTCCCCCTTAAGGAAGAAACCCAAGGTTGACGAAGGATCTTCTAGTGGAACAAAGGTGAAGAATGTAGCAAGTTTCTTTCTTCCTTCAGTTCCTTTGACCCTTCCCGTTCATGCCTCTCGGCAAGTTAGGTCTTTATCTTTAGAGAAAGATCCCATCACATTCAATTCTCCCATTCTTTTGGGTGATCAACATCCTGGTCGGCAAGCGGTGACTATCCCTCGATCAAATGATCGCCATATTGGGTTGGCGAAGCAATCTTCTGATGGGAAGGTTGCTCTTCCACCATATGATGATCTTCCTCCCAAGATGGGTGTATTAACGGGTTATGCACCGGGACAGGTAACAATTCTTCTCCCCTTTTGCTGATAATTTTTTATTAGTATGACTAACTTTTGCAAAAATGCAGGAGGTAGGAGGCTCTAGCGATCAGCCTTCTGCTGCTCCATCTCTTCCTTCCGGACAGACTCTTCTGGAAGAGAAGAATGCCCTGGAGAAGAAGACCGAGGAGATGGCCTCGAAGATTTTGCGTTTAGCAGAATGTTTTGATCGATCCCGAGAAGAGGCGCACCATTTCCATCGAGAGAGGGACTTCGCTCAGCAACAGCGAGAACTCTCTGACTTGATTAGGGACAATAGTGCGTCTGTTGTTAGGGATGATATAGATAGACTTAGGGTAGTTGCTAGTTCCCTGGGAGTTGCCAGTGTAAATCCTACTGACAACAACATGTCCCTTGGGGAACTTTGTAAACTTCTTTCGGAGCAAGTCGATGTTTTGATCGACTGCATCCCTTTTGTATATAAAGAATGTAAGAAATAAAATTTCTTTATTTCTCATGAAATATTCTCCACATCTTCTGTGCGAAAATAGCCATGAACTTTATGTTCGCGACCATTCATACACAGGAAACTTTAGTTCTGCGATCAAAATCACTTTTAAGAGAAAAGCACCGCGACCTGCCCTGATTCCGCGATCAGTTTCAGAGCCGCGGTCAGAACTAAAGTTCGACCAGAGTTGGGACTCGGTCAGGTTGTCACTTCGATTAGAATCGAAGTTTTAGCCTAAAACACGATTTCGATAAAACCATAACCCAATTAGAAACACTCCAGTACGTTAAAAATTGAGTTACATGATTTTTTCGAATAAAATGTTCAAAGTATAAAAAGGAAAAACGTCCTCTGAAAAGTACTGAAAATTTTTTAGTCCTTTTACACTTTCAGTTTCCAAAACAAAGAAGTCTTTTTGTTTCAGATCCGACGCCTGAGTACTTTATCGGGTCCATCAGAGACTGTATCCATTATGGGAAATGAATAAAGCATTCAATGGAACGTTTGAAATGAGCCGTTTACTCATTAATGCGTCGCCTTGGGTCTATAAAAAGAGCAGATGTCTTCTCAAAGAAGCCACACAGCTAAAACCCTCATTATTCCCGCCGCTCAAAACCCTCATTTTCTTCAGCCTTCATCTTCCCCAAATCGCCAACTTCCCCTTTGATTCTACACCAAAGATGGCGTCCTGGAGCAGATCCATCCACCATTCTGAGGAGAGCCTGATGGCGTTAGAGAAGGAGGAGATCCTTTCTCCGCGGCTGCTCATTAACTGGCGACCTGCGGAGAAGGACCAAGAAACCCCAACTGTCCAAGAAGGCGAGTTGGTGGTTTTTGAGGAGTATCTGCGTTGCGGGTTCCGATTCCTTGAGAGTCGGTTCCTCAAGGATGCCCTTGAGCATTACGGGTGGGAACTGATCAACCTCCACCCCAACGCGATGCTGATCCTTGCAGTATTCCAGCATCTTTGTGAAGCCTTCGTTGGAATATATCCCAGCGTGGATCTTTTCCGACGATTCTACTTTTCGGCGTGGTCGAAGAGCACCAACGCTGCCGGATGCATCTACTTCCGGCTGAGGGATAAAAAGGAGTATCCCTCCCCACCCCTGCCAGATTCTATGCATGGGTGGCACCAAAGGTGGTTTTACTGCTCTCCACCATCCGAAAGTAGTTTATGGTTTGAAAACTCGCGACCAGAGAAGTCGAGCGAGTTAGACATTCCCTCGGCGATGAACTCGGAGCTTTCGAAGCATGCCGAGGTGATTCTTCACTTAGTCAATCAAGGATTGACGGCTCGAGATATCATTCGAGACTTCGTGAAGAACCGGGTGAGTCCTCTGCGTGAAAGGGCTCATCCGGCGTGGGAGATTAGGTCCATGGCTGATAGCACCCTGGACTACAGTCAAGGTATTTATTTCTTTGGTGCTGAACTTTCTCCTTTTTGAATTGTACAAATTCTGACTTGAGTTTGGGAACAGTCCTGCCTTCATCCGAGATTGAAAGGCGGACCAACTCCCTCCTTATGGCCTACAACTCCGATGTAGAGGGCCCAAAGGGATCACCTCGTCCCCAAAGTCTGATTCACGCCGGCGACGACCTTAAACAGGAGCGTCGAAAGGTACATTCTCTATCTGGCCTCTATTTAAGATCTTATGCATGTTCTGCGTTAAACATTTTCATCGAAAATGTGAATCAGTTCCTAGGAAGGTTTGCCGAGACGACTTTCCCAAGTGAGAACGTAGGTTCTCATGGGAAGCCGACGGTAAAAAACGTGAAGAAGGTCTCCCAAAGACCCAGGACAAAGAGTCCTGCCTCCAAGAAAGCCAGACTGAATCCTGGGGAAGGGTCTTCACGAAGCATTCCTTCTACCACAAGAAAGACAGCGGTAAGATATCGCATCCCTTCTGTTTTACCAAGCACAGATTGGGATCACTTCTTCGTCGTACAGGGAGAGGGGAGCGAGGAGGAAGAGGATGACGTTCCTCTGATCCTTCGAAGGAGGAAGATCGCGGATCTCCCATCCAGTGATGCCCCAAGCGGCCCCGCAGAGACCACTACTACCGAAGAGGTGGTCGTGGAAGATCCTGCGACCACCGAAAATCTTGTGGTCGCGGGTGACCCTCCAATTCCTGAAGCCCCCGAGACTTCAGGACTAGTTGTTTCTGTCCCTCTGGTCGAAAGGACGACCATGGTAAGGATTCCTCTCTGTCATTCTTTATATGGTTCCTTCTGTATGTTTAACAAATCAATGTTCATACAGGGAGAAAAGCTTCTCCCTGTGACTACTGTAAGTCCCAGGGGGGAAAATCCTCCTCCTCTGCAGGCGGAGGAGGAGGTAATTGAGCAAAGGCCGGTTGTGGTGGCTCCAGCGACCCAGGAGTTGCCAAGGCCTTTGGATGTAGCTCCACCAGCCAGTACGGTAGCCCAGGTAAAGACCTTGCTTTTTGTCTCTATCTGTTCTTTAGAAATATGCTCATAGCTAAACATATCCAGGGGGGAGCTACCTTGTTCGCCATGAGGAAGGCAAGAACCGATGATGGTTCTTCCTCCCAAGGGGAACCTTCCCAGAAATCCCAGGAGCGAATGGGATTTCAAATAAGGTAAGAACCTTAAATTTGGCAATAATCTTAAATAAAAACTGCTCAAATTGTCCTTCATGACAGGCAAAGAAAGACGGCGCCCAGCTCTTCAATCGCCTCCGGAGAGCTTGAAGCCGCAGCTGGTGCAGGAGCTTCCAACGAAGAACGCTCCACCCCTGTGGTCCAGGAAGTCGTCCAGACCGCAGGGGAAAGAATAAATGTAGGGACCCAGTCACCACCGATGACTACTGGGGGTGGCGCCCAGCCGGCACTCCCAGCAACTGTCCCTGTAGTAAGCGTGTCGGGGGCTCTAGCGAGGATTCCCACTGAACTGAATGACGCTGTCTTACAAAAGTTTATGAAGGTATAGAAAACCTCTATTCTCGTGCCTGAATTGTACTTAGGACATCTTTGATCTTCTTCTTTGGCATCACAGGGATTATCCTGGCTAATAAGCCATTCGCATGTTGTGATGGCCAGTACAGAAGCCATTCAAAAAGAACGCGACAGCTTGCGCAGGTGAGTATCATTACCCTTTGGTTAGTATGGATGCATTTTGGTTGTGACTGCCTTGATTTTGCTGCAGAGAGGTTACATTTTTGAAGAAAGAGGTGGCCAGTTCAGTTTCAATGTTTAAGAAACAAGAAACTGAACTTAACAAACTTCGATCAGAGAATGCTGGTAAGCCAATTCCTGATTAAGAAGACTTGAATCCATGATATGCAAATAACCTCCTTTCTCTGTACAGCGCAAGCAGGTCGAATTACACAGCTCAGTCGAGACAAGGAGATTCTTGAATCCTTGATTCACCACACCGATCGGGCAATCAAAGAGCTGAGCCTCCGGATCTTCGAAAAACTGAAGGCCGTGGCTGATTTTTTGAAGACTGACATGGCAGAACCGAAGAAAGACAACCTCAGCATAAGTGACTGGACATCGCTACTCACTGCCCAGGCGAATTCACTGCTCAAGTATCTCCCTGGAGATTCACGGCGACGCGAAGAGGTGATCAGAACTAGGGTTCGATCAGCCGCAGTAGCCGTACTCAGCCGGGTTCGACTTCACCATGGCCCAGATGCAGATCTGAGCGCATTGGTGGGTCCGGTTGAGGTCGAGAGTGAAGAGCTGCTCGATGCAGTCATAGAGGAAGTCAAGCCCCTAGTAGATAGACTCCTGACTGAGCTGGGGATCGAATGATCCTTGTTTTTGTACTTAGAAACTTGTGTATAATGCAATGTATGTAAAAAATTATTTTTGACAAGAAAATATATATTTCGTATTTTCGTAATATGAATTCCATATTATGAGCACATCCCCCCTAGCCCCCGCCTCTGCTTATGAACACTAAAGCCTTAGTGTTATAAGTAGAGGAGAAAATATAAGCGTAACGACCAGGGATATGCATATTAAACCAACGACCAGGATCAATATAACATCTAATCTTATTGCGAACTGGTAGCCACTCGGATGACCAAGGACTTATCAGATAACCCCGTATGCGTTGAGAAACGGCTTATTTAGGAATGACTTATCTGTAAGTGATCATGAGATCGACCAGCGAATCCGATTAGATTGTTGTAACAATCTGACTGTCGGCGATCAGCCCCCAGGTCGAATGCATATGATACGGGCTTAAAGAGAAAAACTCATTGTATGAAAGCAAAACATTTTTTGTTTTGGCAAAAGATGCTAATCGAACAGGAAAAAAGTGATTGGAATACTTACACGTAAAACTTGCGAAGTTGATCGATGTTACAAGTATTGGACAAAATCCGACCATCCTCCATAGCTAACCGCGCCGATCCTGTCCGCGGCACTGAGACAACAGTATAAGGACCTTCCCATTTTGGGGAGAATTTGTTGCGATTAGACTGGTCTTGAATTTTTTGTAAAACCAAGTCGCCCACGTTGAGATCGCGTGGTCGCACTTTTTTACTGTGATACCTGCGTAAAGCTTGCAAGTATGCCGCGGACTTAACCAGGGTGCGATCACGCCGTTCTTCTAAGAGGATGAGATCTTGTGCCCGTTGTTCGGACTGATTAATCTGTTCGAACTGATCTGTCCGAATAGAACCAATACTTACTTCCATGGGCAATACCGCCTCGGCCCCATAGACCAAATGGAAGGGTGTCTCACTGGTGGCGCGACTAGAAGTAGTTCGTAATGCCCATAGAACAGTATAGAGCTCATCTGCCCAAGCCCCCGAGCGGGTCCTAAGACGATCAAAAAAGCGCTTTCTAATGCCTTGCAGTATTTGCCCATTGGCTCGTTCTACGACACCATTGCTTTGTGGATGGGCCACAGAAGCAAAACACACCTTGGTCCCAACCTGATCGCAGTAGTCCAGAAAAAGACCACTGGCGAACTGAGAACCATTGTCTGTGATGAGACGGTTTGGAACACCAAATCGTGCCACAATGTTCTTATGGAAGAACTTTTGTGCGGCTGATGCAGTAATATTTCGTACCGGTTCGGCCTCAATCCACTTTATAAATATGTCAATGGCTACGAACAGAAACTTGTACCCATTGACCGCTTGTGGCATAGGACCGACGATATCCATTCCCCAGATCGCGAATGGCCATGCAAGAGGAATGGTTTGCAACGTATAGGCAGGTTGATGAACTTGCCTTGCGTGGAACTGACACTGGGGACACTTCTTGACCATATGTTTGGCATCATCAAGTGCCGAAGGCCAGTAGAATCCTTGTCGAAAAGCCTTTCCGACCAGTGTACGATATGACGAGTGCGCACCGCATACACCGTCATGTATTTCTCTCAAGAGGGACTTTCCTTCCTCCTGAGATATACAACGCATGAATACTCCTTGAGTACCCTTTCTGTACAAAATCCCATCTATGAGTTTGTACAGACGCGCTTTTCGAATTAACCGATCACTTTCGGTTTCGTCCTCGGGTAGGGTCCCATGTTCAAGATAGACTCTCAATGGATGAGCCCAATCTTGTTCCTGACCGAGGTTGGTAACGAAGGCTATTACCGGATCATCCTCGACCGAAGTCATGATCGAAGGATGGTCCAAATGTTCAATGAACACTCCTGCCGGAGCGGATGAGCGTGAGGACCCAATTTTGGATAATTGGTCTGCGAGAATGTTGTCCTTTCGCGGGATGTATTGGACTTCGAAATGACTGAAGTGTTTTTCCAATCTCCTCACTTCCCCCAGGTAATGAGCCATTGTCTCATCGGAGGTGCTGTACTCCTTGTTTACCTGGTTTACGACCAGTTGTGAGTCTCCCCTCACCACTAATCGACGGACTCCGAGGGATTTTGCTGCCCGGAGCCCTGCAAGAAGACCTTCATACTCTGCTGTGTTGTTGGTTGCAACAAAGTGTAGTTGAATGACATACTTAAGCTGTTCGCCCTGGGGTGTAACTAAGACTATTCCAGCCCCCGAGTGTTGAAAACTACGGGAGCCGTCAAAGTACATTGTCCAATAATCGGGGCACTCCAATTCCTCTGCCAACTGCACGGGTGGCTCAGGGTTGGTCCATTCGACCAGAAAGTCGGCCAAAACCTGAGACTTAACCGCCGTGCGAGGGGTGAAACGGATCTCGAAGGCACCGAATTCGACCGCCCATTTGGCGATTCGACCAGATTTTTCTGGATTTCAGACAATATCCCCTAAAGGAAAAGAGGAGGGTACTGTGATCTTGTGTGCTTGAAAGTAATGTCGTAGCTTACGGGAAGCCATCAGTAGCGCGTAGAGTATCTTCTGGACCTCAGGGTAGCGCTCCTTAGGACCATGAAGTACTTCGCTCACATAGTAGACGGGTCTATGTATTCCTCTTCTATCCGCGATCAGAACGGCGCTGACCGCGTGTGGTGTGGCCGCCAGGTAAAGAAGCAACGGTTCTCCTTTGTCAGGAGACACCAATACTGGCGGACTGGATAGATATGTTTCTACCTCATGGAATGCTTTTTCGGCCTCATCCGACCATGTAAAGTTATGATGCTTCCGCAGGGCTTTGAAGAAAGGTAATCCCCTTTCGCCTAATAGCGATATAAAGCGACTTAAAGCCGCCATGCGACCAGCCAGGCGTTGAACATCCTTCATGGTCGAGGGCGACCTCATTTGTTCAATAGCCCTGATTTTCTCAGGATTAACTTCAATGCCCCTAGAACACACAAGGAAACCAAGGAGTTTTCCTGAAGAAACCCCGAAAGAGCATTTCTCCGGGTTTAATTTTATTCCAAAGCGATTCAAATTACAGAAGGTTTCAGCGAGATCATCCAAATGAGACAATCTCTTGGCACTTTTTACAACCAAATCGTCTACATATGCTTCAAGATTACGCCCTATCTGGGAAAGAAAGGTCTTTTGCATCAAGCGCTGGTACGTGGAACCTGCGTTCTTGAGACCGAACGGCATTCTGACGTAGCAGTATGTGCCGAACGGGGTGATGAAGGCAGTTTTCTCTTCATCATCTTCTGCCATGCTAATTTGATGATATCCTGAGTAGGCATCCAAAAAACTCATCAGTTCGCAACCCGCAGTGGAGTCGACCAGTTGATCGATGCGGGGAAGGGGAAAGTCATCCTTCGGACAGGCAGAGTTGAGGCTAGTGTAGTCAACACACATGCGCCACTTGCCATTTGACTTGCGGACCATGACCGGATTGGCGAGCCAGTCCGGGTGATCCACTTCGCGGATAAACCCGGCTTGTAAGAGTTTGTCTAACTCTTCTCGGATGGCTTCCTGTCTGTCGGTGGCAAAACGCCTGAGCTTTTGCTTTATTGGTCGTTGTCCAGGTCGAATTGCTAACCTGTGCTCAATTACTTCCCTTGGGACACCGGGCATGTCAGACGGTTTCCACGCAAACACGTCTGCGTTAGCCCGCAGGAAAGCAACGAGGTCGAGTTCCTATTTGTCATCCAGGGCTGACCCAACCCGAATTGTCTTGGATGGGTCATCTGGGTACAAAGGAACTTGTTTGAGTTTCTCATCTGGTCGAGGAGCAGCCCTGATCGCATCGGTGGCAACGGTGGCGACCTGAGCGTCCCCGAGGGGAAGTTGATCGACCATCTCCAAAGATAGCCGGTCGCACGTGAGCGCCACGTTGCGACTACCTCGGACCGAAATGACACCTTTGGGGCCAGGCAATTTCCCGCACTGATAAGCATAGTGCGTTGCCATCATGAACTTAGCAAGAGTCGGCCTGCCAAAGATTGCATTATAAGCTGAATCACAATCGATTACATCGAAAGTAACCAATTCTGTTCGGAAGTTATCTGGTTCTCCCAGAGTGACCGGGAGGACCACTTGTCCCAATGGCATCATGGAGCGGCCTGGGATTATCCCATAAAACAGATGGATTATGGGCTTGATCTTGGAACGGGGAATTTGCATCTCGTTGAGTGTCTTGACCAATAAAAGATCAAGGGAACTTCCCCCATCAATCAGGACCCTTTCGACTCTCGCGTTACTGATGATTGGGGTAATAACCAGAGGTAGCCTCAATGGTCGGGTTAGCCCCATAGGACAGTCAGCGCGATCGAACGTCAAAGGCATATCCGACCAACGGGGATATTGAGGTTCGCCAAGGGATGTCTCCGTTTGGTTAACCTCTCGGCAAAAGGTTTTAAACTGCCTTTTGGAAGCGAAAGAGGAGGAACCTCCGAAAATGACATTAACATGATTTTGAGTTACCTGGTAAGCCATTTCTTCGTCTCCGTCAACGTCTCTAATCCCGCACGCCTGCTCTTTAGGCGGTAAGGTTGGCATTGGCCCAGCTCCTTGGTAGAAATCATCCAGTTGTTTCAACCAACTCCTGCAGTTTTTGAGGTCGTGGCCTGCGGAGTTGTGGAGTGGACACCACCTCTTGCCCTCCTGCGGATTAGTTGATTTTTCTGGCTGGTCGGAATCCCGGCCACCAGAGGCAGTTTTACTTTTAAAAGAGGACTTATTACCTTTGGTCGAAGGTGGTTTCTCTGCGACTGCGACCTCACGGTACTGTCCAGAGCGGTTCCTCCTCGACTTCTTTGACTTCCCACCCGGTGAAGACTCCGGCTTTTTGCTTGAATCTTCTTTCCTGGCGTCCTTGAAGCCTGGTTGGGGCGGTAGGTCCCCCTTGTCAACCATTCGGTTCCATTCGACTGCCTCGGCTGCATCGGAATATCGATCAGCCATATCGAACAGATCGGCCACTGATCGAGGAGGGTGGATAAGCAAGTCTTCAGTGAATCTCCGGTATCGAACGGCATGCTTAAATGCCCTGATTACGGAGCCATCAGATATGTTCGGGATGGTATTCCTTACCCTGACAAACCTCTTGACAAACTGCCGAAGTGTTTCGGTCGAAGTTTGCCGCAGTCTATGCAGGTCGTCCTCCTTACCCGGCTTTTGGTAACAATTTTAGAAATTGCTGAGGATGGCATCGCATAGCATTTCCCAATTATAGATGGAACCCTCAGGCTGATTAAACAACCAGGTTCTAGCCGGTCCTGCGAGGACTGTTGGCAAGTAGTTGGCCATGACCTTGTCGTCGCCTCCTGCTGCTTGGATGGCAGTAATATAGATCTGAAGGAACTCGGATGGGTTCTGAGTTCCATCAAACCTCTCAATGGCCCCTGGTCGAAACTTATCGGGCCAAACGACTGCTCGTAGGCCAGGCGAGAAAGCTTTGCAACCAACGTAAGGACCGTGAACCGTCCTGTGACTTTCGGTTGGGTTTCGAGCAACCTCACGTAATGGCGAGGTTACTCGTGGTCCCAAACGAGAGTGAACGGGAACTCGATCCCTACTACGAGAGTCCTGCATTCGCCGGTATTTGTCCTGTCGGGACGGTACAGGTGGCGGGTAACTCCGCCGGCCAGAGCCAGAATGAGGACCATCCCGTTCACGGGAATGTGTTACTGAGTGGGAAGAGGCTGTTGGGGTCGCCTCGGATGCGACCTCGTCCAGTCTTTCCGCCAGGATCCTGAAAAAGGCCGGTCTCTGCGCATCCGTGACCGTAGGAGGAAAATTGCGCATGACTTCTGCGATAGATCGCAGTCGACCATGGGTACTTCTCCTAGGGGCACCAGGTGTTATTGTTTCTTCGTCCACTGGGAAATGCTCCGGTGGTAAAGAAGGAGTCTGGTCACGTCTACAACCACGCGACCGTCGAGAAGAACTCGGGGCAGCATCGTAACGAGCCTGCGCATCTTGAAGAGCCTCTAGGGCAGTTCTGCGTAGTTTGTTGTTCTGTTGCTCGAGATCTTGATCCTCCTTCTGTTTGCGATCTTGTTCTTCCCTGGCAGCCTGTTGATCGGGAGTTTCTTCCGATAGCGCAGCAAACTGCCTAGGGAGAGAGGTCGCCGATGGGGAAAACATCTCGGTTTGTTCCGAGTCGGACTCGAAATCAAAGAGACGGTGGAGGTTATCAGGGTCGAACCTTCCTGGGCTAATTTCAGGGTCACCATCATATTTTCCCTCAGCGGGGTCGTATGACGGGCCGGATTCATCACCTAGCACATTAAGAACCTCTGTGGGTTCTGACCTTGTGCCAGTTACCTCCTGGTCGATTGACATGACTTGGAGAGATGATTCAACCTGTGGAAGATTCTGGCCTTCGACCTCTTCCATCGGAACAGGATCGCTTGGAGAAGGCATTGGTATATGGGCATAATCCTCGAGATCGAAATCATTCTCGGAATCATATGCTCCAGCCATGTTTCGGCGAACCTCCGAATTTCGATTAGGACGCCTTGAGAAAGGCCCCACGTTGGGCGTCAGCTGTCGACGATTCGGACTCAGGGTCCTCAGCCGAACTTATGCAGAATTTGTAATTGTGAGACCTTTCAAGATGACCCTCCGGAAAGGTATGCTGAACAATGGTGAACAGGAGCACAAAGAGATTTGTACAGGTTCGGGCCCTCGATGGTGGGAGTAAAAGCCCTACGTCCTGTTAGGATTTCACTATATGAGATAAAGCTTTACAAACTAGCCGGGAGAAAAACTTTCACAGACGAAAGTTTTCCCTATATAAGTGTACAGAAAGAAGCTATAGGAGATTTGTAAGTGTTGTCTAATTTAAGCCGTAGTCTTGGCTGTTTGAGTGATCGAGATCTCTCGTATCTCGCTTATCTTAGGAGTTTTGTTCTTCCGAAAAATGTCTTGGATCCCTCGTTTGATGTACTTTGCCCCCTTTTTATATTGGTCGAAAGGGTGTCATATGAAGAAAACTGCATCAAACGGTTGGATGCAGTTGTTGAAGAACCGCTATTAACTTCCACAGAGGTTATTAACACGTGTTAATCATGAATAACCGCATATAATAACCTCTGACGGTTGGTCTTCAACGTGGAGGAATCTTCGGGATGCCTGGAATATCCTGGTATGAAGATAACCGAATAAATTCTATGCACCTTGGTCGAGAATGTGCTGACCGCGGAGTGTGGGCTGACCGCGCAACATCTTAGATATTCCGTACAGTCCGCGTATAGCATACGAACTTCTGACCGCACAAGGCTGTCGTCCTGATCGCACGAAACCCGCGACCTGATCGCGTAAAGCTTGTGACCTCATGGTGATGCCCCTCAGAAGTAACTTGAGTTCGCATCGCCAGACACATGTTTGGTTCGAACCTGTCTTGAACCAAAAGTTTATTAGAAGTGACCCGGGTGTCAATCCTCGTCAGGGACCCCGTTCCTCATCAACGTGTGTATACCAGTAGAGTCATTGCTACAATTGTTGCGCTGATTAGGACGATCCACGAGCGGTTGCTGCCATTTATGTCCGCTAAATAGGACGATCTGCGCTATCATCAACGTACGCTGATCAGCCGCGAATGGTTGATGTTCACATTTGATCTCTTCACCAAATCTACTTCTGCTATTGGTAACAATCTAATCTATGGTCTATTACTTGCAACCTTCGAGTAAAATTTTTTTGAAATTCTACTAGTGTAGCTTACTCGGTTTCCTTTAGTGGTATCAGAGCCATCTTATATAGTATTAGACTGGATTAATAATATATATGTGATATATGTAGTTATAATAGACCAAATCTACTAGTTTCTTGAATCTGTTACCGTATAAGTTTCGTTATACATGTTTGTTTTGACATCCAAGTGTTTGTGATGAACAGATTTTTTGCGGATTGTGATATGAACTGCTGTCTAATGATCCTAGCTTGGGCCGAAGGGAGGTGAGTTAGGGTTTATATGATAGCACTAGAATTGGCAGAAAGATATGGTTACAGATTGGGTTTTCTGAACCATATGTCTATAGATTGGATCTACATATGACATTAGCTGCCTATTTTGGATATTCATGTTGGAGTTAATATGATTGGCATAAGGGGATTTAAAACAATTGGATTGGTTTCAAAATTTGATTAATGTGGTTAATCCAAAAAATATTAATATTTTTTTAAAAAAAAGGATTATAATTAATAACCAGAAGCTGTCAACTTTAGTGTATAAGGAAAGAACATATCATAAGGTTTTTCTTAATTAGCCCTGCTCAGTGGAACACTTTCTTTCATGCTGTGAGCAAAAATAGTCGCAGTCTTTCCTGGCCAAGGTTAATACCAATGGAAGTTAAATATAGTCGTAGTTGTGCCTGTTAGATCGTCTAGCTGATGGCTATTTTCATGCATATGGATGTTTCGCCATGTTTTAACCACTCATAAAAATTAAGTATTTATTATGCCCTTCCAATTACTGCACTTGTCAAGATTTTGATCGTTGTTTGGTGGGCCTGACAAATCAGGGCACCATCAATTATCTTAATAAGGCAGGATGTGTGTTGGACACTCATAAGCATAAAATTGGTTTAACTTAACAAGGCCATCAAAACAGTTTTGGGCTTTGGGGCATGGTGTTGAGAGCCATAGTATGGGATGACACCCAACAAACAAGAGTTATATATGATATAATTAGTAAGGAGTTGCTTACCTACATAGCTAGGTTTCTAGCAGTGATGCCAAAGCTCACTATAACTTAGTGAAATATGGATCTTGGCCTACTATATATATTTCTTGAGTGATTTTTGTTCTAAAATATATAGTTGGTACATCTTTTATTGAATTGTTTAATAAAAGATTTTTCATAAACATAATGTTAAAATTTTGCATTTCTTTACTGTTGTAGATCATAAATAGTGGTAGCTCCTCAAACAATTTCAGTTTGCAATATGTCCTTAATAAAGAAAAGCTCAATGGAACAAATTTTATTGATTGGTATAGAAACTTGAAAATTGTTCTCAAATAGGAGAAAAAAGGATTGTGTTCTAAAGATTCCTACACCTGATGAACTAGTCGCTAGTGCTCCACATGCTCAAAAGGATTCTCACAAAAAGCATACTGATGACGCAGTTGATGCCAGCTGTCTAATGCTAGTCACCATGAACTCTGAGCTTCAGAAGCAATATGAGAACATGACAGCTTATGACATGGTTGTGTCTCCTAGAAACTTATTCGAGGAACAGGCCATGGTGGAAAGATATGAGACCACCATGTAATTGCATGATTGCAAGTTGGCAGAAGGGAGCTCAGTCAGTCCTCATGTGATCAAGATGATTGTTTACATTGAGGAGTTGAAAAAGCTTGGTTTTCCCCTTAACTAAGAGTTGGCTAGTGATATGATTCTCCAGTCTCTCCCTTCGAGCTATGACCAGTTTGTCATGAACAATAACATGAATAATCTGGAGAAATCATTGATCGAATTGCATGGAATGCTTAATATAGCGGAACAGAACATTAAGAAAATCCAAATAATGTGATGATGGTTCAAAAAGGAAAAAGCTTTAAGAAGAAGAGCAAGTGCAAGACTAAGAGAAAAGGAAACGCTCTAGAAAGACTCTCTAGTGCTAGGCCTAATTCCAAAGAAAAGTCCAAGCCAGGTGCCACCCCTACTAAATGCTTCTATTGCAAGGAATCTGGAAATTGGAAGAGAAATTGCAAGAAGTACCTGCAAGATCTAAAGAACAAAAAAAAGGAAAGTGAGACTCCTTCAGGTATATATGTTATAGAAGTTCATTTAGCTACTTCTCCTTTCGACTCTTGGGTATTTGATATCGGATCGCCTGCTCATATTTGCACTTTGATGTAGGGGCTCAGAAGGAGTAGAAATTTGGCTAAGGATGAGGTTCACATTTGTGTTGGCAATGGAGCAAGAGTTACGGCCTTAGCTATTGGAACTTTTATATTAGCTTTACCTCCAGCATTAGTTTTAGAACTTAATAACTATTATTATGTTGTTGCTATAAGCAAAAACATTGTATCTATGTCGTGCTTTGACACGCTGGGTTATGAATTTAGAATAAAGAACAACCGTTGTTCCTTTTATTTAAATGATATGTTTTATGGCAATGCCTCATTGGAGAATGGGCTTTATCAACTAAATCTTGAATTATCTGTCTATAACATATGTACTAAGAGGCTTAGGCCTAATGATTCAAATCCCATGTTTATCTGATCGTGGAGGGGAGTATTTGTGCCAAGAATTTGGTGATAATCTAAAACAACATGGAATAGTTCCACAATTGACCCCGTCGAGAACACATCAATGGAATGGTGTATCAGAACGACGGAACATGACCTTGTTGGATATAGTTCAGTTAATGATGAGCCAAACTGATCTTCCATTGTCCTTCTGGGGATATACTCTAGAAACATATGTTGACGAAGATTGATACCCGAACTAGTTCAAATAAATACATGACTGGTTCAAGACAGATTTGAATCAGATGAGTGTCCGTTGATGCGAACTCAAGTTGCTCCGAGTAGCGCGGACATATGATCGCAGGCTTTACGCGATCAGACCATAGACAGTACGCGGTCAGGAATTCGTAGGCGATGCGCAGACAGAAGGTCGCAGATAGCGCGCGGTCAGATGATTACAAGCAACGGGCGGTCGGGACACCTTCGACCAGGAAACGCGGGATTGCTCAGTCCCTACAACGGGGATATCCCGAGTATCCCGAAGATTCTTCCACGTATAGAGACAACCGTGAGGAGGTTAATACGTACAGTTATTCCTCAATAACACGTGTTAAACTTGCGTAGAGGTTAAAGAGTAGTTATCAAAATTACACCCGAGCAACTATTCGATGTCGTTATGCCTTGGCACTATTTCGACCAGTATAAGAGGGTAAGCCAATGCACTAGACGAGGGGATCGAGGTATCGAGAGATCAGAAGACATTAGATTAAGTTAGTTTTCATAAGCCTTCTGAGCATTGTCTTGTATAAACTCACAGGAAAGATCTTCACCTGTGAAGATCCTTTCCATAGTTTTGTAACTCTTTTCTCCTACACATAGTAAATCTCAACAGGACGTAGGGTCATTACTCCCACCATCGAGGGCCCGAACCTGTCTAAATCTATCTGTGCTTCAGTTAACTTTGATTCATCATCCCTTACCGGAGGGACACCCTGAAAGGTCTTACAACCTACAAATTCTGCGTAAGTTCGACTAAGGACCCCGAGTCCGAATCGTCGACAGCTGGCTCCCAACGTGGGGCCTTTCTCATGGCGTCCTAATTTTCATCTGGAGGTTCGCTGAATCATGGCTGGAGCATATGATTCCAAGAACGACTTCAATCTCGAGGATTATGCCCACATTCAAATGCCTTTTCCTAGTGATCCTGTTCCGATGGAGGAAACCAGAGGAGGAGACGTCCCAGAGGTCGATTTGACCACCTTAGTTATGTCTATCGACCAAGAGGCGACCAACGCAGAATCAGAAACTACTGAGGTTCTCAATGCGTTGGAGGTTGAATCCGGTCCATCATACGACCCTATTAAGGAGAAGAATGATGTTGACCAGGAAATCAGCCCGGGGAGGTTTGACCCTGATAACCTCCATTGCCTCTTTAATTTCGAGTCTGACTCGGAACAAACGGAGATGTTTTCTCCCTCGGTGACTTCTCTCCCTAGACAATTCGCTGCCTTATCCGAAGAAACTCCGGATCAACGGGCTGCTAGGGAAGAGCAGGAACGCAAACAAAAGGAAGATCAAGATCGCGAGCAACAAGACAACGAGCTTCGCAGAACAGCCCTAGAGGCTCTTCAAGATGCGCAGGCTCGTTACGATGCTGCTCTGAGTTCTTCCCGGCGATCGTGTGGTCGCAGACACGACCAGACACCGTCCTTACCCCGGAGTGTTTCCCGGCGGATGAAGAAACGGTAACACCTGGTGCCCCTAGGAGAAGTACGCATGGCCGGCTTCGATCTATCGCAGAGGTCATGCGTAATTTTCCTCCTACGATCACAGATGCGCAGAAGCCGGCCTTCAACAGAATCCTAGCGGAGAGGTTGGACGAGGTCGCATCTGAGGCGACCCCAACGGCTTCTTCCCAGTCGGCGACACGTTCCAACAACCGAGAGTACTCTCACTCTGGTTCTGGTACATGTAATCGTTCACCACCTGGCCTGTCTCGGCACGACGAAGCCAGACGGGCAAAGGGTTCTTGAGATAGGGAACGAATTCGTGTCCACTCTTGCTTAGGACCACGAGTGGCTTCACCATTGCGTGAGGTTGCCCGTGATCAAATCGAGAGCCGCAGGACAATTCTCGGTCCCTATGTTGGTTGTAAAGCTTTCTCGCCCAGCCTTCGTGCGATCGTTTGGCCAGACAAGTTTAAACCAGGGGCCATAGAGAGGTTTGATGGAACTCAGAACCCCTCCGAGTTCCTCCAAATCTACATTACTGCCATCCAAGCGGCAGGCGGCGATGACCGGGTCATGACCAACTACCTGCCAACAGTTCTCGAAGGACCAGCGAGAACCTGGTTGTTTAACCAACCCGAAGGTTCAATCTATAATTGGGAAATGTTGTGTGATGCCATCCTCAGCAATTTCCAAAATTGTTATCAGAAGCTGGGCAAAGAGGACGACCTTCATCGACTACGGCAAACTTCGACCGAAACCCTTCGTCAGTTTGTCAAGAGATTTGTCGGGGTGAGAAATACCATCCCGAACATATCTGATAGTTTCGTTATTAGGGCATTTAAACATGCCATTCCGTATCAGAGATTCACCGAAGATTTGCTCATCCATCCTCCTCGATCAGTAGCCGATCTCTTTGATATGGCTGATCGATATTCCAACGCAGCCGAGGCTGTCGAATGGAATAGGATGGTTGATAAAGGTAACCTACCGCCTCAGCCAGGTCTCAAGGACGTTAAAGGGGAGGGTTCAAGCAAGAAGCCAGAATCTTCCTCAAGTGGCAGGTCGAAGAAATAAAAAAGGAGTCGATCTGGACAATACCGAGAGGTCGCGGTCGTAGAGAAGCCTCCTTCAACCAAAGGTAACAACCCATCGTTTAAAAATAAAACTGCTTCTGGTGGTCGTAATGCCGACTAGCCAGAGAGGTCGACTAACCCGCAGGAAGGCAAGAAATGGTGTCCTCTCCACAACTCTGCAGGCCACGACCTCAAAAATTGCAGGAGTTGGTTGAAGCAGTTAGATGACTTCTACCAGGGGATTGGACCTATGCCGACCTTACCAACTAAGGAACAAGCATGCAGTCTAAGAGACGCCGACGGGGACGAAGAGATGTCTTACTAGGTACCTCGTAATCACGTTAATGTTATTTTCGGAGGTTCCTCCTCTTTCGTCTCTAAGAGACAATTTAAAGCTTTTTATCAGGAGGTTAACCAAGTAGAAAGTTCCCTTGGTGAACCTCAGTACCCCCGTTGGTCGGACACACCTTTGACATTTGATCGCTCTGATTGTCCGGTGGGGCTCACTCGACCATTGAGGCTTCCTCTAGTCATTACCCCGATTATCAGTAATGCGAGAGTCGAAAGGGTCCTAATTGATGGAGATAGCTCCTTGGACATTCTATTGGTCAAGGCACTCGACGAGATGCAGATTCCTCATTCGAAAATCAAGCCCATAATCCATCCATTTTATGGGATAATCCCTGGTCCCTCCATGATACCATTGGAACAGGTGGTCCTCCCGGTCACACTGGGAGAACCAGATAACTTCCGAACAGAATTAGTTACTTTTGATGTAATTGATTGTGATTCGGCTTACACGCAATCTTTGGCAGGCCAACTCTTGCTAAGTTCATGATGGCAACGCATTATGCTTATCAGTGCGGCAAGTTGCCTGGCCCCAAAGGTGTCATCTCGATCCGAGGCAGTTGCAACGTGGCATTGACGTGTGACCGGCTATCTTTGGAGATGGTGGACCAACTTCCCCTCCGGGACGCTCAGGTTGCCACAGTCGCCGCTGACGCGATAAAGGCTGCTGCTCCACTGGACGAGAAACTTAAACTGGTTCCATTGTACCCAGATGATCCATCCAAGACAATCTGGGTTGGATCAGGCCTGGACGACAAATAGGAACTCGAGCTCATTGCTTTCCTCCGGGCTAACGCAAATGTGTTTGCGTGGAAGCCATCCGACATGCCCGGTGTCCCAAGAGAGGCAATCGAGCACAGGTTAGCAATGAGACCTGGACAGCGACTTAAAAACCAAAAGCTCAGGCGTTTTGCTGCTGACCGGCAGGAAGCCATCCGAGAGGAGTTGGACAAACTCCTAAAGGCCGGGTTTATTCGTGAGGTTGATCACCCAGAATGGCTTGCAAATCCGGTCATGGTCCGCAAGTCAAATGGTAAGTGGTGCATGTGCGTTGACTACACCAGCCTCAATGGTGCCTGTCCGAAGGATGACTTTCCCCTTCCCCACATTGATCAGCTGGTCGACTCTACTGCGGGTCGCGAACTGATGAGCTTCCTGAACGCTTACTTGGGATATCATCAAATTAGCATGGCAGAAGAAGATGAAGAGAAGACTGCCTTCATCACCCCGTTCGGCACCTACTGCTATGTTAGAATGCCGTTCGGTCTCAAGAACGTAGGTTCATGGTACCAGCGCTTGATGCAAAAGACTTTTCTTTCCCAGATGGGGCGTAATATTGAAGCTTACGTAGACGACTTGGTTGTAAAAAGCACCAAAAGATTGTCTCATTTAGATGATCTCACTGAAACCTTCTGTAATTTAAATCGATTTGGAATAAAATTAAACCCAGAAAAATGTTCTTTCGGGGTTTCTTCAGGAAAACTTTTGGGTTTTCTTGTTTGTTCCAGAGGAATCGAAGTCAATCCTGAAAACATCAGGGCTATCGAACAAATGAGGTCTTCCTCGACCATCAAGGATGGACAGCGCCTAGCAGGTCGCATGGTGGCCTTAAGCCGGTTCATATCGCGACTAGGCGAAAGGAGATTACCTTTCTTCAAAGCCTTGCGCAAGCATCACAATTTCACATGGTGCGATGAGGCCGAAAAGGCATTTCAGGAGGTGAAAGTGTATTTATCCAGTCCGCCGGTCTTGGTGTCTCCCAACAAAGGAGAACCATTGCTTCTCTACTTGGCGGCCACGCCATACGCGGGCAGCGCTGTTCTGATCGCGGATAGAGAAGGTATACATAGACCCGTCTACTATGTAAGCGAAGTACTTCATGGTCCTAAGGAGCGATACCCTGAGGTCCAGAAGATACTTTACGCACTACTGATGGCTTCCCGTAAGCTACAGCATCACTTCCAAGCACACAAGATCACAATACCCTCATCTTTTCCATTGGGGGATATTGTCCGGAATCCAAAGAAGTTTGGTTGAATCGCCAAATGGGCTGTCGAACTCGGTGCATTCGATATCCATTTCTCACCTCGCACTGCGGTTAAGTCTCAGGTCCTGGCCGATTTCGTAGTCGAATGGACTAATCCTGAGCCACCCGTGCAGATGTCCGAAGAATTGGAATGCCCCGATTAGAAGACAATGTACTTTGACGGCTCTCACAGTTTTCAACACTCGGGGGCTAGAGTGGTCTTAGTTACGCCTCAGGGCGAACAGCTGAAGTTTGTCTTTCAACTACACTTTGTTGCGACCAATAACGTAGCAGAGTATGAAGGTCTTCTTGCAGGGCTCCGGGCAACAAAATTCCTCAGAGTCCATCGATTAGTGGTGAGGGGAGACTCACAGCTGGTCGTAAACCAGGTAAACAAGGAGTACAACACCTCCGATGAGACGATGGCTCATTACCTGGGGAAGTGAGGAGATTGGAAAAACACTTCAGTCATTTCGAAGTCCAATACATCCCGCGAAAGGACAACATTCTCGCAGACCAATTATCCAAAATTGGGTCCTCATGCACATCAGCTCCGGCAGGAGTGTTCGTTGAACACTTGGAACATCCTTCGATTATGACTCCGGTCGAGGATGATTCGGTAACAGTCTGCGTTACCAACCTCAGACAGGAACGAGATTGGACTCATCCATTGAGAGTCTATCTCGAACATGGGACCTTGCCCGAGGATGAAATCGAAAGCGATTGGTTGATTCGAAAAGCGCGTCTGTACAAGCTCATAGGAGTTTTGTATAGAAAAGGTACTCAGGGAGTATTTATGCGCTGTGTATCTCAGGAAGAAGGTAAATCCCTATTGAGAGAAATTCATGATGGTGTATGCAATGCGCACGCGTCATATCGTACACTGGTCAGAAAAGCTTTCCGACAAGGATTCTACTGGCCTTCGGTACTCGATGATGCCAAGAATATGGTCAAAATGTGTCCCCAGTGTCAGTTTCATGCAAGACAGGCTTTCAAAGTGGATTGAAGCCAAACCAGTACGCAATATTACCGCAGCTGCAGCACAAAAGTTCTTCCATAAGAACATTATGACTCGATTTGGTGTTCCTAATCGTCTCATTACTAATAATGGTTCTCAGTTCGCTAGTGGTCTTTTTCTGGATTACTGCAATCAGATTGGAACCAAGGTGTGCTTTGCTTCTGTAGCTCATCCGCAGAGCAATGGTGCCGTTGAACGTGCCAACGGGCAAATATTGCAAGGCATCAAAAAACGTGTTTTCGATCACCTTAAGACACGCTCGGGGGCTTGGGCAGACGAGCTCTACACCGTTCTGTGGGCACTACGGACTACCTCTAGTCGAGCCACCGGTGTGACGCCTTTCCATCTGGTGTATGGGGCTGAGGTCGTGTTACCTATGGAAATTAGTGTTGGTTCTATTCAGACAGATCAATTCGAGCAGGTTGATTAGACCGAACAATGATCACAAGATCTCATCCTCCTAGAAGAAAAACGTGATCGCACTTTGATTAAATCCGCGGTATACTTGTAAGTTTTGCGCAAGTATCATAACAAAATGGCGCGACCACGTAGTCTTCACGTGGGCAATCTAATTTTACGTAAAATACAAGACCAATCTAGTCACAACAAGTTCTCCCCGAAATGGGAAGGCCCCTATACTGTTGTTTCGGTGCCGCGATCAGGATCAGCTCGGTTAGCGATGGAGGATGATCGGATCTTATCTAATACTTGGAACAACGATCAACTTCGCAAATTCTATGTGTAAGTACCCCATTCATTTTTCCTGTTCAATTAGCATGTTTTAACAAAACTAGTGCTTTTAGTTGTTTTATATGTGGAGTATTCCTTTCTGCCCGTATGTTACGAGTTTGGCTCGGGGGCTGGTCGCCGATGGTTATATCGCCACAATACCCTAATCGGATTCGCTGGTCAATCTCATGATCACTTCCAGACAAGACACCCCTCAATAAGCCATTTCTCAACGCACACGGGGCTTGCTGGCATGTCCTTGGTCATCAGAGTGGCTGCCAGTTTGCAACAAGGTTGGGCATTGTACCGAATATGATTGTTGGCCTGGTCGAGTATCCCTGGTCATCGTTACATCCATATCTTTCCTGTGCTTATAATACTAAGTCTTCAGTATACATAATCACAGGCGGGGGCTAGGGGAATATGGTCGCAACATGAAACAAAGAAAAGTGTTTCCTTTTTCCTTTGTAAGAAAGAAAATTGCACGCATTTGCATTATATACATTGTATTTATACAGATACAAGAGTTTACAGTATGTCGAAATTGTTTAGGAGTTTCTCGATGAGAGGTCTAACTTCCTCCTTGATAGACCCAAGCTGGTCTTCACTCTCGACCTCTGCTTCTTCCGCCGCTGCATTCAGGTCCAGATCTGGGCCATGGTGAAGGCGAAGTCAGCAGAGGATGGCGGAGGCAGTTGATCGAACTCGAGATTTAATCGCTTCTTTTTGCCGCCTAGTATCTTCAGGAAGATACTCGAGGAGTGCCTCCGCTTGAGTCGCGACCAGCGTGGTCCAGTCGCTAAGGCTGAGGTCGTCCACCACGGATTCGACCACATCAGCCCTTAGTAGACCGGCCACCATCTTTAGTCTTTCGAAGATGTTTTCTTGAGCACTACTGCAGGCAGAGATTGATGCGCTCAAATCTTTGTTCTCCCTGTGAACAGAATCAAGGGTCGCCTGGAGTGTAGCCTTCTCCTGATCGAGCCGGCTTATCTGGTCATCTCGTGCTGCGACAAGAGACCATTACGAACAATTCATACAAATAAGTCAATTTACTCTGGACAGGGATATGCTTACAAGAGAGTTCTAATCACAATTTCTTGAGTTCACTCTCCAAAAATGAGATGTGGGTAGCTGCCCGGAATTCTTGATTTTCTCGATCAATGAGGCTCTTTACTAGATAAGCATTTTCTCTGTGACAGAATGGATGATTATCAAAATAAGGGCCTGCACTTGAATGAGTAAAGAAAAATCTTCCTTACTGCTGCAGGCAACCTTTTTCCTCTTCTATGGCTTCGATGCTATCTATCATAGCCATCGACATGGTCGCCATGCGGGTCATTTCCTATGGCAAGAAAGGAGATTGGTTTCAAAACATAGATGCTCTTATGCAAACACATAATCCTTACAGGATGATTGATGTACCTCAGCATACTCTCTGAATGAGAGTTTACTCAGTGCCACTGAAGGTTGAACCACTGGGTTCACCTTGTCTCCCGCGGGGACAGCGGATGTTCCTCCCCACTGGCCCTTATTCTTTGCCAAGGTTGCAGATTCCAATATCTCTAATTGAACTTCTGCAGAAACCCTGTCCACCACAGCCTGAACGACTTCTCGGGTCAATGGGGTGGAGCTTTGCTCCCCAGAGATTTCGGTCGTGGGGGAAGCCCCAGCATTGGCTGAGGCTGCTGAAGGGCTTGTTACTGGACCCCTGTGCCTAAATAATAGAAAACGATATCAGTTGGGTTTTCTATAAGCAACCATTGACATTAAACCTTGTCCATACAAGGGAAATTTTTTACCTTATTCGAACTCCCTCTAATTTTTGGGCTTTTGAAGAAGATTCCCCAAGGAAAAGGGGACAGTCGTCATCTGTCCTGGTCTTCCTCTTCGTGAAGAGGACCCTGTCCTTTTCTCCTTGTGTGCTCCAAATCATGAACATGCGCATGAGGAATGATAAAGACTGAAACTAGAATGATCTTTACTTGGGCAACCTCCTCGGTTGGTAGGGATACCGCCGTTGGACCAGGTATCTCCTGGACCATAGGCATCAGGACTACGTCTGCGATCGCGGAGCTGCTTACGGTCATGGTGTCCTGCTCTATTGCCTCCGCCCCAGGTGTTGGGAGTGGATTGCTTGCCGCTCCAGGACTGGCCGAAATCGTTTTGTGCTGTATGGATGGAATGTTTTCTTCCTCCTGCATGAATACTACTCAGTTGACATTCACAAATGGGTAGTGACCATCAAAGCTATGAAGGATCTTACCACAGTTTTTCCCCCGGCAAAGGGAGAGGTGTAGCGAGCCCTGAAGCTTCTTGGGCTTCAGGTACTGAAACTTCACCCACAACCACAGGATCATCAGTGGTCGCGGGGCCCATTTTGGTCGTTCTAGGTCTCGCGGGCGAAGGCAAGACGCCGCTGGACAGGGAGGCAATTGTTTTCCTCTTGCGGTGGATCAGAGGAACATCATCTTCTTCCTCCTCTCTCCCTTCACCCTGTACCTGGGATAACAGAGGGCATTGAGTATCTTACCGCGATTCTTTTTGCGGTAGAAGGAGCCTTCGGTGAAGAAGTTTCCCCCAGAAGTCCTTTAGACTTCTTGGGAATGCCTTCCCTTGTCCAGCGCTTCAAAGAAACTTTCTTTATTCTCGTCGGAGTGCTCTTCCCCAGGAAGCCAACGTCTTCGGCTGGGCATGTTGCCTCACCGAACTTTCCCAAGAGTTGTATTATTCGAGCCATTCTCGTTAATACAAAGTCAGAGGATGGTCTGCAAAATGGAGCTTGGCAAGAAAGTCCTTACCTTTTGAAGCTCCTGTCGAAGGTCGTCATCGGCATTGATCAGGCTCTACGGGCGAGGCGATCCTCTAGCTCCCTCCACATCGGCACTGTATGGCTTGAGGAGGTAGTTCGTCCTTTTCTCAATTTCAGATGAACCCAGAACTGTGTCACAAGCAAGTTAGCAAATACGACATTTTTTCAGGAAAAATGTATGATCTTGTTGGCTAGAAGACATACTGTTATTGTAGTCCAGAGTGCTGTCCACCATGGACTGAATCTCCCAAGCCGGGTGAGCCTTTTCACACAGGGGGCTCACCCGATTCTTCACAAAGTCGCGAATGATGTCGCGAGCTGTTAGTCCCTCTTAGACTAAGTGAAGAATCACTTGGACCTGTTTCTTCTGTTCCGCGCTTAAAGCAGGAAGAAAGTCCAATTCGATGGACTTCTCAGGCCCTGAATTCTCAAACCATAACCCGCTCTCGGATGGAGGGGTGCAGTAAAACCACTTCTGGTACCACCCGTGCATGGAGTCTCGCAGGGGTGGGAAGGGATACTCTTTCTTCTCCCTTATCCGGAAGTAAATGCATCCGGCGGCGTTGACACTCTTTGACCACGCCGAATAGTAGAAACACCGGAAGAGCTCCACACTTGGGAGCACTCCGACGAAAGCCTCGCACAAGTGCTGGAAGATCGCCAGGATTAGGACAGCATTCGGGTGGAGATTCACCAACTCCAACCCGTAATGCTCCAAAATCTTCTTCAGGAATCTGCTTTCGGGGAATCAAAACCCACATCGCAGGTATTCCTCAAATACCACCAACTCGCCTCTTGGACGATTGGGGTTTCTTGGTCCTTCTCCGCCGGTCGCCAGTTGATTAGCAACCGCGAAGGGAGGATCTCCTATTTCTCCAACGCCATTAAACTCTCCTCTGTGTAGTGGACTGATTGACTCCAAGGCGTCATTTTTCGCAAGAGATTGTGAGAAAAAGCTGGCGGCTTTGGAGGCGATGGAAGGTGAAGTATGAGGGTTTTGTGCGGCGGAAGTTCTAAGGCTGGAGGTTGGATGTGTGGCTTCCTCAAGAAGCTACTTGCTCCTTTTATAGGCCCAAGGCGACGTTCCACTGAGGGTAACGTTCCATTGAATATCTTATTCATTTCCCATAATGGATGTTTTCTCTTGGAAACCCGTTATGTGTTCCCCTCACCGAATCCGAAACGAAAAGCATTTTTTGTTTCAAATTTGGGGATTAAATTGGATATAAACACGTGAAAGCTCTACAGAGATTTTTGGAGGGCATTACCCTTCATGTTTTTTGTAAATTTTCACGTGTTGGTCACAATGCATTTCTGTGACATCTTGATCATAAAGATATTTCTATTATCATTGCAAATTGCTGTGTATGCAGTTGTCATTCGGTCAAGTTGTTGTGATTATGATCAAACTTCGACTCTAGTCGCAATGGTAGTTCTGATCGGATTTCGGTTTTTGATTGCGATAATAGTCCAGATTGAATTTCAGTTCTGACCGCGGCTTTGGGTCTGATCGCAGTATCAGTACTGGTCGCGATATAACATATTAATGTGTTTTTTCGCAGTGTTCAGATTTACCTGTGTATGTGTGGTCGTAAAGACATTACTTGTTGCAATATTTTCACATAAAGATTATGAAGAGTTTTCAGGTTATGTAAGATAAAAGAAATCTTTATTTATGGTAGTCTTTACATACAAAAAGGATACAGGCGACCAGAGCGTCGACCTGATCCAAGAGAAGTTTACAAAGTTCTCCTAGGGACATATGGGCGTCAATAGGATCTACACAGACGACCCCAAGAGAACTAGCAATACTCTTAAGCATATCAACATCATCCCTAATCAGAGACGCACTACCATCTCTGATCGAGTCGGAGAGTTCTCGCTGTTGTCGAGCGTAGTCCCCCTCCAGGCGAAATTGGTGCGCCTCTTCACGGGATCTTTCAAAACATTCTGCCAGGTGCAGAATGGCCAAAGACATCTCTTTGGTCTTCTTCTCCAGGGCCTCTTTTTCCCCTTGGATAGTCTGTTCGAGGGAAGGAGGTTGAATCTCAGCAGGCTGGTCGCTGGGGGCTCCAACAATTTTCGTCTCCTACATTTGCAGATGTTAGTTTTACAAACTATAACAACAAACAAAGGACATGGAAATAATTACCAATCCTCGCAAGTGACAGGTTGAGGTATTTCCCCCAGAAAGTAGAATATCATAGACGGTTCGGAACTCAGAACCGACTGTGATATATACAGTCGGTTGTGAACTAAGAACCGACTGTCATAGTGTAGTTATCACAGACGGTTCTGAGGTCTGAACCGACTGAAAAAGTGCCGGTGCTTCGAATTCTCAACTGTGATCATTTCTGTCTCCGATCTTCGCGTGCGGCGCCTAGGAGAACACGAAGCATCACTTTGGAAGTTCTATAAATTGACAGTGGAAAAATTATCATTTACTTTACAAGTTTTTATAATTCTTAGACTATTTGACTCCTTAGCTTCTCTGCGCCAATGGCATCCTCAATGGCATCGTCAGTCTTTCCCTCCCCGGTAAGAACTCTCAATCTTTTGGACTTACCCCTGTATTGTTAATCCCTGTTCAGTACATTCTTGACCTGTTGATTTGCATAGGGAAGGGGAGCCGTGGAAGACTCAGGCAAGGTGAAAGCCAAGCTGAGGGCCCTCTAGGAAGAGGACAAGCTCCTTACGGACAAGCACACTCGGCTACGGCTTGACCTGGATGATCTCTTCCAGCGCATTCAGCGCATGAAGACCGATGGTGACAATGCTAGGGCGAGGACGAGGCGTCTTCGCGAGGAGAACAAAGCCGCGGATATGACCATCGCTGGCTGCGGTTTGACTATGAAGGATACCATTGCGAAGCTGAGGGAGGTCGCATGCCTTCTCGACACGGTAGTAGTTGATCCTAAGAAGGACAACTTGTCGCTGGAGGAGTCCTGCGTCCTGGCTGCAAGTCAAACTGACTTTATTCTAGATGCAGCCAGGGCTAAGACCACTCCTTGACCTAGCATTCTGTATTTTTACTTTTTTTTGTAAGTGATGAAAAAAATTATTGAAAACTTTGTTCTTATGTCAACTTTCCAATTTTTCAGCACATTCTTGGACTGCATGCTATCTTCCCTCTTAATTTTTTTTGGCTTGGTGCGAACATTCGACAATACAAAGGTATGTGCACTGTGTGCGATCAAGGAACGACTATCGCAATCTTTGGCTTGTGAGGGCAGTCCATCGGAGCCCTTCAAATAATATAGAAACAATATAGAAGTCGTAGGTCCCATGCAAATAATATAAAAAGAATATAGAAGTTGGGCTTATTTGGCTGGATGGCATTGTGGTATGCCAAACGCCTCGAGTTATCAACGTGCTTTGAATATCACAAATGGTTCTGAGGTAAAAAACATCTGTGATAGTCACATTACAGACGATTTTTATGTAAGGCCCGACTGTGATAGTCCCAACAGTGTCCGACGCTTAGAATTCTCAACTTCTTTCAATATCACAGACGGTTTTTAACTCCAAACCGTCTGTGATAGTAACATTACAGACGGTTTTTATGTAAGGACCGACTGTGATAGTCCCAACAGTGATCGCCGCTTCAAATTCTCAACTTCATTCAAATTCTCAGCAGTTCAACTAGAAGCAAAACTCCAGGGAGGGAACAAGTATTTGTAGAAGTCGAACAATTCAATATTCCACAGGCATATTAAAGACGGTTCGGACATCAGAACCGTCTGTAATATTAAAGCAGACGGTTTTGATCTCCCAACACCGTCTGTAATAGTCATATTACAGACGGTTTGGACATCAGAACCGTCTGTAATATTAAAGCAGACGGTTTTGATCTCCCAACCGTCTGTGATAGTCACAACAGTGCCTACGCATCGAATTCTCTACATGCAACTGTTGATAACCGCACATAATAACTGCGCAGATGAAGAGACTTAATTACACTACTACAGAAATGCTTTTCACTATCGGTTAAAAATCCACTCCACTATCGGTTCTCTTACCGATAGTGGTCGGCACGATAGTAGAGGAGCAGAACACTTCTATCGGTACAAAAACCGTTAGTAAAACATCTACATTCCCAACGTTCACTAATCGCTATCGACTATTTCTTCTATCGGCTCAAATTTAAACCGATAGTATTATATACATTTTTTCTATCGGCTCGTATATAAACCGATAGTATTGTTTAGGCTTTTTCTATCAGCTAGGATCTAAACCGATAGTAATGTTAATGTTTTTTTCTATTGGGTATTATCTAAACCGATAGCATTGTCTGAACACAGTTAGTACGGGAAACTTTATTCTATCGGTTATATTATATAACCGATAGTATTCTGTAGACACGTTTAGTATTGAAAACTTTATTCTATCGGTTTCTGCATATGAACCGATAGTAATGTAATATTTATTCTATCGGTTGTAGTATATAACCGATAGTAATTTGTAGACACGTTTAGTACTGAAAACTTTATTCTATCGGTTGTTGCATATGAACCGATAGTAATGTAATATTTATTCTATCGGTTTTAGTATATAACAGATAGTAATATTAGTTTTTCCTATCGGTTATGTACTGGCACGGTTAGTACTGGAATCATGCACATATACATACAGCTATAGAGAGATACATTGGATCATTCACAAATACACCAATATTTACAAATATTCAGCAATATTCACATATTGATCAATTTGTTCACAAATATACTAATTCAGCAATATTCACATATTCACATATTGTTCACAAATTGGGCAAATTGAATTTATGCACATATTGATCGAGTTTATTCACAAATACATCAATGAATCTATTCACATATTGAGTTTATTCACGAATACAGCAATCAACACATTCAATATATATTCACAAATATAGCAATCAACACAAGTCAGTTACTATCGATCGTTGATAGCCACTTCTTCCATGACATATTGAGCCCAAATTGTTCGCAGCTCCTTCAATTGAGGCAACTCATATTGCTCTTTCAACATGGCGCTCTGCATATATGTGTGTATGAAGTTATGATCGTACGTCACATCCAATTAAAGTTCGACTTTGAGTCAGGAAAAATGGTTACCTCAGGGAATTGGGCAAAGTTTCTCCTGATCAGGTCATACATGAATCTCATGACATAGAAGCCACATTCCCACAATTGTGGCTGCTGATGGCACTGGAAAAATTGCATATGCAAAGACATAAACCCACATTAACTCGAAAGAACTAATTAAGCTTAAATTAAAAGACTCATCATGAGTACTTCCATCCGTATTAATTATCTCATATTCTTTCCAAGAAATTGTTGTGCCCTTCGACGCGTCATGCCTCCCTCCAGCACTAGCATAATTTTTGAAAGCCCTGTATTTAATTTAGCATTGCCGATTAATATGTTATCATTAATTAGCTAGTCAGAGAAAAATTTAAGACAACTATGTTACTTACGCGTCTATGTGCCATGTGAGGGTGAAAACATGCGCCACCTTGTCGCTCATCGAATCAAGGTAATAGACCTCATTCATCCATGGGCAAATGACGGCGAGGACCCAGTGGCCCCTACATTGCATATATAAGCGAACCGTTTCATACATATGTTAGGCGTAACATACAAGAATGAGTTAAATTAGTAGGAAATGCACTAACCTTTGGTGGTACGGCGCAAGGATGAACTCTCGGTCCTGCTGCGCTAGTAGTGCCCTTGATATGTATTCCTCCGCATGTGCTTGGTCGTGCTCTAGCATCGTGAGGCTTATTTTCTCTGGGTCGAGGAAACCCACCTTGTCACATGCCCTCATCGACGCCAGCCTATACATGCACCTGGATGCAAAGTAGACATTAGTAAGTAGTGCATACAAAAAGTGATTAGATTTATGAAACGAACTATGATAACTTCAGACAACAGCAAACTCACAGTACTCCAGTCCGTATGATGGACATATCAAGCTCCCGCCAGTTGAGGAGGTCGAACAAATCCTCTTGGGCCACCGATATGCTCCCGGGCTCACGGTGAAAATGGGCTGGCCTGAAGTGAACCAAGAAGTTGATGTGGCGCCTAGACCGGGTCAGGTACCACTCGTGGAGACTTCTGGTTATTTGATCCATATTGCGCAGAAGGTACTCCGACACGAGTGGGGACCCGTTTTTGAACGTACCCGGCTGGCTTTGTTTGGCCTTGCCTTTGGCCTTGCCCTTGCCTTTGGGCGGGGAGCGAGTGTATACCTTTGAAGGTTGGGGTGTGGTGCCATCAGCCTCATTTGATGGCGAAGGGTTTGAGGCCGCCGGAGGAGGCATGGGGGCCGAAGGAGTTCGCTCATGCGTTGTGGCGGGGGTGGTGTCCTCAGGAAGTGAGCTGGTATCCATCGTCCACTTTAAGTACAAACGCTTAAATTAGATTTTGCAAATTGAGTATATTAACTGAGTTGTAAGCTAGAATGGCTAGGGTTTACCTCCTGTAGTCTAATACCCTTCTTGGGCCACTGTATGTACGAGCCCAATGCCTCGCCAATTGTCCGCATTTCGTCCGTTAGGACGGGCAACGGAAAAGAGCTGTAGCCTGGGAGGGCCATGTCCACCTGTACCTTTGCGAATCCAGGCTCCAGAGGTACGCAGTGGATCCGGACATCGTCCCAAGACTGGTATACGACCCCGTTTGCAACCGCAACAGGTTTGTCTCCTACGTTGATCAATAGGCTACAGCTCTCCGGCTTCTGCAATTTGCAACAATTATAACAAGTTAGCGAAACAATTCTAACATAACGGGAGTGGCATCAGCCGAACTGCATATATAGCTCAAGAGTTGCAATACCTCGATCAGGTCCACCGGATCCACGTGAACCTTCGAGCCAACACTACTCAGCCTGGCAGCGTCGACCTCGGCAGCTGGATCTAAACCCTTGGACTGCACAACTCGGCTAAGGCGTTCATACTTCTCGTTCATTTGAGCAAACATGTCCACGAATTGTGCAGTCACATCTGCCCGTATCTTCTGAGATAGCTCCACTTCCCTTTCCTTCCAGCTGCCAGCCTTCTTCGCCTTTTGCCCGGGCTCCGAGAAGCCTTCCTTTCATGGCACCACAGCCCCCACGGTTCGTGTCCGCCCTGGATGCTCCTTGTTCTCTAGAGCCCAAGTAAGGATGTCGTTCTCCCTATGGGGACTGAACAATCCCTCAGTCGACTCCTTCGAGCAAGAGATCTGTTACGTTGAAAGCTCTCCATTGTGAGGAAGAAATATATACAAAATTGTGCGCACACTAGTGATCATAGTTAGCCAACTTATGAGTCGCTGCACGACCTCGACGTCCCTGGGGTTTGGGAACGCCACAGTCCCCGTGGCTGACACGGTCCCTCTGGCCAGCCACCAGCGCTTGCATCGCTGATCGCGGATCTCGGAGAGTGGTAGGTCAGGGGAGTCGACGAAATGCGATGCCTCGTCTTCAGCCTTCTTCCACTGCTCCTCCTTCCCCGCATAGCCGTGAGAGCCGAGCCGGTGTGGGTGGTCGTTCCTCCTGTGGATTGCCCTGTTCTTCTCGCTGAGGGCTTTCGTACCAGAAACAAGAAAATTAATGCACCACTGCTTACTGCATACAATGATGTAACCAAGCAAAGGAACCATTCATACCTTGAACTCAGGAGTCCCCTTCTGTTGGGCGAATTGCTCCCATACCTCCTCTGTTATGAAGGGGTACTTCTCGCATGGAGATTCACCTTTAGCGAGGAAGGTACTGACGAGGATGCTCTTGAAGGTTTTCCACGTGTTGTTCATGTCCTTCAAGCAAGCTATCTTGGGACCATCGTCCGGGATGTTCCACTTGGCCTGTTTCAAATGGTGCATATAAGTAGGACTTACCTAATCTCTAGGATAAACCAAGGGAATGTGATTACTCAAGAGTTCAGTTATTTTGATTAATTTTACCTTCACTTCCGCCCACAGCCTATCCCTCTCGTCGGCCTTGACGTCCTTCCAGCTCTGGACGGTGATCTTCACCCTTTCCTTCGCCAACAAGCCAACATAGGCAGCATAGTGCCCGGCGTTCTTCCCGATCGGTCTCCCGAACTGGTTGAACTCACAGGAAAGATCCGCGCATTTGGCCAAATGACCCAACATCGTTGCGCCCCGCGCCTTCCTCTTGCACTGGGACGAGGCAGCGCCATCTACATTCGCCCTCGCCGAATCACTACTATCAGCCGAGGAAGATGCTGACATGGCTTTACCTAAAATTCCATGAACAAACCATCAATTGATATGAAGAAAGGTACATGACAAAGTTCATAACTAAAATTGTTGTGCCCTACGCTAGTCTCTCTGCATGAACATAAAGTCTGTTGAAATTTAAATGAACCAAAATTTCATATGAACATTAGAAAATGGGAAGTAATTAACAGAAAATTCAGATGAGGAGTGCAAACTAAGACATACTCTATTTCCTATCGGTTTTGAAAGGAAAACCGATAGTACTAAGGTTTGTATTCAGGAAAATTTAAAAGATTAGCAGTGCAAACTATGCTAATCTCTCTGCAAGAAAATAAAGTCTGTTAAAATTTAAATGAACCTAAATTTGAGATGAACATTAGAAAATGGGAAGTAATTCACAGAAAATTCAGATGAGCAGTGCAAACTAAGACATACTCTATTTCCTATCGGTTTTGAAAGGAAAACCGATAGTACTAAGGTTTGTATTCAGGAAAATTTAAAAGATTAGCAGTGCAAACTATGCTAATCTCTCTGCAGGAAAATAAAGTCTGTTGAAATTTAAATAAACCTAAATTTGAGATGAACATTAGAAAATGGGAAGTAATTTACAGAAAATTCAAATTAGCAGTGCAAACTAAGACATACTCTATTTCCTATCGGTTTTGAAAGAAAAACCGATAGTACTAAGATTTGTATTCAGGAAAATTTAAAAGATTAGCAGTGCAAACTATGCTAATCTCTCTGCTGGAAAATAAAGTCTGTTAAAATTTAAATGAACCTAAATTTGAGATGAACATTAGAAAATGGGAAGTAATTCACAGAAAATTCAGATTAGCAGTGCAAACTAAGACATACACTATTTCCTATCGGTTTTGAAAGGAAAACCGATAGTACTAAGGTTTGTATTCAGAAAATTTAAAAGATTAGCAGTGCAAACTATGCTAATCTCTCTGCAGGAAAATAAAGTCTGTTGAAATTTAAATGAACCTAAATTTGAGATGAACATTAGAAAATGGGAAGTAATTCACAGAAAATTCAAATTAGCAGTGCAAACTAAGACATACTCTATTTCCTATCGGTTTTGAAAGAAAAACCGATAGTACTAAGATTTGTATTCAGGAAAATTTAAAAGATTAGCAGTGCAAACTATGCTAATCTCTCTGCTGGAAAATAAAGTCTGTTAAAATTTAAATGAACCTAAATTTGAGATGAACATTAGAAAATGGGAAGTAATTCACAGAAAATTCAGATTAGCAGTGCAAACTAAGACATACACTATTTCCTATCGGTTTTGAAAGGAAAACCGATAGTACTAAGGTTTGTATTCAGAAAATTTAAAAGATTAGCAGTGCAAACTATGCTAATCTGTCTGCAGGAAAATAAAATTTGTTAAAATTTAAATGAACCTAAATTTGAGATGAACATTAGAAAATGGGAAGTAATTCACAGAAAATTCAAATTAGCAGTGCAAACTATGATGGCACTACTATTTCCTATCGGTTTTTTTAAAAGTCAAACCGATAGTAATCAAGTTTGTATTCAGAAAATCTATAAGATTAGCAGTGCAAACTATACTAGTCTTTCAGCAGGAACATAAAGTATGTTAAAATGTAAATGAACCAAAATTTCAGATGAAAATTAGAAAATGGGAAATAATTAACAGAAAATTCAGTTTAAGGTATTTACTATCGGTTCTGAATAAGAAACCGATAGTGGACTACACTGTATGACAAATAGCTAGTGATTTTCATCAATTCTGTCATTCTCATAGCTATCAAGTTTGTAGTTCATGAATTTTACTCTAGGTTTATATTTGTAATCCATTGAACGGGATATGAACCATTGCGTACAAAATTAAGCAATACACGCGAGCGATTTGGTCAAGAACACTTATAGTCGATCGTGGAGTGGCCGGAGGCGGTGGCGCAATGCAGTGCTGGAGGCGGTGGAGAACCAGATTCTGATCGGCAATGGTGGCGCAGAGGAGCAAAGAAGCGAACGTCGGCGAATCTAGGGTTTTCCGCGCGAGTATTTGGAAATTGGAATGTGATCAGTTGCACTGGAGGGAAAATCGTGCAAGGTTATGACCTAATAAATGAATATTTTCTATCGGTTCATAACCACAAAACCGATAGTAAAAACATGTAAGTTAGGGTTTTCAGTATGGGAACTTTTCACTATCGGTTTTATTATACCAAACCGATAGTAAACTAAGAAACAGGGGCTCATAACACAGTATAAATCACTATCGGTTGTAAACACTAAACCGATAGTAAACTAAGAACAGGGGCTCATAACACATTATAAATCACTATCGGTTATGAACTATAAACCGATAGTATATTTTAATTTCATATCGGTTTCACAGTTATAACCGATAGTAAAATACAATGTTATTGACCCTAAAGGATTTCCCTTAGAAGAATTACAGAGGATCTCAGTACATCATTTTGCATTGTATTTTACTATCGGTTTTATGAAAATAAACCGATAGTATATGTTAATTTCATATCGGTTTGGAGGTGGAAACGGATAGCAGAATACTGTTAAATTGATCTATAGGTATTTCCTGAGAACAATTACAGATGGGTCTCAGTACATCATTTTGCACTTGTAAAGACACCTGAAACCCCATGCAAATGACTTCTAATAATTTTGAAATAAATTCACAGTAAAGAACAATGATGGAATGAAAATTTGCAGTTTTCATATATATTTGTGAAAAGAATCAATTATTGCTCAAATCAAGTATATACTCCAATTGAAATGAAAATTTGCAGAAATGATTCTCAATGCATCACGTATGTTTTCCCAAAGAATTTTTGAAAAATGATTTGAAGAATTCTTCGATTAAAGATCCAAGTAATATACGTCACTTACATATTGCAAATTAGTCAAGAATGGTTGTCCACCAATAATCCTTCTTCGTGGTCGTCTCGCAGGTAAGTTGTTTCGTCAATATCTTCGGTAGGGACAGATTGAAGGATTCCATCTAAAAATGGAGGTAGTTCGTCGAACTGATCGTACTCTTCTTCATCCACAACGTCTTCGACCCCAACAATACGTCTCTTACTGTGAAGGACAACGTGCAACTTTGGGTTGGCCGGGTCAACGATGTAGAACACCTGTGTGGCTTGCTCAGCAAGTATAAATGGATCATCTTTGTGTGCGACTCTACTGAGATCGACGAGAGTAAACCCATAATTGTTGACTTTAATACCTCGAGGGATTTCGACCCATTGGCATCGAAACAGAGGAATCTTAAGTAATACATAATCGAGCTCCCATATTTCCTCAATAACACCGTAATATGAGTCGAGTGCCCTTACTGCCCTGGCATCCTCCGAAATAGCAAGTAGTGTCACTCCATTACATTGCATAGTACTCTTCTCGTCCTGAGTTCTTGTGTAAAATGAATAGCCGTTGATGTCATACCCCTGCCAAGTCCCTACAGTAAATCTAGGCCCTCTGGCCAACCATGTAACATCTTCATCTACATCGCCCTCAGAAGCTTGCAGGACTCTATTTTCGATCCACCCAGCAAACTTCCTATTATGTTCTCTGGTGACCCAAATCTCTGGCTTCGAGGGATTCTGTTTCCGTAACATTTCCTTGTGCTCGTGTATGTATGGCTCCACCCCCGTCATGTGCTGTAAAACCCAAAAATGGGCTTTTGCATACAGATCACTAGAGGGGACGACTGCTTTAAATCCAATCGTTCCAATGCCCTGAAGCCTGCCCTCATGCCGGGACGTAGGAACGCCAATTGGGTCAACCCCGGCCATATAGTTGGTGCAAAATTCGAGCACCTCCTTGGCGGCATAACCTTCAATGATACTGCCCTCAGGCCGATGTCGATTCCTTACATATCCCTTCAAGATACCCATAAATCTCTCAAATGGATACATGTAGCGCAGGAACACGGGTCCACAAAACTTAATTTCTCTGACAAGGTGAACAATTAGATGGACCATAACATCAAAAAAGGATGGAGGGAAATACATCTCCAGCTGACAAAGAGTGGTAGTCACATCGCGTTACAAATCGTCCAGTCCATCCATATCAATTACCTGCAAGGACACAGTCGCAGCAAATATTTAGATCCAAAAAATCTGACAAGTTCCACGAATGGAGCTAATTAACTTGCTAGGAGTACACGCTTACGTACCTTGCCAGATATTGTGTTGAAGAAATAACATAGCTTTGTAATTGTCTCTCTGACTTTGACTGGGAGAATGCCGCTGATAGCAATGGGAAGCATTTGTGACATCAGTACATGACAATCATGGGACTTCATACCAACCAGTTTCAAGTCTTTCATGGACACAAGTTTTTTCAAGTTCGCAGAATACCCGCATGGAACTTTGACACCATGTAGGCACTGACAGAGTTCTGTTTTTTCCCTTTTTGACAAAGTATAGCAGGCCGGGGGGAGGTATGTCCGCTTTCCCTTCTCCAACGGTGCAAGCTCAGTCCTTATGCCCATGTCGAGCATGTCACGGTGAACGTTGATGCCATCTTTCGTCTTTCCTAGAATGTTCAACAACAAACCAATCAAACTGTCACAAACATTTTTCTCTACGTGCATGACATCAACGCAATGTCGAACTTGTAAGTGCTCCCAATATGGCAGATCCCAAAGAATCGATCTCTTCTTCCAAACATTTTTTCCTGGAGGTTTAGAACATTTACCGAACTCAACTTTGATGTCCTTCACGCGCAAGTAAAGCTCCTTACCAGTCACAAACACTGAGGCTGATCTTTTCTCAGGCTTCCCATTGAATGACTTCCTCTTCTTACGGTAGGCGTGATGCATCAGAAGGAATCTGCGGTGACCCATGTACACTGTTTTTCTGCAGTTCGATAACCACATGCTTTCAGTTTCATCCAGGAAAATAGGACAAGCCTTGCCTCCTTTCTTACTATACCCCGACAAATTTCCATAGGCCGGGAAATCATTTATGGTGCAAAATATCATGGCCTGCAACATGAAATTCTCTCGCTTATGTGCATCCCACACCCGCACCCCTTCGCTCCACAATTTATGTAAGTTCTCGACTAACGGTGATAGAAACACGTCAATATCATTCCCGGGTTGTCTGGGTCCTGAAATTAGTAACGACATCATGATGTACTTGCACTTCATACATAACCAAGGAGGAAGATTGTAGATGCATAAAAGAACCGGCCAAGTGCTATGTCGATTGCTCATATTTCCGTGTGGATTCATACCATCCGTACTCAGCCCAAACCTTATATTCCTCACTTCGCGGCCAAACTCACCGAATGTTCTGTTAATGTTTCTCCATTGAATGGAATCAGCTGGATGTCTTAGTTTTCCGTCTTGTTTCCGACCTTCAACATGCCAATGCAAGTACTTCGCATCTTTTGGATTTGCAAACAGCCGTTTCAATCTGGGAATCACAGGCAAATTCCACACAGTTTTGGCCGGAGGCCCTTTCTTTACCTCATCACATCCATTGTGATAAATTATGTCCCCATGCTTATACCGCGATGCACCGCATCTTGGACAAACATGCAAATCCTCATACTCGTTACGGTACAGAACACAATCATTTGGGCATGCATGTATTCTTTCGATTTCCATTCACAACGGACACAATAGTTTTTTGGCCTGGTAAACCGATCTTGGCAACTCATTTCCCTCTGGAAGCATGTCCGCTAACAGATCCAATAGCGCCGTGAAACTCTTATCGCTCCAACCGTTGCTTGCCTTCAAGTTATATAATCTCAACACAGAAGACAACTTTGTAAATGTTTCACATCCGGGGAACAAAGGCTTCTCAGAATCAACAATTAATTTCTCAAATTTAGCTAAATCGTTTTCGTTATAGTCTTCTTCTACATCACGTAACATTTCATCTAAATTGTTGTCATCTACATAGACTTCCGAATGAACATTACCAATGTTCTGATCATGATCATCATTACTGCAATCCACTTCCGGGTGCTGCTGAGTGGTAGCGGTGCTCGTTTCCTCAAGATCTTCACCATGCCATATCCAACGGGTATAGCGTGCGTTAAAACCACGACGAATCAAATGACTCCTAATCTGATCAGAGTTGCCGAATCTTTTTAAGTTCATACAATCTATACAAGGACAATGCATATATATCTTTCTCTCCCTTCTTCGCCTTTTCTTGCTCAGCAAATTTAATAAACCCATTCACACCCTCCAAATACTCAACAGTAGTATGTTTTATTCCATACATCCAATATTCTCGGTCCATCTACAATTATTTCACAAAATTGGCAAATTCAAATAAATAATTAATGACTCAGGGCATGCATAAATGCATGAAACATAATTAGCTAGGCCATATGTGTGTACATGAGCTGCTTAATTACGTTAAATAGATTTGTATAAATGAAACCCTAATTAACTTGATGCATGCATTAATTGGAAGAGCCAGCTAGCTAGCTGCTTAAATTCAGCAAGCTATAGCTAGCTAGCCAACCTAGCCTTCTAGCTAGTTTGGAGATACATGTATCTAGTTTACTAAATTGCAAGTAGAGAGAGAGAGGGAGAGTGCATGTGAAAGAGTGATCGAGAGAGAGAGAGAGAGGTGATGAGAAGATGACAATACCGAGGGGGATGGAAATATGATCAACCTCTCAGCTAGCTTCTCCAGATCACTCTAGCTTGGAGTTGTGCGCGGATGAAATGATTCCAACATGTAGAGCACAGAGCAGGGGTCGACCTAATTAAGTTGTCCAATTTTACTATCGGTTCAAAAACACAAACCGATAGTAAAATAAGGTCCCCACTGTCATAACCATTAGTGTATATGAAGTCATTTTACTATCGGTTTGTTTTATATAACCGATAGTACTATTTAATATATTGTATCGGTTAGTACAGTAATAACCGATAGTAAAAAGTCAGTAATTTCACTATCAGTTGCGCGAGAAAAACCGATAGTACTATGTAATATATTATATCGGTTGGTACAATACGAACCGATAGTATAAAGTGAGTAATTTTACTATCAGTTAAAAATGAAAAACCGATAGTACTGTTTTAATATATTATATCAGTTGGTACAGTAATAACCGATAGTATAAAGTGCGCAATTTTACTATCAGTTAAAAGTGGAAAACCGATAGTACTATTTAATATATTATATCGGTTTGTACAGTAATACCGATAGTAAAAAGTATTTGCATTTCAGTAACGTTGAACTAGTGTGTAACCGATAGTAAATTGCCACTTTTCCGCCGCTGTCATCCTATTCTATCGGATTTTTTCCAGATTGCTTATAACCGTTAGAAAATATGGGTTAATGGAATGCACTTCTGTAGTAGTGTTATTTACTTCAAATTTAATTTGCATCGAATTATGTAATCTGATGATTCAACTTCCTAAGTGGGCACTACTGTTTTGCCGTGTTGCAGTTTATCTCTCGAGAAGTTATCATGAATTTATTGATCTTGAAAACAAGTAGTGCGCTCCACTTCAAATTCTCAACATTATGTTGTGTCTTTTCCGTTTCTGATGTTTGCGCGGTGTACTTGCCTGGGAACACGAAGCGTCGACTTGGAAATTCTATAAATAGCTTGTTTTTCATTAATGATGAAAAAATTAACTAAAAATTTGTTCTTATGTAAATTTTACAATTTTCCCGCACGTTCTTGGAGAAAGAGAAGTGGAGCGGTTCGACTGGAAGCAAAACTCCAGGGAGGGAACAAGTATTTGTAAAAGTCGAACAGTTCAATATTCCAGGCATATTAAAGACGGTTCGGACATCAGAACCGTCTGTAATAGTCATATTACAGACGGTTTGGACATGAGAACCGTCTGTAATATTAAAGCAGACGGTTTTGATATCCCAACCGTTTGTGATAGTCCCAACAGTGCCCACGCATCGAATTCTCTACATGCAATTGTTGATAACCGCACATAATAACTGTGCAGATGAAGAAACTTAATTATTTACTTCAAATTTAATTTGCCTCGAATTATGTAATCTGACTCTTCAACTTCCTTTGCCGTGTTGCAGTTTCTCTCCCGAGAAGTTATCATGAATTTATTGACCTTGAAAACCAGTAGTGCGCTTTTTAAAACTTGAGGCACCCGCGCATATGAACCGTCACCTTCTGGTTCCATAAATAGCAAGGCTCCTAAATCCCTGTCTTTATTCCCTCCTCAACTCCCACCTTGATGGCGAGCCGAGATTCCAATGAGGTTATTGAAATTGAGAGTGATGAGGAAGAGATAAGTAATGAACTCGATCTGGATCTTCAGAAAGTAAGTCGACCTTCTCTGAAACTCTAATGCAGATCTTTCTTTTATGACTTGATTATCTCCAAACAAATGCATTTTGAAATCCACAGGTGCCTGAGGAAATACTCCCTCCAAAGAAGAGACTCAGAAATGATGAAAGATTCTCTAGTGGAGCTACAGTGAAGACTCTAGAGGGTGCTGAGGCCTGTGTTGCCACATTGCCACATTGCCCCTTGCAACCCCTCCAGTTGCAGCTTCATCTCCACCTTTGGAGATCCACAACAATCCTTCAAATATCCCCTCTTCAACACCTTTGTATCATCAGCTTTAATTTCTTGGATGATCCTACTGATGCCAAATCCACTCCTTTGCTGAGAGATGATGTAGATAGTATTAGAGCCATTGGTAGTCTCCTGGGGCAGCCAGTGTAGATCCTACTGATGCCAATACGTCCCTAGGAGAACTTTGTAAATTACTTTCGGAACAGGTCGACGCTAATTTGGTCGCTTGTATCCCTTATGTATGCAAAGATTGTATGAAATAAGAAATTTCTTTTCCTTATATATCTGGCTTTTCGATTGATTATGTAACTGATAATCACCAAATGATATTCTGTGTGAAAATGTTAACAAGAAAATATTGCTGCAATCAAGATGGTTTTTAATTCAAAACCGTCTCTGATAGTAACATTATAGATGGTTTTAATTTCAGGACCGACTGTAATAGTCTCAAAATTCTTTGAACATCCGCACACATATATATACAACAAATATGAAAAACAAGATAAAACCAAATAGTCTCAATGTTCATTTTTTTAAATACTAACATTGAAAATAAGATAGAACCAAATATGAAAAACAAGTGGAACAACTGAGAACTAGTCGAACAGTTCGACTGCAAACAATCCAGGATATTATAGACGGTTCGGACCTTATCACCGTCTGTGATAGTAGAGCAGAGTGTTGATTTTATAATTATCATAGACGGTTCTAAGATAAAAAACCGATTGTGATAGTAAAGCGGACGGTTTTGAACTCAGAACCGTCTGTGATATTGTAATTATCACAGACGGTTCTTAATTAAAAATTGACTGTGATATTAAAGCGGACGGTTTTGAGCTCATAACCGTCTGTGATATTTCTGTCATAGTTCTACACAAAATGTTTGGTCACATGAGCAGTCGGCATAGCACTTGGCCGGTTCTTTTGTGTATCTACAACCTTCCTCCTTGGTTGTGTATGAAGCGCAAGTACATCATGATGTCTCTACTTATCTCAGGACCAAAACAACCCGGAAACGATATTGAAGTGTACCTAGCACCATTGATAGAGGATCTCCTAACAATGTGGAACAAAGGGGTGCTGGTATGAGACGCATACAAACGAGAGACATTCATCCTATGTGCTATGATATTCTGCACCATCAACGATTTCCCTGCCCTTGGAAATTTGTCGGGCCATAGTACGAAAGGAGCCAAAGCCTGCCCCCACTGTGAAGATGAGACTGAGAGCGTGTGGCTGAAGAATTGCAGGAAAGCAGTGTACATGGGTCACCGTAGGTTTCTTCCGAAGAATGACGTGTATCGTAAGAGGAAAAGGGAATTTGACGGCCACAAGGAAGATGGTTCAGCCCCGAAGCCTACGCGCGGGAAAGATGTTTACTCACGGGTGAAGGACATAGACGTTGTGTTTGGAAAGGGTCGTAAATTAAAACCCCGCACGAAGAACTCTTGGAAGAAGAGATCGATATTTTGGGACTTACCGTATTGGGAGCATTTAGAGGTTCGTCATTGCATTGATGTCATGCATGTAGAGAATAATGTTTGCGACAGTTTAATCGGCCTATTGCTGAACATTCCGGAGAAGACAAAGGATGGCATCAATGTGCGGTGTGACATGATCGATATGAGAATCAGGCCCAAGCTAGCAACGAGAGAGGACGATAAAGGCCGTATATACCTCCCCCCTACACGCTACACTTTGTGCAAGGCTGAGAGGACAGAACTCTGTAAGTGTCTCTATGGTGTTAAAGTTCCATCGGGTTACTCCGCAAATATGAAAAAACTTGTGTCCATGGACGATTTGAAATTACTGGGCATGAAGTCTCATGATTGTCACGTGTTGATGACACAAATGCTTCCTGTTGCCATCTGGAGTATTCTGCCGCATAAGGTCAGAGAGACGATCACGAGGCTGTGTTTTTTCTTCAATACAATTTCTTGTAAGGTCATTGATCCTGATGGACTGGATTCTCTGCAGAGCGAGGTGGTTCGAACTCTCTATCAGTTTGAGATGTATTTTCCTCCATCGTTTTTTGATATCATGGTCCATCTCACCGTCCACCTTGTCAGAGAAATCAAGATATGTGGACCCGTGTTCCTACGTTATATGTATCCATTCGAGAGGTACATGGGTGTACTTAAGACCTACATGAGGAATCGGTCCCGACCCGAGGTAGCATTGTCGAAGGTTATGCAGCGGAAGAGGTTGTTGAGTTCTGCGTCGACTACATGGCCGAGGTAGAAGCAATAGGAGTTCCTGTGTCTCGTCACGAGGGGAGGCTTGATGGTGTTGGCGCTATTGGACGGAGAGCCATCACTCCTAATTTCGATATGTACTCGAAAGCTCATTTTTGGGTCTTGCAACACATGACGGAGGTGTCTCTGTACATCGACGAGCACAAGGAGGTGCTACGACAAGACAATCCTTGCCGATCCGAGGTTTGGATCACGGGAGAACATAACAGTAAATTCAACGCATGGATGAAAGTGCGAATCACCGGAGAGTCCGCAAGTGAAAACCTTAATTGGTTGGCAAAAGGGCCCACATTTACTGTACAGACATGGCAAGGATACGACATCAATGGGTACACATTTTACACGAAAGCTCAAGATCGAAAGAGCAATGTGCAAAATAGTGGAGTGAGCGTAGAAGCTTTCCATGAGGAGTTCAGCGAGACAGGCCCAACAACGGTAGTACGTGGATTGAACTCATACTACGGGTTCATTGAAGATATTTCGGAGCTCGATTACGTACTGTTCAAGATTCCCCTGTTTCGATGCCGATGGGTCCAAATCCCACAGGGTGTGAAGGTTGACAGTTACGGTTTCACTTCTGTGGATCTCGATCGAGTTGCTTATAAAGATGAGCCATTCATACTTGCAAAGCAAGGCATTCGGGTCATTTATGTCACTGACCCAGCCAATAAGAACTGGCACGTCATCCTTCATGGCAAGAGAAGGATTGTTGGAGTTGAAAATGTTGTAGACGAGGAGGAATACAATCAATTTGATGAGATTCCTCCATTTGGAGATGGCGTACAGGTCGATACTGAAGACACCGACGAAACCAGTTACGTGCATATGGATCACCAGGAAGGGTTATACTTTAAAGGTAATCAACCGTACATCCTTAACTCAATGTTTCCATCGATATAGCTTATATCTCCTGTAATTCTCGTCTTTGCAGGGCCACAACAAGTGGAAAGTTGAGAATAACATGGCTGTGTATGTGAAAATTGTCGGTTAAAGTCCCCATTTGTATGTAACATTAACTTGAGAATGCTCCACATTATATGTTAAATTTATTTGAGCATGCTCCACATTGTAACCAATTTTCGGATCTACGTACATTGTAACCAATTTACGGAGCATTTGTACTACATTTGGAATATCTGAGTGTTCATTTAAAACAAGTTTTCGAGCATTCAGAGTTGAAGAGCTACAGAGTTTCAAGTTGTAAAACTTACGTTCAATAGAGAGATTATCACAGACGGTTATGAATTATCAAAGACGGGTATGAATATAGAACCAATTGTGATATTCCCAACAGCGTCTCCGATGCTTCAAGTCTTAACTTGCACGGTTGGTTCTCAAGTCTGAACCGTCTATGATAATCACAGTCACAGTCGGTTCTCAACTCAAAACCATCTGCGATAATCTCTCACTATGTAGATTATCAAAGACTGTTTTTATGTGAGAACCGACTATGATAATATTATCACAGACGGTTATGAATATAGAACCGACTGTGATATTCCCAACAATGTCCGATGCTTCGAGTTATTAACGTGCACCGTCGGTTGTCAAGTCCAAACCGTTTGTGATAATCTCAGTCACAGTCGGTTCTCAACTCAAAACCGTCTGTGATAATCTCCCTGGAGATTATCACTATGGAGATTATCACAGACAGTTCTGACGTGAGAACCAACTGTGATAATATTATCACAGACGGTTGTGAAGGGTGGACCGACTGTGATAATCTCTACGCGGTACATAGTTCAAGGCGGGTTTTGTCCCGCTCATTTTCAGACTTCGCAACTGTTTGCCCTAGCTCTCTCCGCCCTCGCACCGTCCGTCGCGATCACCTCCATCGCCTCCCCATAGTCTGTCGCGATCTCCTCCATCTCCTCCTCTCCGTCCATCGCGATCACCTGCATCGCCTTTCCACCATCAGGCGCGATCACCTCCATCGCCCTCCCGCCTTCCGACGCGATCACCTCCATTGCCTCCCCCCATTTCTGCCATTCTTGGTTAATTATAAGTATATGGGTTTTGTTATAGAATTATTAGCTGTAGATTTACTTAAACTGTTATCTCTTTCACTTATGTTAGGAACTGATATGTCTGGTGACGAAATGCACCACTTGGGGAGTCAGAGTGACCTCGCTGGCGATGAGACGCCTGGGCTGGAGGTCGCCGCGTCCACCATGACCCAGCCGCAGAACAGAAAGGGGCGAGGCCGGACGACATGCGTGCGTCTGGACAAGCGGGAAAAGCAGCACGTCCAATTCGACGACAATGGTGTGCCGGAAGCTCTGGACAAACTTGTCGGTCAGTACCGCTCACTAGGCGGCAAAGTGGCAAGGGAGCGGGTGCCCATCACCACCTCCGACTGGGGTCAAGTGCCCCCAGAGTGCAAGGATGCGCTGTGGGAAGAAATGCAGGGGGCGTTTCACATTCCCGAGGATCGCCACTTCACCATCAGCCGGAGGACACTGATGTCAATAAACAAGGCGTGGAGGAACTTCAAGAGCCACCTTGTCAGGCGCTATGTGAAGGAGTCGAAGACCCCCTTCGATGACTTCCCTTTTGTGACTCCCGAGGCATGGCAGTAGTTCGTCGAGATGAAGGCCAAGCCAGAGTTCCAGGAGCTTAGTGCGAAGGGCCAGGCTAACCAGGCCAAGAATACCCACCCACACAGACTAGACAGTAGTGGGTATGTGGGGAAGAAGGCGTTGTGGAGGAAGTAGGACGAGGAGGCTTCCCAGTCTTCGGCCGGCAGTCCTTATGCGGGCATAACAGACGTGCGCGCCCACAATTGGTGCCGAGTAAGATCGACGATGACCTCCTCTGGAAGCGTCTCTGTGAATAACCCTGCGGACAGGGAAGTGATCGACCGACTGGTAAGATTGTCCGATCACGTACTATCCTAGCTCGTAACACGCATGCAATGGGTTGTATTGCTAAATTCTCCTGTTGCAGGTGACGCTGAGTGCGAAAGCGGCATCCGAAGAGTTCAACCCGAGGAGGGACAGGGATATCCTCACAGCGGCGCTAGGAAACAAAGAGCATCCAGGCCGCGTGCGCGGCCTCGGTGCCACTGTGCCTTGGAGGCATGGTTTCCCTAATGACGAGGAGGCGGCCAAGAGGAGAAAGAGATCCCACCAAGCCCGCGATGAACGGCTCAAGGAGGAGATGCGATCGGAGTTCACTACTCGGGACAAAGCACTCCTGCAGCAGTTGTCGGAGATGCGGTCCATGTATGAAGAGCTAAGAAAGGCGACCCAGGGCACCCCCCTTGTAGCAGCGGAAGTACCGACCCCCATTCTTGGCCACCGTAGTAGCTACGCGTTTGCGCCGAGGTCTTCGCAGACGGAGCCCTCTCCAAAGTACCAGGTGGACTTTCTGCAGGTAATGACCATTTGTCTATGTTAATTCATTTGAAAGTGAAAAGCGGTGAAATTCAATATGTTAATGCGCACTGTTTGCAGGAACCCGCCTCCTGCAAGCTTATGGTGCTGGCCTGTCTCTTCCCGATTGAGGCTGGCCGTGGGATGGTGCAACCATGCACGGCGGGGGACACAATCCACGGTGCCCCTCTATGTGAGGGTTTTGCACAGGTCCAGGTGGACAGTGTCTTTGACCATTGCAAGGGTTTTCCGTTGGAGAAGCCACCGAACGACGAGATTACCACTCTCGGGGATGCGGTGCACACATTCGTGCAATGGCCCAAGAAAGACATCATCCTAGATGAGGTAATTCTCCCACCAGTTTTATAATTCGTACTGTAATAATAGCCCTCAGAGTTAGTGTCCCAATACGTAGGTTCTTACATCACAGACATCACAGACCGACACACGGCCTACTAGCCAGCCGACCCCTCCGAGAAGCCAACCAACGAGTCCGATGACGAAGCTGACTCCAACTAGGAGGCAACCATTCAAGAAGCTGGCTAGTAGGGGAAAAGCAAAGAAGAGCCCGGCGAAGGAGAGTGAGAAGAGTGCGCCAACTCTCATGCCGTTCGCTTTGGGGATGCCCATGGCCTATGATACCGCAATTTCGAGCATGGGGTTAGCATGCCAAAGCCTGCATGCATGGTACATGAGGAGGACAAACCAGACCAGGACGCAGCGTCTGACGCATATCATGGTCAAGTACACCGTAGCAGAGTTTCATAACGCGTTGGGACCTACCCGGTGACCTTCGAAGACCTGTACAATTTACTGAACAAAGATGCGCTCGACTTGTCAATCCTACTGTCTTGGGTGCTGTAAGAATCCTACTATCCTACGCCTGTTCGTGCATATACGGATATTTGTCATTTATTAATTGGTTACTTCCGTGCAGCTACACGACCAGCTATGCCAAATCTAAGGGCATACCTGTTGGTTTCTTGGACCCCCAGATGGTCGCCGATGTGATGTTTAGGACCGACGCAGACTTCGTTGTCGACTACATCAAAAGAGGGTTGCTTACTCAGGTCGACAAGGAGTACATACTTGTACCCTACAACCAGAGGTGAGTGCTTTCATCAGTACTTCACCCGTAGATTAGTGTCTCCATGTGCACACCCCCAAACTTAGATTAAATTTTTAATTCTTTAAGTGTAACATGTAGCTACCACTGAATCCTGCTACTACTTATTCCGAAAAGGAACAAGGTGATGTATTCGAAAGGTGATGATATTCATGTGGACTTGTCTTGCATCTAGATTTACTGTCCTCAAATTGTCAATTTTGACTATCCTCAAACTATCAATTTTGACTATCTATAGGGCTTTCATGAACTACTTTGCCGAGGGAGGGCGACAACATGAACAGCGAGCCGATAAGTTTCAGTAGTTACAATTTTCGGTACAAATTTCAACTGGCATCTGTTTTACTTTATAACGTGTCCCCAGCTAACTCTCGGTCTGTAAATTGGTAGTGCCATCAGTAGCCAGACGACAATACATGTGGGTTCTACGTGATGCGCCACATGTATGACTTGATCATCACCCCTCACCGCCCAAATTTCCCTGAGGTATACAACTGCTCCCCTTTGTATCGATTTGGCAGAATTTACAACTGCATTGAGCTAATTTTTCTGTACCAACTCTTGCTATTGGGGGTCGACTTCCCTTCGGAAAGCTTTGACCCTCGGGAGATTGGTATTGTCCGAGGAATGCTCGCTGAGTTTTTCCTTGCGGAGGTCATATTAACCAAGGGGAAGTTTAGGGACCCGCAAGGTTCGTATTAGTGCGGCCTTAAATTTTTTTGTACATCTAACACACTGACTTTAATTGTCGATTACATTTATTTGTTCAATCTCAATTGTACATATTTCTAAGTTCTGTGCTATATATATGAAATGTTATTGTACATGTTTCTAAGTTGTGTGCATGTATATATGAGACTGTATATATTTGAGTACTGTGCATGTATGAAATGAACTGTATATATTTGAGTACTGTGCATGTATGAAATTCATGAACTGTATATATGAAATGCTATTTGTACAGAGGACATGGGCTAGCCACCAAAAAAAAGAAATTTATTAAAAATAATATTAATATGCACAGGCGGTTTTGATCTTACAAACCGTCTGAGATTATAACCGTCACCGATAATGACACTATCACAGATGGTTTTAACCTAAAAACCGTCTGTGATATCACACTATTACAGACGGTTCTGAGATCATAACCGTCTGATGACACTATCACAAATGGTTTTGACCTCAGAACCGTCTGTGATATCACACTATCACAGACGGTTTTGAGATTATAACCTTCTGATGACACTATCACAGATGGTTTTGACCAAAAACCGTCTGTGATATCTCACTAATACAGACGGTTCTAAGATTATAAACCGTTTGTGATAAGAAAACAATCACAGACAGTTCCAAGATTACCACCGTCGCTGATAATGACAATATCGCAGATGGTTTTGACCTCAAAGCCATCTGTGATACTCTAAATACACAGATGGTTCTGAAACAACCATCTATGATAAGGATGCTATCACAGACGGCTCCTAGGTCATAACTGTCTCTGATAATATAAGTATCACAGACGGTTTTGATCTCTGAACTGTCAGTAATAATGTGAGTATCGCAAACGGTTCTGAGGTTATAACCGTCTCTGATAATTTGAGTATCACAGACGGTTCTGAGGTTATAACCATCTCTGATAATGTGATTATCGCAAACGGTTCTGAGTTCATAACCGTCTGTGATAATGTGAGTATCCCAAATGGTTTTGATATTAGAACCGTCTGCGATACTCATATTATTACTGACGGTTCTGAGATCAAAACCGTCTGTGGTAGTATGAGTATCTCAGACGGCTTTGATGTTATAACAGTCTATGTATTAGGAGTATCACAGACGGTTCTGATGTTATAACAGTCTGTATAGTATGAGTATCACAGACGGTTTTGATCTTATAACAGTCTGTGAAGGGAAAGATCACAGACGGTTCAAAACCATCAGTGATAGTACTCGATTATCACTGACGGGTAAGAACCGTCTGTGATAATGAATTCTATAGTAGTGCCCGATAAAGGCCGAGGACCATCAGGTGATGGGAGTGCAACCTTCCAACCAGAAGATTGTTTCCCCAACAGAAGTTGAGGATTATCTGGTCGCGGAAGTACAGCTTGCCAACCAGAAAATTGATCACCCGACAAAGAACGGGGATCACTGGGATGAAATGGAGAAAGCTGAGAAGAACATCCCGAGGGATTATCATGAACCTCCAAAGGTGGAGATGAAGGTTCGACCTGCCGAGGTGCATGAACAGGAAGAACTACGGGAACCAAAGGAAGAGAGAGCAATGATGCATCTTTCACCTTTGTCCTGCTAGAAGATCCCTCGTCATCCTTGGGTTTCTTCCTTAGAGGAGTCAGATCTTCGGACTTCTGTGAATCCTGGTCAACTCAAGTGCCGCTTCTTCTTCGTCACTTTCAATCTCAATGATGTTTTGACCTGCTGTCGCGCCCCGAGACTGGGACAACGACTACTCCTGTAGAGACCTAGCTCGCTGCAGCTAGTCTCATTCTCACAAACCTTTGACTTCCCAGGATGAGTCAAACACAGGAGTATATTACATTGCAACAGAGTACTAGCAAAATATTAAGCAGTGTGGCCTGCTGGCCTTAATATTACATAAAGAGGATTACAATGCCTACAAGGCATTCAGGGTTTAACAAAATATTTAACTACGCAGCAGAAGATAGGTGACCCTCCCACAAAAGAAGTTGACGGCAGAACAACACACTTCAGGGCTCTGGCGGAACTGATTCTCCTCCTTCTGGATCCACGTAATACTCCGTGCCATCATCTTGATCAAAGTAGGCTCCATCTATTGAGTTGAATGTTGCAAGGGTGAGCACTTACGTACTCAGCAAGTCATAGGTAAGAGTAAGTACATATAGTAGTGATGATATGAACCTAGACTAGTCAAGAATTATGGATATTTGTAAAATAATCTTTTTCTTTTATACCTCATCTCATGGCAGCACTTTTCATAATATAACATCATCATCATTGTTCACTAGATTATAGCACTACCGCGACACGTCGACACACGACAGCCCACGGCAGCACTCCTTATCATGACAACACATGTCATTTGGGTAATCTTAAATAAACATATTTTATTTAGAAAATAGTACTTGTGTCACACCCCGTGGATTTAATCCACCGCAGCAGACTCCTATAAACCCGGGAGCTCGGAGTATTCGAATACGTTTTTAACTCTACAGAGAGGTACCAATTTACCCGCAAGATATTCCACTTTCAAACCTTTCCTATCATAACAAAATGATTGGACCCCTGACTCACTTCATGCTGTGAGCGGCAAGGTGGAAATAACAAGAACTTTTGTTATGTTTTACTCACAATTCACCCCCGACCCTGTGGCTCTCAGCGAGGCACAGTTGTGGCAGGTTGTATCCAAACCTCCACCCCTTTGCTTATTCCCATTACTGGGTCAGCGTGCTTGATCACCTTCAGTGATATGTGTGGGAGCCGCGCTCCGTGTTTATCGTGCATCACTACACATCTCATGCAGGGGTTTCATGTGCGATCCACATAATTACTTGTTCAGGCCTGTCCCATACCAGGCTTGCGGTTAGCACGTTGTTCATGCCACTAGACGCACAACACAAGGTTCTAGTCCTTATATGCCAATGACCAGACCATCCACAACCCTGCACCTTCAGTGCCTGCATTCCTTTGCAGTCTAGCACCTCCAGTGCTACAGCCATCCATACCATTTTTCTGATCACGGCTAGGGGTTTTATTTCATGAATATAAGTATATAGATACATATAATAGTTCATGGCTCAAAACTTGTTTATTTCACATTTCACAGATAACCAGTCTAGTACTGCCAATTCATAAATCAACCATTCTCAATCTTTCACATGCAATATTGCCTATATTCAAGGTTATATTATAGCAACATTTAAAATATAGGTTCAAGATGACCAAGGATATGACTTGCCTTCCGCGTCGTAAGATACAGCAGTTGACGTCGGATCCGCAATGAAGTCCTCGAACTCGGGCTCTTGATCTGCTCTCCAATCAAACAAACAACCAATAATCATAATCTTTTCCATACATTATTATACTTTGTGCAAAGATGCAAAGATGAAGTCTTGATGATTCTGAAATGATTGGGTTTAGAGGCTGATTAGGGTTAAGTTAAGGAAACCAATGTTAAGATTAGCTGTCAAAGATTTACAAGGTTCCAAATGTCTCAAAATATCAGAATGATATCAAGGTTGCGACTGGTTCGCTCAAAAACAGCGAACGTCTTTAGGTCGACATTCGGTTCAAAGCATCGACATAGGGTTGATGAATGATAGAGGGGTTATCTCAACTTGTGGTAGTAGAATAAAATGTAGATCACAACTCTACAAATTTAGTGGACAATGTGGTTTTCAATTTACACAACCAGAAGTGGGTAAACAAAGTCAATGCCACTGGCTGACAAGCTCTGACATAGAGCTGACAATGCCAAAAACTAGGGCTTAGCATAACTTTTGATCTGGAGCTCCAAATGATGCACCACTTTGTCTGGGAGGTAGACATTGATAACAGGAATAAATCATTCAATAGGATCTAGGGCTGAAAATGGCTGGAAAGCAAGAAATTTGATGATGAACAGAGATGAACTGGTTGCACTGGAGCAGTTCTGGACAAGATCTTGGCATGGCTGTAACTTCCAATCTAGGCCGATCTAGGTGTCGGGCTAGAAGACAAAAATACTCAGGAGACTAGGGCACCTCTAAATGACAAGGTTTTGAGGGCTGAAATGGCCGGGATCACTTTTCCGATCATCGGCGCCGGAGAAGAGACACTGCCAGTTGGGGGTTTCTGCTACAGGCCGAGAGAACTAAATTCCTTGCTTGGAGAGCATCTAGGAGGTATAGGGGAGCTTCTGGTAACATCAAATTGACCGGAGGATCACCGGAGAAGCCTGGCGACGATCGCCGGTTTCTGGTGAAGCTCGGTTTAGAGTAAAGCTTCGAATGATGTTTAATTAGGGATTCTAAGCTTACAGGCTTGCTTGAAATAACCTACAGATCAATTTTGTTTACAGGATCGAGGGCTAATTCGGGGTAGATTGGCCAGCATTGCCGGAACAAGGCATCTTCGACTTTCAGCCATTTCCGGCGATCATCGGCGTTAGAGTCCACCGGAGAACAATTAAATGATATCACACAGAGAGGATGAGTAGGGGAACTCACTGATGTTGTTAATTTGGCAGGAAATTAAGTGTAGAGCGCTGGCACCGTGAGCCTCCTTGACGGCTCGCCGGAGAAGATGACTGAAACAGGAATTTCTGGGACTTGGCTGATTTCCAGTGAGGTGTGAGGGAGTTGCTGAGCACAGTGGTGTTTAAATAGACCAGGCGAAGCTTGCAAGGAGGGAGCAGTGAATTGATTTGGCAGTTGGTGATGCGATTGGTTGCGTGCTGGAGCAACAGCGGCGAAGACACAGCGAAGAACGGTGATGCGACGGCGACAAGCTTGCAGCTGATCACAGTGTCGCCTCATCGGGACTTTGCAACGCTAGAGCACACGGTGGCGACAACAACTGGCACGGCGCAAAAGCAACTGACAAAAGCCTGGTGTTTCTGCTGCTGGTCGCGCACGAGGGCGGTGCTGTCGTCGATGCTGCCACGGTGTTGCCACGGCGATGGCTGAGACACTGACGCGTGCGTACTGGCATGCACGGTCACAAGTGCGGCGATGCTTGGCCGGCGGCGAACGTGCACGGCGCAAGAACCCACGGCGAGTCCTGGTCGCGTACAGCAAACGGCCTGGTCGAATGCTGCTGTTGACCTGGTCGAAAATGGATTCATTTGCAATTTCAATTCTTTGAGTTTTGGACTGATCTGTAAATCTAATGATTCGGAAGGTCTGTTCTGAATTTGATTCTGCTATTTTGGCAATCTTTATTCCACAGATGATTTGGCAAGGATTGAAAATAAAATTTGGCACATTTGGATAGCTTTTGATACAAACTGAAAATAGGGTAATTTAGGGTAAATTAGATTTGAGTTTTGTCGATTTCGAATTCTGGCATTTAGGGTTCGATTTTGATATCTGCACAGAAGAGAAACTTGTGGCAAATAGCAATTAGGAAAGATCTGCTGAAGAAATTCTGAATTTAGAGTTAATCTGGAGATTTTAGTCTTTTTAGGTTTTCAGATATCAGATAAGGACTAATTTGCGATAAGTCTTGGACTGATTTGTGAAAAAGGTTTAGATGATAAAATCTGGCTGTCAACTTTTTAGATTAAGGTATTGACATACCCATGATCATATTCCAGAAATAATCTGGTCTGAACTTGGTCAAGATTCGGATTAAATCTGGATTCTGAAACTTAGGGTATTTAAGTAATATAAGGTATTTCTGTTTTCGGAAACAGAAAGAGTTGATAATTCTGGGAGTTAGGGATAGAATTGGATCTAGGTTCTGAAGACTTTTAAGTTCAGAGTAACTGATAGATCACATCTGAACAATCTGATCTTAATTTGAGGTCATAGGATAGATTTTGGAGATTTTTGGGCTTGAGATAGAAACTAATCTGACTAATACTACAGATACATGCATGCGTGCCATTTGTGAAAAAGGAAATTTTCACCCCTAACTCAGGGTGTTACACCTGCCATTAGAAGTGTACAAGAAAGAAGAAAGGTGCCTTTGGAAAAGACTTAGCCGGGAAGGTATTTGTGAAGTTTTAAAGTTAAGAGGCTTCGGTATTTATAGCCCCCGGGGTGACGATTCGTTTTCCGAATGCCTCGAACTTTTAAAACATTCAAAATTTTACCTCGGGTTAAAAGATAGTTCTACGGCGTCATCATTACCTATCAAATATTGCCCAGAGTCCGTCTCGGGAAATAAATCTCCATACTTAGTGTGCCACTAAGTGGTGAATTTGAAGCGTCGTGTTACGTATCCGATGTAAGTCTCAAAATTTGAAGTAAACATGCCCCTTCGTTCTCTTCAAATTTGGGGGCTGCTGACGAGGATTGATACCCGAGCTAGTTCAAATAAATACATGACTAGTTCAAGACAGATTCGAATCATATGAGTGTCCGTTGATGCGAACTCAAGTTGCTCTGAGTAGCGCGGACATATGATCGCAGGCTTTACACAATCAAACCGTAGACAGTACGCGGTCAGGAATTCGTAGGCGATGCGCGGACAGAAGGTCGCAGATATCGCGCGGTCAGATGATTACAAGCAACGTGCGGTCGGGACACCTTCGACCAGGAAACGCGGGATTGCTCAGTCCCTACAACGGGGATATCCCGAGTATCCCGAAGATTCTTCCATGTATAGAGACAACCGTCAGGAGGTTAATACGTACAGTTATTCCTCAATAACATGTGTTAAACTTGCGTGGAGGTTAAAGAGCAGTTATCAAAACTACACCCGAGCAACTATTCGATGCCGTTAGGCCTTGGCACTCTTTCGACCAGTATAAGAGGGTAAGCCAATGCACCAGACGAGGGGATCGAGGTATCGAGAGATCAGAAGACATTAGATTAAGTTAGTTTTCATAAGCCTTCTGAGCATTGTCTTGTATAAACTCACTGGAAAGATCTTCGCCGGTGAAGATCCTTTCCATAGTTTTGTAACTCTTTTCTCCTACACATAGTAAATCTCAACAGGACGTAGGGTCATTACTCCCACCATCGAGGGCCCAAACCTGTCTAAATCTCTCTGTGCTTCAGTTAACTTTGATTCATCATCCCTTCCCGGAGGGACACCCTGAAAGGTCTCACAACCTACAAATTCTGCATAAGTTCGACTAAGGACCTCGAGTCCGAATCGTTGACATATGTGTTCACATTAAATAGGGCTACATCAAAAACCGTAAAAAATACACCATATGAGATATGGACTGGAAGGTGTCCCGGGTTGTCTTTTCTTAAGATTTGGGGTTGTAATCTTCATTTTGATGAAGTCGTCAAAATAGTTTGGCTTCATAAATAATGAAGAAGAGTCTTGTGTTTACAAAAAGGCAAGTGGGAGCGCACTTGTTTTTCTGGTCTTATATATGGATGACACACTTCTGATTGGAAATGATATTCATATGCTTGAGTCTGTGAAGTCCTCATTGAAAAGTAGCTTTCTATGAAGGACTTAGGTGACACAATGTATAATTTGGGTATTAAGATCTACCGAGGTAGATCTAAAAGGCTGATTGGATTAAGTCAAAGTACATATGTTGACAAAGTGTTGAATCGATTCAACATGCAGGATTCCAAGAAAGATTTTCTGTCGATGTCACATGGCATTAGTCTTAGCAAGAGTCAATGTCCTTCGACATGTGGTGAGTGGGACTAAATAAATAAGATTCCAATAGCTTCTACTATTGGGTCTATTATGTATGACATTCTTTGTACACGCCCAGATGTCTCCTATGCTCTAAGTGTTATGACCAGATACACAATCAAAATCCAGATGAGAGTCACTAGATTACTGTAAAAAACATCCTTAAATACTTGAGAAGGACTAAGGATGTGTTCCTGGTTTATGGAGGTGAGGAAGAGCTCGTTGTTGGTGGTTACACCGATTACAACTTCCAAACTGACAAATGTGATTTCAAATCACAATCTAGTTTTGTGTTTTGCCTTAATGAAGGAGTTGTAAGCTAGAAGAGTTCCAAGCAAGAAACTGTCGTTGATTCTACAACAGAAGCAGAGTACAAAGCATGAGGTGCATACTAGAGCAATATATATTAGATACATTAGTGATTGACTCTAGTCCAGGTGGGAGATTGTTAGTGATATGTCCTAGAGAAAATCACAGAGATGTATCGATCTTTGTTATGTTTATGAACATTTGAATAATATGTTATTTTGTTTTTAAATAAACTATCATCTTGGTTCGATCAACAAGTGTGTGACTTGTTCGTGAAACTCTAAATTTATTTAATGATATTATTCTATAAAGTTCATAATCCATTATCTTTAAATAGGACATTATTGATTAATGGATTAGCACATATATTGATTGATAGTCATGTTTCACAGACCATGGATATAAGATATCAAATTAATAATATTGACAAATATTGGAGAATATAATATTGGATAGACCCATTTTGAGACACTGTTTAGATTTTTCATTTAAGTGTCACCAATTGGTCTCAAATAATGTTTATGATTGATCCTTAGACCTAAAATCATCATAGTTTCCAACATGTGTAGTAATATACTTTGATACTATCAAACGCTACTTTTCATTGAGTGGTAATAAAGGTAATATTCGGGTATGCGATGAGCTATGCGAAGGAATGTGAATAGTTAAGATGGAATTTGCATCTCTCATATAATGAGAGAGATATCTTTAGGCCCTTCAATATAGATGAACTGAGAAGTGCATGGCCGTGTCGTTTGTGGTTGAGTCTCAACTACTGGAAGATCGGCTCACTATGAGATCAAGAAAGGATTGAACTGTGCAATGATGGCACATTTCCTGCCTTGGGTTTAATCTGGTATTGTATAGCAAGAGCATCAACATGAATACATTATATAGGTTCGTTGATTATGTTCTTCGTGTGTATTTGGATGATCGTTATGTCCTACTAGGGGCCACTACTAACTTACAATTTGAGTAAGTATTCCCGGGTCATGACCAAATATGCATGAACCTACAGGGTCACACACTTAACGGGTTGGAACAATGCAATTTGGATTGAGTCTGTTATGGGCTTTCCGTATCAGATTCAAAGACCTAATGTTAGACTCCTTCATTCGGATTGTGTCTGTTATGGGGTTTTCATATTAGAGCGGAGCTTTAATGTTAGACTTCTCCTGTAGTTCGGATAAGATTTGTACCACATTAGGAAACCTAATCTGTTAGGATTCCTTCTGCAGGGCTCTATATAAAGAGAAGTATGATGGGCTTTAAGGATATCACGAAAAACTATAGCTGCCATCTCCTCTAAAGTAATAGCCCCTAAACACTTATAGTGCACATTGGTGCTAGCACATCATCGTACGACATTCCATCCTGGTATGTGTGAATACCGATTGAGGTGCTATTGCAATTGCTGCACTAATCAGGACGATCCGCGAGCGGTCACTGTCATTTATGTCTGCTGAACAGGACGATCCGCGATGTCATCTATGTACGCTGATCAGGACGATCAGCGAATAGTTGCTATGCACATTCAATAGCTTCACAAAATCTACTTCCACTGTTGGTAACAATCCAATCTATGGTCTATTACTTGCAGCCTTTGAGTAAAAAATTATTGAAATTTTGCTAGTGTAGCTTACTCGATTTCCTGCACCATCTTCATGACCTCTCATAACATATACTCGAGACCGCCTTTGTCTGCTCCCACTTGAGGAACCATGTAGGTGAGCTTAGATTCGAGCACCCATTGTGTGCTGGAGTTGAATAGCAGTAGCAATCTGCTGCATAAAGGTAGATTTAAACAAATTGGATGGTTGAGTAGAAATTTCAACATCATTGTCGGGGCTATCGGAATATATGGAAGAAGAAAAGGAGGATGATGATGAAGAAATACGGCGATGTCCAGCCACGATGGACGAAGTGGGTTATTTGGCTATTTAATAGAAATGTGATGAGTGTGGAGTTTTGTGATTGCCCTTATATATATGTGTGTGTATATGTGTGTGTGTATACATACATACATACATACATACATATATATATACATATGTCGTGGTATTAAAAATACCCTGGCTGGTTTGATGAGGTGTTTGATACATGTTCGACAACGCGAGATGACCGTGCGACGGGTCACCCCATGTTGGACAATCATAGAAATTGACACGGAGGTTTATATAGGTTTGGACCTCAGTGGAGGCCCTAGTCCTGTCGACGTGCTCCCGACACATGTTAGCTAGGGGGGCTCTCTCCCGAGGAGAGGGCTCCTAAGCACACCTATTCGATTTTGTGTATTGAGTACAAATGAATCTTAGGTTACAAGAGAGGGATACAAGGGTATATATAGACCCTAAAAGATGAAAATTACTAAACTACCATAGCTACGACCATCGAATCAAGGGCATCAAGGACACATGGCCGCCCTCGACTTCAGTGGCCCCAACCCTGGGACAGAGTCCTGGCGGGGCAGGACTCCACCTCCAGAGGATGGAGGATCGGGGGTGGGCGCCTCCTCCTCCAGAGGACGGTGGACTGGAGAGGGGAACCTCCTACTCCGGAGGTCGGAGGATCGGGGGAGGGCGCCTCCTAGTCCGTTGGTTGGATGAACGGAGAAGTGAGGCTCCTACTCCAGAGGAGCACCACTCCTACTCTGGAGGACGGGGTCCGAGAGGAGTGAAGCTCCAACTCCGGAGGAGAAAGACTCCTATTCCAGAGGATAGAGTCCCGAAGGACGAAGTCCTGGAGGACGGGCAACCCGAGGAGCAAGGCTCCAACTCCGGAGGATGGAGTTCCAAAGGAGTGAGGCTCCTTCCTACTCCGGAGGAGCGAAACTCCTACTCCGGAGGACGGGCTCCCAGAGGATGGAGTCCTGGAGAACGAAGTCCCAGAGAACGGAGGACCGGAGGATGGCGCCTCCTACTCCGGAGGACGGAGGACCGGAGGTGGCCACCTCCTACTTTGGTGGTCGGTGTTCCAGAGGAGTGAGGCTCCTACTCCAGAGGAGCGAGACACCTAATCTAGAGGATAGGGTCCTGGAGGATGGAGTCCTGGAGGATGGCGACCAGAGGAGCAATGCTCCTAGTCCAGAGGATGGAGTTTCGAAGGAGTGAGGCTCCTACTCCAGAGGAGCAAGACTCCTACTTCGGAGGGGGGGGGGTCCCGGAGGATGGAGTCCAGGAGGACGGAGTCCCGGAGGAGCAAGGCTCCTACTTTGGAGGATGGAGTTCTGAAGGAGTGAGGGTCCTACTCTAGAGGAGCAAGACTCCTACTCCGGAGGATGGGGTCCCAGAGGATGGAGTTCAGGAGGACGGAGTCCCAGAGGAGCAAGGCTCCTACTCCGAAGGACGGAGTTCCAGAGGAGTGGGGCTCCTACTCTAGAGAAGCGAGACCCCTACTCCAAAGGACGGGGTACCAGAGGATGGAGTCCTGGAGCATGGAGTCCCGTAAGACGGAGGACCAGAGGAGGGCGCCTCCTACTCCGGAGGACGGAGGACCAGAGGTGGAAACCTCCTACTCCATAGGACGGTGCTCCAAAGGAGGGAGGCTCCTACTCCGGAGGAGCAAGACTCCTACTCCGAAGGATGGGTCCCAGAGGAGTGAGGCTCCAACTCCGAAGGAGCAAGACTCCTACTCCAGAGGATAGATTCCCGGAGGACGGAGTCCCAGAGGATGGGCGACCGGAGGAGCAAGGCTCCTACTCCGGAGGAGAGAGACACCTACGTCGGAGGATGGGATCCCAGAGGATGGAGTCCTCGAGGACAGAGTCCCGGAGGATAGAGGACCAAAGGAGGGCAACTCCTACTCTGGAGGACGGAGGACCGGAGGTGGGCACCTCCTACTCTGGAGGTCGGTGTTCCGGAGGAGCGAGACTCGTACTCCAGAGGACAGGGTCCCGAAGTATGGAGTCCTGGAGGACAACGACCGGAGGAGTAAGGCTCCTACTCCAGAGGCAGAGTTCCGAAGGAGTGAGGATCCTACTCTGGAGGAGCGAGACTCCTACTCTAGAGGACGAGGTCCCGGAGGATGGAATCCTGGAGGAGCAAGGCTCGTACTCTAGAGGACCGAGTTCTAGAGGAGTGAGGATCCTACTCCGGAGGAGAGAGACTCCTACTCTAAAGGACGGGGTACTGGAGGATGGAGTCTTGTAGGATGGAGTCCTGGAGGATGGAGGACCGAAGGAGAGCGCCTCCTACTCCAGAGGACAGAGGACTAGAGGTGGTCACCTTGTACTCCAGAGGTCGATGTTCCAGAGGAGTAAGGCTCCTACTCCGGAGGAGCAAGACTCCTACTCTGGAAGATGGGGTCCCGGAGAAGTGAGGCTCCCACTCCAAGGGAGCAAGACTTCTACTTCAAAGGATAGATTCTTGGAGGACAGGCGACTGGAGGAGCAAGGCTCCTACTCCGGAGGATGGAGTTCTAGAGGAGTGAGGCTCCTACTTCGGAGGAGCGAGACTCCTACTCTAGAGGACCGGATCCCAGAGGATGGAGTCCTGGAGGACGGAGTCACGGAGGACGGAGGATTGGCAGAGGGCGCCTCCTACTCCGGTGGATAGAGGACCGGAGGTGCGCACATCCTACTCTGGAGGTCGGTGTTCCGGAGGAGTGAGGCTCCTACTCCGGAGGAGCTAGACTCCTACTCTGAAGGACGGGATCCCAGAGGATGGAGTCCTAGAGGACAGAGTCCCGGAGGAGCAAGGCTCCTACTCTGGAGGACGGAGTTCCGAAGGAGTGAGGCTCCTACTTCAGAGGAGCGAGACTCCTACTCTAGACAAATGGGGTACCAGAGGATGGAGTTCTAGAGGATGGAGTCCTAGAGGACGGAGGACCGGAGGAGGGTGCCTCCTACTCCTTGGATAGAGGATCGGAGGTGGGCACCTCCTACTCCGGAGGTCTATGTTCGGGAAGAGTGAGGCTCCTACTCCGGAGGGCCAAGACTCCTACACCGGAGGACAGTGTCTCGGAGGAGTGAGGCTCCTACTCTAGAGGATAGAGTCCCGAAGGACGGAGTCCCGGAGGACGGGCGACCAGAGGAGCAAGGCTCCTACTACGGAGGACGGAGTTTCGGAGGAGTGAGGCTCCTACTTCGGAGGAGCTAGACTCTCACTCAGGAGGACGGGGTCCCAGAGGATGGCGGACCGGAGGAGGGTGTCTCCTCCTCCCGGGGCTGGAGTCCCAGAGGAGAGAGGCTCCTACTCCGGAGGGTGGACATCAGCTATGGCCAATATTTTTTCCCTCAACAAGGGCCCCCTGCACCCCGGAGGACATTTGATGTTGTCGGGGGGTGCGACAAGCTAGCACTTTCTTGAGGAAGCATCCCTCCCCCAGAGAGCTATGCGGTAGGTGAAACATTCTTCTCCAGGAGATGATCTGGGAGGATCATCAAGTCGAGTCATATAAGGCTTCGCGACCTTCACTGAGTTCTGAAAGGTTTTACGACCATGATTGGTTCGCGACCTTGAAGGATTTGAACTCTGGTCAAAACTGTAATCTGATCCTAATACTTGTAACTAAGTCTTATCTGTTAGGTTTAGTTAATGTCTGAGTCTAACATGTTTAGATTACTGAGTCTGATATGTACTCATATGATTGGACTATAAATACTTTTTAATTGGTCAAAGTAGATCATCTAGCATCTACCTGGTTGTCTACCTTGATATAGATCAGATCGAGTCTAGTTCATCGACGTAGGTGAGTGCATCCTAATGTTCATCGTGTGAAGCCCTCTTTGAAATAAAGAGTTGTACATTTACTTGAGCTGTGTTTTCGATCTATCTTTGGGTTTTGGTAATTCTGAGAAAGATCCTGTTATTCCGTATTTTAGAATCTGGGCGAACCTAGTGCGAAAACCAAGGCTAGGTCTTAGACGGATTAGGTTGGTATCAGAGCAACTATCCTATCCTGTGATTGGTGAAGACTCGCCAGGGTTACAAAACTTCTAGCGAAATTCCAGGCTATGTCTCCGATGATGTCTGACGATACCTCCATAGAAGCTAACCTAGCTGAACAAGTGGTTAAGCTCTCCACTGATATGGAAACCGTGCTTGCTTGGATTAAGCAGCAGGGCATGATCGTACCTCTTGAAGCAAGGAAGTTTACAGGTGTGAAGACTGGTGAATACTTGCACATGCCAGACGACAAGGAAGAAGACGACCATAAGGCTGACGACCTCGCTAACCCTTCCTTAGCTATTGGGTCTTTTAAGGTCGAAGCTAAGATTGATATACCCATATATGTTGGGGTGATCGATACCGAGAAGCTGGATTCTTGGATCGACCAGCTTGAGACCTCCTTTGACTTGAAAGGGTTCAGTAGCACTCAAAAGGTGAAGTTTGCACCTTTGAAGATGAAGGACCACGCCAAGACTTGGTGGAAGGCCCTTGTCACCAGTGGTGAAGCTAACAACCTTACATGGGGTCAATTCAAGCAACTCCTGTGACAAGAATTTTATCCGATAGTTTACTTTGAGGAGACATGGGAATGTTGGCACAGATTATACCAACGACGCGACCAATCTATCCAGGACTATATGACAGAGTTCTGATGAGAAGCAATGGTCATTGGCATCTCACTGTCTGATCCTCAAGTATTTCAGAAATACGCATTTGGACTTCAGAAATCGATCAGTACAGAGTTAAGCCTGTTCGGAGTCCAAGATATCGCAACCATGAGCACGACTGCTTTGGTGATCGAGAAAAAGAACCGTTCCCGCAGCGACAAAGGTACAAAGGATAGTGCGACCTCGACAAAAAGAAAACCGAGTCCGAAGAAGAACGTTTTGAAATCGGGCACAGATACCTTCTGCGATCATTGTCAAGTCACAGGACACACCAAAGATAAATGCTACAAGCTTCATCCTGAGTTTCGACCAAAGAAAAATGGACCAGGGAAAAGAACAGCCATGACTACGGCGACTTCACCCGACGAAGAAGTTGTCCAAGTAAATTCGGTTGATGAGGTGGATATGACCTTGTCTCTAATGGCAATGCAGAAGGAGAAGGGTTCGGATCCACCGAACGACCATCACCCAACGGAGGACTTATTCACTATCAACATCCAGGTGAAGCACGAAGTGGTTGCAGCGATATTCAATCATGGAAGTCAGAAGAATCTAGTCTCTGCTGGACTGGTTCGGTGACTTGGGTTGAAGACAACCACACACCCGCGACCTTATCCACTTGGTTGGTCTACATCTGACGTGAGCCAACAGATAATGAGTCAGTGTGTGTTGAAGTTTGTGATTTCTGCACGATATATCGATGAGGTGCAATGCGATGTTGTCCCTATCAATATCTGTAAGGTGATCTTTGAGAGTCTGTTCTTGTATGATCGAGACGCTCATTACCATCGGCGAGCGCAAGAGTCTGACCTCACCAAAGACGGAATTAAGTTCGTGATCAGTAGAGACGAGCGTGTCGACACTTGATGACCGCAAATCAGGCGAAACGGATCATCAATGCATGTCACAAGTATGTGCTCGTTATGATCTGGCCAGTCGATCATGGTGATGGTAATCGACCAGCGTTGGTGTGTCGACAAGATTCTGGTCATTTGTCAGGACTGCTGAGAAATATAGTGATCTATTCGAGAGTACCCAGGGTCGCCCACCAAAATGTCCAGTCGAGCATGAAATTCATCTCGTGTCCGATGAGACACTTCCCAATCTGAGTATGTATCGCAGCTCGGTATTGGAGAATGAAGAAATCAAGAGACAACTTGGTGAGTTGCTGAACGATGGTGTCATTCAACCAAGTAGTTCACCTTGTGCATCTCATGAGGTGTTAGTGCCAAAGAAAGATGGGACTTGGCGTATGTGCATCAACTACCGAGCACTGAACAAGATCACCATCAAGAACCGGTGCCCCTTCCTTGTATTGATGACCTACTAGATCAATTGAAGCATGCTGTTGTCTTCTCGAAGATGGATCTTATGTCAGGATATCATCAAGTCAGCATCCGAGAGGAGGATACGTGGAAGATCGCGTTCAAAACGTGACAAGGTCTGTTTGAATGACTGGTCATGCAGTTTAGCCTCTGCAACACCCCGGCAACTTTCATGCATCTTATGAATGACGTATTGAGACAGTTCATCAATGACTTTGTGATCGTTTACCTCAACAACATGCTAGTCTATAGTCGTTCATGGGACGAGCACCTCCTTCATGTCAAAAAGGTGTTTTTGACAACATCGACTTCGCCTCAATTGTAAGAAGTGCGAGTTTGGCCAGTAAACTCTACTTTACCTAGGATTCATGGTCGGCAAGGGTACATTGCAAATCGACCCAGATAAGGTAAAAGTGATTCACGAGTGGCCGCGACCACAAACAGTTACAGAAGTGCGTAGTTTCATGGGAGAATGCCAATAACTTCAGAAGTTCATATGACACTTCTCGATTGTGGCTTCTCCATTGCATGCATTAACCAGGATCGATCAGAAGTTCGAGTAGACAAGGAAACATGAGGACACATTTCTCTTGTTGAAGAGGAAGATCAACGAGGCACCTGTATTAGCTTTGCCGAATCTGCAGAAACCATTCGAGCTAGAAATTGATGCCTTAGGTTATACAATGGACCCAGTGCTCATGCAAGAAGGTCGACCAGTGGCATATCACTCTGAGTTATTCCAAGGAGCTTAGAAGAACTATCCGACATACGACAAGGAGTTGTGTGCACTGCATCAGGCCATAAAACATTGGCGGTGTTACCTCTTAGGTAAAGAGACTATTGCCCACACCGACCACCAACTGTTGCAATATTTGCAAACTCAATCAAAGCTACAGCAAGCATGACATATGAAGTGGATGTTGTATCTGCAGCAGTCTAATCTGGTGACTAAGTACAAGAAGGGCGTACACAACAAATTGGCGGACATGTTGTCGCGACCACCAATTACGATGCTCTGCTTATTAGCGTTCATGCAGATCGAGCCCTCATGTCATAATGACTATGCCACAATGTACAGTGGAGACCCTGATTTTCAAAAAGCACTAATTGAGCTCGAAACAGGGAAAACTACAGAGTTTGTTTGGTGAGAAGGACTCTTGTACAAAGGTAATTTACTTTGTATACCTCATCGAGCACCTCGAATCCAGTGGTCACGAGAAGCGCATACATCGACGGTTGCTGGACACTTTGGGGTTATGAAGACTTTGTAGAATCTTCACCGAGATGTGTTTTGGCCGCGCATGCTACAAGATATGGCTAGTTTTGTTCGTGGTTGTGGTCTCTGCGGCATCTCAAAATTGGCAAACCAAAAATTAGGTTTGTACACTCCTTTGCCAGTTCCATCGTGGCCGTGGGAAAGCATATCCATGGATGTCTTGGGAGGATTGCCTACGACCTGACGTGGCAACGACTGTCTCTTTGTGGTCGTTGATCGGTTCTCCAAAATGATAATTCTCATACCTTGTCGAAAGACTATCAAGGGAGAAGAGGTATCTCAGGTATTCTTTCAACACGTTTGGACACACTTCGGACTGCCTATTTCTATTGTGTCCGATCATGATACCCGATTCCTTAGCCACTTTTGGCGATCGCTTTGGACGATGATGGATACAAAGCTAATGACGAGTACTTCTTTTCATCCTCAAACTATGGTCAGACCGAGGTGGTAAATCACATAGTCGTTCATCTCTTGAGGGTCTTTAAGCATCCAAACACCTAGGATGAAAGCATACCATATCTACAGTTTGCTTTTAATCGATCAGTGCATGGTTCGACTGGAAAGTCACCATTTGAGGTCTGTTTGGGATTTTTACCGCAGAGTCCATTTGATACGGCATTTTCGATCCCTACCTCAGCACAAAACAGCAAGGAAGCATCTAATCAGGATCAAGCACAAAAGTTCCTGGAAGGTATTCAACGGCTCCATGGTGAGGTTGAACAGAACTTGCTGAAAACTCAACTCAAGTACAAGGTGTGACATGATCAGCACCGAGTTGATACTCAATTTCAAGAAGGTGATATGGTATGGTTACATCTGAGTAAGGAGAGACTTAAAGGTGAAGGTAAAAAGCTCAAACCCTTTCGTTATGGTCCTTTTCAGATTTTGCGGAAAGTTGGTAATAATACTTGTCAGCTTGAGTTACCTCGATACATGGATATTTACTCGGTTGTCAATGTTGAACACCTCAAACTCTTCGAGCCTTCAATGATGGATGACGAGCCAGATACCATAGTACCATCTGTTGAAGACTTAGTCTATCAACAAGACGAACCTCTATGCGAAGATGTTATCCTAAGAAGAAGGTGACTACCACCCGCAGTGGGACAAAAGAGACTTTTTGAATCAATCAGAAAGGTCAACGGGTATGTGCGGCAAAGTGGTACACCGAAGATGAAGGTCAATCTCAATTTCCACATCTTCAGTTTGATCAAGTGGTCGCAACGGGGGTTGGCTCCCTCTCAACAAGGGAGTAATGATCTGGGAGGATCATCAAGTTGAGTCATATAAGGCTTCATGACCTTAACCGAGTTCAGAAAGGTTCCGCGACCATGATTGGTTCACGACCTTGAAGGATTTGAACTCTGGTCAAAATTGTAATCCGATCCGAATACATGTAGCTAACTCTTATCTGTTAGGTTTAGTTAATATCTGATCTAACATGTTTAGGTTACTGAGTCTGACACGTACTCATACGATTGGACTATAAATACTTTGTAATGAGTCAGAGTAGATCATCTAGCACTACCTGGATATCTACCTTGATATAGATCAGATCGAGTCTAGTTCATCGACATAAGTGAGTGCGTCCTAATGTTCGACGTGTAAAGCCCTCTTTGAAATAAAGAGTTGTGCAATTACTTGAGCTGTGTTTTTAATCTAACTTTGGGTTTTAATAATTCCGAGTAAGATCCCGTTATTCCATATTTTAGAATCTGGGTGAGCCTAGTGCGAAAACCAAGGCTAGGTCTCAAACGGATCAGGAGAGGAGAATGTTATTTAAACCGGTCACATGCTGCTTCAATTCTCATGCGCCTCTTCGTATTCACGGCTTGGATCTCTTGGGCTGACACGTGGTAGCCATCAGGGACACCTCCTCCTTCTAAATAAAGAGGGGCCCACCCCTGGAGAGGCCAAGCCTTCTTCTCCCCCACTTCCATTTTCCAACTAACTCCTCGAGAGTGAATTCTCCCCCGATTAGGAAACCTCCCTTGGGAAGGCACGAGTCCTGGGCAGAGGAGTACCTGGATGCGGCCTCACAAGATCACTAGGAGGGATGGTGTAACACCCTGGTTTTGGGGGTGAAAAGTTTTGCATAAAATCCTGCATGCATGTATCCCTGTAGTTGTAGCCAGATCAGCTGAACCCTAATCTCTCCCAAACCCTAAAAATCTCCAAATCTATTCTCTAGATCCAGATCAAGATCTGACCATCCATATTTAACCTACCAGTTACCCTGAAGATAAAAGTCTTCAGGAACCAAATTGAATTCTAACCCTAACTCCCAGTATCTAAGTCTCTTTCTGTTTTCGAAAACAGGAAATTCAGATTTACCCTAAGTACCCCAGATTCCAGATAACTGAGTTATCATGATCTAACCCTATCCAGACTCAAGTATCTTTTGGAATATGTTCCTAGGTATATCCTCAACTTACTTCAAAAAGTTGGGACCCAGATTGTTTCATCTAAACACTTTTCGCAGTTTAGTCCAAATTTTACTGCGAATAAGTCCTTTCTCTGTTTACCTGGAAGCCTGAAAAGGCTAAAATCCACGAATCAACTCAAAATCCAGAATTTCTTCAGAGAACAGCTCCCAAATGCTATTTGATACAAATTCCCCTTCTGTTTAGACTTAAAAATCTTACTCCAATTTCCAGAATTCGAGATCGACAAAATCCAGATCTATTTTACCCTAATTTTACCCTATTTTCGAAAATAGGTGAAATCCCTCAAACCTTGTCAAACTTTCCCCAAATTTGAGCTAAATGAGTATTAATAGAAATATTATACTCAACCATGAAACCAAATCCCAAATTAAACCTCTTTAAAACCAGATTTACAAATCAGTCCAGACTTCAACCAAAATCATCACAATTATGCCCCTGATTCGACCAGAAGCTGCTGTTCACGACCAGAGCCAGTGCAACCGACCAGAAAGTGTCTTCGACCAGCGCCTGGGACTTCGACCACGACCTGGAGCAAGCACACGAGCACGGGAGCCTTCGACCTCGAGCGCGCCACTGCTGTTGCTTCGACCTGCTGCACTGCTACAGTACTCCGTGGTCGCCACCTTCGCCAGTGCCTCGACGCCGCGTGTGTGCGCGCCACTTGCCACTGTGGATCTTCTCCAGCGAGGATTGCAGCCAGCCGATTTTCTCCCGTTTGCACGCCACCGGCAACGGCTCCAGCAGCAAAACGATGCCATGTGGAGATCTCGCCGCGGCCAACCGTCAGTTCACCTTCGCATCACATGCAAAATCCCCACGGCCGCTGAAACAGGTCACCTCAACGCCAGCTCGCCGTGAAGTCGCATCCCGTCTTTTCCTTGCCGGCTACAACTCCCCGAGCTTTTCCAACCGTTGAGAGCCTCCAGCCACGCCTATATAAACTCACCAGAGCTTAGCCTTACTCCTTACACTCCAGAGCACCAGAAAACCAGCAGTTCACTTTGTCTTCTTCTTCCCCGGTGAGCAGCAAAGAGGGAGCGCGGTGCCAAGCTTCTCCACTGCTTCCTACTTCGATCCAACACCCCCAGTGAGCTTCTCTCATCTCCCTCATGCTTCTCAAGCTTGGAATTTAGTTCAAATGCTTTCTGTCACCGGCAATCGCCGTGTTTCATCTAGAACTCCGGTGAGCAATTAACCCTCACCTAAACCGATTTAGCTCTCGAGCCAGTGATCAAATATGGTCAGTAGACCTTGCTTAACATCCCTAAGCAACTAGAATCATCAATTTTGCTGAAACCTAGAAAACCCCAAATTGGAACTTTGCTTGTGAACTGAGCTTACTGTTTAAGCTTTCCTGGTGCATCTCTAGCCAATCTAACCTCACCAGTATGTTTATAATGCCCTAGAGACCATCCACAAGCAAGGAATTAAGCTCAATCACTTTAAGTCAAAAATGCCCAAATCAGATTTGAGTTCATCTTTTCTCCAGCCAGTATCTTCCAAATCCAGTCGATCCTGTAGGATCAAGGATGCCGACTAGAGGGGGGTGATTAGGAGGCTTTTAAAATTTCTTTTCAATTAAGCAATTTTAAAGAATAATTGAGAGACCTAAATTATACAATGAGGTTTAAAACAATTCAATCAACTAGTTGCATTCAACCATATGAGATATTTAACAATACATGCAACAATAGTGATATAAGCAATTATGTCAAGATGAATATAAAGCAAATAAGAATTATGCAATTGACACAATATTTTTACCGAGGTCTCGGAGACTCGCCCGGTCTCCCCTACTCCTCGTTGAAGCGCTCTCTCGGAGGCTCGCTTCTATATCCACGAAGGATATCTCACTAGGGTTGCTCTTCTCCACACCGGATAGGCGAGCACCACACCTTTCACAATCTTTTGCCGGCCTCTCCGACAAACTTCAATTGGAGAGATCTCGGCTCTCCTCCGGCACCGTCTAGGCAAAGGCGATCGCCAAGAGTAACAAGCCGGATGCACTTTCACTTGATCAACCACGTGCTAGAAGCTCAATGATGCAAATGAGATGCTCAACACTCTAGCACTAGCAATCTAATGGAGATGAAGTGCACTAAACACTCACACAATCTCCCTCAAGCTCTCTCTCAAATCTATTCAAGATTTGGGCTCAATTCTAGCCTCTAAATGCTATAACACATATGCAACTCAATTGGCTAGGTTTTCAGCTGAAGAATGAAGTCTTTGAGCACCCAAAAATGAAGCCAAACACGAAGTATTTATAGCCTCAACGAAAAACTAGCCGTTTGCAAGAAACCGGGCCAAAAGTTGTACAGGCCGGACATTGTCCGGCCACTTCAGACACTGTCCGGCCAGTACAAAAATTTCAGCCGTTGCAAATGTGTCAGTGACCGTTGGGCGAAATTTGTGAAGGCCGGACGGATACCATTTGTCCGGACAAAACGTCCGGACAGATGGATATGTCTCTGTTAACTCTCGGCTCAAAAAACTTGTATAGGCCGGACAATGTCCGGCCATTTCGGACAAAGTCCGCCCATAACGGACAAATTGCTCCGGACGAATGCATTTTTCCGTTCCATTTTTCGGCTCAAAAAATTTGTACTGGCCGGACAATGTCCGGCCATTTCGGACAATGTCCGGCCAGTTCAGACAAATAGCCCCGGACAGATGCATTTGTCTGGCCACTGCACACTGACAGTAAAATAACCATAACTTTTGATCCAGAGATCCGATTGAGGTGATTTTTGGCTTGTTGGAAAGATATCTCAGAGCTCTACAATTTTGTAAACAGAAGTAAGACCTAGAAAGGTCTAGAAACTTCTAGAAAATTCAGAAACTTTCCTGCTGTCAAAATGTCCAATCCAAAAATCATCTCAAATGCAATTTTAGAGTATTTGCACATACGGATTTGCCGTTTTCTTGCGGATGTGATTTGTGTCACTTAGCAATGACCACGACCACACAGTTCTTGACATCCGATCGAAAACAGGTGGTCGATAGGATTTGGTCGAGCGTACGCAAGCGAGTCGAAGACTGGTACGACCAGTCCGAACTCCTACGACCACGCCCAAACCCTAAACATAAAGCCGCCAAACAAGCGACACGACCACGACCACGTATCAACACTGATACGATCAGAATATGCAAATACGACCACGACCAGCTCTAGATAAATAAACCAATTTAAACAGCTGGCGATCACGACTAAGTGCAGTTTTCAAAACATTTAATCTAATGCACATGAACTACACTTAGACTCACTAGCAATGCAAGACACTAGTGCAAGATGATATGAATGCATCTGAGCTTCCGCACTAGATAGATTCAAGCTACTAGTTTCCGACCCCTCTTAATAGTACGGTCAAACTAGTAAAAAGAAACCTATCAACCCGGTCTGTCTCCAAACACCGAGACCGGTAAAATCCTAAGAAAACAATCCTTAATCTTGGATTTTACCTTAGGTGAAGTTCGACCTCGTGAAGTTCGACCGCTAGACGCTTGTCCTCGCAAGGCTCGACCTCGCTAAGCTTGACCTCGCGAAGCTCGACCGTTTGACACTTGTCCTCGCAAAGCTCGACCTTGCTAAGCTCGACCTCGCTCGAGATGTCTCATATCGACTTCATCCTCTTCACACCCTTGCTCGCTTTTATCCTGTAATCAAACTGAGACTACAATACGTACACTCAATGCACAACATTAGTCTCATATATAAGTCGTCATTAATCACCTCCAGAGAAGCTACTCCACACAGGAGTTAGCTCAACGGTTTCTCTTTCAAATGACATGACAAATTATATTCAACGAGTAGCAAATGAGTATAAGATAAAATACAATCATATAGATCGTAGATGATAAACACATACGCACACGATCTATACTACTCATATCATGATATCAATCAACCTAGATGACCAAAGTGATGAGCTCGCCCTCAACATGTGCATCGATATAAAATCCACAACTGGAGTCATCAGTCTCAGATTTAACGTATTACATTTTGATCAATCAATCAGCACAAGCTTGATGTAACCACCGAGCTCATCCTCTACATATGCATCAATATCAAACCCGCAATCGACAAAAACATCCAATTCAGGGTTTACTGATAATCAATTCAATTTACTTGTACTAAATCAGGATTTATCTAAATTGTCATTTAATCATCAAATCTGATATTTGCATATTAACTTTAATCATCATGGATTTATCCAAAATGTCATTAATCATCAAAACCTAGATACTAAGATCTACCTAGATCCAACAATCTCCCCCTTTTTGATGATTGATGACAACACCTTTTATAATCTTAATAAATCCAAAATAGATTATTCAGCTCCCCCTCAATATATGCAATAGTATATCGGAACTGAACACAATATATAATTATATGAGTTTAGAGATATAAATGACAATTGAGCACAAGTTCAATCAAGTCATTTTCCAAAATATCAACTATCTCAATTTTCTCTAACTCAAATATCTCTTCCAAAGATTGATGTTAATGATATCAAATAATATCTCTCCCCAAATATCATTTATCATCCTCAAATATCATTTACCAATCTCAATTTACTTCTATCATCTTTCTCAGATATCAATATCAATTCTATCAAAAACCAATCTATCAAATACCAACTGTACCAATTTGATATCTATCTCTCCCCCTTTGTCAATTAACTCAACTGACTCTAATGTCTCCCAAATTCTCTCTAAATCTCTTCCCCTAAGACTTTCTCTAAAACTTATCTCTAAAACATTCTCTCTCAAATACTATCTCTCCCCCTTTGTCATCAAGCACAAAAAGGAAGTATTGAGAACTTAAATTTGGAGAAACGATATTTTCTAGGGCATGAGATTTTATATGAAATGGTTTTTATGCAAAAGCATGATTTCAAGAAGGTTTGTTTCAAGGGATTTTGAAACCACATTCAAAATATGGAGAAGATATCAAAACAATCAACATACAATGAATATATCGATGCCATTTATCTCTATGGCATTTGATCCATTTTCAATCATTCAAAGTCTTGATGCATTTAATAGTTTGATGTGAACATATCCGCTAGACGCATATTTTCCATATCATGATTGATCTCTAAAACTCTTTAAGCCACAAAGTCTCTTAGACAATGACGTCGTATATCAATATACTCTAATCAAGAGTTTTGAATCAAATTGTTCACCATTTTTACGGCACTTTCAATATTTCATAAGTGGCATCAATTCGAAGGCAATTCTATAATCCAATGTTTTGTTTCATCCATAAGAATTTAAGCATAACAACCATCGGATGTACTCTTTTGATTTTTCTTGCAAATCATAGGATCCGAATTCAGATAATCAAGTAAATCCAAATAATCAAATAATCCGGATCCACTAAATGCACTATTCATACTCCTTGGATATCAAGGATCTACCTAGGATTGCATTTCAATTACCTAAGAATGCATTTCATGGCAATCATATGACATACCTTCGGAAGATCAATTTCTAGTACATTTGCAATCACTAAATATGATGACGGGTTAAAATGCGGTAAAAGAAAGCAAAACTATCAATCAAGGATCGATAGAGTTTAGAATTGACCGCTTTTTCGTGTTTGTCCATGTCGAGATGTTCATTAGTAGACTTGAGAGTTGTAATAGCTTCATCATCTTGCATCTCGACGCTTTTGACCGATTGCTTCACATGCTTGAATTTACTCTTGAACATCGTGTTCTTGAGTTGCTTGATTTGTCGTGCATGGAAGTGACTTTGCTCTTGGATCATCTTGCTTTCCCTAAGTATCATCTTTGAAACAAGTTCTTGACAGAGGGATTCATCAGTGGTAATGATAATAATGTCATCAATATATTTGATTCACAAGAGAATATAATGTTTCGATTGAATGTTTGATGATGATTGCTTCAAACTTCTCATTTTGAAAATCATTTGATATAAGAGAGGATTTTGAGCTTTTAAAACCACTCAATTGGAAACAATAGATTCAATCCTCAAAATTCACTTCTTTTGGCATTTAACTCAAAAAGAACATACAAATGAAGGATATGCCAAACTAAGGTTTGTCGAAACATTTTTAGGTCACAAGGTGAGAGAAATGCATATGACCTAGTGAAAGTTCAAATTTTCACAAAAACACTCAAATCTCAAATTCATGCGAATCATGCTTCAAATTCATAAGAACCATATTTGTTTTGGATATGCAAAAACACAATCACAAGGCCTTTCCAAAATCCCATCATAGGAACAATGCCGAGTTGCAAATATAGGAAAAATGGGAGCAAAGATGTAACCAAAACAGGAAAGGAGAAGAACCAGCTGAAACTTCTGAAATTTGTGATTTTTGCAATTTTGCTTCAACCATTGATTCAAGTTCCATAAGAGGTTTGAATATCATGACATGAACTTAGTTGAATATCAATTGAATGAATTTTATTTGAAGGAGATCATGAAATCAATTTTCGAAAAGTGAGTTTTGGGTAAAAGAGTAAAACAAAAATGATTTTCATGAAAAGCTTCAATTCTTGAAGAATCTCGGATTTTTCTGAAGTTTTGGACTTAGATGAGTTTGAAATACCATTTCAAACCAAGACATGGAAGAAAGTTTAGTCCAAATAGTCAAAATCACAAAAATGCACTTTTGGGTATTTTCGGGTCGATAGCCATTTTCGAGCGACCTAGGATATGTGATAATTTGAAAACCATAGGCCTTTTGAGAATAAGTTCAATATGAACTATCTTCGAGTGAGTGAGTTCTAAATGTTTCATGTAGAAAGCTTTTATCAAATCTCAACACATCTTGTTTTATGGAAATAAATCTTTTTAGGCCAAAACAAGATCCCGAAGACTTCAATTTTGTCCAAATTTTGCATTTTAGCTCGAAACTCTTTTGTTTCACTTTCAAAACCTTTGAAATCATATTTGAAACATATTTATGAAGGTTTTGAAGTAATTTTGAACATTTTGAAAGTTTTGAGCTCTTTTTACATTTTTGCTCATAAAAGACTCTTCTTATCATAACACCCTAAGTTTAGGGGTGAAAACTTCCTTTTTCATGAACAGCATGCATGCATGTATCTGTAGTAGTAGCCAGATCATTGTCTTTATCAAGCCCTAAAATTTCCAAATTTATTCCATAGATCCAAATCAAGATCAGATTGTTCAGATGTGATGTATCAGTTACCCTGAACATAAAAGTCTTCAGAAGCCAGATTCAATTCCATCTCTAAATCCCAGATTTGTCAAAACTTCTGTTTTCGAAAACGGAATTAAGTTAATTACCCTAAATACTCTGAACTCAGATTTCGCCAAATCTTGATCTAATTCAGAGAAGATTATTCCTAAATTATGATCATGGGTATGCCAATACCTTAAACCAGAAAGTTGGCAGCCAGATTTCATCATCTAGACTCTTTTCACAAATCAGTCCAAGAGATATCGCAAATTAGTCCTTTATCTGTTATCTGGAAACCTAAAAAGGCTAAAATCTTCATATTAACTCCAAATTTTGAATTTCTTCAGCAAATCTCTTCTAAATGCTATTTGAAACAATTTTCCCTTCTGTCCAGATTTCAAAATCTCATCCTAAATGCCAAAATTTGAAATCGACCAAAATTCAGATTTCAATTACCCTAAAATACCCTATTTTCAGTTTATATCAAAAACTATTCAAATGTGCCAGATTTTATCAAATATCTTTACCAAATATTTTATTGAATATAATTTGCCAGATCAGTGCAATCAATTTCAGTTTAAATCTTCCAAATCTTCAGATTTACAAATCAGTCCTAAACTCAAAATCTGAAATTGCAACTCAGTCCAATTCGACCAGAGCTCCCAGCTGATTTTCGACCAGAGCCTCGCCGTGCTTGTGCGCTGTGTTTGCTTGTCGCCAGCCAAGCTTCGCCTGCGCTTGTGGCCGTGCATGCTTGTGTGTACGTGTCCTCGCTTCAGCCCTCGCCGTGGCAACGTCGACGAACAGCCACCGCCCACGTGCGCGACCAGCAGCAGCAACCAGAGCTTTTGTCAATAACTTTTTTGCCGTGCCAGTTGTTGTCGCCACCGCTTGCTCCAGCTAGTGCTAAGTCCCGATGAAGCGACAATGTGATCAGCTGCAGAACTGTTGTCGCCGTCGCATCACCATTCACCGATGTTCCTTCACTGCTGTTGCTTCTGCGCCCAACCAGTCAAATCCTTGGCACCAATCTCTTCGCTGTCCCCTCTTCGCAAGCTTCGCCATGCCTATTTAAGCACCCCTGTACCCAGCAGCTTCTTCATACTTCACCGGAAATCAGCTAAGTCCCAGATATTCCTGTTTTCGTTTTCTTCTCCGGCGAACCGTCGAGGAGGCTCACGGTGCCAGCACGCCCTGCTGCATCAATCTTCAAATTGAAGCCACCAGTGAGTTCTCCTTATCCTTTTATCTGTGTGATAGCATTTAATTGCTCACCGGCGACCTCTAACGCCGGCGATCACTGGAATTCCTGATTTGCCCTGTTCCGGCAATGTAGCTTGATTTATTCCAAATTAGCTTTCGAACCTGTAGACTAAATTGATCAGTGAACTGAGTGTAGCAAGCCTGTAAGCTCAGAATCCTCAATTGAACTCAAATTGAAGCTTTTTCTGATTTTGAGCTTCACCAGTAACTGGCTCACGTCGCCAGGCCACACCGGCGATCCTCCGATCAAATTGACGTCACCAGTAGCTTACTCGTACCCCTCTATCACTCTCCAAGCAAAGAATTGAGTTCAATCGACCTGTATCAAAAATGCCCAATTCCAGTGCCTTCTTCTCCGGCGCCGGCCACCGGAAAGTTTTTCCCAGCCGTTTCAGCCCTAACCACTTTGTCCAGTGCGTGTGCTTTGAACTCCTGAGCATTTTTGTCTTCTAGCTCGACACCTAGATCGGTCTAGATTGGAAGTTATAGTTTTCCCAAGATCTGTGTCCAGAACTATTTCAGTGCAGTGAGATCACCGCAGTTCATCACCGGATTTCTTGCCGTCCGGCCATCTTCAGCCGTGGATCTTGTTATGACTTTTGTTCCTGTTACCCAAGCCTACCTCCTAGACAAAGTTAGCACACCAGTTGAGCCCTTGAACAGCATTTTATGCTTAGCCCTAGATTTTGACATTGTCAACCTTATGCCAGAGCTTGTCAGCCAGTGGCATTGGCCTTGTTCACTTTCTTCTGGCTGTGCATTTTAAAAATAACTTTGTCCACTGAAATTGTAGAGTTATAATCTACATTTTCTTCTACTACCAAAACTTGAGATAAGCACTCTAGCTTTTCTTAAGGCTATGTTAGAGTCTTGATCGGAATGTCAATCTGTTGACATTCGCTGTTTTGATCAAACCAGCCACAAAATTGATATCCCTGTTGCAACCTTGAAACCCTAAGAGCATCTAACACCCATCCTTAGCCCAGATTCCTTGAAACCCTAGAATCTCTACTCAGTTCAGCTTGCAATCCAAATTATCTCCAATATCGTTCAGTTATTCTTGTTAAGCATATCTACATATAAGTCATAAAACATTTTAATATAATAAGTAATCACAGTGTGTTTGTTTGTCGTTGAGCAGATCCAGAAGCTGACTTTAAAGATTTTGCTGTTGACCCGTCATCAACTGCTGTATCTTACGACGCGGAAGGCAAGTCATATCCTTGGACATCTTGAACCTATATTTTAAGAATTGCTATAATATAACCTTGAATATAGATAATATTGCATGTGAGAGATTGAAAATGGTTGAATTATGAATTGGTAATACTAAACTGGTTATCTGTGAAATGTGAAATGAACAAGTTTTGAGCCATGAACTAATATATATTTATGTATATACTTATATTCATGAAATAAAACCCCTAGCTGTGACCAGAAATTTGGTATGGATGGCTGTAGCACTGGAGGTGCTTAACTACAAAGGATAGCAGTCACGGAAGGTGCAAGGGTTGTGGATGGTCTAGTCACTGGCATATAAGGACTAGAACCTTGTGTTGTGCATCTAGTGGCATGAACAACGTACTAACCGCAAGCCTGGTATGGGACAGGCCTGAACAAGTACTTATGCGGATCGCACATGAAACCCCTGCATGAGATGTGTAGTGATGCATGATTTACACGGAGAATGGCTTCCACACATATCACAGAAGGTGATCTTGCACGCTGATCCAATAATGGGAATAAGCAATGGGGTGGAGGTTTGGGTACAACCTGCCAAAACTGTGGTTCGCGGAGATCCACAGGGTTAGGGGTGAATTGTGAGTGAAACATAACAAAAGTTCTTGTTATCTCCACCTTGCCACTCACAGTATGAAGTGAGCCAGGGGTCCAATCATTTTGATAGGAAGGGCTTGAAAGTGGAATACCTTGCGGGTAAATTGGTACCTCTCTGCAGACTTAAAAACGTATTCGAATACTCCGAGCTCCCGGGTTTATAGGAGTCTGCTGCGGTGGATTAAATCCACGGGGTGTGGCACAAGTATATTTTCTAAATAAAATTTGTTAAATCAAGATTCCGCAAATGAGATGTGTTGTCATGATAAGGAGTGCTGCCGTGGGCTGTCGTGTGTCGACGTGTCGCGGTAGTGCTATAATTTAATGAACATGAATAGAAATGCTATTTTATGAAAAGTGCTGCCATAAGATAAGATGAGTTAAGATATGAAAGAAAAAGATTATTTTACAAACATCCATAATTCTTGACTAGTCTAGGTTCATATCATCACTACTATATGTATCTACTCTTACTTATGACTTGTTGAGTACGTAAGTACTCACCCTTGCAACATTCAACTCAGTAGATGGAGCGTACCTTGATCAAGATGAAGGCGTGGAGAACTTTGTGGATCCAGAAGGAGGAGAGTCAGTTCCGCCAGAGCCCTGATGTGTGTTGTTCTGCCGTCAACTTCTTTTGTGGGAGGGTCACCTATCTTCTGCTGTGTAGATATTATTTTGCTAAACCTTGAATGCCTTGAAGGCATTGTAATCTCTTTATGTAATATTAAGGCCAGTAGGTCACACTGCTTAAATATTTTGTAAGTTACTCTGTTGCAATGTAATATACTCCTGTACTTGACTTATCCTGGGAAGTCAAAGGTATGTACATATGGGACTAGCTGCAGCGAGTTAGGTCTCCACGGGAGTAGTCGTAGTCCCAGTTTCGGGGCACGACAAAAACCAGGGTGTTACACCTACCATCACAAGTAAAATGGTTCTAGCTACCATTACTTACCACCATAATTTGATTGACATGGCTAAGTGTGAAGGTAACACCATAGTCCTTGGTGCTAAATCTTATCATAGTGAAGTCATGGGTTGTGGCGTTACTAGACTACTAATATGTGTAATCCATCTTTCCTACATGAGATCTGATAATATCACGGGGCATGACGTTATCACGTAATGTCTAACGCCTTGGCCCATGATATTAGATTATCAACCCAGTCTAGATTCATTCTATGAAAATGAAATGGTTTATGATATTTTTTTTGAATTTTTCTTTAAAATTGATTATTTATAAAAAATTCATCAATTAGATGAATGAAAAAATTGCGCATAAATTGTTTTAGAAAGAATATTTCCTTAATTATATGCCACCCTTGTCAGCACCCCATTGTGTCCAACCTCTCAAGCTGTTGGGGGAAATCTCCATGGGATCAAGTCCAGGTAAGACGCCGTCCAATTTTCCTGGGGACAAGGCCCCCCGGTGGCTTGTCCCGGGCACCGCCGTTTGCCCGGGGACAAGACCCCCCGGTGGCTTGTTCCTGGCGCCGCCTTTTGCCCAGGGACAAGGCCCCCCGGGGACACGAGTCCCCGGTCCCGAGTCACGTGAGGACCACGCGAGAAGCACCTCAGGAACTGGCGGACACCTGTCAAGCATCCAAGGCTCTTGACCAAAAGAAGGACGCTAGTGCCCCTCGATCCGACGGTGGCGAGCGGGGTAGTTTAGTCTTTTGCCTCTTTTGGGCCTATATAAGCCCTAGTAACCCCTCATGTGAGGAGGACAATTCATTTTTACTCTAATAGACAATCAAACAGGTGTGCTTTGAAGCCATCTCTCCCCCGAGAGAGAGCTCCCCTAGCCAACTCCGGTTGGGAGCACGTCGACAGGACTAGGGCCTTCACAGAGGCCCGAACCTGTATACATCCTTGTGTCACTCGCTGTGTTTGCCCGACGGGAGAGGACCGGTCACACGGTCAGCTCGCGTCATCTTTTCTTCGCTAGGATCTTCCACAAAAACTGCCGGAGTATTCATAATACCACGACAGTTACCGCCGACCATGGGGACTCGTGACGAATCGCCATGGCTCCGCCAAGAACGAGGGCTCGTACCCTTCCCGGTGACGCCGGTCCCAATGACCCGGCGCCACCCGTCCGAAGCATGACCATCCCGGCGCCGACGTCCGGACACGGCCAAACCCAGGTACTACCTTTAACTCTCCTGGTAATTTCTAGTGGACAGGGCTGCAGGTCCAACCCGACGACCGCGGATGCTCCCGGGGGGACAAGCTTTCCCCCGGTGGCTCCACCGGCTTCTCGGGATGCGCTGCTCGAAGCCCTAGTGGAGGGCCAGCTCCACGCCCAGTGCTCGTCCTCTTCCGTGTTCTGGTGCGGCCGTCGGCCCCATCTACCCGCAGTTCCCGTTCATGGGGGCAATGCCCCCGTTTATGGGGCACCCGGTGTCCCCTCCGACCCTCGGAGGTCAGGTCGCCCCTGGGGCTTGTGGCTCCAACGGGGGCTACGCTCCGGCAGGCCCATCTTGTGAAAAAGTCAAACGGTAAGTGGCGGATGTGCGTTGACTTCACCGACCTCAACCGCGCTTGCCCCAAAGACAACTTCTCGCTCCCGCGGATTGACTAGCTGGTTGACTCGACCGCGGGGTGCGAGTTGATGAGCTTCTTGGACGCGTATTCGGGCTATCACCAAGTCCGGATGGCAGAAGGGGACGAGGAAAAGACGAGTTTTATAACTCCCCTCGGGACCTTCTGCTATGTCCACAAGCCCTTCGGGCTAAAGAACGCCGGAGCGACCTTCCAGCGACTCATGATGCTGGTCCTTAAGGATCAGATCGGTCGCAATGTTGAAGTCTACATCGACGACGTGGTTGTAAAAAGTCCCCGCGCGACTGCCCACATCGACGACTTAGCGGAGACCTTCCACAACCTCTGTGCATACGGGTTGAAGCTCAAGCCGGAGAAATGCGCCTTCGGCGTACACGGGGGGAAGCTTTTGGGCTTCCTGGTGTCCCAGCGGGGCATAGAGGCCAACCCCGAAAAGATCCGGGCACTCCTGGACATGCCCCCGCCACGCTCGGTCAAAGACGTTCAATGACTCACCGGCCGCTTAGACGCGCTGAGTCGTTTCGTCTCACGGTCAGGGGAACGCGGCCTCCAATTTTTCAAAATCCTCTGGGGGCTCAAAGGGTTCCGGTGGGCCCCTAAGGCCCAAGAGGCATTCGACGATTTGAAGAAGTATCTCACGAGCCCCCCAATGCTCGTGAGCCCGTCTCCGGAAGAGCCTTTGCTCCTTTACCTCGCCGCGACCCCGGTTGCCGTAAGCACGGTATTGGTAAAGGAGCAAGATGGGCAACAGTGTCCCTGTCGATGATTCGGACTCGGAGTTCTCAGCCGAACTTATGCAAAATTTGTAATAGCGAGACCTTTCAAGATGACCCTCCGGGAAGGTATGTAGAAAAACGGAGAACAGGAGCACAGAGAGGTTTATACAGGTTCGGGCCCTCAATGGTGGGAGTAATAGCCCTACGTCCTGTTGGGATTTCACTATAGGTGACAAAGGTTTACAAGATGGCGAGAAAACACCTTCACAGGCAAAGGGTTTTTCTTATGTCAATGTACAGAATGAAGCCAAAGAGGCTTGTAAAAAACTATCTAATCTAGGCCATAGACTTGGCTGTTTGAGTGGTTGAGATGTGTTGTATCTCGCTTGTATCAGAGACATTGATCTCCTTCAATCCCCCCTTTCCTGTTTGATACACCATGCCGCCTTTTTATATTGGTCAAAAGGGCGCCAAGTCATAACTGCATCAAACAGTTGCTTGGATGGTTGGATGCGGTTTTTAGAGAACCGCTCTTAACCTCCACGCAGGTTAAACACGTGTTATTCATGGATAACTGCACGTATTAACCTCCTGACGGTTGGTCTTCCACGTGGAGGAATCTTCGGGATACTTGGAATATTCCCGCTATAGGGACAGCCGGATAGATGAACTCCAAGTACCCTGGTCGAGAATGTTCTGACCGCGGGATGTTGGCTGACCGCGCAACATCTCCGACATTCTGTTCGCGTATAGCATACGAACTTCTGACCGCGCGAAGCCTGCGGTCTGATCGCACAAAACCTGCAACCTGATCGCGCAAAGCCTGCGACCTCGGGCTGATGCTTCTCAGAATGACTTGAGTTCGCACCACCGGGCACGTGTCTGGCTCGAATCTGTCTTGAACCAACAATGCATTTATTCGAACTGACCCGGGTGTCAATCCTCGTCAGCTAGCCCCCAAATTCGAAGCAAACGAAGGGACGTGTTTATTTCGAATTTAAAGTCATGCATCGGATTTTTAACCCGACTCTTCAAATCCCCCGCTTAGTGGCGCATTAAGTGGGTCGGTTGGTTCCCCGAGACGGGCTCAGGGCATTACGTGACGGGTAATGATGGCGCTGTTGAAATGTTTTTTAACCCGAGGTGAAATTGTAAATGCTTTTAAAAACCCGAGGTGATTTAGAATGTGAACCGTCACCTTGGCGGCTATAAATACCGGGTCTTTTGTTTTGCAAAGCTCCACAATTTCTTCTTACGGCTAAGTCCTTTCTAAAGTTACCTTCATTCTTCTCTTCATACACCTCCTGATGGCAGATCACAACATCATTGAGATTGAAAGTGATGAAGAGGAAGTTCGCAAGCAGGAGCCCCAAATGCCTGAAGATCCATCTCCCTCAAAGAAGAAACCCAAGGTTGACGAAGGATCTTCCAGCAGAGTAAAGGTAGAAAATGAGCCATCATCTTTTCTTCCTTCAGCTTTCTACTCCAACACCCCCTGCTTTTGTTTGGGTGATCGATTTTCTGGTCGGCAAGCGGTGACTATACGACCAGAAGATCCTCAACTTTTGTTGGGGAAGCAATCTTCTGGTGGGAAGGTTGCACTTCCACCATCTGATGATCATCCGATTTTATCGAATGATCTACTTCCCAGGATGGCTATATCAACGTGTCATGAGTAGGGACAGGTAATAATCCTCCTCTCCTTTTGCTGATAGTTATAGTTAGCACAACTAACTTTTGCAAATGTAGGAGATTAAAGGCCCCAGTGATCAGCCTTCTGCTACTCCACCTCTTCCCCTCGAACAGATTCTTCCAGAGGATAAGAATGCCCTGGAAAAGAAGACCGAAGAAATGTCTTCGGCGATTCTGCATCTGGCAGAATGTTTTGAACGATCCCGTGAAGAGGCGCACCGGTTCCGTCGAGAGAGGGACCACGCTCAGCAAAAGTGAGAACTCTCCGATTTAATTAGGAACAGTAGTGTATCTCTTGTTAGGGATGATGTAGATAGACTTAGATTAGTTGCTAGTTCTCTGAGGGTTGTCAGTGTAGATCCTACTGACAACAACATGTCCCTAGGAGAACTCTGCAAACTTCTTTCAGATCAGGTCGACGCTCTGGTCGCCGGTGTTCCTTTTGTATGTAAAAAACATCCTCTGAAAAACACTGAAAACTTTTCAGGCCTTTTGCACTTTCAGTTTCTGAAACAAAGAAGTCTTTTTGTTTCAGATCCGATGCCTGAATACTTTAACGGGTTCGCCAGAGATAGTATCCATTATGGGAAATGAATAAAATACTCAGTGGAACGTTTGAGTGGAACGTTACTCACATTAGTGTGTCTCCTCGGGTCTATAAAAGGAGCATGTGTCTTCTTGAGAAAGCCACACAGCCAAAATCCCTCAACATTTCCGCCGCACAAAATCCTCGTTCTTCTCAGCCTTCGTCTTCCCTAAAAGTCGCCAACTTTTCCTTCGACTCTCCTCCAAAAAATGGCATCCTGGAGCCGATCAATCCACCATTCTGAGGAGAGTTTAGTGGCGTTGGAGAAGGAGGATATCCTTCCTCCGTGGCTGCTAATCAACTGGCGGCCCGCGGAGAAGGACCAAGAAACCTCGATCGTCCAAGAGGGCGAGTTGGTGGTTTTTGAAGAATATTTGCACTGCGGGTTCCGATTCCCTGAGAGTCGGTTCTTGAAGGGCGTCCTCGAGCACTACGGGTTGGAGCTAATCAACCTCCACCCAAACGCAGTGTTGATACTGGCAGTGTTTCAACACTTGTGCGAGGCGTTCGTCGGAGTATATCCCAGTGTGGATCTCTTCCGGTGATTTTATTTTTCGGCGTGGTCAAAGAGCGCCAACGCCGCCGGATGCATTTACTTCCGGCTAAGCGATAAGAAGGAGTATCCCTTCCCACCCCTGCGAGACTCGGTGCACGGGTGGCACCAGAAATGGTTTTACTGCACCCCACCGACCGAGAGCGGGCTGTGGTTTGAGAACTCGCGGCCAGAGAAGCCGAGAGAGTTGGATGCTCTCCCGGCGATGAACGCGGAGTTCATGAAGCATGCCGAGGTGATCCTTCACTTAGTCGGACAAGGGTTGACAACACGCGACGTCATCCAAGACTTTGTGAGGAACCGGGTGAGCCCCCTGCGTGAAAGGGCTCATCCGGCTTGGGAGATCAAGTCCATGGCGGACAGTACCCTGGACTATAATGAAGGTATTCATTTCTGGCACTGAAATCCTTTTATGTCATTTCTGAAATGTGTCAATTTAACTCGTATCTGAGAACAGTCCTGCCCTCAGCCGAGATTGAGAGGCGGACTAACTACCTTCTCAGGGCGTACAACGCCGTGGTAGAGGGCCCCAAGGGATCGCCTCGCCCCCAAAGCTTGATTCACGCCAGCGACGACCTTAAACAGGAGCGCCGAAAGGTATATTTTCCACTTGGCCTCTGTTTTGCAGGTCTCATGTATGTCCAGCACTAATCAATTCCATTGGAATGAGAACAGCTCCTAGGGAGGTTCGCCGAGGCAATGTTTCCCAGCGAGAACGTCGGTTCCCTGGGAAAGCCGAGGACAAAACACATGAAGAAGGTTTCCTCGAGACCCAGGACGAGGAATCCCGCCCCCAAGAAAGCCAGGCTAAATCTTGGGGAAGGGTCTTCACGAAGTGTTCCTCCTACCGCCAGAAAAACTGCGGTAAGATATCACATCCCTCCGATCTTTCCAGGTGCGAACTGGAATTACTTCTTCGTCGTACAGGGAGAGGGGAGCGAGGAGGAGGAAGACGATGATGTCCCCTTGATTCGCCGGAGGAGGAAGATTGCGGGCTCTCCATCCGGCGACAGTCCAACCCATTCCGCAGAAACAACTGCTACCGCAGAGGAGGCTGTAGCAGACCCCGCGGCCACCAAAAGCCCCGTGGCCGCAGACAACATCCCAGCCCCTGAAGCCCCCGAGGCTTCAGGGCCAGTTGCCTCTACTTCCCTGGTCGGAGGGACGACCGTGGTAAGATTCTCTCACAGTCTTGTTTTCTTCAATTCCCTCTGTGCATTCGATAAGTTAATGCTTATGCAGGGAGAAGAACTTCCCCCCGTGACTCCGGCGAGTCCCAGGGAGGAAAATCCTCCACCCTCGCAGATAGGAGTGGAGGTGGTGGGACAAGACCCTACTGCGGCTGCAAACGAGGCGCCGGTCTCAGAAGTCCAGGAGCCATCCAGGCCCTCGGATGCAGCCCTGCCAACTGGTCCAGTTGCCCAGGTAAAGACTCTTATCGTTTGTCTTCATCTTCCCTTAGAAATGTTCTTACAAATGAACACATCTAGGGAGGGAATGCCTTATTTACCAAGAGGAAGATCAGGACAGACGACTGTTGTCCTCTTTCTCGCGGAGAGCCTTCCTAGAAATCTCAAAAACTGATGGGATTTCAAATAAGGTAAGAAACTTTATCTTGGTTGTATTAAAACAAGTCGTGGCGATCATGAATTGTAACTGCTTGGTTCCTCTTTCCTTTGTCAGGCAAAAAGAAACAGCATCCGGCCCTTCAACCGCTTCGGGGAGGATTGAAGTTGCTGCTGGTGCAGGAGCCTCCAGTGAGGAGCGCTCTGCCCCCTTGGTCTAGGAAGTCGTCCGGGCCGTAAGGGGAGAAGCAAGCGCGGAGACCCAGTCGCAACCAACAGCGACTGGGGGTAGTGCCCAGCAGGCACTCCCACCGGCTGCCCTTGTTGTGGCCGCATCGGGGCCTTCAACGAGTATTCCGGTTACTCCGGAAGACATTTCCTTACGGGAATTCATGAAGGTATGATGAACTTCACTTTCGGTGCCTGAATTGTACATAGGACACCTTTAACTCCTTTTTTGCATCATAGGAGTTATCCTGGATGTCGGCCAAGTCGCACGCTATGATGGCGAGCGCTGAGGCCATTCAAAAAGAAAGAGACAACTTGCGCAGGTAAGGATCATTACTCTTCAACTTGTACAGATACAAATTGGTTATGACCACTCCTTCTGTTCTACTACAGAGAGGTGGTATTGCTGAAGAAAGAAGTGGCCACAGTCAAGCTCCATTCGATCTCAGTGACTAGAAACCAAGAGATCAAAAACAACAAGCTGTGGTCACAACTTGCTGGTAAGTCGATTCCTGATTAGGAAGACTTAACTTCATAACGCGCGAGTAATCTTTTCTCTTGCTGCAGCGCATGCGGGTCAAATAAAACAACTCAGTCAAGACAATGGACTCCTCCAGGGCTCTATTCTAACCTCCGAAAGGGCGATCAGAGAGCTGAGCCGTTCAATCTTCGAAAAACTGAAGGCAGTGGCTCGTCTTCTGAAGGCTGATGTGGTTGAGACCACAAGAGATAATCTCAGCCTAAATGATTGGTCTACACTAGTCATAGCCCAGGCAGAGTCACTTCTCGAGTATCTTCCTAAGGATACACGGCGACGAGAAGAGGCGATCAGAACCAGGGTTCGGTCAGCCGCTTCCGCCATCCTCAGCCGGGTTCGACTTCACCAGGGACCAGATGCAGATCTGAATCCATTGGTGGGACCGGTTGAGGTTGAGAGTGAGGAGCAACTAGAGGCCGTCATGGAGGAGATCAAGCCCCTTGTAGATAAGCTCCTGACTGAGCTTGGGATCGAGTGATCCCTACACCTGTACAGAAACAGTTGTATACAATGCAATGTATGTTGAAATACATTTTTGAAAAATGAATATATGTATTCTTGTTTTGTGTTGTTTCATACTATAAACATATCCCCCTAGCCCCCACCTGTGATTGTAAATACTGAAGACTTAGTATCACAAACGCAGGAGAGAAGTGAATATGATGACCATGGATGTGTGATCGAACCAACAATTCTGATCAAAGTAACGCCTAGCCTTGTTTGCAAACCAGCAGCCACTCAAATAATCGAGGACCTGCCAGAAAGCCCCGTGTGCATTTGAGAAACGGCTTATTTAGGAGTGACTTGTCTGGAAGCGGTTATGAGATCGGCCAGCGAATCCGACTAGGACGTTACAATGATCTAACCGCGGGCGACCAGCCCCCGAGTCGAATTCGCAGCACATGGGCATAAAGGGAAATATCCATCGTATGAAACCAAAATATTTTTTGTTTTATGAAAAAATGCTAATTGAACAGGAAAAAGGGATTGAGTACTTACACGTAGAACTTGTGAAGTTGATCGATGTTCCAAGTATTGGACAAAATTCGACCATCCTCCATGGCTAACCGCGCGGATCCTGGTCACGGCACCGAGACAACAGTGTAAGGGCCTTCCCATTTCGGGGAGAATTTGTTGCGATTAGACTGGTCTTGGATTTTTCGTAAAACCAGGTCGCCCATGTGAAGACTACGTGGTCGTACCCTTTTGCTGTGATACTTGCGCAAGGCTTGCAAGTATGCTGCGGACTTGATCAAAGCGCGATCACGCCTTTCTTCTAAGAGGATGAGATCTTGTGACCGCTATTCGGACTGATTAACCTGTTTGAATTGTTCTGTCTGAACAGACCCAATACTGACTTCCATAGGCAACACAGCCTCGGCCCCATAGACCAGATGGAAAGGCGTCTCACCGGTGGCTCGACTAGAGGTAGTTCGTAGTGCCCATAGAACGGTATAAAGCTCGTCTGCCCAAGCCCCCAAGCGAATCTTAAGGCGATCAAAAACACGTTTTTTGATGCCTTGTAGTATCTGCTCATTGGCCCGCTCTACAGCACCATTGCTTTGTGGATGTGCCACAGAAGCAAAGCACACCTTAGTTCCGATCTGGTCACAGTAATCTAGGAAACAACCACTGGCAAACTGAGAACCATTATCGGTGATAAGACGGTTTGGAACACCAAATTGGGCAAGAATGTTCTTATGAAAGAACTTCTGTGCTGCTGAGGCGGTAATATTTCGTACCGGTTCGGCCTCAATCCACTTTGTAAACGTGTCAATGGCTACGAACAGAAACTTGTACCCGTCGACCGCTTGTGGCATAGGACCAACAATATCCATTCCCCAGACCGTGAAAGGCCATGCGAGGGGAATGGTTTGTAACGCGTAGGCAGGTTGATGAACCTATCTCGCGTGGAACTGACACTGAGGACACATCTTGACCATATGCTTGGCATCATCGAGTGCCGAAGGCCAATAGAATCCTTGTCGAAAAGCTTTTCCGACCAGTGTTCGATATGACGTGTGCGCACCGCACACACCATCATGTATTTCCTTCAAGAGGGATGTTCCTTCCTCCTGAGATATACAACGCATGAATACTCCTTGAGTACCCTTTCTGTACAGAATCCCATCTATGAGCTTGTACAGACGCGCTTTTCAAATTAACCGATCGCTTTCGGTTTCGTCCTCGGGTAGGGTCCCATGTTCAAGATAGACTCTCAATGGATGAGTCCAATCCTGTTCCTAACCGAGGTTGGTAACGCAGGTGTCGACGATTCGGACTCGGAGTCCTCAGTCGAACTTATGCAGAATTTGTAATTGTGAGACCTTTCAAGATGACCCTTCGGGAAGGTATGCTGAACAATAGTGAATAGGAGCACAGAGATTTTAGACAGGTTCGGGCCCTCGATGGTGGGAGTAAAAGCCCTACGTCCTGTTGAGATTTCACTAAGTGTGGTAAAAGGTTTACAAATGGAGGAAAAAATCCTCACAGGCGAGGATTTTTTCCTGTAAGAGTGTACAAAGATAAGCCAAAGAAAGCTTATTAAAATGCTATATAAGGTGTGCCGTAGACTTGGCTAACTTGGATTCTCTTGGGTTTCTTGATCTTCCGATCTCTCGGTTGATGTTTCGGATGATTCTCCTTTTCTGATTGATGCTCCATGCCATCCTTTTGTACTGTTTGAAAGGGTGCCATGTGAAGAAAACTGCATCAATCGGTTGCACGGACGGTTGGATGCGGTTTTTGGAACTGCTCTTAACCTCCACACAGGTTAAACACGTGTTATTCATGGATAACTGTATGTGTTAACCTTCTGACGGTTGATTCTCCACGTGTAGGAATCTTCGGGATACTTAGAATATCCTGTTGTATGGGCAACCGAATAGATAGATCTCAAGTATCTTGATCGGTAGATGTTCTGACCGCGGGATATTGGCTGACCGCGCAATATCCCGAATGTGTAGTTCGCGTATAGCCTACGAACTTCTGACCGCGCAAGGCTTACGGTCTGACCGCGTAAAGCTGCGACCTGATCGCGTAAAGCTTGCGACCTCATGGTGATGCCCCTCAGAATAGCTTGAGTTCGCATCACCAGATGCATGTCTGGTTCGAACTTGTCTTGAACCAAAAGTTCATTAGAAGTGACCCGGGTGTCAATCCTCGTCAGCTAGCCCCCAAATTCGAAGAAAACGAAGAGACGTGTTTATTTCGAATTTAAAAAACCGTGCATTGGATTTTTAACCCGGCCCTTTAACTTCTCCACTTAGTGGCGCACTAAGTGAAAACGGTTGGTTTTTCAAGACGGGTTCTGACATTACGTGACGGGCAATGATGGCGCCGTAGAGATATTTTTATCTCGAGGTAAAATTGTAAATGTCTTAACGAAACCCGAGGTGTCTGGGAGGCGAACCGTCGCCCTGGTGGCTATAAATACCAGACCCCTGGACATGTAAAGATCTACAATTTCCCTCTTACGCCCAAGTCTTTTTCTTGTTATCCTGCCTTCTTCCTTTTCACATACTCCTCCCAATGGCAGATCACGATATCATCGAGATTGAGAGTGATGAAGAGGAAGTTGTCGAACAAGGGTCTCAAACGAATGAAGTCCTGTCTCCCTTAAGGAAGAAACCCAAGGTTGACGAAGGATCTTCCAGTGGAACAAAGGTGAAGAACGTAGCGAGTTTCTTTCTTCCTTCAGTTCTTTTGACCCTCCCCGTTCATGCCTCTCGGCAAGTTAGGCCTTTATCCTTAGAGAAAGATCCCATTACATTGAATTCTCCCATCCTTTTGGGTGATCAACATCCTGGTCGGCAAGCGGTGACTATCCCTCGATCAGATGATTGCCATATTGGGTTGGCGAAGCAATCTTCTGATGGGAAGGTTGCCCTTCCACCATATGATGATCTTCCTCCAAAGATGGGTGTACCAACGGGTTATGCACCGGGACAGGTAACAATTCTTCTCCCTTTTTGCTGATAATTTTAGTTAGTATGACTAACTTTTGCAAAATGCAGGAGGTAGGAGGCTCCAGCGATCAGGCTTCTGCTGCTCCATCTCTTCCTTCCGGACAGACCCTTCTGGAAGAGAAGAATGCCCTGGAGAAGAAGACCGAGGAGATGGCCTCGAAGATTCTGCGTTTAGCAGAATGTCTTGATCGATCCCGAGAAGAGGCGCACCAATCCGTCGAGAGAGGGACTTCGCTCAGCAACAGCGAGAACTCTCTGACTTAATTAGGGACAATAGTGCGTCTGTTGTTAGGGACGATATAGATAGACTTAGGGTAGTTACTAGTTCCCTGGGGGTTGTCAGTGTAGATCCTACTGACAACAACATGTCCCTTGGGGAACTTTGTAAACTTCTTTCGGAGCAAGTCGATGTTTTGATCGACTGCATCCCTTTTGTATGTAAAGAATGTAAGAAATAAAAGGTTCTTTTTTTCTCATGAAATGTTCTCCACATCTTCTGTGCGAAAATATAGCCATGAACTTTACGTTCGCGACCATTCATACACAGGAATTTTTAGTTCTGCGATCAAAACCACTTTTAAGAAAAAAGCACCGCGACCTGCCCTGATTCCGCGATCAGTTTCAAAAGTCGCGGTCAGAACTAAGGTTCGACCAGAGTTGGGACTCGGTCAGGATGTTACTTCGATTAGAATCGAAATTTTTAGCCTAAAACACGATTTCGATAAAACCATAACCCAATTAGAAACATTTTAGTACGTTGAAAATTGGGTTACGTGATTTTTTCGAAAAAAAAATGTTCAAAGTATAAAAAGGAAAAACGTCCTCTGAAAAGTACTGAAAATTTTTCAGTCCTTTTACACTTTCATTTTCCAAAACAAAGAAGTCTTTTTGTTTCAGATCCGACGCCTGAGTACTTTATCGGGTCCATCAGAGACAGTATCCATTATGGGAAATGAATAAAGCATTCAATGGAACGTTTGAAATGAGCCGTTTACTCATTAATGCGTCGCCTTGGGTCTATAAAAAGAGCAGATGTCTTCTCAAAGAAGCCACACAGCTAAAAACCCTTATTATTCCCGCCGTTCAAAACCCTCATCTTTTTCAGCCTTTTGAATACCAACGTGGTAGAGTTGAGGAAGGACGACCCAAGTGTCAGCGATTGGGCATCACTGCTCACAACTCAAGCAGAATCACTGCTCGAATATCTCCCTGGAGATTTACGGCGACGTGAAGAGATAATCAGGACGAGAGTCCGATCAGCCGCTTCTGCCGTACTCAGCCGGGTTCGACTTCACCATGGCCCAGATGCGAACTGAGCGCGCTGGTGGGACCAGTTGAGGTCGAGAGTGAAGAACTGCTTGACGCCGTTATTGAAGAAGTTAAGCCCTTCGTTGACAAACTCTTGGCTGAGCTGAGGATCGAATGATCCTTACATTTTGTAACCCAACAATTGTAATTACAATGCCATGTATGTAAAACTATTTTTTCAAAAGAAAGTGCATATTCACATCATAAGTTTCATACTATAGGTATACTCCTCTAGCCCCCGCCACTGTTTTGTGAATACTGGAGCCTTAGTATTTTAAGCAGAGGGGAAAACATAAGTATGATGACCAGGGATATGCGCTTCAAGCCGATGGTCAAGATTAAAGTAACATTTTAACCTTATTGCAAAATGGTAGCCACCCAAATGACCGAAGACTAGCCAGATAGTCCCGTGTGCGTTGAGAAACGGCTTATTTAGGAGTGACTTATCTGGAAGTGATCATGAGATCGACCAGCGAATCCGGTTAAAAATGCTGTAATAACCTAACCGCCGGCGATCAGCCCCCAGGTCGAGTTTGTATAATTTGGGCTTAAAGAAAAACACTCATTGTATGAAAACAAGACATGCTTTTTATGAAAAGATGCTAATTGAACAGGAAAAGAGTGATTGGAATACTTACACGTAAAACTTGCGAAGTTGATCGATGTTCCAAGTATTGGACAAAATCCGACCATCCTCCATGGCTAACCGCGCAGATCCAGGTCGTGGCACTGAGACAACAGTATAAGGACCTTCCCATTTTGGGGAGAATTTGTTGCGATTAGACTGGTCTTGAATCTTTCGTAAAACCAAGTCGCCAACGTTGAGATCACGTGGTCGCACCTTTTTACTGTGATACTTGCGTAGAGCCTGCAAGTATACCGCGGACTTGATCAGTGCGCTATCACGCCGTTCTTCCAGGAGGATGAGATCTTGCGATCGCTGTTCGGATTGGTTGACCTGTTTGAATTGATTCGTGCGAACAGATCCAATACTGACTTCCATAGGCAACACAGCCTCGGCCCCATAGACCAAATGGAAGGGTGTCTCACCGGTGGCTCGACTAGAGGTAGTCCGTAGTGCCCATAGAACAGTATAGAGCTCGTCTGCCCAAGCCCCCGAGCGGGTCTTGAGGCGATCAAAAACACGTTTTTTGATGCCTTGCAATACTTGCCCATTGGCTCATTCTACGGCTCCATTGCTTTGTGGATGTGCCACGGAAGCAAAGCACACCTTAGTCCCAATCTGATCGCAGTAGTCTAGGAAGAGACCACTAGCGAACTGAGAACCGTTGTCTGTGATGAGACGGTTTGGAACACCAAATCGTGCCACAATGTTCTTGTGAAAGAACTTTTGTGCAGCTGATGCAGTAATATTTCGTACTGGTTCGGCCTCAATCCATTTTGTGAACGTGTCAATGGCTACGAACAAAAACTTGTATCCATTGACCGCTTGTGGCATAGGACCAACGATGTCCATTCCCCAGATCGCGAAGGGCCATGCGAGAGGAATAGTTTGCAATGCATAAGCAGGTTGATGAACCTGTCTCGCATGAAACTGACACTGTGGACACATCTTGACCATGAACTTGGCATCATCGAGTGCCGAAGGCCAGTAGAATCCCTGTCGAAAAATTTTTCCGACCAGTGTTCGGTATGACGCGTGTGCACCGCATACACCGTCATGTATTTCTTTCAAGAGGGATTTTCCTTCCTCCTGAGATATGCAGCGCATGAATACTCCTTGAGAACCCTTTCTGTACATAACCCCATCTATGAGTTTGTACAGACGCGCCTTTCGAATTAATCGATCGCTTTTGGTTTCGTCCTCGGGTAGGGTCCCATGTTCAAGATAGACCCTCAATGGATGAGTCCAATCTTGTTCCTGACCGAGGTTGGCAACGAAGGCTATTGCCGGATCATCCTCGACCGAAGTCATGATCGAAGGATGGTCCAAGTGTTCAATGAACACTCCTGCCGGAGCGGATGAACGTGAGGACCCAATTTTGGATAATTGGTCTGCGAGAATATTGTCCTTTCGTGGGACGTATTGGACTTCGAAGTGACTGAAGTGTTTTTCCAATCTCCTCACTTCCCCCAGGTAATGAGCCATTGTCTCATCGGAGGTGCTGTACTCCTTGTTTACCTGGTTTATGACTAGCTGTGAGTCCCCCCTCACCACTAATCGACGGACTCCGAGGAATTTTGCTGCCCGGAGCCCTGCAAGAAGACCTTCATACTCTGCTGCATTGTTGGTGGCAACAAAGTGTAGTTGAATAACATACTTAAGCTGTTCGCCCTGAGGCGTAACTAAGACCACTCCAGCCCCCGAGTGTTGAAAACTACGGGAGCCGTCAAAGTACATTGTCCAATAATCGGGGTACTCCAGTTCCTTTGCCAACTGCACGGGTGGCTCAGGGTTGGTCCATTCGACCACAAAGTCGGCCAAAACCTGAGACTTAACCGCCGTGCGAGGGGTGAAGTGGATCTCGAAGGCACCGAATTCGACCGCCCATTTGGCGATTCGACCAGATTTTTCTGGATTTCGGACAATATCCCCTAAAGGAAAAGAGGAGGGTACTGTGATCTTGTGTGCTTGAAAGTAATGTCGCAGCTTACGGGAAGCCATCAGTAGCGCGTAAAGTATCTTCTGGACCTCAGGGTAGCGCTCCTTAGGACCATGAAGTACTTCGCTCACATAGTAGACGGGTCTGTGTACTCCTTCCCTTTCCGTGATCAGAACTGCGCTGACCGCGTGTGGGGTGGCCGCCAAATACAGAAGTAATGGTTCTTCCTTTTCAGGAGACACCAATACTGGCGGACTGGACATATATGTTTTTACCTCCTGAAACGCTTTTTCGGCCTCGTCGGACCACGTGAAGTTATGATGTTTCCGCAAGGCTTTAAAGAAAGGTAGTCCCCTTTCGCCTAATCGCGATATAAAGCGACTTAAAGCCGCCATGCGACCAGCCAGGCGTTGAACATCCTTCATGGTTGAGGGCGACCTCATTTGTTCAATAGCTCTGATTTTCTCTGGATTAACCTCAATGCCCCTGGAACACACAAGGAAACCAAGGAGCTTTCCTGAAGAAACCCCGAAAGAACATTTCTCCAGGTTCAATTTTATTCCAAAGCGATTCAAGTTACAGAAGGTTTCAGCAAGATCGTCCAAATGAGACAATCTTTTGGTGCTTTTTACAACCAAATCGTCTACATATGCTTCGAGATTACGCCCTATCTGGGAAAGAAAGGTCTTTTGCATCAAGCGCTGGTACGTGGAACCAGCGTTCTTGAGACCGAACGGCATTCTGACGTAGCAGTATGTGCCGAACGGGGTGATGAAGGCAGTTTTCTCTTCATCGTCTTCTGCCATGCTAATTTGATGATATCCTGAGTAGGCATCCAGAAAACTCATCAGTTCGCAACCCGCAGTGGAGTCAACCAGCTGGTCGATGCGGGGAAGGGGAAAGTCGTCCTTCGGACAGGCACTGTTGAGGCTAGTATAGTCGACGCACATGCGCCACTTGCCATTTGACTTGCAGACCATGACCGGATTGGCGAGCCAGTCCAGGTGATTCACTTCGCGGATAAACCCGGCTTGTAAGAGTTTGTCTAACTCTTCTCGGATGGCTTCCTGTCGGTCGGTGGCAAAACACCTGAGCTTTTGCTTTATTGGTCGTTGTCCAGGTCAAATTGCTAACCTGTGCTCAATTACTTCCCTTGGGACACCGGGCATGTCGGACGGTTTCCACGCAAACACATCTGCGTTAGCCCGGAGGAAAGTAACGAGGTCGAGTTCCTATTTGTCATCCAGGGCTGACCCAACCCGAATTGTCTTGGATGGGTCATCTGGGTACAAGGGAACTTGTTTGAGTTTCTCATCTGGTCGAGGAGCAGCCCTGATCGCATCGGTGGCGACAGTGGCGACCTGAGCGTCCCGGAGGGGAAGTTGATCGACCATCTCCAAAGATAGCCGGTCGCACGTGAGCGCCACGTTGCGACTTCCTCGGACCGAAATGACACCTTTGGGGCCAGGCAATTTCCCGCACTGATAAGCATAGTGCGTTGCCATCATGAACTTAGCAAGAGTCGGCCTGCCAAAGATTGCATTATAAGCTGAATCACAATCGATTACATCGAAAGTAACCAATTCTGTTCGGAAGTTATCTGGTTCTCCCAGAGTGACCGGGAGGACCACTTGTCCCAATGGCATCATGGAGGGGCCTGGGATTATCCCATAAAACGGATGGATTATGGGCTTGATCTTCGAACGAGGAATTTGCATCTCGTCGAGTGTCTTGACCAATAAAAGATCAAGGGAACTTCCCCCATCAATCAGGACCCTTTCGACTCTCGCATTACTGATGATTGGGGTAATAACCAGAGGTAGCCTCAATGGTCGAGTTAGCCCCACAGGACAGTCAGCGCGATCGAACGTCAAAGGCATATCCGACCAACGGGGATATTGAGGTTCGCCAAGGGATGTCTCCGTTTGGTTAACCTCTCGGCAAAAGGTTTTAAACTGCCTTTTGGAAATGAAAGAGGAGGAACCTCCGAAAATGACATTAACATGATTTTGAGGTACCTGGTAAGCCATTTCTTCGTCTCCGTCGACGTCTCTAACCCCGCACGCCTGCTCTTTAGGCGGTAAGGTTGGCATTGGCCCAGCTCCTTGGTAGAAATCATCCAGCTGTTTCAACCAACTCCTGCAGTTTTTGAGGTCGTGGCCTGCGGAGTTGTGGAGTGGACACCACCTCTTGCCCTCCTGCGAATTAGTTGATTTTTCTGGCTGGTCGGAATCCCGGCCGCCAGAAGCAGTTTTACTTTTACAAGAAGACTTATTACCTTTGGTCGAAGGTGGTTTCTCCGCGACTGCGACCTCACGGTACTGTCCAGAGCGGTTCCTCTTTGACTTTTTTGACTTCCCACCCGGTGAAGACTCCGGCTTTTTGCTTGAATCTTCTTTCTTGGCGTCCTTGAAGCCTGGTTGGGGCGGTAGGTCCCCCTTGTCAACCATTCGGTTCCATTCGACTGCCTCGGCTGCATCGGAGTATCGATCAGCCATATCGAACAGATCGGCCACTGATCGAGGAGGGTGGATGAGCAAGTCTTCAGTGAATCTCCGGTATCGAACGGCATGCTTAAATGCCCTGATTACGGGGCCATCAGATATGTTCGGGATGGTATTTCTTACCCCGACAAACCTCTTGACAAACTGCCGAAGCGTTTCGGTCGAAGTTTGCCGCAGTCTATGCAAGTCGTCCTCCTTACCCGGCTTTTGGTAACAGTTTTGGAAATTGCTGAGGATGGCATCACATAGCATTTCCCAATTATAGATAGAACCCTCAGGCTGATTGAACAACCAGGTTCTAGCCGGTCCTACGAGGACTGTTGGCAGGTAGTTGGCCATGACCTTGTCATCGCTTCCTGCTGCTTGGATGGCAGTAATATAGATCTGAAGGAACTCAGATGGGTTTTGAGTTCCATCAAACCTCTCAATGACCCCTGGTCGAAACTTATCAGGCCAAACGACTGCTCGTAGGCCAGGCGAGAAAGCTTTGCAACCAACGTAAGGACCGTGAACCGTCCTGCGACTTTCGGTCGGGTTTCGAGCAAACTCACTTAATGGCGAGGTTACTCGGGGTCCCAAACGAGAGTGAACGGGAACTCGATCCCTACTACGAGAGTCCTGCATTGGCCGATATTTGTCCTGTCGGGACGGTAAAGGTGGCGGGTAACTCCGTCGGCCAGAGCCAAAATGAGGACCATCTCGTTCACGGGGATGTGTCACTGAGCGGGAAGAAGCTGTTGGGGTCGCCTCGGATGCAACCTCGTCCAGTCTTTCCGCCAGGATCCTGAAAAAGGCCGGTCTCTGCGCATCCGTGATCGTAGGAGGAAAATTACGCATGACCTCCGCGATAGATCGCAGTCGACCATGGGTACTTCTCCTAGGGGCACCAGGTGTTACTGTTTCTTCGAGCCTGCGCATCTTGAAGAGCCTCTAGGGCAGTTCTGCGTAGTTCGTTGTTCTGTTGCTCGAGATCTTGCTCCTCCTTCTGTTTGCGATCTTGTTCTTCCCTGGCAGCCTGTTGATCGGGGGTTTCCTCCGACAACGCAGCAAACTGCCTAGGGAGAGAGGTCGTCGATGGGGAGAACATCTCGGTCTGTTCCGAGTCAGACTCGAAATCAAAGAGACGGTGGAGGTTATCAGGGTCGAACCTTCCTGGGCTAACTTCAGGGTCACCATCATATTTTCCCTCAGCGGGATCGTATGACGGGCCGGATTCATCGCCTAGCACATTAAGAACCTCCGCGGGTTCTGACCTTGTGCCAGTTACCTCCTGGTCGATTAACATGACTTGGGGAGATGATTCAACCTGTGGAAGATTCTGGCCTTCGACCTCTTCCATCGGAACAGGATCGCTTGGAGAAGGCATGGGTATATGGGCATAATCCTCGAGATCGAAATCGTTCTCAGAATCATATGCTCCAGCCATGTTTCGGCGAACCTCCGAATTTCAATTAGGACGCCTTGAGAAAGGCCCCACGGTGGGCGCCAGCTGTCGACGATTCGGACTCGGAGTCCTCAGTCGAACTTATGCAGAATTTGTAATTGTGAGACCTTTCAAGATGACCCTTCGGGATGGTATGCTGAACAATAGTGAACAGGAGCACAGAGAGTTTAGACAGGTTCGGGCCCTCGATGGTGGGAGTAAAAGCCCTACGTCCTGTTGAGATTTCACTAAGTGTGGTAAAAGGTTTACAAATGGAGGAAAAAGTCCTCACAGGCGAGGATTTTTTCCTGTAAGAGTGTACAAAGATAAGCCAAAGAAAGCTTATTAAAATGCTATATAAGGTGTGCCGTAGACTTGGCTAACTTGGATTCTCTTGGGTTTCTTGATCTTCCGATCTCTCGGTTGATGTTTCGGATGATTCTCCTTTTCTGATTGATGCTCCATGCCATCCTTTTGTACTGTTTGAAAGGGTGCCATGTGAAGAAAACTGCATCAATCGGTTGCACGGACGGTTGGATGCGGTTTTTGGAACTGCTCTTAACCTCCACACAGGTTAAACACGTGTTATTCATGGATAACTGTATGTGTTAACCTTCTGACGGTTGATTCTCCACGTGTAGGAATCTTCGGGATACTTAGAATATCCTGTTGTATGGGCAACCGAATAGATAGATCTCAAGTATCTTGATCGGTAGATGTTCTGACCGCGGGATATTGGCTGACCGCGCAATATCCCGAATGTGTAGTTCGCGTATAGCCTACGAACTTCTGACCGCGCAAGGCTTACGGTCTGACCGCGTAAAGCTGCGACCTGATCGCGTAAAGCTTGCGACCTCATGGTGATGCCCCTCAGAATAGCTTGAGTTCGCATCACCAGATGCATGTCTGGTTCGAACCTGTCTTGAACCAAAAGTTCATTAGAAGTGACCCGGGTGTCAATCCTCGTCAGCAGGCTATTACCGGATCATCCTCGACCGAAGTAATGATTGAAGGACGGTCCAAGTGTTCAATGAACACTCCTGCCGGAGCGGATGTGCGTGAGGACCCAATTTTGAATGATTGGTCTGCGAGAATGTTGTCCTTTCGCGGGATGTATTGGACTTCGAAATGACTGAAGTGTTTTTTCAATCTCCTCACTTCCCCCAGGTAATGAGCCATTGTCTCATTGGAGGTGTTGTACTCCTTGTTTACCTGGTTTACGACTAGCTGTGAGTCTCCCCTCACCACTAACCGACGGACTCCGAGGAATTTTGCTGCCCGGAGCCCTGCAAGAAGACCTTCATACTCTGCCGCGTTGTTGGTCGCAACAAAGTGTAGTTTGATGACATACTTAAGCTGTTCGCCCTGAGGCGTAACTAAGACCACTCCAGCCCCCGAGTGTTGAAAACTACGGGAGCCATCAAAGTACACTGTCCAGTGATCGGAGCACTCCAATTCCATGGGCACCTGCACGGGTGGCTCAGGGTTGGTCCATTCGACCACGAAGTCGGCCAAAACCTGAGACTTAACCGCCGTGCGGGGCGTGAAATGGATATCGAAGGCACCGAGTTCGACCGCCCATTAGTGATTCGACCAGATTTTTTTGGATTTCGGACAATATCCCCCAAAGGAAAAGAGGAGGGTACTGTGATCTTATGAGCTTGGAAGTAGTGTTGTAGCTTACGGGAAGCCATCAGTAGCGCGTAGAGTATCTTCTAGACCTCAGGGTAACGCTCCTTAGGATCGTGAAGTACCTCGCTCACATAGTAGACGGGTCTGTGTATTCCTTCCCTATCCGCGATCAAGACAGCGCTGACCGCATGCGGTGTGGCCGCCAGATAAAGAAGCAGTGGTTCTCCTTTGTCAGGAGACACCAATACTGGCGGACTGGATAGATATGTTTTTACCTCCTGAAATGCTTTTTCGGCCTCATCCGACCATGTAAAATTGTGATGCTTCCTCAAGGCTTTGAAGAAAGGCAATCCCCTTTCGCCTAGTCGTGATATGAAGTGATTTAAGGCCGCCATGCGACCAGCCAGGCGTTGAACATCCTTCATGGTCGAGGGTGATCTCATTTGTTCAATGGCCCTGATTTTCTCAGGATTAACTTTAATGTGTCTGGAACACACAAGGAAACCAAGAAGTTTTCCTGAAGAAACCCCGAAAGAACATTTCTCTGGGTTTCATTTTATTCCAAAGCGATTTAAATTACAGAAGGTTTCAGCGAGATCGTCCAAATGAGACAATCTCGTGACACTTTTTAAAACCAAGTCGTCTACATATGCTTCGAGATTACGCCCTATCTGGGAAAGAAAGGTCTTTTGCATCAAGCGCTGGTACGTGGAACCTGCGTTCTTGAGACCGAACGGCATTCTGACGTAGCAGTAGGTGCCGAACGGGGTGATGAAGGCAGTTTTCTCTTCATCTTCTTCTGCCATGCTAATTTGATGATATCCTGAGTAGGCGTCCAGGAAGCTCATCAGTTCGCAACCTGCAGTTGAGTCGACCAGCTGGTCGATGCGGGGAAGGGGAAAGTCGTCCTTCGGACAGGCACTGTTAAGGCTAGTGTAGTCAACGCACATGCGCCACTTGCCGTTTGACTTGCGGACCATGACCGGATTAGCGAGCCATTCCGGGTGATCGACCTCGCGAATGAACCCGGCTTTTAGGAGTTTGTCCAACTCCTCTCGGATGGCTTCCTGTCGGTCAACAGCAAAACGCCTGAGCTTTTGCTTTATTGGTCGTTGTCCAGGTCGAATTGCTAACCTGTGCTCGGTTACTTCCCTTGGGACACCGGGCATGTCGGACGGTTTCCACGCAAACACATCTGCATTAGCCCGGAGGAAAGCAATGAGCTCGAGTTCCTATTTGTCATCCAGACCTGATCCGACCCGAATTGTCTTGGATGGATCATCTGGGTACAAAGGAACCAGTTTGAGTTTCTCATCTGGTCGAGGAGCAGCCTTGATCGCGTCGGTGGCCACGGTGGCGACCTGGGCGTCCCGAAGGGGAAGTTGATCGACCATCTCCAGATATAGCCGGTCGCACGTGAGTGCCACCTTGCGACTGCCTCAGACCGAGATGACACCTTTGGGGCCAGGCAATTTTCCGCATTGATAAGCATAGTGCGTTGCCATCATGAATTTAGCGAGAGTTGGCCTGCCAAAGATTGCATTATAAGCCGAATCACAATCAATTATGTCAAAAGTAACCAATTCTGTTCAGAAGTTATCTGGTTCTCCCAGTGTGACTGGGAGGACCACTTGTCCCAACGGCATCATGGAAGGGCCTGGGATTATCCCATAAAACAGATGGATTATGGGCTTGATCTTCGAACGAGGAATTTGCATCTCGTCGAGCGCCTTGACTAGCAAAATGTCAAGGGAACTCCCTCCATCGATCAGGACCCTTTCGACTCTCACGTTACTGATGATCGGGGTAATGACCAGAGGGAGTCTCAATGGTCAAGTAAGCCCCGCGGGACAATCAGAACGATCGAATGTCAAGGGTGTATCTGACCAACGGGGGTATTGAGGTTCACCAAGAGATGTCTCCGTTTGGTTAACCTCTCGGTAAAAGACTTTAAACTGCCTTTTGGAAATGAAAGAAGAAGAATCCCCGAAAATAATATTAATATGATTTTGAGGTACCTGGTAGGACATTTCCTGGTCTCCGTCGGCGTCTCTAAGTCCGCAGGCCTGCTCTTTAGGTGGTAAGGTTGGCATTGGCCCAACTCCCTGGTAGAAATCATCCAATTGCTTCAACCAACTCCTGCAGTTCTTGAGGTCGTGGCCTGCGGAGTTGTGGAGTGGACACCACTTCTTCCCTTCCTGCGGATTAGTTGACTTTTCTGGCTGGTCGGCACTACGACCACCAGAAGCAATTTTATTCTTAAATGAAGGCTTGTTACCTTTGGTCGAAGGCGGCTTCTCTACGACTGCGACCTCGTGGTACTGTCCAGAGTGGTTCCTATTCGACTTTTTCGACTTCCCACCTGATAAAGATTCCGGCTTCTTACTTGAATCTTCTTTCCTGGCGTCTTTGAAACCTGGTTGAGGTGGTAGGTCACCCTTGTCGACCATCCGGTTCCATTCGACTGCTTCGGCTACGTCAGAGTATCGATCGGCCATGTCGAACAGATCGGCCACTGATCGAGGAGGGTGGATAAGCAAGTCTTCGATGAATCTCCGGTATCGAACGGCATGTTTAAATGCCCTGATAACGGAGCCATCAGATATGTTCGGGATGGTATTCCTCACCCCGACAAACCTCTTGACAAACTGCCGAAGAGTCTCGGTTGAAGTTTGTCGTAGCCGATGAAGATCGTCCTCTTTACCCGGCTTTGGGTAACAGTTTTGGAAACTGCTGAGGATAGCGTCGCACAGCATTTCCCAATTATAGAAGGAACCTTCGGGCTGGTTAAATAGCCAGGTTCTAGCTGGTCCTTCGAGGACTGTAGGCAGGTAGTTGGCCATGACCCGGTCATCGCCTCCTGCCGCTTGGATGGCAGTGATATAGATTTGAAGGAACTCGGATGGGTTCTGAGTTCTGTCAAACCTCTCAATGGCCCCTGGTCGAAACTTATCAGGCCAAACAACCGCACGTAGGCCGGGCGAGAAAGCTTTACAACCGACGTAGGGACCGTGAACTGCCCTGTGACTCTAGACCGGGTTACGGGCGACCTCACGCAACGGTGAAGTTACTCGCGGTCCCAAACGAGAGTGAACAGGAACCCGATCCCTACTACGAGAATCCTGCGTTCGCCGGTACTTGTCCTGTCGGGACGGTACGGGCGGTGGGTAACTTCGCTGGCCAGAACCAGAGTGAGGACACTCTCGTTCGCGGGAACGTGTTACCGAGAGGGAAGAGGCCGTTGGGGTCGCCTCAGACGCGACCTCATCCAGCCTTTCCGCCAAGATCCTGGTAAAGGCCGATTTCTGCGCATCCGTGACCGTAGGAGGAAAGTTACGCATGACTTCCGCGATAGATCGCAGTCGACCATGGGTGCTTCTCCTAGGGGCACCAGGTGTTACCGTTTCTTCGTCCACCGGGAAACGCTCCGGAGGCAAAGAAGGGGTCTGGTCACGTTTGCGACCACGTGACCGTCAAGAAGAACTCGGAGCAGCATCGTAACGAGCCTGCACATCTTGAAGAGCCTCTAGGGCAGTTCTGCATAGTTCATTGTTTTGTTGCTCGAGATCTTCATCCTCCTTTTGTTTGCTATCCCGTTCTTCCCTAGCAGCTTGTTGATCGGGAGTTTCCTCCGACAAGGCAGCGAACTGTCTAGGGAGAGAGGTTGTTGATGGGGAAAACATCTCGGTTTGTTCCGAGTCGGACTCGAAATCAAAGAGATGGTGAAGGTTATCGGGGTCGAATCTCCCCGGGCTGATTTCCAGGTCGATATCATTCTTTCCCTCAGCGGGGTCGTATGACGGACCGTATTCATCCTCAAGCGCATTGAGAACCTCTGTGGGTTCTGACCTTGCGCTAGTCACCCCCTGGTCGATGGACATGACCTGGAGAGATGATTCCACCTCTGGAAGATTCCAACCTTCAACCTCCTCCATCGGAACAAGATCATTTGGAGAAGGCATTGGAATGTGAGGATAATCCTCGAGATCAAAATCGTTCTCGGAAGCATATACTCCAGCCATGTTTCAGCGAACCTCCGGATTAAAATTAGGACACCTTGAGAAAGGCCCCACGGTGGGCGCCAGCTGTCAACGATTCGGACTGGGAGTTCTCAGCCGAACTTATGCAAAATTTGTAATAGCGAGACCTTTCAAGATGACCCTCCGAGAAGGTATGTAGAAAAATGGAGAACAGGAGCACAGAGAGGTTTATACAGGTTCGGGCCCTCGATGGTGGGAGTAATAGCCCTACGTCCTGTTGGAATTTCACTATAGGTGATAAAGGTTTACAAGATGGCGGGAAAACACCTTCACAGGCGAAGGGTTTTTCTTATGTCAATGTACAGAATGAAGCCAAAGAGGCTTGTAAAAAACGATCTAATCTAGGCCGTAGACTTGGCTGTTTGAGTGGTTGAGATGTGTTGTATCTCGCTTGTATCAGAGACGTTGATCTCCTTCAATCCCCCCTTTCCTGTTCGATATACCATGCCGCCTTTTTATATTGGTCGAAAGGGCGCCAAGTCGTAACTGCATCAAACAGTTGCTTGGATGGTTGGATGCGGTTTTTAGAGAACCGCTCTTAACCTCCACGCAGGTTAAACACGTGTTATTCATGGATAACTGCACGTATTAACCTCCTGACGGTTGGTCTTCCACGTGGAGGAATCTTCGGGATACTTGGAATATTCCCGCTATAGGGACAGCCGGATAGATGAACTCCTAGTACCCTGGTCGAGAATGTTCTGACCGCGGGATGTTGGCTGACCGCGCAACATCTCCGACATTCTGTTTGCGTATAGCATACGAACTTCTGACCGCACGAAGCCTGCGGTTTGATCGCGCAAAACCTGCAACCTGATCGCGCAAAGCCTGCGACCTCGGGCTGATGCTTCTCAGAATGACTTGAGTTCGCACCGCCGGGCACGTGTTTGGCTCAAATCTGTCTTGAACCAACAATGCATTTATTCGAACTAACCCGGGTGTCAATCCTCGTCAGTCCCGTGTACTACGTGAGTCAAGCCCTCCAAGGGGCCAAAACTGGGTACACGAAGAGGGAGAAGATCTGCTACGCCCTTCTAATGGCATCCCGGAAGCTTCGTCATTACTTCCTGGGGCACCCCATCACTGTCCCGTCGTCCCTCCCTTTGGGGGAGGTGCTCCGAAACAAGGAAGCCACCGGCCGGATAGGAAAGTGGGGGGCCGAGCTTGCCCCCTTTTCCCTTTCCCTCACGGGGCGCTCCGCCATCAAGTCACAAGTCCTCGCCGACTTTGTGGCGGAGTGGACTCCTGCCTCCGGGCCCGGGGAGGAAAACCTCCCCACACCGGCCCGACGCAGTGACCATTGGACACTCATGTTCGATGGCTCCCTGTGTCTCGCCGGGGCCGGCGCGAGAGTAGTCCTCCGGAGCCCCGAGGGGAGGGAACTGGAGTACGTGGCGCGGATCGAGTTCCCTGCCATGAACAACGTCGCCGAATATGAGGCCTTGCTCCCTGGGTTGCGCCTCGCGCGCTCCCTGGGGATTCGACGCCTCCTAGTGAAAGGAGACTCCCAGCTTGTAGTTTGCCAAATGGACAAGTCCTACTTGTGCCAAGACGCAAACTTGAGCCTCTACTTGCAGGAGATGCCCAAGATGGAGAAGCACTTCGATGGCCTAGAGGCCCAGCACATCCCGCGGAGGGACAACAACCGGGCCGACGCCCTAGCTCGGGCAGCCAGCGCCCGGGAACCGCTCCCCAAAGGGGCTTTCTTGGAGATCATTGTGAAGCCCTTGGTGACCTCCCTGAACGCGGACGATGCGCCCTGCATCCCGAAAGTCGCCAAAATCACCCGGACTTCATCCTGGATGGATCCCCTCGTCTCCTTCATCAAGGGGGAGGGAGACCCTCCCAACGAGACCGAGGCCAAGCGCCTCTGGGCCAAGGCTCGGGCATACCTCCTACTGGAGGGGAAGCTTTACAAGCAAGGGGGCTTCCGCCTTGCTCCGCTGCCTTCCACGACCGGAAGGGCTCCGGTTTCTCGAGGATATTCACTCGGGAAGTTGTGGGTCTCATCTGGCCCCGCGCGCCATCGCGGCCAAGGCCCTTCGCCAGGGTTTTTATTGGCCCACGGTGATCCGCGACACGCGAGACCTTGTCTCCGCGTGCGAGGCCTGCCAGAAGATGGCCAAGGGTTCGAACCTCCCCCTGTAGCGCTGCAGACTATCCCCATCACTTGGCCCTTCGCGCGCTGGGGGATGGACCTCCTTGGTCCCTTCCCCCCAGCGCCCGGGCGCTACAAGCATGCGGTGGTCGCGGTCAACTACTTTACAAAGTGGGTAGAGGCTGAACCTCTAGCCAGCATCACATCCCGAGCGGTACAGTGGTTTTTTTGGAAGAATATCGTGTGTCGTTTCGGGGTCCCCCGAGAAATCACTGTCGACAACAGGACCCAATTCGACTCGGTATATTTCTGGGAATTCTGCGAAGGCCTAGGGCACACCATCCACTTCGCCTCGGTAGCTCATCCCCAGAGCAACGGGGCCGTTGAAAGGGTCAACGGTGTAATCCTACAAGGGTAACGCCGATGGCTCGAACAAGCTGCCTCCAAACGGGGTGCGTGGGCGGAGGAGCTCCCTAGCAACCTCTGTTCCATGCGCACGACCTCGAGCCGGGCGATGGGACGCACCCCCTTCTCCCTTGTATACGGGGCTGGGGCAGTCCTTCCCCCGGAGATTGGCTTCCGGTCACTGCGGGTCGAGCTCCTAGACGGAGCCACGACTGCTATGTACCAAGCCAACGAGGCAAATCAACGACTGGAGGTCGACCTCGTGGAGGAGGAACGCGACCGAGCACTCCTCCGCCACGCCATCTACGAGCGTGAAATGGCACGCGCATACAACCAACACATCCGCGAGAGGGTTTTCCGCCTTGGGGATCTCGTCCTCAAGCGTGTCACAGACCCCCAAGCCCAGGGCAAGCTCTTTCCCCAAGTGAGAGGGCCCCTACAGGATATCGGCAGTCCTGGGCTCGAGGGCTTACAAGCTCTCCAACCTTTAAGAGCAGGAGCTGAAGCATGTAAGATCGAGGATGCCGACTAGAGGGGGGTGATTAGGAGGCTTTTAAATTTTCTTCCCCGCTAAGCAATTTTAATCACGATAATTGTTTGAGCTAAATTATACAATGAGGCTTAAAGGCAATTTAAACAATTTGTTGCATTCAACTAAATGAACTATTCAATATGACAAGCAAGAATGATGACTTTAGCAATTGTGTCAAGATGAATATAAAGCAAGTATAAAATACGCAATTGACACAATATTTTTATCGAGGTCTCGGAGACTCACCCGGTCTCCCCTACTCCTCGTTGAAGCGCTCTCTCGGAGCCTCGCTTCTATATCCACGAAGGATATCTCACTAGGGTTGCTCCTTCTCCACACCGGATACGCGAGCACCACACCTTTCACAATCCTTTGCCGGCCTCTCCGACAACCTTCAATTGGAGAGATCTCGACTCTCCTCCGGCACAGTCTAGGCGAAGGCGATCGCCAAGAGTAACAAGCCGGATGCACTTTCACTTGAATCAACCACGTGCTAGAAGCTCAATGATGCAAATGAGATGCTCAACACTCTAGCACTAGCAATCTAATGGAGATGAAGTGCACTAAACACTCACACAATCTCCCTCAAGCTCTCTCTCAAATCTACTCAAGATTTGGGCTCAATTCTAGCCTCTAAATGCAATAACTTAAATGCAAATCAATTGTCTAGGTTTTCAGCTGAAGAATGAACTATTTGAGCACACAAAAATGAAGCCAAACATGAAGTATTTATAGCCTCAACGAAAAACTAGCCGTTTGCAAGAAACCGGGCCAAAAGTTGTACAGGCCGGACATTGTCCGGTCACTTCAGACACTGTCCGCCCAGTAAAAAAATTTCAGCCATTGCAAACGTGTCAGTGACCGCTGGGCGAAATTTGTGAAGGCCGGACGGATACTATTTGTCCGGACAAAACGTCCGGACAAATGGATATGTCTCTGTTAACTCTCGGCTCAAAAAAACTTGTACAGGCCGGACATTGTCCGGTCACTTCAGACACTGTCCGGCCACTTCGGACAAATAGCTCCGGACGGATACATTTGTCCGTTTCATTTTTCGGCTCAAAAAATTTGTACTGGCCGGACAATGTCCGGCAACTTCGGACAGATAGCCCCGGACGGATACATTTGTCCGGCCACTGTACACTGACAGTAAAACAAGCATAACTTTTGATCCAGAGATCCGATTGAGGTGATTTTTGGCTTGTTAGAAAGATAACTCAGAGCTCTACAATTTTGTCAACAGGAGCAAGACCTAGAAAGGTTTAGACACTTCTAGAAAACTCAGAAACTTTCCTGCTGTCAAAATGTTCAATCCAAAAATCATCTCAAATGCAATTTTAGAGTATTTGTACATACGGATTTGCCGTTTTCTCGCGGATGTGATTTGTGTCACTTAGCAACGACCACGACCACACAGGCCTTGACATCCGATCGAAAACAGGTGGTCAATAGGGTTCGGTCGAGCGTACGAAAGCGAGCCGAAACCTGGTACGACCATGCCCAAACCCCAAACATAAAGCCGCCAAACAAGCGACACGACCACGACCACGTATCAACACTGATACGATCAGAATATGCAAATACGACCACGACCAGCTCTAGATAAATAAACCAATTTAAACAGCTGGCGATCACGACTAAGTGCAGTTTTCAAAACATTTAATTTAATGCACATGAACTACACTTAGACTCACTTGCAATGCAAGGCACTAGTGCAAGATGAAATGAATGCATCTGAGCTTCCGCACTAGATAGATTCAAGCTACTAGTTTCCGACCCCTCTTAATAGTACGGTCAAACTAGTAAAAAGAAACCTATCAACCCGGTCTGTCTCCAAACACCGAGACCGGTAAAACCCTAAGAAAACAATCCTTAATCTTGGATTTTACCTTAGGTGGAGTTTGACCTCGTGAAGCTCGATCGCTCGACGCTCGTCATCGCAAAGCTCGATCCTGCTAAGCTGGACCACGCGAAGCTCGACCGCTTGACGCCTGTCTTCGCAAAGCTCATCCTTGCTAAGCTTGACCTTGTTCGGGATGTCTCATATCGTTTTCATCCTCTTCACGCCCTTGCTTGTTTTCATCCTGCAACCATTCTGAGACTAGAACATATACACTCAATGCGCAAACGTTAGTCTCATTTGCAGTTCGTCATTAATCACCACCAAATGAATCACTCCACACAGGAGTTCACTCAACAATTTCTTTCTTCGGTGAAATGACAAAACCACTTTCAATGAACAACAAATGAGTAATGGATGAATCTCACAATCATATAGATCCATATATGATACAAGAAATGCGCACACGATCCATACTACTCAAGTCATGATATCAATCAATATGGATGACTAATATCATGAGCTCTCTCTCAATCATACATAGAGATATCAAATCCAGAACACGGAGTCATCAACCTTTTGCACAAACATGGATAACTAATCATCTTGAGCTCTCCCTCAACATGTGCATCGATATCAAATCCACAACTGAAGTCATTGTAACACCCTGGTTTTGGGGGTGAAAAGTTTTTGCATAAAATCCTGCATGCATGTATCCCTGTAGCAGTAGCCAGATCAGCTAAACCCTAATCTCTCCCAAACCCTAAAAATCTCCAAATCTATTCTCTAGATCCAGATCAAGATCAGACCATCCAGATTTAACCTACCAGTTATTCTGAAGATAAAAGTCTTCAGGAACCAAATTGAATTCTAACCCTAACTCCCAGTATCTAAGTCTCTTTCTGTTTTCGAAAACAGGAAATTCAGATTTACTCTAAGTACCGCAGATCCCAGATAACTGAGTTATCATGGTTTAACCCTATCCAGACTCATGTATCTTTTGGAATATGTTCCTAGGTATACCCTCAACTTACTCCAAAAAGTTGGGAGCCAGATTGTTTCATCTAAACACTTTTCGCAGTTTAGTCCAAATTTTACTGCGAATAAGTCCTTTTCTGTTTACCTGGAAGCCTGAAAAGGCTAAAATCCACGAATCAACTCCAACCTCAGAATTTCTTCAGGGAACACCTCCCAAATACTATTTGATACAGACTTCCCTTCTGATCAGACTACCAAATCTCATTCCAATTACCAGAATTCGAGATCGACAAAATCCAGACCTATTTTACCCTAATTTTACCCTATTTTCGAAAATAGGTGAAATCCCTCAAACCTTATCAAATTTTCTCCAGATTTGAGCTAAATGAGTATTAATAGAAATATTATACTCATCCATGAAATCAAATTCCAAATTAAACCTCTCTAAGACCAGAATTACAAATCAGTCCACTTTTCAACCGAAATCATTACACTTATACCCTTGGATTCGACCAGCCCCTCAGTTCACGACCGGATCAGCTGATTTCGACTTCGACCAGAGCAGTGCAATCGACCAGCTACTGTTTTCGACCTCGCGCTGCTGTGTTTGCTTCGACCATGACCTTGTCCCAGTGCACGATCACGGCCACAGCTCGCATGCCACCACGTGCACCACTGCAGCTCCCATCGACTTCGACCTCGCCAGCTGCTACAGTAGCCGTAGTCGTTGAAGCCAGCCCGTGGTCGCCATCTTCACCAGCTGAACAGCGCCACGTGTGCGAGCACGGTTGGCTACTGTGGATCTTCCCCGGCGCGACTCACAGCCAGCTGATTTCCTCCCGTTTGCACGCCACCGGCAACGGTCGACGCAGGAGCTTTGCGCCACGTGGAGTTCTTGCCGCGGCCAGCCATCAAGTCGCCCTCACTTCGCAGCAGCTCCAGCTACAAAAGCTCTCACGGCCGCTGAACAGGTCACCTCCATCGCCAGCTCGCCGTTAAGTCGCCATCCAGTCACTTCCTTGCCGGCTTCAACTCCCCGTGCACTTCTAGCCATTGCATCTCCTCCGAATTCTCTATAAATAGCCTCTGGCCTCGGGGAAACATCACACACCCACCAGAAACACCTAAGTCCTCAAACTCGCCGTCTTCTTCTTCTTCCCCGGTGCGCAGCAAAGGGAGCTTCGGTGCTAGCTTCAACCACTGCTTCCTCCTTCGATCCAACACCCCCAGTGAGCTTCCCTCATCCCCCTCATGCTTCTCAAGCTGGGAATTTAGTTTAAATGCTTTCTGTCACCGACAATCGCCGTGTTTCACCTAGAACTCCGGTGAGCAATTAACCCTCACCTAAACCGATTTAGCTCTCGAGCCAGTGATCAAACATGCTCAATAGATCATTCTTATCATCCCTAAGCAACCAGAATCATCAATTTTGCTAAAATCTGGAAAACCCCAAATTGGAACTTTGCTTGTGAACTGAGCTTACTGTTTAAGCCTTTCTGGTGCATCTCTAGCCAATCCAACTTCACCAATGCATTTCTAGTACCCTGAGGACCATACTCAAGCAAGGAATTGAGTTCAATCACTTTAAATCAGAAATGCCCAAATCAGATTTGAGTTCATCGTTTCTCCAGCCAGTATCTTCCAAATCCAGCCACTCCAGCTCAAACCACTTTGCCATTTAGATGTTTTGGACCATTCTGAGCAACTTTGTCTTCTATCACGACTTCTAATTCAGCCTAGATTGTGAGATATAGCTATGCCCTAGTTACTGCACTGTTTAAGTTGCATGTGCTCCAGGCCAGTCAACTTCCTTGCCGGTTTTCATCACTTTCCGGCCATCTCCTGCCCTAGATCCTGTTGAGACATTTGTTCCTGTTACAAATGCCTAACTACCAGACAAAGTGGTGCATCATTTGGAGCACTAGATCAAAAGATATGGCAAACCCTAATTTCTGGCCATGTCAACCCTATGTCAAACTATGCCAGTCAGTGGCATTAGCCCTGTTCACCCACCTCTGGTCATGAAAAATAGAAAATACTTTGTCAAATAGTTGCTTCACTACCTTGTGCATCATATGCTTGAATCAAAACCCATTTTGGCTACTAGAAACTGTTCAAACCATGTCAATGCCATTCTTGGGCATTGTCAGCCTATGTCAGCCAATGGCATTGGGCCATTTTGACCCCTTCTGGGTATGCAAACTAAACATAACTTTGTCCCTTAGACTCCTGATGTTGTGATCTACATTTTATTCTACTGCCACAACTTGAGTTGAGCCCTAGGCGTTCGCTGTTTTTGAGCGAACCAGCAGCAGCCTTGATATCATTCTGATATTTTGGAACATTTGGAACCTTGTAAACCCTTGACAACTAATCTTAACCTTGGTTTCCATAGTTTAACCCAAATCGCTTCTAAATCTTGTATCGCCTAAGTGTTTCTCCTTGCATTATCGCATATAGTGGAATAGTAAGAGTATGATTGATTGTAATGGCTGTTTGCTTATTTGATCCTTGTTCAGAGCAAGAGTCCGAGTTCGAAGACTTCGTCGCAGACCCGACATCAACTGCTGTTTCTTACGACGCGGAAGGCAAGTCATATTCTTGAACATCTTGAACCTATATTTTATGAAATGCTAGAATATACCTTGATTATAAAATAGTATTGCATGAATTGAGAAAAGAGATGAAATGGCAGCATCAGGCTGATTGCCTGTGGAAAGATAAACTGTTTAGCAATGAACCATGAATTGATAAGTATATGTATATAAATCTATATTCATGAAATAAAACCCCTAGCCATGACCAGTATTTTGGTATGGAATGGTGGTAGCACTGGAGGTGCTTGGCTGCACTGGTTGTGCGGGCACTGAAGGTGCATGGATTGTGGTATGATCTGGTCACTGGCATATAAGGACCTAGAACCTTGTGTTGTGCGTCTAGTGGCATGATTAACGTGCCGACCGCAAGCCTGGTATGGGATAGGCCTGAACAAGTAGTATGTGAATCACACATGAAACCCCTATATGACAAACTCACGATTAACACGGGGTGCGCTCCAACACATATCATAGGATGTGATCATGCACGCTGACCCTGAGGGGAAGACGCCAATTAGTGGGGGTTGTGAAACCCTGCCACAACTGTGGTTTGCGTGAAGAAAACGACAGGGTCTGGGGTGAATTGTGTGTGAAACATGGCAAAAGTTCTTGTTATCTCCACCTTGCCACTCACAGTATGAAGTGAGTTAGGGGTCCAATCCTTGTGATAGGAAGGGCATGAAAGTGGATATATCTTGCGGGTAAATTGGTACCCCTCTGCAGAGTTAAAAATGTATTCGAATACTTCGTGCTCCCGAGTTTTAGGAGTATGCCGCGGTGGATTGAATCCACGGGGTGTGACACAAGTATTGTTTTATAAATTAAAATTTGTTAGTTCAAGATTACCCAAGTGACATGTGTTGTCATGATAAGGGGTGCTGCCGTGGGCTGTCATGTGTTGACGTGTCGCGGTAGTACCATAATTTAGTGATCATATGATATCTAAGAGGCATGTGGATTGTGCCCTAAGTATATGAAATGCTGCCATGAGCATGAGATTTGAAAAGCTTGGAAGAAAAGTATTTATGGAAAAACCCTCTCACCTCTTTTCCCTCAATAGCATAGGATCATGTCATCTCTACTATACGTATCTCTACTCTTACCTATGACTTGCTGAGTACGTAAGTGCTCACCCTTGCAACTTATCAACAATAGATGGAGTGCTACAATACCAAGACGAAGACTTGGAAGATTTCGTGGATCCAGAAGGAAGAGAGCCAGATCTGCCCGAACCCTGAAGTGTGCTGTTCTGCTGTCAACTTCTTACGACTGTGGGGGTTTCGCCTAGCTTCCGCCGAGTAGTTGTCTTTTGTTTTAATTAGACCATTTGTGCCGTGAAGGCACTGTATTACTCTTGTTGTATCAGGCCAGCAGGCCATACTGTTTATCAATGATATTTTGTAAGTTACTCTGCTGCAATAAACTCCTATGCTTGACTTATCCTGGGAAGTCAGTGGTATGTATGTATGAGGCCAGCTGCTGCGAGCTAGGTCTCCACGGGAGTAGTCGTGGTACCCTGTGCGGGGCGCGACAGATATAAAGTGGTATCAGAGCAGCATGAGAACTTGACTGTAGGACGACACCTTTAGGAATTGGCTCGCCAGGAAGGCATAGTTTATTTAAAAATCTATTTTCTAAAAACACTATTTTTGAAAACAGGAGCCTTGTAGCTTCTAAAAGTTTCGGATTTCAAAAGTCTTACTTGGCTTTTTCTAAAAATTCGGCAAGATGTCGAGAGAGCGTTCTGCTTTTATAGAGTGCCTCAGGAGTTGGGCTACGTTGCTACGGCACATAGCCTAGTTCTTTTGGTAGAACCCTGGTTGAGTAGTTAGTCGACCGTCGTGGAGGATTAGCCGGGAAAAGGGTAGTATAGATTGAGCAGGTGGATGCTCTTGCTAGCTTTTGTGCTCCGCCGTTGCCTTCGCAATGGTTAACTTGTTTACTATGGCTAGAAGCCTAAGTGTTTTGTGCATTAAATAGTTGCATTAATTTCCGCATTAGTGCCCTAGTTCTCTCTTAGTTAGTTAGACCTATCTGCTCTTTCTTCAGAAGAATCGGTATGGTGTACACAAAGAGAAGATCGCAAGGTAGTCAAGAGGACAGGGAGCAAGCTTCGCCCAGGGAAGACCCTGCAAGGGGAGGGCCTTCATCTCAACAGAGACCCCAGGAATCAAACCTTTCTCAGGAAGATCAGCCGACCCTCCAAGAAATTCTTCTCTCCATGGAAAAGAGCAGGCAGGAGGCACAAGCTGCCCACACCCAGTTGTGGGCTCAGATCATTCAAAAGATGCCAGGAGGGACATCTGAAGGAACTGCTGTTGGAACCCGACTATCGGATTTTCAAAAGACCCGACCACCAACATTTGCTAGTGCAACTGACCCCATCGTCGCCGATGATTGGCTCAGGGACATCGAGAGGAAGTTGGATACAGTTCGTTGTGACGACCGAGAGAAAGTTTTATTCGGATCACACCAACTTACAGGAGCAGCAGCCGCATGGTGGATAAACTATCAAGAGGCTCACCCTGACAAGGATAACATATCCTGGACGGAATTTAAAGAACAATTCCGGAAATTTCATGTACCCATCGGTGTCATAGCCGCCAAACGCCGAGAGTTCCGAAACTTGGTACAAGGGAGCCAGACCGTTACAGAATATCTGCACCGATTCAGCCATCTAGCTCGCTACGCGCCAGGAGACATCGACACGGAGGACAAAAAGATTGAGCGCTTCACCGAAGGACTTCAGCACTATCTGCAGTACCAGATTGCCTCCCACGAATTTTCAGAGTTCCAAACCTTAGTCAATCGGGTATTGAATGTGGAAGAAAAGAGGAGAATAGGAGAAGAAAGTCGAAAAAGAAAGATACTACAGCAAGCACGGCCGCCAGCCAACCCAACCAGGGGAAGAGTCCCAACATCTCCCAATTTCCGACCAGTCTACCAAGCACCAAGATCACCAGCAACACCGTCATGTCCAAGCTGCAAAGGAGCTCACTACCAAAGGGACTACCCTCATGCTAGAACTCAGTGTTTTCACTGTGGGCAGTATGGACACCGCAAAGACAGCTGTCCTTGGATTCAGCTCCCAACGTCAATAGCAAGATCGCAAGCTGGAACACCGACGATGACATCCAGAACCACAGCTTCACCACCATTGCAGAGCCCCAGAGGAAGTTCGCCTAACAGAGGAGGAACCATAGCAGGCCGAGAACGAGGAAGAGGAAGAGGACAGATGGGAAGCCGAGGAGGCCGATTAAACTTCACCTCTCTTCAAGAAGCAAACAACGCCACCAACATTCTCCTAGGTAGATTCTTGATCCAGTCTGCATATGCTTTAATACTGTTGATCCTGGAGTTACAAATTCATTCATATCAGAAGGTTTTGCATTTAAAGTGGGAATGCATATGGTACCTCTAGAGTACTCTATGGTTATACAGACCCCAGGAGCTAAGTTGCCTGTATATTCAGCTTGCCATCATATATAACCGTCAGAGTAGAAGGGGACGAGTTTATGGCTAGCCTATTAGTCCTAAAACTGCAAGGCCTAGATATTATATTGGGAATGGATTGGATATCCCAACATAAAAGTCTAGTGGATTGTGAGAGGAAAACTCTGAGCCTTGTTAGTAACCAGGGAAAGAAAGTCTTGTTTCATCTGGGCAAGTCGTCAGTCAAGAAACCACAAGGGTCTATTCAAGCACTTTAGAAGATATGCTTGGATCAATTGCCCATAGTACAGGAATACTCGGACGTATTCCCAAAAGAACTCCCAGGGATGCCACCTGATAGGGGGATAAAGTTTACCATTGAGCTTAAACCAGGAGCGGCACCTATAGCTAAGAGACCATATAGGATGCCGGTAGCAGACTTAGAAGAGTTGAAAAGTCAGCTAGAGGAGCTAGAGAGTAAAGGATTTATCTGACCTAGTGCTTTACCTTGGGGAGCCCCAATGCTGTTGAAGAAAGATGGAACTCTAAGAATGTGCGTGGATTACCAAGCGCTGAATGAGGTGACCATTAAGGACAAGAATCCACTGCCAAGGAATGATGAACTATTCGACCAACTTCGAGGAGCCAGAATATTCTCCAAGATAGCCCAAAAGCCCGGCTATCACCAACTGGAAATCAGGAAGAAGGACATAACCAAGACTGCTTTCACTACAAGATACGGGCTGTACGAACATCTTGAACAACACATTCATGGATCATCTCGATAAGTTGTCATTGTGCTCATAGACGACACCCTCATCTACCCCAGAAGTCCAGAGGAACATAAGCGGCACTTGCACAAAGACTTTAGAAGACCAAGAGAGTGCGAGTTCTATGCCAAATCCGACAAGTGCGAAGGAAGTTTCCAGAAACTTAAGGAAAAGTTAACAACCACACCAGTCCTCACATTGTCAGATAGTAAGGATGACTTCGAAGTGTTCTGTGATGCTTTGAAGACTAAGCATAGGCTGTGTGTTGATACCAAAAAGGCCAAGTGGTAGCTTATGCTTCTCGACAGCTAAAGCTGCATAAGGAAAACTACCCTATTCATAACTTGGAGTTAGCAGCGGTAGTACATGCCTTGAGGATATGGCAACATTACTTGCTTGGAAATAAGTGTGAAATCTACACGGATCATAAGAATTGCAAGTATATTTTCACCCAGGCAAAACTCAACATGCGCCCACATCGTTGGCTAGAGCTAATCAAGGACTATGACCTCAGCATTCTCTACCACCCAAGAAAAGCCAATGTGGTAGCAGACGCTTTGAGGAGAAAGGCCTACACCTTACAAGAAGTTGTGTTGAATAAATCACACTTACAGAATTTACCTATAACAACAGTTATCAGGCTAGTCTGTAAATGGCACCATTTGGAAGCTTTATATGAACATAAGTGCAGAACCCCATTACATTGGGATGAGTCAGGAAGAAGGAACGTAATCGGACCATTCAAGATACTCAAGAGAAAGAGGAGAAGTGTCCTATAAACTGGAACTACCATCAGAACTTGGAGGAATACATGATGTGTTCCATGTCTCTTAACTTTGGAAATGCCTAGAGGAACCTGCGGATCAGGTAGAAACTCTTGGTATTTCATTACAGAAGAACCTCACCCACCTTGAGCAACCACTCCGGATTGTAGCCAGAGATGAGCGTCAACTTCAAAGAAAGAAGATCAAGCTGTGCAAAGTTCAATGGAAAAAGAGGAAGATTTGCTTCAGACCTATCCCTATCTTTTCTCTTCTCTAGGTAAATCTCGGGGCGAGATTTCTTTTAGGAGGGTAGGCTTGTAACACCCTGGTTTTGGGGGTGAAAAGTTTTTGCATAAAATCCTGCATGCATGTATCCCTGTAGCAGTAGCCAGATCAGCTAAACCCTAATCTCTCCCAAACCCTAAAAATCTCCAAATCTATTCTCTAGATCCAGATCAAGATCAGACCATCCAGATTTAACCTACCAGTTATTCTGAAGATAAAAGTCTTCAGGAACCAAATTGAATTCTAACCCTAACTCCCAGTATCTAAGTCTCTTTCTGTTTTCGAAAACAGGAAATTCAGATTTACTCTAAGTACCCCAGATCCCAGATAACTGAGTTATCATGATTTAACCCTATCCAGACTCATGTATCTTTTGGAATATGTTCCTAGGTATACCCTCAACTTACTCCAAAAAGTTGGGAGCCAGATTGTTTCATCTAAACACTTTTCGCAGTTTAGTCCAAATTTTACTGCGAATAAGTCCTTTTCTGTTTACCAGGAAGCCTGAAAAGGCTAAAATCCACGAATCAACTCCAACCTCAGAATTTCTTCAGGGAACACCTCCCAAATACTATTTGATACAGACTTCCCTTCTGATCAGACTTCCAAATCTCATTCCAATTACCAGAATTCGAGATCGACAAAATCCAGACCTATTTTACCTTAATTTTACCCTATTTTCGAAAATAGGTGAAATCCCTCAAACCTTATCAAATTTTCTCCAGATTTGAGCTAAATGAGTATTAATAGAAATATTATACTCATCCATGAAATCAAATTCCAAATTAAACCTCTCTAAGACCAGAATTACAAATCAGTCCACTTTTCAACCGAAATCATTACACTTATACCCCTGGATTCGACCAGCCCCTCAGTTCACGACCGGATCAGCTGATTTCGACTTCGACCAGAGCAGTGCAATCGACCAGCTACTGTTTTCGACCTCGCGCTGCTGTGTTTGCTTCGACCACGACCTTGTCCCAATGCACGATCACGGCCACAACTCGCATGCCACCACGTGCACCACTGCAGCTCCCATCGACTTCGACCTCGCCAGCTGCTACAGTAGCCGTAGTCGTTGAAGCCAGCCCGTGGTCGCCAGCTTCACCAGCTGAACAGCGCCACGTGTGCGAGCACGGTTGGCTACTGTGGATCTTCCCCGGCGCGACTCACAGCCAGCTGATTTCCTCCCGTTTGCACGCCACCGGCAACGGTCGACGCAGGAGCTTTGCGCCACGTGGAGTTCTTGCCGCGGCCAGCCATCAAGTCGCCCTCACTTCGCAGCAGCTCCAGCTGCAAAAGCTCTCACGGCCGCTGAACAGGTCACCTCCATCGCCAGCTCGCCGTGAAGTCGCCATCCAGTCACTTCCTTGCCGGCTTCAACTCCCCGTGCACTTCTAGCTGTTGCATCTCCTCCGAATTCTCTATAAATAGCCTCTGGCCTCGGGGAAACATCACACACCCACCAGAAACACCTAAGTCCTCAAACTCGCCGTCTTCTTCTTCTTCCCCAGTGAGCAGCAAAGGGAGCTTCGGTGCTAGCTTCAACCACTGCTTCCTCCTTCGATCCAACACCCCCAGTGAGCTTCCCTCATCCCCCTCATGCTTCTCAAGCTGGGAATTTAGTTTAAATGCTTTCTGTCACCGGCAATCGCCGTGTTTCACCTAGAACTCCGGTGAGCAATTAACCCTCACCTAAACCGATTTAGCTCTCGAGCCAGTGATCAAACATGCTCAATAGATCATTCTTATCATCCCTAAGCAACCAGAATCATCAATTTTGCTAAAATCTGGAAAACCCCAAATTGGAACTTTGCTTGTGAACTGAGCTTACTGTTTAAGCTTTTCTGGTGCATCTCTAGCCAATCCAACTTCACCAATGCATTTCTAGTACCCTGAGGACCATACTCAAGCAAGGAATTGAGTTCAATCACTTTAAATCAGAAATGCCCAAATCAGATTTGAGTTCATCGTTTCTCCAGCCAGTATCTTCCAAATCCAGCCACTCCAGCTCAAACCACTTTGCCATTTAGATGTTTTGGACCATTCTGAGCAACTTTGTCTTCTATCACGACTTCTAATTCGGCCTAGATTGTGAGATATAGCTATGCCCTAGTTACTGCACTGTTTAAGTTGCATGTGCTCCAGGCCAGTCAACTTCCTTGCCGGTTTTCATCACTTTCCGGCCATCTCCTGCCCTAGATCCTGTTGAGACATTTGTTCCTGTTACAAATGCCTAACTACCAGACAAAGTGGTGCATCATTTGGGGCCCTAGATCAAAAGATATGGCAAACCCTAATTTCTGGCCATGTCAACCCTATGTCAAACTATGCCAGTCAGTGGCATTAGCCCTGTTCACCCACCTCTGGTCATGAAAAATAGAAAATACTTTGTCAAATAGTTGCTTCACTACCTTGTGCATCATATGCTTGAATCAAAACCCATTTTGGCTACTAGAAACTGTTCAAACCATGTCAATGCCATTCTTGGGCATTGTCAGCCTATGTCAGCCAATGGCATTGGGCCATTTTGACCCCTTCTGGGTATGCAAACTAAACATAACTTTGTCCCTTAGACTCCTGATGTTGTGATCTACATTTTATTCTACTGCCACAACTTGAGTTGAGCCCTCTATCATCCATCGACCCTATGTCGATGCCTTGAACCGAATGTCGACCTAAAGGCGTTCGCTGTTTTTGAGCGAACCAGCAGCAGCCTTGATATCATTCTGATATTTTGGAACATTTGGAACCTTGTAAACCCTTGACAACTAATCTTAACCTTGGTTTCCATAGTTTAACCCAAATCGCTTCTAAATCTTGTATCGCCTAAGTGTTTCTCCTTGCATTATCGCATATAGTGGAATAGTAAGAGTATGATTGATTGTAATGGCTGTTTGCTTGTTTGATCCTTGTTCAGAGCAAGAGTCCGAGTTCGAAGACTTCGTCGCAGACCCGACATCAACTGCTGTTTCTTACGACGCGGAAGGCAAGTCATAGTCTTGAACATCTTGAACCTATATTTTATGAAATGCTAGAATATACCTTGATTATAAAATAGTATTGCATGAATTGAGAAAAGAGATGAAATGGCAGCATTAGGCTGATTGCCTGTGCAAAGATAAACTGTTTAGCAATGAACCATGAATTGATAAGTATATGTATATAAATCTATATTCATGAAATAAAACCCCTAGCCGTGACCAGTATTTTGGTATGGAATGGTGGTAGCACTGGAGGTGCTTGGCTGCACTGGTTGTGCGGGCACTGAAGGTGCATGGATTGTGGTATGATCTGGTCACTGGCATATAAGGACCTAGAACCTTGTGTTGTGCGTCTAGTGGCATGATTAACGTGCCGACCGCAAGCCTGGTATGGGACAGGCCAGAACAAGTAGTATGTGGATCACACATGAAACCCCTATATGACAAACTCACGATTAACACGGGGTGCGCTCCAACACATATCACAGGATGTGATCATGCACGCTGACCCTGAGGGGAAGACGCCAATTAGTGGGGGTTGTGAAACCCTGTCACAACTGTGGTTTGCGTGAAGAAAACCACAGGGTCTGGGGTGAATTGTGTGTGAAACATGGCAAAAGTTCTTGTTATCTCCACCTTGCCACTCACAGTATGAAGTGAGTTAGGGGTCCAATCCTTGTGATAGGAAGGGCATGAAAGTGGATATATCTTGCGGGTAAATTGGTACCCCTCTGCAGAGTTAAAAATGTATTCGAATACTTCGTGCTCCCGAGTTTTAGGAGTATGCCGCGGTGGATTGAATCCACGGGGTGTGACACAAGTATTGTTTTATAAATTAAAATTTGTTAGTTCAAGATTACCCAAGTGACATGTGTTGTCATGATAAGGGGTGCTGCCGTGGGCTGTCATGTGTTGACGTGTCGCGGTAGTACCATAATTTAGTGATCATATGATATCTAAGAGGCATGTGGATTGTGCCCTAAGTATATGAAATGCTGCCATGAGCATGAGATTTGAAAAGCTTGGAAGAAAAGTATTTATGGAAAAACCCTCTCACCTCTTTTCCCTCAATAGCATAGGATCATGTCATCTCTACTATACGTATCTCTACTCTTACCTATGACTTGCTGAGTACGTAAGTGCTCACCCTTGCAACTTATCAACAATAGATGGAGTGCTACAATACCAAGACGAAGGCTTGGAAGATTTCGTGGATCCAGAAGGAAGAGAGCCAGATCTGCCAGAACCCTGAAGTGTGCTGTTCTGCTGTCAACTTCTTACGACTGTGGGGGTTTCGCCTAGCTTCCGCCGAGTAGTTGTCTTTTGTTTTAATTAGACCATTTGTGCCGTGAAGGCACTGTATTACTCTTGTTGTATCAGGCCAGCCGGCCATACTGTTTATCAATGATATTTTGTAAGTTACTCTGCTGCAATGAACTCCTGTGCTTGACTTATCCTGGGAAGTCAGTGGTATGAGGCCAGCTGCTGCGAGCTAGGTCTCCACGGGAGTAGTCGTGGTACCCTGTGCGGGGCGCGACAGTCATCAACCTCAAGATTTAACATATAACATCTTGATCAATCAATTAGCACAAAATTGATGCAACCACCGAGCTCATCCTCTATATATGCATCAACATCAAACCCGCAATCGGGAAAAACATCCAATTCAGGGTTTACCGATAATCAATTCAATTTACTTGTGCTAAATCAGGATTTATCTAAATTGTCATTTAATCATTAAATCTGATATATTCAGATTAACTTTAATCATCATGGATTTATCCAAAACATCATTAATCATCAAAACCTAGATACTAAGATCTACCTAGATCCAACAAAGCACACGTGGAACTTACGCTTGCTTCGCAAGTTCTACGTCTAGCCTACAGGCTCGTCCCCTCCCCCGAAGCGATTACGCCGGAGGGGAGGGCACTAGTACAGAAATGCAGTCTACTAACCCCTATCTTCTATCGGTTATTAGCAAAACAGCACAAAACCGATAGAAAATGTGCCTCGCGGTCAAAAAAGCCCGACGGATGTATTTTCCCTATCGGTTTCTAAGAAACTTACCGATAGAATAAATAGTATGATTTACTCTAGCGGTGATGAACATATTTGCCGTTAGAAGAGATGCATAAGTACTGACGGAAGAATGTTGTGCGCCGATAGGACTGGTCGATTTCAACAACTAGACTTATTCTATCGCTACTGTATGAATATACCGACAGAATATATTAAAAATTCCTATCGGCAATATGTAGTTCGCCGATAGAATAGTTGACCTTCTACAAATATTTTTATTCTATCGGTAATGGATTTTTTTACCGTTAGAATATATAGAAAATTGCTTAGGACTGTTCGTCTTCTAATAGTTTTATTCTATCGGTAATGCATGTTTATACCGGTAGAATATTGCACAAAATATCTTAGAACTGTTGGCCTTCTACAACTAGTAATATTCTATCGGTAATGTACGTACAGACCGATAGAGTATGTACAAAAATTCCTATCGGTAATATTTATTGTGCCGATAGAACCATTCGGCTTCTACAGATGTTTTTATTACTAACGGTATTCTGTTTTCTTACCGATAGAAAATATATAATTGTATAAATACACGGGTATGTCTCTTTCATTCTCACAGTTCATCTGGGCTCGTAGTCCTAACCCGTAAGCTCCATGGATAGCCGGCGCACCTCTACAGGGGACCGCTGCACCTCCGCACCTCCATCGACGCCCTCTAGACGTCGGCATCCCAAGGAAGGTACGTAAAATTTCTGCAATATTGTTAGATTATTCTAATCCGATTATGGCAATAATTCTGCTTTTTTTGTATCCTTCATTTTGATGTGTCTTCTTTTCAATATGATTATGATCTGTTCAGGTCCTTGGATGATGCTCGTGAGGGGCAACATATTTCACGGTTCTTCATCGCAGTACGCTGCCTACGTTGGCTTGTTGGCGAAAGAAATGGTGAAGATCACCGTCGAGAGCTGGAAGGACGTGAAGGGCGAGATCTTGGTTGGCTCGGTCGAGAAGATGCTTAAGCCCGGCGTGTTTCTCAAATCAGGACCTATAGAAAGCATCTTACATGTTTTTGCATGCACCAGCTTGTGGCCAGATGCTTACCTGCTTGGAGAAGAAGAATTGTTGTTATTTGCACAGCCATTCTACACCATCACTACACAGAACAACATCTTGGAAGGTAGGTTCTTTTTGTTAATGGAGTTGAGTTGAGTTGAGTTGAGTTGATCGAGTTTGAGTCCGAGGAAATCACCAATACGTACAAATGTATGTCGACGGCAGTTCCAGCTCCTCGGGCGTCTTCGAACTGAACTCCTATGGTTAAGTCCAATGTGGTTCAAACATTTGCTGTTTTGGATGAATGGATTTGTGATGTATCAGGTCTAACTTGTAGTCGGTAGTTGCATTGTGGCAACCTGCAAAGGTTCCCTTTTATGTAAAATGCATGTATGGGCCACTGGGTCCTCGTCGTGATCTGTTGTTAATTTCAGACGTGGCTTTTGTAATATACATCGAATGTGTGAATTGTTGTATTTGTATATTGTTGTATATTTGTGTATCATGTATTGCTAATTGGGACATGAACTTGAATGTGCAGGGAGCATTTGTGTATTTAATTGTATTGGTAGGTAGGTGTGTATTTGTACTGCTGTTTTAGACATGCACTTCAATTTGTGAACTGGCATGTGTATGTTTGTACCTGAATTTGTATTGGTGAACTGGCATGTGTATGTTTGTACCTGAATTTGTGAACTGGCATCTGTAATTTCTTTGGCAAGATGAAGTCCCAACTACCTACGAAAAGTATTTTTGTGTCTCCTAGTTAATCCACAAATTAGCATTTCTTGAAATATATTGCTTTATCTTCTAGTTAAGATCCGTTTGATGTAAGATCTGTTTGATGTTACATTGATATGATTCCTTGAATGTGAGAAATGGCATGTGCATGTTTGTCCCAGTTTGGTAACAGTACCTCCTCTAACGGTAAGTACACATATTTACCGATAGGAAAACATATATATTTGTTTAGTCACGCATATTCTAACGGTAAATACACATATTTACCGATAGGAAGCACATATATTTGTTCAGTCACGCATATTCTAACGGAAATGTACATATTTACCGATAGACAAATACATATATTTAGTCATGCATATTCTAACGGTAAATACACATATTTACTGATAGGAAACACATATATTTGTTTAGTCATGCATATTCTAACGGTAAATGCACATATTTACCAATAGAAAAATACATATATTTGTTCAGTCATGCATATTCTAACGGTAAATACACATATTTACCGATAGGAAGCACAAATATTTGTTTAGTCATGCATATTCTAACGGTAAATGCACATATTTACCGATAGAAAAATACATATATTTGTTCAGTCATGCATATTCTAACGGTAAGTACACATATTTACCGATAGGAAGCATATATTTTTTTAGTCATGCATATTCTAACGGTAAATGCACATATTTACCGATAGAAAAATACATATATTTGTTCAGTCATGCATATTCTAACGGTAAGTACACATATTTACCGATAGAAAAACTCATGTGCGTGCTGTGTCACGCATGTCTAACGGTAAGTATACATATTTACCGATAGGAAAACACATATATTTGCTCAGTAATGTATATTCTCTAACGGTATGTGTGTGTTTTTACCGATAGAATATGTGAGCGGCAAATTACCTAAGTTAGTCTGACGGTTATTTCATGTATTTACCGTTAGAAAAATGTCCATTATAAGGAAAACCCCAGTCGACCATTGCTGAGCTGCTCTTTAATTTGTTCTGTTGCACTCTGTGTCCCTCTATTTGTGACGAAAGTTCCAGCTACACTGCTAGGGTGATCAGCGCAGGCTGGAGGGAAGTTGATTGCGCCCCTCTCTTTAATGTATGCTTAATCGTCGACACTTATCTCTCTCTCCCTCTACATCTCCCTTCCTCTCTACTTGCAAGCTAGCTGTATTGTGTAGTTCCAAGTTTGTAGCTCTAAGCTTGGGAGCTTGGTAGCTGGAAATGCGTCATGTTTTAGGAGCTAACTAGCTTGTATTGTGTAGTTAGCTAGGTTAATTAGTGTTAATTTCGTCAGGCTAGGATTCAACACATGTATCTGTTGTAAGAGGCTGTACATGTACATATACATAACTTAATCGGGCAGGTTTCATGCATGGCTTACTCGTTAAATTTTGTTAATTGTAGATGGACAGGAAATATTGGATGTATGGAATAAAACGTATTACTCTTGAATATTTGGATGGTGTGAATGAGTTTATTAAATTTGCTGAGCAACAAAAGGAGAGGAAGGGAGAGAAAAATATGCTCTGTCTTTGTACAGATTGTATGAACTTGAAGAGGTTTAGCAACTCTGATCAAATTAAGAGTCATTTGATTCGTCGTGGTTTTAACGCGCGATACACCCGTTGGATATGGCATGGCGAAGATCTTGAGGAAACAAGCACCACTACTACCAATCAGCACGACTCGGATGTGGATTGCAGTAATATCGATGATCATCCCAATTTTGGTAATGTTCATTCCGATGTGCACGTAGATGATGATGATGACAATCTAGATGAGATGTTACGTGATGTAGAGGAAGATTACAACGAAAATGACTTCTGTGAATTTGAGAAACTGATTGCTGACTCTGAGAAGCCTCTGTTCCCTGGATGTGCAACATTTACAAAACTGTCTTCTGTGCTGAGATTATATAACTTGAAGGCAGGAAACGGTTGGAGTGATAAGAGTTTCACGGCACTATTAGATCTTCTAGCGGACATGCTTCCAGAGGGAAATGAGTTGCCAAGATCTACTTACCAAGCCAAAAAACTGTTGTGTCCGTTGGGAATGGAAATCGAAAGAATACACGCATGCCCAAATGATTGTGTTTTGTACCGTAACGAGTACTCCAGTTTGCATGTTTGTCCAAGATGCGGCACATCGAGGTATACGCGTAGGGACCGGATTGACAGTGAACGTCACGAGGTAAGGAAAGGGCCCCCGGCAAAAACTGTGTGGTACTTGCCTGTGATACCTAGATTGAAGCGGCTGTTTGCAAATCCGAAAGTCGCGAAGCACTTGCGTTGGCATGCTGAAGCCCGGAAACAAGACGGAAAACTGAGACACCCAGCTGATTCTATTCAATGGAGAAACATCAACAGAACATTTGCTGAGTTCGGCGGCGAACTTAGGAATGTAAGGTTCGGGCTGAGTACAGATGGTATGAACCCACATGGTAATATGAGCAGCCGGCACAGCACTTGGCCGGTTCTTTTATGCATCTACAATCTTCCTCCTTGGTTATGCATGAAGCGCAAGTACATCATGATGGCGTTACTAATCTCAGGACCCAGACAACCCGGAAATGATATTGACGTGCTTCTAGCTCCTTTAATCGAGGACTTACAGAAATTGTGGAGCGAGGGTGTGCAGGTGTGGGATGCATACAAGAAAGAGAATTTCATCTTGCGGGCCCTGATATTTTGCACCATAAATGATTTTCCTGCCTACGGCAATTTGTCGGGGTATAGTACGAAAGGAGCCAAGGCTTGCCCTATTTGCCTAGATGAAACTGAGAGCATGTGGCTGCGAAACTGCCGGAAAACAGTGTACATGGGTCACCGCAGGTTTCTTCCGGTGCATCACACGTACCGTAAGAAGAGGAAATCATTTAACGGGAAGCCTGAGAAGGGATCAGCTCCAGTGTTTCTGACCGGTAAGGAGATTTACTCACGCGTGAATGACATCAAAGTTGAGTTCGGTAAGCATTCTAAACCTCGAGAAAAAAATGTTTGGAAGAAGAGATCGATTCTCTGGGATCTACCGTACTGGGAGCACTTACAAGTTCGACATTGCATTGACGTCATGCATGTAGAGAAAAATGTCTGTGACAGTTTGATTGGTTTGTTGTTGAACATTCCGGGAAAGACAAAGGATGGTGTGAAAGCTCGTCGTGACATGGTGGAAATGGGGATAAGGACTGAGCTTGCACCTTTAGAGAATGGAAAGCGTACATACCTCCCCCCGGCCTGCTACACGTTGTCCAAGAGCGAAAAAACAGAACTCTGTCGGTGCCTGCACGGTGTTAAGTTCCATGTGGGTACTCCGCGAACTTGAAAAAACTTGTGTCTATGAAGGACCTAAGACTGGTTGGCATGAAGTCCCACGACTATCATGTCTTGATGTCACGGATGCTTCCCATTGCTATCAGAGGCATTCTCCCAGTTAAAGTCAGAGAGACAATCACAAACCTATGTTATTTCTTCAACGCAATATCTTGCAAGGTAAGTACGTGCACTCGTACTATAAGTTCACTACCTCCATTTGTGGAGCTTAATTAGAAGATTTTTCTGATATGAATATTTGGCGCAACTGTGTCCTCGTAGGTAATTGATCCCGATGGACTGGACGCTTTGCAACGCGACGTGGTTACAACTCTTTGTCAACTCGAGATGTATTTCCCTCCATCCTTTTTTGATGTTATGGTCCATCTGATTGTTCACCTTATCAGAGAAATTAAGTTTTGTGGACCTGTGTGCCTGCGCTACATGTATCCATTTGAGAGATTTATGGGTGTATTGAAGGGATACGTAAGGACTCGTCGTCGACCCGAGGGTAGTATCATGGAAGGTTATGCCGCCGAGGAGGTGATTGAATTTTGCACAGATTATATGGCCGGGGTTGACCCAATTGGTGTTCCTAGGTCCCGACACGAGGGTAGGCTTGAGGGAATTGGAACGATTGGATTCAAAGCTATCGTCCCCGCTCGTGATGTGTACGCAAAATCACATTTTTGGTCTTACAACACATGACGGAGGTCGAGCCATACATACACGAGCACAAGGTAATGTTACGGTCACAGAATCCTTCGAAGTCAGACGTTTGGGTAAGCAGAGAACATAACAGGAAATTTGCTGAGTGGATCCAAGAAAGAGTCACGCGAGCTGCCGAGGGCTCCGTAAGTGAAACTGTGACATGGTTGGCTAGAGGCCCAAGATTCACTGTAGGGACTTGGCAGGGGTACGACATCAATGGGTATTCATTTTACACAAGAGCTCAAGACGCCAAGAGTAGCACGCAATGTAGCGGAGTGACACTGTTTGCTATTTCCGAGGATGCCAGGTCAGTAAGGGCGCTGAACTCATATTACGGTGTTATTGACGAAATCTGGGAGCTCGATTACGGATTACTTAAGATTCCCCTGTTTCGATGCCAATGGGTCGAAATCCCTCGAGGTGTTCAAGTTGACAGTTACGGGTTTACTCTCGTCGATCTTGGTAGAGTCAGACACCAAGACGATCTATTCATACTTGCAAAGCAAGCCACACAGGTATTCTACATCGTTGACCCGGCCAATCCAAACTTGCATGTTGTCCTCCACAGCAAGAGACGTATTGTTGGGGTCGAAGATGTTGTCGACGAAGAGGAGTATAACCAATTCGATGAAATACCTCCATTTTTAGAGGACATTCAATCTATCCGTACTGAAGATATCGACGAAACAACATATCTGCGAGATGACCACGAAGAAGGATTATGGGTTGAGAACCATTGATGATTAATTTCTATTTCAGGGATAAATGCCAAGCAAACAGCCCACAAGTTCTGCAGCAAGGTGAGGAACTTATCATTAATACATCAGGCAGTACATTTTTCTTTAGAATTTAATGATAAGCTAGTTCACAGCATTAATACATCTCAATTTTACTCCACAGCATGAGTTCTAACATGTACAGTACCTTTATCCCGTAAATATTTAATTCTTCCCTTCAAATAGCACTTGCAAAAATCTCATCGCAGCCTCTTCAAATTAAGTTCAGCAAAAATCCCTTTTTTCTGACGGTATTTTGTTATTTATACCGATAAAGAAGGACATCTTCTCTCAGGCACTTCAAAACGTTTTCTATCGGTATCGTTCTATTTTACCGTTAGAATAAATTCGTTTGTCTCACGGTATTTGTTGTCTGACGGTTTTTTCCTGTTTTTACCGATAGAAGAAGACTCTGCCGCTTTGAATTCTCAAACGTGTTGCCATGCGTCGCCTTGGAAACTCTATAAGTACCTCACCATGCGTCGCGGTATTTTGTTGTTTTTCTAATTCTCGAACGGTTGGACTCCTCATCTTCTCTTTCACAATGGCAACCTCCATGGGATCGTCATCCACGGCCTCCCCGGTAAGAACTCTAAATCTCCTCGGTTTACCCATGTATTGTTAATCCATGTTCAGTTCATTCTTGACCTGTTGATTTGCACAGGGAATGGTAGCGGTGGAAGACACTGCCAAAGTGAAGGCTGACCTGAGGGCCCTCCAGGAGGAGCACAAGCTCCTTACAGACAAGCACACTCAGCTACGGCTTGACCTTGACGATCTCTTCCAGCGCATTAAGCGCATGAAGACGGATGGTGACAATGCTAGGGCGAGGACGAGGCGTCTTCGCGAGGAGAAGAAAGCCGCGGATATGACCATCGCTGGCTGCGGTTTGACTATGAAGGATACCATAGCGAAGCTGAGGGAGGTCGCAGGCCTTCTTGACGCGGTAGTAGTTGATCCTAGGGACAACTTGTCGCTAGAGGAGTCCTGCGTCCTGGCTGCAAGTCTAACTGACTCTATTCTACATGCAGCCAGGGCTAAGACCACCCCTTGACCTAGCATTTTGGGTTTTATTTTTTTTTGTAAGTGATAAAACAACAATGAATGAACAATTTCTTTTTATGTCAATTTTCCAATTTTCCGGCTATCTTCCCTCTTTCTTTAACATTCTGCAGCTTTCAACCACGGTCTGTTTGATGTTAAATTGTGTACCTTTTCATTACTCTGACGGTATTTTGTTGTTTTTACCGATAGAAAAAGGGCAAACAAATCTCAAGCACTTAATCAAAAAAATTTTCTGGGGAACATTGGGCTCACGGGATTTTTTTTGTTTATACCGATAGAAAAGGGCACCTTTTCATTACTCTCACGGTATTTTGTTGTTTTTACCGATAGAAAAATGGCACCCAATCTCAAGCACTTTAAAAAAATTTTCTGTGGAAAATTGGTCTCACGAGATTTTATTGTTTATACCGATAGAAAAATGCATCCACTAATTCGAATATTTTTCCGGGAAATTTACTTTTTCTATCGGTATTATTTTGTTGTTTCGATAGAAAATTACATAAGTCTATCGGTATCATTTTGTTATACCGATAGAAAAGTTCCTCCGCTACTTTATTACTCGTACACGGCCCTTTAGTTTCCCTCCACTCGAACAGTTCCACCTTAGAGCACTGCGTCTCTTCCAGAGCGAAGAAAACCCCAACCTCCGCCGTGAGCACTCACTTCCTCTCTCCCACACGACGATCGCCGGCTGGACACTGGTTCGTGACTGCCACCGGTTCTTATTTTCGTCCTTCGCCCGCCGCTGCTGCGTTCTACACCGCCTCTCCATCACCAGAACTGATCGCCGCCGTAAATACCCTAATTCGTCGTTCTATTTCCAGCATCTTCTTTATTTGATCCTAGTGTTTTGCACGTACTAATTCTTCAAGTTTTGCAATTACACTAGGGTTCCCTATTGTGTTGGCTTATGTACATTCCGCAGGCAATGTTGATTTTAATTAGGGTTTACATAATATGTTCCAGTGCTGTAATGAACCTGTTTTGAGATTTTAACTTCTCTATACTGCTGTATGTGTGATCAATTGTATCCAACTGCCATGTAATGCAGATTATATGTTGGAGGTGTTCTTACACATATTCTATCGGCAGCTCATGTGTTTACCGATAGAAAATTTTTCTGCACAAGTAGTAAAACTTAATTTGGATCTGGAAGGACATGAGCCATGCAATGTACTAGTTTGGTTGGGAATTTTTACTCACTTCGTATGAATATATGGCAATGTGGATGGGTCTTCGATGTATATGTTTCAAATGCCTATATACATGACTTTTCCCAACCTAATAGCTGTGAAGTCCTGATGACTCACATACAGGCTAGGCTAAAGATTATGCACAGTGGCACTTAGATGCTTGTGTGCATATTTACGTGTGAAATAATAATGCTGGCCCATGAATATTAGTGTAGCAAATCATCGAGAATGTTATGTGATGACAGTGAATGGTGGCTTGTCAATTCCATATGTAGAGAACATTGTTATATTCTATCGGTATCTCACGTGTTTGCCGATAGAAAAATTGTCTTGTGTGGAGGTAATTGTTATGGTCTATCGGCAGCTCATGTGTTTACCGATAGAAAATATTTCTGAAGAGTTCAGTAAGTAATTTATGCATGTCTTTCTTTTTGTATTATTTTCCCTTTTGCCGCCCTAGTTAGTCTCCAGTCCTGGGCTGAGTTATGGAACTCCAAGGCGAATTAATTGCCATATATATGGTTTGTTGAAGGTTTTGTAGGGGAAGACATGTCGTCGTCTTCATCGGATGGTACTAGTGGTTCGACTAGGGCCAACCCCATCGTAACTACTGAAGATGGGGCTGTTACATCCCAGCGCAAGAGGGTGGGGCGAGGCGCGACGACGTTGGGGCGTTTGGCCAAACGCACTGATCTTTCTTGTGAGTTCAACCAATTTGGGAGGCCGATTGGAAAGAATGCTGGGAGGTACGCGGCCTACGTTGGGCTGTTGGCGAAAGAAAGGGTGAAGATCACCGTCCAGAGCTGGAAGGACGTGACGGCGGACGAGAGGGATAGGTTGTGGGTGGAAGTGAAGGTTAAATGAACTGAAATCGCTGAACTCTTTCGTAATCACGTTCTCTTGGCTTATACTAAAGTTTAACTAACTCGTGATTAATTGTATGCATTTTTCGGAAACAGGCTAAGTGGAACATCCCCGACGATACACCTAGGACTGCCTGCTTGAAGGACATGAACGGAACATGAAAAACCTTTAAGAGCTGGCTCGTCAGTAACTTCCTAGCTGCGGGGAAATCTCCTTGCGAGAAGTACCCCTTCATATCGGAGGAGGTATGGGAGGAATTCACCAAGCAGAAGGGGACTGAGGAGTTCAAGGCCCTTAGCGAGAAGAATAGGGCGATCCAGAAGAGGAACGACCACCCGCATCGGCTTGGATCCCGGGGCTATGCGGGGAAGGAGGAACAGTGGAAGAAGGAAGACGAACAAAATCCTGTCATCGACACCCCTGAGTTGCCGCTCTCCGAGATCCGGGATGAGAGGTGCAAGCGATGGTGGAGGGGGAGGGGGTCCGTGTCGTCCACGGGGTCTGTGCAGTTCGCAACCCCTGGGGACGCCGATGTTGTGAGGCGAATGGTAAGTTGGCTAACCTCGTAAACTGTGTGCGCACAAGTGTATATAAGGCAATTTGTCTCACAAGGTACCTTCAAATGTAACAGATCTCTTTTGAGAAGGAGGCAGCGGAGGGATTGTTTACCCCGCAGAGGGAGAACGACATCCTCACCCGGGCTCTAGGAAATAAGGAGCATCCCGGGCGGACACGGGCCGTGGGAGCCATTGTGTCGTGGAAGGCCGGTTTCGTAGATCCGGCTCCACCGAGGAAGAAGGCCCGCACCTGGAAGGAAAAGGAAGCTGACCTCTCCGATAAGATACGGGCTGAGGTACGGGAGGAGATACGGGCGGAGATGCGGGCTGAGATACGGGCTAAGGTACAGTCTGAGGTGCAGACCGAGGTCGCACAAATGAGGGAAGAGTTTGCACGGTTGAGACAAGCATTGCTGGCCAAGAGTGCAGATGCGGATCCCCAGGACGACGGTACCCCGCGGGGTCGGATAAGCAGTTGCGCTTCGAAGGTACTCGCGGATCCAGTGGATCTACTTGAGGTACTGCAAGCCTTCATCTGTGCACTTAAGTTGATGCAAGCCTTCATCTGTGCACTTAATTATTACAAATTTGCAGGGGCCGGAGGGCTGCATCCTACAGAATCACGTAGGCGCCGGGCAGGAAGTGGTTGGACACGGCTTCATATATCCGTCTGGGCCGGATGTCCGGGTCCACTGTGTACCTCTGCGGTTGGGTTTTGCAAAGGTACAGGTGGACATGGCCATGCTGGGCTACAACGATTCTCCGTTGCCAGTCCCAACAGAGGAACTGCAGACACTTGCTGAGGCAGTGGGCTCCTACGTACAGTGGCCCAAGAAGTGTCTTGTAATACAACCGGTAAATCCTACACATTTTAGATTACATCCTACTCAGTACACTCAACTTGCATAATCTAACATACGTGCTCATTAATTGAAGTGGCCTGCCGCGGGGCTACCAGGGGACTGCGCCCCCAGCTCGGGGCATGAGGGCCGATCTCGTGCGAACCTGGACACATCAAAGATGGCCTCGACCCCACCCAGCGCATCCACGCCTCCACCTCGGAAGAAAGCCGCCATCACCTCGCCCTTGCCTTCGAAGGTACACGCTCAGTCCCCGGCAAAAGGCAAGGGCGGCAAAGGCAAGGGCAAAGGGCGACAGGGACTGCCGCGGACGTTCACGAACGCGCTCCCACTCCTATCGGAGGCATCTTTGCGGAAATTGGATCGATCAACCAGAGACCTCCACGACTGGTACCTACATCGAGCTCGGCGCAGCCTGAACTTCTTAGTTCCCTACAGGCCTGGGCAGTTCCACCGTGAGCCCGGGACTATATCCGTGGCACACGAGGATCTGTTCGACCTCTACAACTGGCGGGAGCTCGATATGTCCATCATACGGACTGGAGTCCTGTGAGTTTGCTGATGCTATGTATTGCTGTTTTCTAACTCTGTTTGCTAACTCTGCATTAATGTTGCAGTTCATTTGAATACTGAGTAACTTTCTGTGAAATTAATATTAATCTCGTCCTTCGCATGCAGGTGCATGTACAGGCTAGCATCGGAGGCTGCGTGTGACAAGGTGGGTTTCCTCGACCCAGAGAAAATAAGCCTCACGATGCTAGAGCAGGACGCCACGCACGCTGAGCAGTACATATCCAGTGCGCTGATGGCGCAGCAGGACAGGGACTTCATTCTGGTGCCGTACCACCAAAGGTTAGTGCATTTCGTACTAATTTAACTCAATCTTGTATGTTACACCTGAGATGTACTTTGAGCTAGCGGTCCTCTTTTACGTACAATGCAGGGGCCACTGGATCCTCATCGTGATCTGTCCGCCGAGGAACTAGGTGTACTACCTCGATTCGATGCGTGACAGATTATCGATGGAATATGTGCTCAAGGGGAATATGGAGGCGTAAGTAACTTATATGTTTGATTTATATTTTGACCTCACTAGCTAATGATAATACATTAACTGGCAATACTAACTGAAATGCAGGGCTTTTGATAAATATGTGTCCGCTGGAGGGAGGCATGCCGCACCGCAGGGCTCCGTACTAGCTTGGAAAGAATATGAGGTACTCACGAGACTTTTTGTTTATGCTTAATTAGTTTATGGAAACAATATATAGCTAACATGTATTCGCATATGCAATTATCTCAGTGCCATCAGCAGCCGCAATCGTGGGAATGCGGGTTTTATGTGCTGCGCTACATGTACGACCTAGTGCAGACAAACTTTTCCCGATTCCCCCAGGTAAGCATCGATAGCTAACTCAAATTTCAAAAATGGGTGTCACGTTCTAAATTAGGATCGAAGTTAGTTACTCAGTATGCACACATGCTTGCAGATCGGCATGTCGAAAGACCAATATGAAAATGCAAAGATTATATATCTTCGACAAATCTGGGCACAATATGTCATGGAGGAAGTAGCGCCCAACCATCCAGCATGACAATTTTCTCCTTTTTGTGTACTCTGCATAGACTGTTCATATACATGTGAATAAATATATATGTGAATAAATGTCCACATTGGATTGCAATCTGTATTTGTCCATACATATGTGAATAAATGTGAATAACTGCCTAATGTGTCAATTTGTTCTGTGAATTTACCTTGCATCTGTACTGTATTGTGTATCCAATCTATACTGTATTGCATCTGTACTATATATGTGAATGTACTGTATTGTGAATGCAAATAAAGTACTGTATATGTGAATGCTCTATCGGTAAATTCATCAACAACCGAGAGACTACTGTCCTTTTTTCTATCGGTACAATCAAAATTAACCGTTAGAAGAGTGTGACCTTTCCTGCCGGTGAACTCATACATATCCGATAGAGTACTAAGCTTTTTTCTGTCGGTAATCTTGTAGTTAACCGTTAGAATAGTGGTACTTTTCAATCCGCTATTGACGAGTTTTCTATCGGTAAACTTGTAAGATACCGATAGAATAGTATGCGTTTTCCTATCGGTAAACTTATAATTAGCCGTTAGAATAGTGGTACTTTTCCAGCCGCTGACGACGAGTTTTCTATCGGTACACTCCTAATATGCCGATAGAGTACTAAGCTTTTTCTGTCGGTAATCTTGTCGTTAACCGTTAGAATAGTGATACTTTTCAATCCGCTAGCGACGAGTTTTCTATCGGTACACTTCTAATATGCCGATAGAGTACTAAGCTTTTTTCTGTCGGTAATCTTGTAGTTAACCGTTAGAATAGTGGTACTTTTCCAACTGCTGGACGTAAGAATACGACGGGTTTTCTATCGGTAGATTCATAATATGCCGATAGAATAGTGAACTTCTTCTGTCGGTTATTTACCGATAGAAAATGTCCAGTCTTGTTCTATCGTGTCTATCTCTATCGGTACAAAAACCGATAGTAGAAGGGTTTTTTTTACCGATAGAAGACTGCATTTCTGTACTAGTGGGGGGACATTGTACTCACCATTCCCTCCCCAGTCGCGATCTTGCAGGGGAGGCGTTGTATCTTAACTCGTTCTCAATACAACAGGTTTTTTCCTCAGCTCTGGCTCACTGCAGGTTTTTACATTACCGCCTCTCACGGCGATGCCCGCCCCATGAGGATGCCCTCCCCACGAGGAAGTGGGCTATCACGACCCAACAAGTCCCTACAACGGGAGTCCCACTCCCGTAGGGCGGCTTACGATCACCCCTCGTGGACTGACCGTGTAAGCGGCAACCCAGTCCTCAAGGACCGCAGTAACGAGTCAATTTGAGAGACTAGTCCCCTCCTCAAATACTTAGACCAGTCATCGGGTGCATCCTCCTCCGGGAGTCAATTGTCTCCTTAGCGAGACGAAATTCTCGAATATTCTTTTCTTGGAGATCTCGTTCCGGGCTCCCCGTTTTCATGGCGACAGGAGGGTTTTCTCCCGGAAAGATTATTCCTGGGAATTTCGGATTTCCTTGGATGTTCTTCCCCGGAGACCTCATTCCCGGCTCCCCATTTTCACAGTGACCGGAGAGTCCTCTCCCAGAGGAATTCCCGAAAATCTCGGGCACTGTCTCCCAGACAACTCTTTCTCGGCTCCCCGTTCTAACGGCGACCAGAGGATCTCACCGGGACTTTTGAAAAATTGTTCCCGGAAGTTTTTCCCGACCCCCCGTTCTCACCGCGACTGGAAAAATTTTCTCACCAGAACCTTTGGGGAACTTGAGGAATTCTTAATTGAAGAGTTCTTACCCCAGGGCTTTGTCGCCTCCACAGCGCACGGAGTTACCCTCTGGCCCGCTGTAGAGGGGGGGTAACTTGTATCCGGGGATCACCCTGTTCCGGACCATTCGAAAATTCACAAAGTACACAAGCAAACTTAGCTTTATTAAAAATATTTAACCGGAGGACATCTTCCCCCTCCGGTGGGCATCATTACATCAAACACGATACAACCTGGAGTACAACCCGGAAGGCTCCTACACCTAATATCCCGGAGGCCCTCTGATAGCTCCAGGGCCAGGTCTCGATACAAGCTTCGTACACGACGCTGGGCCTCCCGGAGTAAATCTTCAGGCTAATACTCATAGCCCGCCGGTGGGAGTATTCGAAGAAGAGGAACCCTCCGGGACCCCGATCGCGGAGGGGACAGTTCAGCGCGGTGGTTGTCGAAGTTGTCCAGGTGCCACTCCGGACGCCACCGCAACCGGATTGGCTCCCGGGAAACACCCCTGCCATGTCCCCCGGAGAAGAGACTTAACAAGCTGAAGGCGGCCTGGACATCCCCCGGGTGACACCCGCCGGAGCTCGGAAGCTCCTCCTCCGGAGAGGCTCCCCTCAACCTCGGGGGCCTCTGCCCAGAAGTAACCTCCCGAGGCCCGGGAGTAACCCCCCGGGAAACCTGGTAAATTTAATTCGAAGACTTAGCAAAAAATTCCATTTCTATTGCATCAAAATATTTTTGTACAAGTGTCCGGGGCTTCTTCTAAGAAGATACCAGGAGCGAAACCATAAGACAAAAAAGAGGGGTCCTAGCTAAAGGCCCGGGGGGGAAGGCTCATACTTGTTCATTGGTGTCCTCCCCCCGGGAGGCTCCCGTCGGAGCCGTAGCGTCCGCCCCCAGAGGCGCCGGCGCCGGGAATCGCACCCGAACTATCCGGTCGTAGAAGCCACCGGCGAGCTGCTCCACTTCTCGCCGAGATGGCTCGAAGAACTCCAGAAAGCTCCGGGGGATCTGGCCACCGATCGCCCGGGCGCCAAACCCCCGGTGCTCCACGAGCCCGGCCGCAGCAGCCACCACCGGGATCGCTCGGCCCCGTGCCCGGGCATCGGCGGCCTCTGGGACCATGGATACTTGTGCGTTGAGAAAACGCACAGCCTCCGTGAGCATCGCCGGCACCGCCTCGGAGCTGCCTCCCGGGCCGAGGTTCACTCCGAGCCCCTTGAGGGCTGAGCAGACGGAGCGGCCCGCATCCGTCACTACCAGGGCGCTGGAGCCCTTGAGCTCCCGGAGGGCATCCTCATTGGCCTTCGCCTCCCTCCGGAGCCGGTCATTGGCGTTCTCGGAGGCGTGGAGCTGGGCCCGGACTCGGGCCAACTTCCAGAACGGGCCGTCACGCTCCTCCAAGTAGGCCGCAGCCTTCTCCTCCGCCTCCTTCAGTGCCTTGTCGAAGCGCGCCTCGATGTCCCATGTGATGGCCGCCCCCTACAAACGCGAGAGTTAGTTAAAATCTGAGTTGAAGTCCCGAAGAAAATAAGCCGCCGATTCAAGGACAAACCTTGATGTGGAGAGATTGAAGCTCCCCACAGCATTCGTGGAGCGTCCCTTGCGAGACGTAGTCTTGGACCTTTTGGGTCTAGAGCCCCTCCGCGAACCGGAAGACCTCCCCGCGGACAGCAGGGGGTCTCCCTCCCGACGACTCCGGACCCATCGGGACCGGCGGCGGGCCCCCTCGCGAAGGTCACGGGGGTGATGAGGACCGGAGTCGCAGTGGCCGGCGTCCTTGCCCCCGAAGAAGTGCCCAAGGAGGAGGTCGACGAGCTCTCCGAGGGGTACCTCCCCGGGGGGGATAAAGAGCCCTTTCCCCTTTCCGGGCCGCGGGGCCCCAGGACCTCATAGACCGAGGGGCTCCCCCCTCGTCCACCGGCCATTCAACACGCGGAGGCAAAGCCTCCGCGTACTGAACCTCCGGCCTCTCTGGCTCCGGCAGAGCCGAGGCCGCTGGGAGAGCAATCGCCAAAGGGGGCGAGGGGGCATAATCCGCCGAATCGGATGCCCCCCCATCATCAGCTGCCTCCTTTCCCCGAGCCTCTCCGGAGGCCTCGGGGAGGCGCGCGAGCTCCCGCGCCTCCATCGCTCCCCCGGAGTTATACGGGAGAGGCTGCGTTACTTCGCGCCTGGGAGGTGCCCGCGCGCGCCCTGACCTGGGGGCTGCGTCCCGGGCCTTCACGGGCGTAGAGCCCGGCATCGTTGATGGACCGGGGGCCTTCTGAGCCTTGGCCCGCTTTGGCTCAGAACCCCCGGCGACCTGCTTCCCCCTCTTGTGGGAACCGGGGGTGGGGAGAGGCGTCCCTGCCGGTAGCCTCAGCCCGAAGGCCTCGGCCACCAAGTTCCGGGGAGGAGCCTCCCTGATGACGCGCACGATCCGCTCGTGCTAGTCGGCATAATACCTCCCGAGGAGGTTCTCCGCCTTCTCCCGCGCGGCCGGATACGGCCGGACTGCAAAAGGTAAGAGTTAGAAAAATTAACAAAAAAGTGAGCAAAGTAACCGGGAACTCACATTGGGTCACCAGCTTCTGGGGGGCTACTGGGCTGGGCACATCCCGATCCTCCTCCTCCCATGCGAGAAGGGGGAGACCTTCAGCAGCGTCAGCTCCTCGGCGGTGTCCCTCATGGAACGGACGCCCCGGGAGCCCACCACCTTGCTGAGGACCTTCAGCTCCTCCTCGGTCCACACCGGGGGCTTGGGGGTGGACGACCGGCTGTAGGAGGGGGGCTCCAGTGAGTACGTCACCTCGTCGTCCCGGACCCGGAGGTAGAACCACCTCCGGACCTAGTCCCCCCAGTGGTCCTGAGAGGCTGCCACCGGGTACTCTGCTACCAAGGAAGGCAGGAGCTGGATCATCACTGAGCCAAACGGGGACTTCGGCCCTCCCTTCACCAAGTGGGGGCTCCTCTCCGACGGCTCGTAGAAGTACCGAAACAGCCGGAGCGTCGGCTCCCGTCTGGTGGCTGTCTCGAACAGCCATATGAAGAGGCCCATCCGAACGAAGGCGTTTGGCATCAAGTGGTTGATCGCCACCCCGTACTCCCGGAGGAACTCCCGAAGCAACGGATGCACCGGGAGCCGGAGTCCGGCTTCAAGGAAAGCCTCGAAGACCACCACTTCCCCGGGCCTGGGGCGGGTGGCACCATCTTTCTTCGAGGGGATCCGGACTTCCCCATCCGCGACCACCCCCCGGTCCACGAGGGACTCCAAGTCCCCCGACATGAACTCGGAGGCTCAGAGGAAGTCCGCGGTGACTTACTCCGGGGGTACCTCAGCAGCCTTATCGCAGCTCTTGGGTCCCATTGATTTTTGCAGTGGCTTAGGCTCTAAGGAAAGGGGCTTGGGTTTCCTGTGACTAAGCTTCCGGGACTGAGCTTCCAGGAGAGGGCTACCGGGAGAGCTAAGAGCGCCAATGGAGTTTGGGGATTTAGGGTTGGAGTGACTTCTCCGGGTCCCTTGGGGCCCTATTTATAGGGCTCAAACGTGGCCCCGATGGGTGCCACATGGCTCCCCGCGGTGCATCTGTGCCGCCCAATTCAAACAGCCCGCGGGAAACAAAGGGACGAGCGCGCGAAACGATGCGTCGCCGGTTCGAACCACAAGCGGCCATTATGGTCGAACGGCATGCTCCCATCGAGACAAGGCCTTAATGAACGACGGCACGGCCATAAACGCTTGGCACGAGGATCGAAGCGTCAGGGCTCCAGAGATCCTTCCCGCAGGAGATGTTCCTGGTAACATGAACCATCCCCTCCGAGAACTCGAGCATCGTCCCCGCAGGGCATGGGGGGCTGCTGTTGGGGGAAATCTCCACGAGATCAAGTCCAGGTAAGAGGCCGTCCAATTTGCCCGGGGACAAGGGCCCCCAGCGGCTTGTCCCGGACGCCGCCATTTGCCCGAGGGCAAGGCCCTCCGGTCCCGGGTCACGTGAGGACCACGCGAGAAGCACCCCGGGAACTAGCGGACACCTGTCAAGCATCCAGGACTCCTGACAGGAAGAAGGACGCTAGTGCCCCTCGATCCAACGGTGGCGAGCCGGGTAGTTTAGTCTTTTTGCATCTTTTGGGTCTATATAAGCCCTTGTAACCCCTCATGTGAGGAGGACAATTCATTTTTACTCTAATAGACAATCAAACAGGTGTGCTTTGGAGACATCTCTCCCCCGAGAGAGAGCTCCCCTAGCCAACTCTGGTTGGGAGCACGCCGACAGGACTAGGGCCTCCACAGAGGCCCAAACTTATATAAATCCTTGTGTCACTCGCTGTGTTTGCCCGACGGGAGAGGACCGGTCACACGGTCAGCTCGCGTCGTCTTTTCTTCACTAGGATCTTCCACAAAACCTGCCGGGGTATTCGTAATACCACGACACAAGCATACTCCGCCTAATTTTTTCAAAAGAAGATTTAAGAAAATAAGAAGATAAAATACTGATAGAAGGAAAATAAGGAAATTAGGAAAGGGCCAAGCATTAAACAATCTGCCTAGTTTTCTTGTCTACTTAAACAATCAATTAAATGAAAGAAAAATTTCAAATATCTTTTTTTTTGTGAAAAGTATTTTCTTAATTGTATGTCACCTTTGTTTGCACCCTATTATGTCAAACCTTTGAAGCACAGTATGCCGAGTTTTCTTTTTTACAATAACAGTAGAAGGAAAGGAAATAAGCAGAGGAAATGGTAAAGGAAAAAGATTGCTCCCTTTTGTCCCAAAAAACGATATTTTAGTATGTATGTAGTTAAACTTCTCAAATTTGATCATTAGTAGATAAAAAAAATATGAGGATTATATTAAAATAATATCAGTATATTTGTTGCAACACATATTTTATACTATTATAAGTACTAAAATATATAAGAAAATTAATAATCAATGTTGCATTTTGAATAATTCAAAAATTTATTGTTTAGATATAAAGGAAGCAGTGGAAGTATTTTGGATAGGAGGAAGCACAATGTTTTTAGTAATATATAGTTACCAAATTAATAATAAAAGTTACTAAATTTTATAGACAGTGAAAAGAAACATCATTCTTCCATAGATAGAGGATATTAAAAGGGAACTCTTGATAAAAATAATCAAAATTTGAGTCATCTTGATGATAAATCTAACAATATTATACATGTACTCCCTCTTTTTTTTCTAAGTTATCATTTAATACAAGTGCAAGTCTTGACAAAATTTTCTATTAAAAGAAAAAAAATTTAAAATTTGACCTAAACTGTTTTATTTTCATGAAATGGACTTAGACTGGGTAGACAACCTAATACCATGAGTTGAGGTGTTAGATAGATAGTGTAACACTACAACCCATGTCATTACCATCGAGTACACCATCACATAAGAAAGATGGATTATTCACATCAGCAAAAGGCTAATGTCACTGGTTGTGGTATTATATGGGTAAGATCTAGTGCAACTAGCTATGGAGGAATTTTTCGTACGGAAAACGCTTATTAAAATAATAATTTCACGAAAAACCCAGAAAAAACAAAAATTGCAAAAATGACCACAGTCGCCAACCCGAGTGGCGACTGTATGTGGGAAGCCCTAAGTCGCCAGCCCGGCTGGCGACTTACGGCCACGTCATCAGTCGCCACTGTAAGTCACCAACCGGGTTGGCGACTTAGGGCTGCCCACCTTTTTTGTTGTTTCAGCCGTTTTGCAAATAAATTTATTTGTAAAATAACCTTTTTTGCTTTCTGTTGTTTCTAAAATAACCAGTGTAGTTTTCATTGTTTCAAAAATAACCTATGTGGTTTTTGTTGTTTCTAAAACAGCCTATAAGAGTATTTTTTATGTATGAATAACCCAAATAAAAAGAATAATTGCAGGTAAAACATAGAAAGACATGTTGAACCACCCCAGCCCGCCCAGTAAGGGAAAAAAGAGCCGTGATGGGTTCGGTTGATTGATTCGTATGTTTCGTGGTTGATTTAATTTGTCGAGTTATGAAAATGAGAACTGAACGTAAAAAAGATGTTTCATATATACATGCAAACAAAAATCATGTTTCTGTCAGAGAGTACGAAATTTGGAAAAAAACTAATGTCGCCCCCTCTTCGGATGATGAGGCCGGTCCCGCTGACATGGTGATGGTGAGAAGGTGGTGCGTCCTCACACCGTCCTCTGTGATGGCTGTGGATGGGGTGGTGGTTGGACGCTCGCCCGATCGAGGCCTGTATCAGGAGGGTCCTACGACGGCGGAGGTGCATCACCCAACTGTGTGGACGCCAACTGATGTTGGCTCTGGCGGGTGTCGTCTCCCCTCTGTAACATGTCAACGTAGTCCGCGTACGCAGGGTCGAGGACCATGTCCGGGTCGGCATGGACAGACTGAGGCGGAATGCAGGGCGAGCGCCTACTGGACGGTGCGGATGGAGCAGATGAGGACGTAACGGCAGGCTCATCCACCGTACGCTGCGACGTGGTGACATACTCGTCGTCCAGGTCGAACGTGATGTCGAACCCCAGGCTGGAATCGGAGCTGGAAGGGCGCGCAGGGGTACCCTCAGAGATCCGTACACCGCCACGCGACACCACGTCCACATGAGGTGGAACACCTGAACGGTAAGAGCGGGTCGGGGGCGCACCAAGATAAATTGGGGCGTTGATGGCCGTACCTGACGGTCCAGGTGCATCAGGCGGATGAGCGGCCGGCTACGATGCCGTCTGAATGGGAGGGGCCCTCGGCGGAGGAGGTGCAACAGATGTCGATGAAGTGGCGGAACTGTCCCGCAACAGCTGGGTCGTGACTCGATGAATGAAGGTGATGGCCTTCTTGTACTCCTCGGGTGTGATAGGTAGACGTGACTCGTCCCGATGGAGCAGTGGCTGCGTGGTGGAGGTAATCGCACGAAGGCCGTCAACCTACAAGACCACAACACAATGGTAAGCGGAAATAACAATAACAAGCAAGAAACCGAGTATTTGTGAGTACCTGGCGGTGCACACGGGATGCGTGGTGTAGATCGTACGTCTGCTGCACACCCGGGGCAGGGATTTCGACAGGCATTGGAGCTGGTGGGGCAATGCAAGCAATGGTGCGGGGATATACCATCGGAGGTAGTATCCATATTTCCTCGGATAGTATGGCCTCTCCTCGCGCACTAGATCTATCCCTGCTCTTTGCTCCCAGCAGCGACTGTACGGAGCCTGCCGATCCTCCCAAGTGAAAGCCTTCTTTCCCTTACGGGTTTGCCTGCAGGAAAAACAAAAGTGTTCAGCCTTTTCATGGAGACGAAACACTATGCGTAGAGATGATCACGAGCTTACTCGTGCTGGGCGTGCGACAACCGATGTAGAGCGTCGACAGGAGGGACTGGCTAAAATAAGCCAAACTGCCGCATCACCCTCCATGGAGCGTATACCTCCAACATATGGTTGAAGACAAGAACACATAGGGTGAGCCATAAGTCCCAGTCCCCTATACATATCGATGAGATCCCGCCTACAGCTGTGCTCTCAACGTAGGTGGTTGTCCAGGCCCTCCAGACAACACGCGAGGGATGGAGCAGCTCCAGCTCATCACTGTACGCCCCGTAGCATGCGTGCACCTGGACGGTGGCCCATTGCAGCTCGTGCTGCAACCAGCGATCCCCCGTGGTCGGGCGATTGACCTCGTCCTCCGCATCCCTGGGCGGGTACCCCTCCGGCAGAGGCACGGGCACATCAGTACCGACCGGTCATCTTACAAGAAGGTGCTCATACAACCACAGTAGAATAAGCAGAGGACACCCAGCCATAACCGCCTGCCGGGCACGGCAAACGCAGGCGTCGCACAACGCTTGATACGTCGCACACAGAACCGCCAAGCCCCAGCTGATCTGTGGAATATGCTCGATCGGCATGTCTGTGAGCATCTGCGCCAGTGAAACAAGCCAATGGTCCACCATGTCGCCGTGCGTACGTGCAAACAAAAACAAACAGAAAGTTAAGATTTAAATTCAGTAAGTAAAATACATGTGTATGTACCATGAGTAAGCGTACCAGTGAACATGAAGCCACCAAACAGGTGTAGTAGGTACACCTCGAAGTGTCGGCTGACTGTCCACTCATCAGCATCTGCTGGGCATATCCGAAAGTGAGCGAGCCAGGCTACAGGAACTCCCACGTCATGGTGGAAGGGCTCGTGTCCTAGAGGCAGGGGTGAAACCTCTATGTGAATGCCACATCCCATCTGGCAGGAGTGGGTGGTGGTACCCAGGCCTCTCCGCGAATCAGCAGGCCAAATAACATCGCCACATCCTCCAGGGTGATGGTCATCTCCCCCCACCGGAAGTGAAATGTGTGTGTCTCGGGTCACCATCTGTCCGCCAAAGCAGACACCAGTGATCGATCGTGCCTGAAGGACTCTGCTCTGGTGATCGTCCTGACAAAAGGAAGAAGTCCCACCGCCCTCAGCCATGAGATGTATCTCTTGTCAAAAGGCCAGGCCGTGCCCGGCGATCGTAGGCGGAACGGCTGAAGCGCCTCTCCAGTCCTAAGGACTCGAGCTCGATGACGATCATCGTAGTACTGATCCAGTAGCTCAGGAAGCTGTCTATGATCATGAGCCATGTCTGCAAGCAGGAACATTGAGTTAGTATGTCATACGAAATGAGTGAAAAACAAACATAAAATACATGAGAGGAATGATTACGCATTGCACAACATTACTGATTGATTCACGTTCAGTGCGATCCGGATGCATTACAACATGTCCTCCTTGTGTGGCCAGGCTGTTGACAAACAGCACACTTTCGCAACTCATCGCGTTCTGCATTATCCATGTCGTTGCTGATTCGAAGTCTTCGTCGTCGTCCAGGGCCTCTCCGCTCCAAGTGTGGTGGTGGAACATACAAGATCTGGCCTGCTCTGCGTGACAGCTCTCTGTAGTGCTCCTGAGTTCCCCAGACCTCGAAGTCTATAGTCCATGTTTTAGCGAGGAACCGTGCACCATAGTAAAGTGATATGTACGTCTCAATCGACTTGTTGTCATGCGCACACGCTGCCATCACATGGGAGCACGGTTTATGCAACAAAGCAGGCTTGTTACAAATGCAGTTGACGTCGTCTTTAAAAATGACACCTTTCTTTCTGATCGACCGCATGTATCCTCCCCCCACGTTCTTACTCTTCAGATAAACAACCCAACTTTGCCTTCTACTGTTTGGAATGCACTAGGCTGAGTGTTTCTGAGTGGCCGCGGCTTTCATTTCTAAGTACCTCTGCACTTCGTGAGGATATTTTGATGGTGTGACCCCAAGTAGTGCTCTTGCAGCTGTACCCCTCTCATGGAAGTATTTAGCAGTGCGATGCCATGTAAATTCCACAATTCTGGTGAGCGGAAGCCCTCGCACCCCCCTCAAAACAAAGTTGTACACCTCCGCCATATTGGTTGTCATTATTCCGTATCTAGCTCCTGCCCCATAGTGCAGTAGTGACCATTTCTCTGGAGCTTTATTACCAATCCATTCACTAAATTTCTTTGTTGTTGATCTTCGGCTGCGACGTATCGGCCCATCTGAAGTTCCCACGACATTCTCTCCATCCTCCGCCTGTTGCGAGCTGCTTGCCTCAGATCTTCGAGCTTTAGCTAGGTCTGAGGTATCTTTCTCTAGCTCGTCCCAAATTCGTTGGAACTTATGGCCCTGGTTCTGATCACACAACCGCTTGAACTTCTTCATCAGGCCTGTGTTTCTGTAATGTGTGAAAAAGTTTGCCGCAAGATGTCGTTTGCACCACCAACTTATCAAGTCATTCCATCTGTACTGCGGGTCCTCTGTGCACAACATGAACTCAATGGCACTCAACAGGCCCTTGTGTCTATCATGGATGATGCACACATTCAGTCTATCCTTCACAACAGCTTGTTTCAGATTTGTAAGGAACCACACCCAGCTGTCTGTGCTCTTGCCATCTACGATGGCGTACGCCATCGGAAGTAGCTGATTGTTTGCATCTGCGCCAACAGCTGTCATTAAAGTTCCCTTGTACTTCCCAGTTAAAAATGTGCCATCCACGCAAAGTACTGGCCGCATGTACTTGAATACAGAGATAGCCTGCCTGAATGACCAGAATATATGCTCCATGTACTCTGCTCCATGCACTACGTCACCGTTTGTGCCCACAACTAGCCTATGAACCATGTCCATTACAGTGCCAGGGTTGGTATCGATGATTTGCTGTATCAGTCTGGGCACATAGTTATATGAATCGTAGAAAGATCCAAATAACATCTCAAGGCCAAGTTGTTTTGCTCTCCATGCCTTGCCGTACTAAATGCTATATCTGAAAGTGTCAGCGATTTGAGCGACAATTTCTTTTGGTGCCATGTCCAGATTTGCATGAAGGTTCGCCAAAATCACATTTGCCACAAAAACGGATGATATATTCTTGTGGCTCCGTGAGGCTTCTGTACATGACCGAACAGTCATGTTCGGTGATTCTCGAAACAACAAAGTGCTCACTATCCTTGTACTGGGCAATACGAACATAAAATCTACATCCCTCCACCGTGCACTTCACTGCGTTGATATTTACTCAATTTGCCTCATTTTTCTGTACATTTTCCCCATGTTTTTGCACATATCAGTCATATTCCTCGGCATATATACCTAGATTATTCTAGATTAATCGCCAAATCGACCGGATTACTTGTTTTTCCAATTTTTATCGCAGGTCGATGAGGATTGGATGGATTTTCAGCTAGCGGACGCGCATCCTCGACTTAATCTGTCCATCGGACGATTCCTGATGGAAGTACGCGTTCTCGTGAACGTGTAGGATCTGACCGCACCGAAATTGGAGTCTCCGGGGACCCGGAATCCCAAACCCTAGCCGTGAGGCCCTATTTCTAAATTTTCAGAACTTCAAGGCCATAATTGCAAAATTGCCAAATTGGGGGTTTTTAACCCTAGCCGCCGGCCACCAGAGGAGTTGAGCCCGGTTTTTATTTTCTTACCTTCTTTTCTATCTCCCCCAAATCTTCCTCCACACCTCCGTCCACCTCGCCGCCGCCGGCCGGGCCATACGCCGGTGGTGCTCCACCACTCCACGGCGCCTCCTCTCACCGGGACCACGGGATCCAATCTCCACGTCGCCGCCTCGCCGGATCCGACCTCTCCACCGAACGGCGCCGCTTGATCCAGATCTGGCTGATCCCATGCGCTGCGCCTCCCGTGCGCCACCTCACACCACCACGCGCCGCCCTCATCCAGCGCCACGCCGCCCTCATCCAGAGCCATGCCGCCCAAGATTCCTCCGCCGCTCTCACCTCATCGCCGTCCTGCGCTCCGTCGCCGATCCGGCGCACCACCACCACTCCGCCCGATCCAAGCCACCGCCTCCCATGCGCGCTGCGACACGCCGCCGCCCGAGACACCACCGATCCAGCGCCGCTCGACGCCACCGCCTTCCTCGGCGAGCCCGCCGCTCCACTCTCGCCGCCGGACTCCTCCTCCACCGCCGTGCAGCCTCCGCGTGAGCTGCGCCATCCTACGACGTTGAGCCCCTACAGCCGCACGTGCGCCGCCTTCAGGTGCGCCCTCACCTCCACGCGCCGATCTCCTACGGCTACGCCCTCCTCCACTCATCTCGGCGCTGCCTCGGTTCCCTCGGCCGATCTGTGCTTCATCTCGGCGCCAGCTGCCTCGGACGCCGTTGGAGCCGGCGTCCTCTTCTTCGTCCCGAGCTGCTGCAACTTCGACGACGACCACGTCTTCATCATCCCTGGTCGTCTTCTTCACTACGTTGGCGACCTCATCGACCGGCAACTTCCTCGACTTCTCTGTGGTCTACAGCCACGAACTCCTCATCAACACACCTTCAGTGATCGATTTCTCCTCTCAAATCCCCTTCTCTTCTCCCCCTAAACTGTTTCCTATGATGCTTGTATATAAACAGAGCTCAGTTGTGGATGATGAATTTGATACTTGAGTAAACCTCAGCTAGTTATGTGTTAATTTCTCTGGTGTTTGATTTCTGCTGCTGTTGAGTTGCAGTTTCTTTTGTCATCTCAAGCTTCATTCCAGTGCAGCTTAGTGTTGCTAATTTTTGTGAACTGAGATCTCCATCCAACATTTTTTCAAAGTTGTTGCCATCCTAAAAATTCTTGATGCATGTTTGATTTGGGCATTGATTGGATTTTATGAATGGAACTGCAATCCTGTTTTTTTTTAGATTCTGTAGCTGGGAAATTTTGAATCAATATACTGTCTGACTGTTGAGAGAAATAGATTCTAAGGCAGCGTTGTCCTGACTCTATGCAATTTTGCACCGCTCGCCTGAGATACGATTGCAGAACGATTTTTGCTATTCGTGTTTCAGTTGGTAAGACAAGTAGAGGCGAACCAACCCAATCCCTCTTTGCGGTTCTGTTTGATTTTCTGATTTGGATTTAGTTAGACCTATTTTGCTCTCATCTAGTCCTTTGGGAGAGAACGACATACTCGCCTTCTACTGCGACCTCGTCCACTTGCGGGGCCTCGTTTTAGGTGGTATCAATTTTTGGCACCGTTGCCGGGGACTAGTTCGAGCGAAATTGTTTAACTGAGTTTGAATCGATTTGCCCTTTCTTTGATTTTTTTCTTCTCATTTGCTCTTTCTTCTCATTTGTTTTTTTTCCAATCTCATTTGTTTTGTTTTCCTTTTCTTCTCTATTTATTTTCTTTCTCTAGCAGTGCAACTTGATGGATGCAATGAAATCATGTCACCTTCTCGTTGAGCTTGAGCAAAGAGCACATTGGGTCATCCAAAAGCTCAACATGGATCTTGGAGCCGCTGGTGCTTACCGCAAGCTTCAGTTGTGCGAGCTCGATGATGACCATCGCATCCATTGGCGCGACTTCACTCCCGGTGAGCTTGTTCTGGTTTTCGATTCTTGCTTTCACTTCTTTTCAGGCAAGTTCAGATCTCGCTGGTTTGGCCCCTGTATTATTAGACATGTCTTACCTTCTGGGGCCATTACAGTAGAGAGTTTGAAGGGAGATGTATTCACGGTGAATGGGCAACGCCTCAAGCACTATATTGCCGGAGAGCCCATTCCACCATTTGATGATGAGGAGGGTGGACTTGGAGTTGATCCTGGTCCCGATCTTGCCCCTCCTCCCTCTAACGAGCCTACATGATGTATATGTAGAGGGTCGAGCTCATGACCTAAAACAAACGCTTCTCGGGAGGCAACCCGAGCACCTTCTCTTTTCTTCCTTTCCCTTCACTTTGTTTTGCCTGTTTTTATAGACTTGTTCTTAGTGGATTTGTTATATCCACCTTGGAAGAGCAACGTAGTGCAATGGACCACATCGTCACGCCTTGCTTTACCTCCTCCTTGCTTCGGAAATGTTGTCCTAAAATTAATCTTTGCTCATCCGATGCCAAGTCCGAACTGCGATCATCACGGATTCGTGCATGATCAAAACCACTTGGATCTATCCATTGCTACGGAGGTCCCATCCCACGATAATCTTCTTCGCTAGACGAATCCGCATAGTCTACATCCACCTCCGAACCTTCGCTGCCTGAGTATTGCATACCCTCGTCTTCACATTCATCGGCGTAAGCCTCGTCCCCAGTCCAGAAATGCCCACTCACGAATCATGTGTTCGGGACACTGGCAGAATCCTGTGATATTGTTGGATCAATGACTGGCTCGGGTACCTCTTCCGCCGGTTCGATGTTTAGTACCATTACATACAGCACGCAGTCATCTGGGCCATGAATGGGATTTAACACTCTCCTAACTAGAGAACCCCAAGACCGATCGCCTTTAAGTTTACATAATTTTCAACTACCTGTTTCACCAACAGGCACCAACGCTTCTATGACAATTTTGTGTTTAGATGGGTCGATATTTAGTATGTCCACGACTCGGGTCTTAAGATCCTCAAAATTTACTGCACTGAGATCATTCAATTCCATGTCTACACGGTGACAGCTACATAGGTCATCCCCATGTGGTCTGTTTCTGATTACTTGTTCCCTGTGAAAAACATACACTATTCTTGTTTCTGACATTGTTTACGACAAAAAATTAAAATTAATCTTTGCTTTATTTTTTAAATAATCTAATTTGTTATAGGTACAATTTAACACACAGCTTATCCATAATATTATATACACATCATATTTATAAATACACAACATTATACAACAGATCTAAATTATTTTACGTACACATCACATCTAAGTTAGGTTCACACAACATATCTAAATCATTAACACATTTTTCATGAATTTCGAAAGCAGATCTATACTCTAAACTAAATTTGTAAAGCACATATATATTTTTCATAAATTTCTAAAGCAGATATATACTCTAAACTAAATTTCTAAAGCAGATATGTATTTTCCACAAATTTCTAAATCAGATCTATATTCTAAACTAAATTTCTAAAGCAGATATATATTTAAAACTAATTTCTAAATCATATCTGTATTCTAAATTTAATTTCTAAAGCAGATCTATACTCTAAACTAATTTTCTAAAGCAATTATGTATTTAAACCTAATTTCTAAAACATATCTGTATTCCAAATTTAATTTCTAAAACAGATATATATTTTCCACGAATTTCTAAAGCAGTTCTATACTCTAAACTATATTTTTAAAACATATATGCATTTAAAATTAATTTATAAAGTATATCTGTATTTTAAATTTAATTTCTAAAGTTGATATGTATTTAAAACTAATTTCTAAAACAGATTTAATTAGAAAAGTTTAAATAAAATTACCTTTTTTCTTCTTCTCTTCTTCTTCTTCTTCTTCTTCTTCTTCTCTTCTCTTCTTCTTCCCTTTCCTCCTCCTCTCCTCTTCTCTTTTCCTCTCTTTTCCTCCCCTCCCTCCAACTGAATTTTTTTTTTCGGCGCAGCCTCTCAGTCGCCACCTCTGGTGGTTATATAGGGCCCTAAGTCGCCAGCCCGGCTAGCGGCAAAGGATGCAGAAGCGTCAGTCGCCAGCCCGGCTGGCGATAGAGGGTTTTCGGTGATAAGTCGTCACTCGGGCTGACGACTATGGTCATTTTTGTAATTTTCGTTTTTTCTGTGTTTTTTATGAAATTATTACTTTAATTAGTGTTTTCCGTACGAAAAATTCACTATGGAGTTACATGTCCACACAATAGCGATTTCAGTCAGATTTGTGGACACTATAGATAGTGTCGTTAGACATCTAAAACACCATGGTTGGTGGCGCTATTTAATACCACAAGTAAAAGATTCCAACGGCTAGCACTACTCACCACAAAAAACTAGTTGAAATAGTTAAGTATGGAAGGTAACACTATAACTCATGGTGCTAGATATACTCTAGTAACACCATAGATTGTGGTGTTATTAAATTGTTGATATGAATAACCTATCTTTCTCACATGAAGGTGTGATATTTGATAATACTATGGGCTATGACTTCATTGCATTATGTGTAATACCCTTGGTTGGTAATGTTAGATTATTTGCCAACTTGGGTCTATTATGTAGAAATAAAATGGTTAAGAGTTCATTTTTAAAATTTTTTATTCAAAATTGATTATTTAATAAAATTCACTCTCGACCACTAATATTCAAAACAAAAAGTATGAAAATTTGTCACAAAATTTACTTTAATACTATTATTATTTTTATATATTTTTTACTAATATATAATTATAACAATCAATGGTCAAAATGGTATTTTGAAACCATGAAAATTTAAAAATAACAAATAAAATAGAACAATTGAATAATTTTGATGAGAAAAATTGATTATATTTACACCAAAACATCAATTTTTTTAGGAGGGTGGAAGGGAGTATCTAGTATGAGGAAACTTGGCAGGGCATGGGTTCAGTTATTTTAGTTTATTTGGTTTAGTTATTTTAGGTTTTTTTTAAATTCCAAGTATATAAAATATATATCAAATTAATCAAATTATAATTTAGTTCAGTACTGATAAATATCAAATAAAATTTGGTTTGGTTCGGTTAATATCAAAATTACCAAATTAATATTCTTACATATAAATGATGTAACAATTTTGAAAGTAAACTTTAAATTAACACATCTTATAATAGAAAATACAAGTATTATGCTATTTATATTCCTTAAGCTCTCGTAATCAAAGATTTATTCAATAAAATTGTAATTTTCTCATTGTAAATATTATACTAATTAAAATAGTATATAGTGTTGGGAGAAATCTCCGTGTAATCAATCCCAGTGAATTAGCCCGGGGACAAGGCCCCATGCGCCATCCTGGGCGTCGCCTTTTGCCTGGGGACAACGGCCCCGGTGACCGCCATTACGGGTGTCGTCTTATGCCCGGGGACAATGGCCTCGAAGCACCCGTCCTAAGCGCCGCCTTTTGCCTGCGGGCAAAGGGGACAAGGGCCCCAGTGACCCCCGTCCCAGGCGCCACCTTATGCCCGGGGACAACGGCCCCGGAGCCAACGTCCCGGGCGGCACCATTTGCCCGGAGACTGTTGGATCAAAGATGCCGACTAGAGGAGGGGGTGAATAGGAGGCTTTAAAAACTTCAAATAAAAAACAAGTTTTTATACCAAGAAGAACCAAATGCAATTTAATATATTTAAAGAGAAAGAATAGAGAACAAACACAGTTGTTTTTACCGAGGTATCGGAGACTCGCCTAGTCTCCACTAATCCTCGTTGAAGCACTCAAGTCACTTGAGTTTTGCCTCAATACTCACGAAGAGTATTATCAACTAAGCTTGCTCCTTGTCCACTCCGGAAAGGCGAGCACCGATGCCTTGTACACACTTGCCGAGCCTCTCCAACAATCTCCGAATGGAGAGATCAACGGCCACGCCTCCGAACCGTCTAGGTGAGGGCGCTCACCAAGAGTAACAGGCAGCGAGGTCTTCTCTAGACCTCCAAACAACACACCGAGAAGCTAAGTATATGCAAATGCAAAAGAATTGAAACTCTCGGTGGATCGGAAAGCACTCAACTTGATCAAAAGATCAAGATTTTATATAAGAAACTAATGCTCAAGAGTGTATATGAAATGTTGTTGCTTCTTGTAAGAAACACATGCCCAAAGCCCCTATTTATAGCCTCAAGAAGCAAATGAACCGTTGGAGCTAGGGCTGAAAATCAGCAAACCAAACTGACAGTCAGTTTGCCTAACTGACAGTCAGTTTAGTGCACAACGGCCGACAAAATTTACGGACGAAAACTTTGCTAGCCGTTCGTGGTCGAAAAAGGAAAGCTGAAACCCACAACTGACAGTCAGTTACACAAACTGACAGTCAGTTCGACCACAGTCACGACCAAAATCAAATAGAAACTCAGTTAAAATCTCTGTGATCGAAACCCTAACTGACAGTCAGTATGGACAAACTGACAGTCAGTTTAGTACAAAATTTTTGAGCCCAAAAAAACACCCTCACTGGACAATTGTCAGTTTAAACTAACTGACATTCAAACTGACAGTCAGTTTAGCAAACTGACAGTCAGCATGCACAAAAACAGAGATAACTTTAAATCCAGAAATCCAAAAGAGGTGTTTAATAGCTCGTTGGAAATATAATTTCAAGGGCTACAATTTTTTCAACAGAAGAAAAAGCCAGATCTGCCTAGATCTTTCTGAAAAAATACAAATACTCTTCTACTGTCAAAAACTGAACTGAAAAACCAGATTTTCAAATAAGTTCAAAACAAAATCCAACCAGAAAATATGCAATGCAATGACCTAGGATTCTCGGTTTGTGTTGGAGATATAAAGAGGACTTTCACCACCCCTCTTTATAGTACAGTTAAAGCTAGAAAAGAATTTTCCTAACCGATCATCTCCAAACGCCAAGATCGGTAAAATAAAAACTCGAAATACCTGAGGTCTTTCGCATCTTCATGATTTGCGTCTTGTCTTTTGCTCTTTGCGACTTGTGCTTTTATTTTACGTCGGGTTCGTCTTGTATTCCGTGCATATCTTCCCAACGCAACTCGGTATCAAATAAACTCAATAGCACAATTAGTCCGGAACACTTTGTTTTCATTAATCATCAAAATTAAAGTTAGGCATGAAGGCCTAGATGCAACAATCTCCCCCTTTTTGATGATTGATGACAACAAGTGTTCAAAAACAAAATAAATGAAATAGCTCCCCCTGAGTATATGAATCTCATCATAACAGAGCATAAACCAATACATATACATCAGGGTACCCAAGTCATAGATGTGTAAATATCACAGTCATATCAGAGCATACACATCAGGACATAATATCAATGTATCAAAGTATCAGAGCTCAAGAGCATCATCTCAAGAACCCAAGTCATCATATATATATCAGAGCTAAACACAAGTCATCATATATATCAGAGCAAAATAGATAAGCACATCACACACAGACATATATGATGAACAAAAATATCCATCTCCATATATATAAAAAGACCATCTGTTCAATACATCAAAAGACATAAACAGACTCTAATATCCAAAATAAAATACTATCCAAAATACTTCTCCCCCTTTGGCATCAAGCACAAAAAGGGAGGCACAAACTCATATCAGAGCCTAATGCTCATCATCTGAAGAAAATCCTATGATATCTGTATCTCCGGAGCCATCTGGAGATGCAGACGGGTCGACGGCTGGAGACGCCGGAGGAGTCACAGCTGCAACAGGAGCTGGATCAACAGCAACGGGAGCTGAGCTCGGAGAAGATGCAGCCTGGCGGGCCCTCTTGCGAGGGACCGAAGATCCAGAAGCAGGCAGGCGACGCAGAATCTCCTCCTGCTGAGCAATCAAACGGAGCAGCATCTGATGATGCTCCGCCTGGGTGCTGAGGATCTGCTGCTGCACCTGGAGGACCTCCTGAAGCTGGGAAGAAGATAACGCAGATCCGGTGCCAGTCCCTGCAGCTGGAGCTGGAGAAGACTCCTGGGCAGGAGCCTCATCCTCTGACTCCCCCGCAGCATCATCATCTGATGCGGGAGAACCAGGGCCAGCAGCTGCAGCAGGGCGAGCACCGAGCCGGCGATCAGCCTGACCCGGAGGATAAAAGAGGAGTGGATGATGGGGCCGTGGCAGCTCAGTGTCGACGGCCCGGATATGAAGAAGCACCGCCATGATATACGGAGCGTATATCAGCTGACGGCGCGGGGAAAGAAGGACGTGCTGAATCTCACTAATGATGAGATCAGCAACATCGAAGGGCTCCTCCTGGAAGATAGAAATCAAGACGTGGAGCCCTAGATAAGTCACTCTGGACCTATCTCCGGTCATAGGAACTAAGGTGAGCCGGAGGATCCGTAGGGCCAGATCAACATCGCGGCGCAAACCAGCGATGTGACGGAGCTGGAAGGGGCCGGAATAGAGCATGGCCACCTCCCGACGCTCAAGATCTGGAAGGGTGTGGAGCTGGCGGCCAGAAGGAGGGCGCACCAGTCCAAGCGCTGACTCCAGCTGCTCCTTCGTGACGGTGTGGACCTGGAGGCCCGTCATGAAGGTCATGGAGTCGCGCTGAGGGGAAATGAAGACAGTAGAATAAAACTGGCGTATGGGCCCCTCAGCCCAATGCAGAGAGGAATCGGCGACTAGGTCGCGGATCCCTACAGAGCCGAACAAGTCTGCGAGGGTGGCGATGCCTGTGCGAGAAGCGATCGTCCCCCACGACAGAGAGCGGTGGGCAAAGATAGGAGCGCGGCTATAGACGCTGGTAAACAGGTCTAGGTGGAGGTTTGTGTAGCAAGTTAGAACCTCGCATGCGTCGCGACCAGTGGGACGCGGCAACAGATACGGGTTCACAGAGCGGAGCGTGCGAAGGCGGCTCGCGTGCCAACGTGAATAATCCACGGGCACGCGCTCAGGCGGAGGCGAGGGCCGGTTCTCGGACGTCTGACCCGATGAACGCTGGCTGTTTGCCGCGTTCTTCCGTCGGGCCACACGACGAGAAGGACCGGGCTGATCAGACATTTCTAAGAAACGACCGAAAAACAGAGGAGAGAGGAGAAACGACCTGAACTGAGCAGCTGAACTGAGCAACCGGAGGTCGTCGACCCGAGAACTGCAGCAACGTCCAAGACAACCAAGGAGTGGAGGCTCAAGATGACGTGGAGGATCTCAAGGAAGCTCTACGTCAAGGAGAAACCGAGCCAAAGAAGAAGAACGGCGAACAGAGGAGCTACGGCCGACGAGATCGAGATGGTCGAGGACGGTGGCGCCGGCGGTGAGGAGCTCACCGATGACGAAAGGTGGCGCAAAGGAGGCGGCGGCGAGGCACGGCGAGGCGGTGGAGCAAAGGCGACGGCGAGGGGGCGCAAGAAGAAGCAACGGCGGCGAGAGAAGGTGAGAAGACAAGAAAAGGATCGGGGGTTTTTAGGGTTCGGGATCCCACAACTGACAGTCAGTTTGATAAACTGACAGTCAGTTCCAAACTCAAATACATGGAACTGACAGTCAGTTCACAGAACTGAGTTTTGAAACTGACAGTCAGTGTATGAGACTGACAGTCAGTTGGGGACTCGAACACGACCAGGAGCTACGACCAAAAATCACATGCACGTAACTGACTGTCAGTTTGTGAAACTGACTGTCAGTTAAGACAATGACTTCGACCAGAAACTAAGACCAGGCTCCTAACTACTGAACTGACTGTCAGTTATAGGAACTGACTGTCAGTTTGGTCAATTTCGACCAGAAGCAAACTAAGACCAGGGAGAGAATATAATAATATTTTAATACAAACAACACATTTAGCACATCAACTAGCATTTGATATATCAATAATGTTCAGTTCACCCCTTAAAAAGCAAAATCTTGATTCATCTAGGGGTTTAGTGAAGATATCAGCTAGTTGCATATCAGTTCTAACAAAATTTACAACAATATCTCCTTTTGCCACATGATCTCTAATAAAGTGGTACCTTATTTCAATATGCTTAGTTCTAGAATGTTGAACAGGATTATTAGCAATTTTAATGGCACTTTCATTATCACACAATAGTGGCACTTTATCAAAGATAATCCCATAATCCAAAAATGTCTGCTTCATCCACAATAATTGAGCACAACAACTGCCTGCAGACACATATTCAGCTTCAGCTGTGGAGAGGGCTACAGAATTTTGTTTCCTAGATGACCATGATACTAAGGATCTCCCCAACAGCTGACAGCTACCAGATGTGCTCTTACGATCAATCTTACACCCAGCATAATCAGAATCAGAGTACCTAATTAATTCAAAATTTGCATCTTTAGGATACCAAAGGTCTAAACTGGGATAACATTTTAAATACCTAAGGATTCTTTTAAGAGCAGTTAAGTGACATTCCTTAGGATCAGACTGAAATCTAGCACATAAGCACACACTAAACATAATATCAGGCCTAGATGCAGTAAGATATAAAAGACTACCAATCATAGACCTATACAGTTTAGAATCAACCGATTTGCCGCTTTTGTCCATGTCTAGATGTCCATTTGTCGCCATGGGAGTTTTGATTGGTTTAGCGTCTTCCATCCCAAAGCGCTTGAGCAGGTCCTTCACGTACTTTGTTTGACTCCCGAACGTCCCGTTCTTGAGTTGCTTGATTTGAAGTCCAAGGAAGAAGCTCAGCTCACCAATCATGGACATCTCGAACTCCCTAGACATCATCTCTCCAAACTCATGACAGAAATGTTCATTAGTAGATCCAAAGATAATATCATCAACATAAATCTGACAAATGAACAAATCTTTTTCAATTTTCTTTGTAAAGAGAGTTGTGTCAACCTTCCCAATTTTAAAACCTTTTGATAATAGAAAATCTCTAAGACGCTCATACCAAGCCCGAGGAGCTTGTTTGAGACCATAGAGAGCTTTTGACAATTTAAATACATGGTTTGGAAATTTAGAATCTTCAAAACCAGGAGGTTGTTCAACAAACACAAGTTCAGAAATTTCACCATTTAGGAAAGCACTTTTTACATCCATTTGAAAAAGTTTGATATTAAAACATGATGCATAAGCAAGAAGAATGCGAATAGCTTCAAGTCTTGCTACCGGTGCAAAAGTTTCACCAAAGTCTAAACCTTCGACTTGAATGAAGCCTTGAGCAACAAGACGAGCTTTGTTTCTAATTACAACACCATTTTCATCTTGCTTATTTTTGTAAACCCATTTTGTTCCAATAACATTATGATCTTTGGGTCTTTCTACTAGAGTCCAAACTTTATTTCTAGCAAAGTTATTAAGTTCTTCATGCATGGCATTTACCCAATCAGGGTCATTTAAAGCTTCATTAACATGTTTGGGTTCTAAACACGATACAAAAGAATGATGTTCACAAAATGCAGCAATACGAGATCGAGTTTGAACACCCTTACTGACGTCACCCAATATTTGGTCTAGAGGGTGATCCTTGGTGATCGTTTGATGTTGCCTTGGTGTTTCATCTTGTACATCTTCATATTGACCTTGTTCTGGAGGGTCAACATGAGATGATGATGCATTTTGATCAACATTCTCAATGTTAACATCTTCTACTTGATCTTCTTCTGTTGGCTTGATGTCTCCAATGGTTATGTTCTTCATTGCTTCTTGAAGATCTTCACCTGAAACTTCATGAGAGACTTGCTCCTTTTGTGAGCCATTAGTTTCATCAAATTCGACATCACAAGATTCTTCAATGCAACTTGTATTTTTATTGAAAACACGATAAGCTTTACTAGTGGTGGAGTATCCGACTAGAAAGCCTTCATCTACTCTTCTTTGAAATTTACCACCAAAATTTCTTTTCTTAAGAATATAACATTTGCAACCAAACACTCGAAAATAAGAAATATTTGGCTTATGCCCAATAAGAAGCTCATATGGAGTCAAGTTTAGAAGAGGATGCAAATAAAGTCGATTTATACAATAGCAAGCGGTATGCACGGCTTCAGCCCAGAAGCGAGTAGGAGTATCGTACTCACTTAGCATAGCCCTTGCCATTTCTATAAGTGTTCGATTTTTCCTTTCAACAACTCCATTTTGCTGTGGAGTGTAGGATGTGGAAAATTCGTGTTTAATTCCAAGAGAGTCACAAAAATCAAAAAGAGTTGAATTAACGAACTCTCCACCATGATCACTACGGATTTTCTTGATGGATAATTCGAATTCAGTATAAACACGTTTTGCAAAACTTTTGAAAGTATCGGGGGTTTCGGATTTTTGAGAAATAAAGAAAACCCAAGTGTAGCGTGTAAAATCATCAACAATCACAAAACCATAGTTGCTACCCCCGATACTTTGGAACTCGGAAGGTCCAAATAAATCCATATGAAGGAGTTCCAAAGGTTTGCAAGTCGAAAGAATGCACTTAGTTGGATGTGAAGTAGCTGCTTGCTTGCCCGCTTGACAAGCGCTACAAGGTTTGTCCTTCTCAAAATTCACATCCTTTAAGCCAACAACCAAATCACGTTTTAAAAGTTTTCTCAATTGATGCATACCAACATGTGCAAGTCGTCTATGCCAAAGCCAACCTTTTGAGGTTTGAGAGACAAGACATGTTGAAAGAGATGCATCTTTTGAGTGAAAATCAACCAAATAAAGATTTCCAAAACGAAAGCCTTTAAAGATCAAGGATTTATCTTTTAAACTTTCAACTAAAACTTCTTTTGGGAAAAATGTGCAACTAAAACCAAAATCGCAAATTTGTGCAACGGAAAGCAAATTGAAATTCAGAGATTCAACCAACAAAACATTTGAAATAGATATATCATTTGAGATTGCGATTTTACTCAAGCCAACCACATTTCCTTGACGGTTGTCGCCAAAGGTAATCTTTTGGTTCTCGCTTGAGTTGTCTTCTATTGAGGTGAACAACTTCTTGTTACCGGTCATGTGTTCGGAGCATCCGCTATCTAGCACCCAATGCCTCCCACCGGTCTTGTAGTTCACCTGCATAAAAAGAATTAAGTTCTTTTAGGTACCCAAACTTTTTTGGGTCCTTCAATGTTAGCAATCAAAGCTTTGGGCACCCAAATAGATTTCTTTCTTTTATTTAACATGGGTGCACCAACATACTTTGCTATAGCATAACCTTTTCTCGACTTTTGAAGCATGTAGTAAGTATCAAAATAATTAGGAGTCATTAAGGGACATGCTTCATGCGAATGACCGGTTTCATGGCATTTATGACAGAATGTGTTGCATGCTTTAACAAATATAGTTTTAGAATTTTGTTTCCTTCCTTTCTTTTGAAAATATCCTAATCCTTCTTTTCTAAAAGAACATTTTTGTTTACTAAGGATTAGATCAAGAGATATTTTACCCTTATAACAATTTTCTAAGCCTTTTCCAAGTTTTTCAACTTGTGCCTTAAGTTCATTATTTTCATTTAAGATGTTATCATTAGAAACACATGGAATGTGATGACTATTGGAGGGAGAATCATCCAAATTACATGAAGTTGAAGCATCTACCTTAGATGAGATATTTGTAACATCTTTTATGAGCATGCATTCATAAGATTCTTTAAGTTCGGAGTATTGAGCGCGTAGGGAAGAATGTTCTTCCTTAAGCGCCTTATACTTCTTTTTAGTTTTTCCAAAAACTTCATTTAATTCGGTTATCATTTCAACTAAGTCATCATATGATGGATCGTTAGAATGTACCTTTTCATCGCCTTTAGCCATAAGGCAAATGGATGAGCTAGTTGAAGTGTTGATGTTGCCGAGAGCTAGTCTGGCCATCTTCTTGGAGCAACTTCTTTCGTTGTCGGAGTCGGAGTCGGAACTCTCTCCGCCGGACATTCACTCTCCAAAACAGGCTTCTTTGATTTCTTCATTCTTCTTCTTGAAGAACTTCTTCTTCTTATTCCACGCCTTGTTCTTGTTTGGACATCTTGATGCTATGTGTCCCTTCTCATGGCATCCATAGCAAATGATGCCCTTGAAGTTGTTTTGCTTTTGCCCCTTTGGTCATGTGTCAATGTTGACACCTTTCTTATGCAACCTGCGAAGGAGTTTTTGAGTGTTCTTTACCATGAGTGCGAGGTCTTCATCGGAGGAGCCAGCGCTTGAATCGTTTCTTGCATTAGCTTTGAAGGCCAAAGCTTTCTTCTTCGTCTCCGCGGGTTCGGCTGCTTCCTTCTTCTCCTTCTTGTGCATCTCATGGGTGATGAGGTTCCCATAAAAATCGGTTGGTGTTGTGGTCGATAGATCGGAGTTTGTGAGAACCGTGACCAAGGTGTCGAAGCTTTCCGGCAAGGCCCTAAGCATCTTTCTCACAAGTTCAAGGTCAGTAAAAACAACACCAAGACCCTTGAGTTCATTCACAATGTTATTTAACCGAGTAAACATGGAATCCACGGACTCGGTTGATGACATGGTGAATGTCTCATATTTTTGCCTTACCATTAGCAATTTTGCCTCTTTAACCTTTGTTATGCCCTCGTAAATTTCTTCGAGGGTAGTCCAAACCTTATGAGCAGTCGTGAGATTGCTCACACGGTTGAACTCATTCAAGGATAAACCGGCAAAGAGTGCATTTTTTGCTCGGGCATTTAAATGCAACTTTCTCCTATCGTCCTCAGACTGACTTGCCGGATCAACCGGAGGAGTAAAGCCGAGTTTAACGATATCCCATACATCAAGCCCCATAGCTTCTAGGAATATCAACATGCGCACTTTCCAATAAGGATAGTTTGTCCCATCAAAGATAGGCGCACGACCGGTATGACCGAGAAGAAAATCTCCACTTGACGACATCCTCTCTCTAGGCGGTAAAGCCTAATGAATCGAGAGACCAAGCTCTGATACCACGTGTTGGATCAAAGATGCCGACTAGAGGGGGGGGTGAATAGGAGGCTTTAAAAACTTCAAATAAAAAACAAGTTTTTATACCAAAAAGAACCAAATGCAATTTAATTTATTTAAAGAGAAAGAATAGAGAACGAACACAGTTGTTTTTACCGAGGTATCGGAGACTCGCCCAGTCTCCACTAATCCTCGTTGAAGCACTCAAGTCACTTGAGTTTTGCCTCAATACTCACGAAGAGTATTATCAACTAAGGTTGCTCCTTGTCCACTCCGGAAAGGCGAGCACCGATGCCTTGTACACACTTGCCGAGCCTCTCCAACAATCTCCGAATGGAGAGATCAACGGCCACGCCTCCGAACCGTCTAGGTGAGGGCGCTCACCAAGAGTAACAGGCAGCGAGGTCTTCTCTAGACCTCCAAACAACGCACCGAGAAGCTAAGTATATGCAAATGCAAAAGAACTGAAACTCTCGGTGGATCGGAAAGCACTCAACTTGATCAAAAGATCAAGATTTTATATAAGAAACTAATGCTCAAGAGTGTATATGAAATGCTGTTGCTTGTTGTAAGAAACACATGCCCAAAGCCCCTATTTATAGCCTCAAGAAGCAAATGAACCGTTGGAGCTAGGGCTGAAAATCAGCAACCCAAACTAACAGTCAGTTTGCCTAACTGACAGTCAGTTTAGTGCACAACGGTCGACAAAATTTACGGACGAAAACTTTGCTAGCCGTTCATGGTCGAAAAAGGAAAGCTGAAACCCACAACTGACAGTCAGTTACACAAACTGACAGTCAGTTCCACAAACTGACAGTCAGTTCCACAAACTGACAGTCAGTTCGACCACAGTCACGACCAAAATCAAATAGAAACTCAGTTAAAATCTCTGTGGTCGAAACCCCAACTGACAGTCAGTATGGACAAACTGACAGTCAGTTTAGTACAAAATTTTTGAGCCCAAAAAAACACCCTCACTGGACAATTGTCAGTTTAAACTAACTGACATTCAAACTGACAGTCAGTTTAGCAAACTGACAGTCAGCATGAACAAAAATAGAGATAACTTTAAATCCAGAAATCCAAAAGAGTTGTTTAATAGCTCGTTGGAAAGATAATTTCAAGGGTTACAATTTTGTCAACAGAAGCAAAAGCCAGATCTGCCTAGATCTTTCTAAAAAAATACAAATACTCTTCTATTGTCAAAAACTGAACTGAAAAACCAGATTTTCAAATAAGTTCAAAACAAAATCCAACCAGAAAAGATGCAATGCAATGACCTAGGATTCTCGGTTTGTGTTGGAGATATAAAGAGGACTTTCGCCACCCCTCTTTATAGTACAGTTAAAGCTAGAAAAGAATTTTCCTAACCGATCATCTCCAAACGCCAAGATCGGTAAAATAAAAACTCGAAATACCTGAGGTCTTTCGCATCTTCATGATTTGCGTCTTGTCTTTTGCTCTTTGCGACTTGTGCTTTTATTTTACGTCGGGTTCGTCTTGTATTCCGTGCATATCTTCCCAACGCAACTCTGTATCAAATAAACTCAATAGCACAATTAGTCCGGAACACTTTGTTTTCATTAATCATCAAAATTAGGGTTAGGAATGAAGGCCTAGATGCAACAGAGACAAGGGCCCCAATGACCCCACCCTGGGTGGCACCTTTTGCTTGGGGACAAGGGCCCTAGTGACTCCTGCCACGGGCGCCGCTTTATGACTGGGGACAACGGCCCCAGAGTCTTCGTCCCGGGCGACGCCTTTTGCCCGGGGGCAAAGGCTCCAGAGCCTCTGTCCCGGGCGCCGCCTTTTGCCCGGGGACAAGGGCCCCAATGACCCCCACCCCGGGTGTTGCCTTTTGCCCGGAAACAAGGGCCCTGGTGACCCCCGTCACAGGCACCGCCTTATGCTCGGGGACAATGGCCCCGGTGATCTCCGTCCCGGGTGCCGCCTTTTGCCCGGGGACAAGGGCCCCGGTGACCCCTGGGCGCCGCCTTTTGCCCAGGGGCAAGGGTCCCGGAGCCCCCGTCCTAGGCGGGGTCACGTGAGTGTCACGCGAGTAGCGCCTCGGGAATCGGCGAGAACACTTGTCAAGCATCCAGCCCCCTCGACTGGGAGAAGGACGCTACTGCCCTCTGATCCAATGGCTACAATCGGGGTAGTTTAGTCTTTTTGCAACTTTTGGGCCTATATAAACCCTTGTATCCCTCTGTTGTAAAGTAGGACAATTTCATTTTGCATCAATACATAAAAATGAATAGGCGTGCTTAGGAGCACTCTCCCCACGAGAGAACTCCCCTAGCCAACTCTTGTTGGGAGCACGTCGACAAAACTAAGGTCTCCATTGAGATCTGAACTTGTATAAATTCTCGTGTTACTTGTTGTGTTTGTCCGACGGAAGAGGACTAATCACTCGGTCAACTCGCGTCGTCTTTGCTTAGCTAGGAACTTTCACGAAACCTGCCGGGGTATTCGAAATACCACGACATATAGTTTATTGGGGCAATAAAAGATAATTTAGTAAGTTTTGTTATTTCTGTTTTCTGCTTCGATTATTTCAATTTTGAATAAAATTCAGTAAACACTGAGTTAAATATTGAATACTAATTTCATAAAAAAATAGTTAATTCGATTCGATTGGCTCGGTTAGTTCGGTTTGGTGTGCGTTTGACACCCCTAAAACTTGGGATGTAAAGAGCAGGAGCAGTAGAAAAGAAAAGAGATTTGATGGACGAGTGTGCAGAGATCCAGGCAAACAAACATACACAGCATTTAATTCTCATTTACCCTCCCCACCTACACTGCCTCCAACCAGGGGCCGCTCTTTAATGCCCATTCATTACCTTCGCTCTCCTCTCTCCTCTCTCTCTTCCAAACAGGCACTGCACAGCCCACACACACAAGAGTTTGCTGTTGCACCACCATCATCACTTCCATCCATCCAGGATGCAATTCTTCTTTGCCTTAAGACCTTTGCCATCATCTGCTTCCATGTGAAAGTTCTTGGAGCACTTCCTTGCTTCTTGATTCAGTTCTTGGTATGCATGGTCTTCTTTCTTTCTTTTTTTTTTCTTTAGATTTAGGGGAATGCAGGGTGGCTGAGGATCAAGGTTTGCTTGGGTTCTTGTTCTTGTTCTTGGTCTGCCAAGTTTCAGTTTTGATGGTTTTGAAAAAATTTTCCAGAGGGAAAAATAGTTGTGAGGGCCTCAGTTCTTGATTTCTTACCATCTTGTGGTATTTCTGATCTAGGAAAACAAAGGGAGAGGAAGTCTCAGCAGGGCAGTGGTGTTCTTGGAGATACTAGGTATCATCCTCTGTTCTTGCATATTTTTTTCAAAGGTTCTGACAATGTTGGATGGAGTGTTCTTGCATATTTTTACATATTTTTAATTTCTTGGATGCATCTTTTGTTTTCTTCAGTCCAATTAGGGGAAATAGGGGAAGCCAAGAAAGGTATCCATACAAAGAACAAGAAAATATCACTTCTTGGTTTGTTTTTTTTTTTTTTTTCTTTTTTTGCTTAAGATCAAATGTAGGATCACAAAAGCTCCTGATTTATCCAATTTCGTGTGCGATTCTCACCCCAATCTGTCTTGGTCCATTTCTTGATCAAACCAGGAAGACAAGAGGAAAAAAAACCAAGAAAGCAAATGTTGCACTGACAATATAACCTGCTTCTTGCTCATGTGCTCCTGGAGTAAGCTATCTTGGTCCAAGAAAGCAACACTTCTTGGTATGCTTTCTACTTGGACTTTTTGGCCGACACCGACAGAAATGTAGGATGGTTACGAAGGTTAAGATTTTAACTCTGTTGAGATTTCAGATTAGGGAGTAAATGGATCAAATCAAGAAGAAATCAATGTTCTTTTCAAATGCTGTGCATTGAAGGTGACCTGATTAGCCATTCTACCACCCCTATTCTTGGTATGTACTGAAAAAAAAAACATCTTTTATCGTCCACATATAATAAGACTGTTTGGTTTCTGTTTAGGATTAAAAAAGGCCCAAAATTTACAATCTTGCAGGAATCTTTTACATATAAGCCGCAATTTTCAAGAAATGGAACCTGTGCTAGTCTTAGCAGTGTGCTTGCTAACCTTGCTGCCGAGTGGGGCCTACGGCCTTGGCTCCATGGCCTCTATTGCCGTGTCCTATGGCGAGAATGGCCCGGTGTTCTGCAGCCTCAGCTCTGATGGCTCCCACCTGGTCACCTGCTTTGGTGCGGACGCCTCCATTGTGTATGGTGCTCCCTTCAGAATCCCTCTTGTCGGCCTGACTGCTGGTGATGGCTTTGTCTGCGGCCTCTTGATTGATACCAGCCAGCCTTACTGCTGGGGGAGTAACATCTATGTCAAGATTGGGGTACCACAGCCGATGGTCGAGGGTGCCTCGTACTCTGAGCTCAGCGCAGGGGATGACCACCTTTGCGCACTGCGAATACCTGCTAAGGGGATTCGCAGTGCCAATGCTGATATGTCGGTAATTGATTGCTGGGGATACAACATGACTGCTTCACACGCTGTCCCTGGGGTCGTGTCAGCCATCTCAGCCGGGTCAGTGTTCAACTGTGGTTTGTTTGAGAGGAACAGGACAGTTTTCTGCTGGGGTGACGAAACAGGGAGTGGCGTGATTGGGCTGGCGCCAAGGAACATGCGGTTCCAGTCCATCTCAGCAGGGGGTTTCCATGTATGTGGGGTGTTGGAGAATGCTCAGGTGTTCTGCTGGGGCAGGAGCTTGGAGGTGCGGCAGTTGGCAACATCCAGTGTTATGGGTGATGGAGATGTGAACATGGTACCAATGGATGCGATGGTCTCTGTGGTCGGTGGGCGGTTCCACGCTTGCGGCATTAGGAGCCTCGATCACCAAGTTGCTTGCTGGGGTTTCGCACTTCGCAATAGTGTGCCCACGCCTAAAGGGCTCAGGATGTATTCAATTGTTGCTGGGGACTACTTTACTTGTGGTGTGCCTGCCGAGACATCATTGAAGCCGAGGTGCTGGGGTACTGGTGGACCTTGGGCGATACCAATGGCGGTGTCCCCGGGAATTTGTGTATCCACTGAGTGCAGCCGCGGGTATTACGAGTATGTGAATAGTGGTGAGGTTGGGAGCAGCAAGATGTGTAAGCCTGCCAACTCAAGACTCTGCTTGCCCTGCAGTGTTGGATGCTCGGAAGACTCTTATGAGTCTTCGCCCTGCAATACCACATCGGACCGTGTTTGCCAGTTCAACTGCTCAAATTGCATCTCAGATGAGTGCACGTCATTCTGCTCAGCCCAGAAGCAGACCAAGAACCAGAGGTTCATGGCTGTTCAGATGCACATCTTCGTGGCGGAGATTGTGTTTGCCGTCATCTTGGTTATCAGTGTGTCAGTGATTGCTTGCTTGTATGTCCGTCACAGGCTGCGGTACTGCCAATGTTCAAAGAGTGAGCTGAGGCTGGCGAAGAGCACAGCATACTCTTTCCGTAAGGACACTATGAAGATCCGGCCTGATGTGGAGGACCTGAAGATCAGGAGAGCTCAGGTATTCGCCTATGAAGAGTTGGAGCAAGCAACCGGCGGGTTCTGTGAGGAGTCACAAGTTGGTAAGGGCAGCTTTTCATGTGTTTTCAAGGGTGTCTTGAGAGATGGAACGGTGGTTGCTGTGAAGCGTGCAATAAAAGCATCGGACGTGAAGAAGAACTCAAAGGAGTTCCATACTGAACTTGATCTCCTATCAAGGCTCAACCATGCACATCTGCTCAACTTGCTCGGATACTGCGAGGATGGTGGCGAGAGGCTCTTGGTTTATGAGTTCATGGCTCATGGCTCCCTCTACCAGCATTTGCACGGCAAGGATCCAAACATGAAGAAGCAACTAGATTGGGTCAAGCGGGTCACCATTGCTGTCCAGGCTGCTCGCGGCATCGAGTACTTGCACGGCTATGCTTGCCCACCGGTCATTCACCGAGACATCAAGTCATCAAACATACTGATTGATGAGGAGCACAATGCCCGTGTCGCAGACTTTGGTCTGTCTCTATTGGGCCCTGCAGATAGTGGTTCCCCGCTGTCCGAGCTGCCAGCGGGGACGCTTGGCTACCTTGATCCTGAGTACTACCGCCTCCACTACTTGACGACAAAGTCCGATGTGTATAGCTTCGGAGTTCTTCTTTTGGAGATCCTAAGTGGTAGGAAGGCGATTGACATGCAGTTTGAGGAAGGGAACATTGTTGAATGGGCAGTCCCACTGATCAAAGCTGGCGACATCTCTGCCCTCCTTGATCCTGTCTTCTCTGCTCCCTCTGACCTTGAGGCTCTCAAGAAGATAGCTGCAGTAGCCTGCAAATGCGTCAGAATGCGAGGAAAAGACCGGCCATCAATGGACAAGGTAACAACAGCTCTAGAGCGCGCCCTCGCACTACTGCTGGGTAGCCCATGCATTGAGCAGCCAATTCTGCCAACCGAGGTTGTTCTTGGGAGCAGCCGGATGCATAAGAAGACCTCACAGAGATCCTCAAACCAGTCGTGCTCGGAGAATGAGCTGGTTGATGGAGAAGACCAGCGGATTGAGTACCGGGCGCCTTCTTGGATAACATTTCCAAGCGTGACCTCGTCACAGAGGAGGAAATCATCGGCCTCAGAGGCTGACATGGATGGTCGTACAACCACTGACGGGAGGAATGTCGGAAGCAGCATCGGTGACGGCCTGCGGTCACTGGAGGAAGAGATTGGGCCCGCCTCACCGCAGGAGGACCTGTTCTTGCAGCACAACTTCTGATGACATGTCAGGAGCACCCTCGCCCTGAAAACTCAGAAACTGTTTCAGTTTCTGATCAGCATTTTCAGTCTTACAGTGGGTAAGTAACCTGTTGCTATAGAAATTGCATTGCAGTGTCAATAGAATCCTATAGTAGCAGGCAAGTGAAAAAGAAGAGAACTAGTTATAGAGTGCTGGAGGAAGTTTTTATTAGCATTGGAGGCATTTCTTTGTAGATTTGGTTCTAAATTTTTCGCATCTGCTTTTTTTTTTTTTTAATCTGTGGATGGGCAAAGTTGGTGAATTATCATCTCATCTGGTAGTCTCCCTTTGAATTGCTTACAAATTTGTGTAGTATTCTTTCATCTTTGAAACATCTGTTCTTTTGAAATGCAGCTCTAGGAGGTTGTGACATTCTAGGTTATCGTAAGTAACATTCTTTTGCATCTTGTGAAATATTTGTGTTTTTTTATGTCCTTAGAAACCATATGATTAATTTGACTAAACTATGCACTCACATGTGCATCTAGATAGTTATAGTGTGTGCTCACATAAAAGGTAGATTGGATTCCGAATCCGGATCTTGTGTGGGGGGTGGCTGTGTTGTTGATAAATACTATTTGTAAGGAGTTTTCTCAAAATAAAATTGATTAAACTATTGAAATAATAGTTGAAATGTAACCCTCAATCTGTCTAGTTTTCATGAGTTTTTAGATGATCTGTTTAGGGTGTTGCTTTCAAGATATTTAAGATAGGTTGTTACAAATTAATTAATGTTGCTGTGACCTAACAAACTTTCCATTATGTTGTGATGCTTCTTTCTGAAGTAATCCTGTGAGATTGTACTAAAATGGATTTGCTGGTGTTGTTGCTTTTGGAACTTTGTTTATCACTTTATTGCAGCTTGGGGTCACTTTTCTTTATTTTGTAAATAAATGCACATACTATTTTACAAGTTTTGCATATTTGTTTTGCTTTAGTTTGCTAATATGTAATGGTTACCAATTGTTATTTAAGGGCTTAATATTCCCTTTTTTATTTATATTTTTAAGGAAGGAGCTTTATGCATGAATTTTTTTCAGTAATCATTTTTTTATTAAAAATTTTGGAAATAGACTGTGCCTAATATTTTTTTTTTTTGCAAGAATTGACTCAGTTTTGGGTAACGAGGCTAACGCCACAATAGGTAGTGTTAAAGATCCCAAATGTAACTTTTTGCAATATGGCATTTGCCACTTTCCTCTTTGCCCACTTTTTTTATTAAGGTTGAAGATGTGCATGAGTCTATGGTCACAAACATGAGTCTAACGCCACAACTTATGACGTTTGACTACGAACACGGCGTTAGCTCTTGGCCATTAGGTCATTTACATGGGCTAGTGCCATGATATATGGAGTTAGCTCTAGAACTAAAACTATCCATTTTTCAAATAAAAAAAAATTTGGACAAGATTCATTTTTGAAACTTTTACTAAAAAACATTATTAAAAAAACCTTCCTATGCATGTGACATTTTTGTCAACACTTTGGAAATAATAGGATATTTTGAAAGTGAAAAAACGTCTCAAAATTCCAAACAGGGGGAGAAAAAAGAATATTCTAATATCACTATTTGAAGATTTCTGACATCAAACATGATTTCAGACTTGTTACTATTAGCTATTTTAAGACAATTTTTTATTTTTCCTTTTTTGGGTTGGACTAACAGTTGTCATAACTGGACCAGTGGTTCCCTTGAGTTGCAAAGTAAAAAAAAAAAAACATTACAGCTCGACAAGGAGGGTTTTTTTTACTACAAAAATTGGAGTTTTATAATTTCAAATTTATGTACCAGTCCACAGTCTGAAAAAAAAAAAGAATCAATGGGAATATGGAGATTTTGGCAATGAGTGTTTCCAAAGAAAAAAAAATAATTCAAAAGTAAAGAAAGTTTGGAGCTATATCATGACTTGCTTGTTTTTTATATATGCTCATTTGTATTTTGTCTCTGTAGTGTATGGATCAAAACTTTGATACAGATCACGGAGATCACTGATGTGGAACTGTGCTTACTCTTTCGGGATGACATACAGTGATGTTAGTGCAAAGAAATGCTATATGACTGGAGTCTAATAGAATTGTATTTAATTTCCAAAACCACCAATAGCGTCTACGTTTTTTTTACCAATAAAACAAAGACATATCAACTAGTGTGTATGATTTCTACGCCAGGGGGCATATAGCAACAACACTCAACGTGAGTAGTGTGTGTTCAAAGGGAGCGGATTCCGGACATAGCTTGATGTTATCTGTAGAAGCGGGCGGATATTTGATATTTCTCATGCTGTATGGTTGGAATCTCTATCCAAATTGCACTTAGTTTTCAAAACCACCGATAGTGGGCGGCCTAACACTTTCTCTCTCTTCCAATAACAAAAAGATATGTCAACCAGTCCGTACAAATTTAGACTACAAATTCAAAACATATAACAACACTTGCCAGCGTATTTGCAAGTAGCGAACGCTCCTGTGAGTAGGAAGGGTGAGGCGAGACGAGGGGTTAGAGGTTAGGATTAGAGGAAAATAAAGTTTTGAGTACGGGACCTAATTATCAAACTTTGCGGGTCCTTGTGCACTCACTAATTTTATTAGAGTTCATTATTTCCAAATTGGCGTACAGAAAGTTTTACCAGTCCATAGATGTCGTCTTTTTTTGTTTTATTTTTGAGGGTTTGCATAAATAGTAGAAATTCAAAAGTATTAATTTTAAGTAACCATTCATTGTTTTATTGGCTCAGGCATGAGTGATTTTTTTTTTGTCCTTTTGGGTTTCTTCTCAATGAATCGTGGACCTTTTTTACCTTGGTCTGTTCATTGGTGGAGGCAGAAAAAGTTCCCAATGTGATCCTTCACATTCACATCTATTTTAGTAGGCCCTCATTTGGGTATATAAGAGAGATTTTTGGACTTCTATGTAAATGCACTATAAGTGAAGCTCTTTTGTGCATATTTCTACCGGGTCCAGCACTATAGCACCCATGTCCCTTCGCCACTGGCACTTATACACGTTATATGAGGAACACACACTACTACAGAAATGCAGTCTATTAACGCTTATCGAATATAAGATAGCACTTCAATGCTAGTAGTAGAGTAGCTGGCAAAAATTAGTATTGGCAGCATTTTAGCTACTGGGAGTAAAATTTGCTACCGTTAGGAAAAAAGGTGTTATGAAAAGTTTTCTCAGCTGTTATTTTTCTTCCAGTTGTAGGTCCAATGACAAAGAGTATTCTCAGTTGTAGGTCGTTTAGAAAGTTTAAACTTTTCTCACATGTATGTCCACTTGCAATATATTTTTTCAAACTGTACAACTATTTGAATTTTTTTCCCAGCTGTAGGTCCAATGGCAAAGAGTATTTTTAATTATAGGTGGCTCGGAAAGTTTGAACCTTTTCCACCTGTATGTCCACTTGTAATATATTATTCCAACCTGTACAACTATTTGAAATAAATTATTACCAGCTGATCTGTCATTGCCAGTTTAGACATTCAAATTTGAATATGTGAATTATTTGTAGTAAATGTATCGTTGGGAATTGTGTCAATAATTAATTTTAAATATATATTTTTTTCAATAATTAGACAAAAATATAACAACTAAAACTATAATATGCATACTATCTTAACACAAATCACACCACATTTTGCAACAAAATTATCAAACAAAAGATAAATGACAGAATTCAACCAAAATTCAGACTTCAACGAAACCTGGGCCAAGTGCTATATTCATTCATTAAGCAACTATCCATATCCCATAAAAGTCCAAAAATATCAATTCTACTGCCAAAAATGTCGTGTTCATTGCATAGTAATATACATAAAAAAATGATCCTTTACTTAATTACAGCAGATGAAAATGGCTACAATATTGCTCATATCATTGCTATAAGTTACGTGAACAACCAAAACTTGCCACAATCTTGCTTTGTACCAAATTAGCAAGGGATCAGCTAAACTTTGTACAATGAAAAGTTCACATATGGTTTTCTCAATCAAGAATGCTTGTAAATAATATATATGGAAACTCAGAGTGCTAAAACTCTGCAGAGACAGGAACTCGCGGAAATGAAATGCCGTCCCTTAAGTTGTATATTCTAGTTGCAATCTATACAAGTTGTTCGAATCCAAGACCAAAATCAGTATGAGGAACTGAAAATAGAAAAGTGGAAGTTTGTCATGACAGGATGAAAAATCATGTCAGTTAGACGCAGCACATAACAAAATTAATTTGGGATCTGTAATAAAAACTAAGATCACATCGGCCAACTTATTTTCAATATTTCCATGGTTTAGGCATTTAATAAAAACTAAGATCACATTGGCCAAATTATTTTCAATATTTGCATGATTTAGGCATTTAACTTGATCCAAATTGCTGTAGATCTAAATACTACAAGTAGCTATCTTTATTAAGATTTAATTCATCTAGTCGGGCTTCAAGGTAATCAAGACGCTCTTCCCTTTGGCATCCTCCAATAAGCTCACCAACCTGAAGTTCAACAGAAAAAAGAAATTATATTGGCATAACTAGAGCTAAAGGCTTCTATACTTTTTTCTTCATTCATGTATCAAGATATTTTTGCATATGATGTAGAGCTCCATATTTTGTTTATGTACTTACCCTAGGAACCAACAGATCCATTGCAAACTGTCTTCTCATTGTCATTTTATTGCATATAAAAAGCTTTAGTTTCCTACAATATTGTAGGAAGTTTAATATATGATTCTCTATTGTCTGACCAGGTAAACACCGAGAAACATAGTATACAAACCTTTGGATAGTCTCTAATTATTACAGGGCACCACCAAAAGCAACTTCTGTGATATATTTTCATGCTCACTTTGAAGATCCAAACCTCATTTCACTTGTGGAATTAAAAAAACAATCATACAAGACCTCCATTTTTATCTAACCATCATTTCCTTCCTTTCCCACACCTTCTATTTAGCAAAAGTATTTACTTTAATTTTTATCAAGACTAGAAATGAAAGTCAAATTAAGACACGTCAGATAAAATATATTAGGGAGAAAATGGCAAAGTTATTAATAAGACTTGCAGTCAATTTCCATTTTGCAAAAGCATTTACTTTAATTTTCATCAAGACTAGAAATGAAAGTCTGAATATGATAAATTTATTATATTCGGGGGAAAATGGTAAATTTATTAATAAAACTTGTTCATTATCAGAAACTCAAATTTCTTCTTGGACCCAAGAAGTAGCTCAATAGCAACTTAATATGATAAGCGCACAAAGGTTTTCTCCACTACATCCTGGGAGCAAGCACAAAAAATTTTCATCATGCCTCTAAGCAAAACAAGATAGCAACTGGGTCAAACAAAGCCCTACACACCATCAGAGATGCAAAAACAGAAGTAAGAAAGCTGAAATAAGAGGTATACATTCAACCGATCTATAACCCTTTCTCAATCCACGTATTGAAGAAATCCATATCTTCTTTGTAGTTCCCTAGAATATACTTTACCAGGATGAAATAAAGCAATGCTTGCATCAATAAGACATAACATGTCCACACATCTGCTCAAAAATTATCATAGCAGATGTAACACATTTCAAATATTTCTAAAACCAGATTGTACCAAAGAAAGAACTAAACATAAGACTGAGTATAAAGCAAACTTTGATAGAAGAGGGTATGAAGTTGGTGCAGCATAAGAACATCACTCACCACACTTCAGCTCTTTAACTGTTGATAATTAAAACCTTGAATATACTTTTGTTCACCAAATGCAATATTGTCAAGAACTACAAGTATTTGAACAGTTAGTATGTATCACTTGACTGAATTGTGCTAGGTTTCTTCTTCTTGCACAAGAAATGAAAAAAAACTAAAATATCCCATTTACAAGGAATCAAAATCATGTTTTTGATTTCTTTCTAGATGAATGAAGGTGCTACAATGCTTTTTTTCTAAAAAAAAGTTAACATGGCACTTTGAAATGACCTAATCCCACTTCCACTGAAATCATATCCTTAGTTATTTTGTTTTCTCCTAAATGCTATAGATATTTAAGATAGTAGCGGAAAAAAATGTAGTAACTTTGAAGGATCTAGTAGACTCTGATGGTATTCATATTGGGCTCAGATAGCTACATACATATGGCAAAACAAATAAGCAGTCAAGGAAGCTTGGAATAAATTCTGGCTGAGATTTCATTTCATCACTCAGCCAATTCACAATTCCACCACCTCCCCAGGCCTCTACAGGTATATGGACAGCTAGAGCAGTAATTGCAATGCAAATCTGAAATAAGAAAGAGTGGCATTGTAATTATAATTGTGTTACTAGAAATTGTACCTACTTAACTCTATCAATTATCTGTGTTCCTACTTTTGGTGGTCCTTTATTTAATTTTTTCAACAATACCTGCAAATGACAAGCCAGTAAAGTAAAAACACAACAAAGCTGTCAAAGCACTTCAAATAATTAACTGGAGCTATTAATTAGATAAACAAACCAAGAAGAGATCATGCTTTCAAATTATGGTGTGCACAGAAATGGAAACAACTTTTTAAGATTGATCCTATTTGATAGTAGAGCTGGAGTTTCATAAATTTTATTTGGGCAGGCTAGCTATTTACTGGCATCTGGCAAGTCCATGTTTAATGTAAAGCAGCTTTAAGTACATTGCATGCATGTAATCTAGCACACTGCAGGTCCATGCCCATTGGAAATCAAGTTATAATGTTATAACAGTCTGCTCAGCTAGGATGCCAAAATGTCACCTCTCAAAAAAGGTGACGTCATGAACAAAAATATCTAGAAGACCAATAATATAGTAGAATAGATGGACAGAATGAAAGAAATACATGATGCAAAGAGATAGGTATTTGGGATTGAATGCCAAACCAACAGCTAGCAGCTGCAAAAGTGAACAATGAGATTTACTTATCCTAATCCAAATGAACCAAATGAAAGTAGTAATATAAGTTTTGCATTTAAAAAATTTGTTTTGGTCACATGGATATGATTTACATTAAATCTTTCACTTGACCAACTTATACAATATTAAATGGCAACATTTAGGTGACAAACAATGATCACACCATACTTGAAGCATGCTTCATAGTAATGCAATAAAGGAATTTCTATCAGCAACAAATGGGACCATCTTCAATTATATGAAGAATAATGAAATCACTCATAATAATAGAAAAGATAGTTTGATACTAGGAATGCCGGAGATTTGCTTATACCTTTTAGTGGTCGAACGAGACTACAAAGAGAGCCAAATAATCTTCCTTCCTATGGTCGTAGGACATCACGGGAAGAGATAATGAGGAAGTCTAAGATATTCTAGACTTAGTCTAACCCTTACAGATGTTTATCCTGTAGTTACGATCACTAATCTTTACGATTGTAATACTTATCATCAAAAGAGTTCATAGTCAAATGAACTCTGTTTCCTACCATCACCCTAAAATGAGAAATATAGTCGTAGCCGATACACGACCAAATGCATACTATTTCTATGTACCTTGTCGGTAAACCAAAATCTGGAAGCCCCTTTAAAGGACTGGTCGAAGACTCATTTGCCAACCACAGTTTGAAGGCTCAATAGTTATGTCTGTTCGACCATACCCGGTGGTTATGTTTATTCGACCACACCCGGTAGTGGTACTTATTCGACCACAACCTTTGGATACCGTGACCCTTTATTTCCCCAGGAATGTAATAACTCTCTAATATGGTAACCGTCAAGAAAGTAAATGCGCAATCATAAATGTGCAGCCACCCATAATTACACATCAATGATCGGAGCACGTCCTTTGCCCGACGACCTTCGACAAGCTATAAAAGAGAGAGGACGAGGATAGAGACAGGGGACCTAGACCTGGACTTCGACGACAAAAGAAAAGGATACACAACCAATAGAAGTTGATAGAGAATAGGAGAGGAGTTTTTAGTCTATTCGAGAATAGCTCTTGTTCTTCTCTGTAATCCTTTACAGTCTTAGTGAAATCACAACAGGAGTAGGACTATTACTCAGTCTTCGAGGGCTCGAACCTGTATAATTCCTGCATCTCCGGTGCATCTATATTTGCGGTATTTCCTCTTGGTGATTGTTAGAAGTGCTTCCCTACATGAATATTAAATCTTGTGTAAGTTCGGCTTGGAACCTTGTTCCAATAGTTGATAGTTGGCGCCCATCGTGGGGCTCCGTCAAAGCATTCTTCTTCATCACTTGAGGTTATCGTATCTATAGATCATCATGTCTTGTTTGCATAATTCTGAGAATGATTTTGATCTTGAGGATTGTATTTACATCGACATAGATGGTCGAGAACCTTTCTGCCGACCACAAACCAAAGGTCCAACGGTCATATGGTTAGGATTATTCGACCATACCCGGTGGTTATGCTTATTCGACAACAACCTTTGGATACTGTGACCCTTTATTTCCCTAGGAATGTCATAACTCCCTAATAAGGTAATCGTCACGAAGATAAATGCGCAGTCAATCATGAACGTGCAACCACTCATAATTACACATCAATGACCGAAGCACGTCCTTCGCCCGGCGACCCTTCAATTCTGTAACCGATGACCTTCGACAAGCTATAAAAGAGAGGTTGAGGATAGAGGGGGATCGGGTTCTAACCAGATGGAGCCTCTAGCAGCTAAGAGAATAGGAGAGTAGTTTTTAGTTTATTCAAGAATAACTCTTGTTCTTCTATGTAATCCTTTACACTCTTAGTGAAATCACAACAGGAGTAGGGCTATTACTCAGTCTCCGAGAGCCCGAACTTGTATAATTCCTATATCTCCAGTGCAACTATATTTGTGGTATTTCCTTTGGGTGTTTGTTAGAAGTGCTTCCCTACATTACTATTCAATCTTGTGTAAGTTCAGCTTGGAATCTTGTTCCAATCGTTGACAGCTGGCGGCCACCGTGGGGCTCCATCAAAGCATTCTTCTTCATCACCTGAGGTTATCGTATCTATAAATCATCATGGATTGTCTGCATGATTCCGAGAATGAATTTGATCATCGAGGATTGCATTGACATTGACATGGATAATGATACTCTTCCAATGGAAGAAGACGATGTCACCTCAAAGCCTTGCGCTGAGGACAATATTTCCTAGGACCTGGTTATCGACTAGGAATCGGAGCAAGCAATTCACTCATCTTCAGTGAGTCCTGCCATGATCGAAGGTGAGTATGTGCCACAACCCATCATCTTGACTAATGCAGGTGTTGAAGATCCTGATGTTTCAACATCAAAGATGGTTAAATCCAACGATCATCGTGTGTTGGGTCTGGAAGATTCTACTCCAGATAACCTTTATCCTATCTTCCACTTCAAGCGTGGCTCGGACGAAGAGGATATGTTTTCTCTGTCTGAGGTCTCAGCTTCCCGGGAAGTTGCTAGACTTTCTGAGGAAACTCCTGAGTAACGTCTTGCTAGGGTGGAGGCAGACCATAAATGACAAGAGGATGAAGCTTGTGAACAGCGGGTAGAAGAAGTTCGTAAGGTCACAGAGGAAACTTTACGCCTTGCATGACTTCGACAAGACACCACTGGTCGTGACTTTGGCCTTGGAACATCTCGCCAACAACATTTTGGTGGGCGTAAGCGCGGTCAAACACCGCTTATAGATCCAGAATGTTTGCCAACGGCCGAGGCGATCATGGCTAGAACACCTTTGGCTCCCCGAAGGAGTACTCAAGATCGCATCCGTGTGGTCGCGGAGGCACCTCGTAATCCTCCTGCTGGTTTTGCTAATGATGAAGGGGTGGCATGCATTCGCAAGAGTTCTTGCAGAAAACCTTGATGGAGTTGCATCAGATGTAACTCCTACTGCATCATCACGGTCGGTAACCTATTCTTGGGAAGGGAGTAGTGCTCATCATAACCAGAGGGGGCATACTCATGCTCGATCGGCACCAGACCATCGCGGCCACGACAAGATTTGGAGGATTGGTTATTCCCGTGGTCATATTCGTGGTCCGACGCGTTCACATTTGGGACAGCAACACATCGCTTCTGAGGATGTGGATGATGGTAACATAGAGCTTAGTCCTGGGAGGTATGACCCTGATAACCTCCAGTCTCTCTTTAATTTTGAATCCGATTCGGAACAGACAGAGATGTTTTCTCCTTCTGCGACCTTGGTCCCCCGAGAATTCACTGCTATATCAGAGGAAACTCCCCAACAACGAATTGCTAGGGAGGAATAGGAATGCAGGCAAAAGGAGGAACAGGAACGAAAGCAAAAGGAGGATTAGGATCGCGAGCAACGAGAAAACGAGATTCACAGGGCTGCGAAGGAAGATTTGCAACTTGCACAATCTCATTATGATGCCGCTCCTAGTTCCTCCCGTCGTCCGCATGGTCGCAGGTGCGACCAGACACCTTCTTTAGCCTCGGGTTATCCACCGGCGGTTGAAGAAACGGTGACACCTAGTGCACCCAGGAGGAGTGCACAAGATCGACATCGTGTTATCGCAGATGCCCTGTGTAATCCTCCTCCTAATATCGAAGACGTGGACAGCCCTACTTTTGCCAGAATCCTGGCAAATATGCTTGATGAAGTTGCATCCGATGCAACTCCAATGGCATAATCCCGGTCTACGATTTGCTCCCATGAGAGAGATTATTCTCACTCTAGTCATGGCAGGTGTAATCGATTACCACCAGGATCAGTTCGGCATGACAACGCCAGGAAAGTTGGAAGTTCCCATGATGGAGATCGCGTACTCGTCCATTCTCGCCTAGGACCGTGAGGCGTATCTCCTCAGGGTGAGGTCGCCCGCGACCAAGTTGAAAGTCACAGATTCCTCCGTAGTTCCTATGTTAGTAGTAAAGCTTTCTCGCCGGGCCTCTGTGTTGTGGTCTGGCCGGACAAGCTTAAACCATGAACGATTGAGAGATTTGATGGAACTCAGAACTCATTCGAGTTTCTTCAAATTTTCATCACTGCCATTGAAGCGGCAAGCAGAGATGACCGCGTCATGGCAAATTATTTGCCAACGGTCCTCGAAGGACCAGCGAGAACTTGGTTGTTTAATCAGCCAAAGGGATCAATTTACAATTGGGAAATGTTGTGTGATGCAATACTCAACAATTTCAAGAATTGTTACCAGAAGCCTGACAAGGAGGATGATCTCCATCGTCTACGCCAGACCTCTACAGAAACTCTTTGGTAGTTTGTCAAGAGATTCATTGGAGTGAGAAACACCATTCCAAACATATCTGACAACTCCGTTATCAGGGCATTCTAACATGCTGTGTGATATCGGAGGTTCACCGAAGATTTACTTATCCATCCACCCTGGTCAGTGGCCGATCTTTTAGACATGGCTGACCGCTATTCTGATGTGGCTGAGGCCGTGGAATGGAACAGGATGGTGGATAAAGGAAATTTGCCACCTCAACCAGGTCTCAAGGATGACAAAAAGGATGATTCTAGCAGGAAACCTGAATCATCAGGTGAGAAATCAAAGAAGTCCAAAAAGAACCGTACTGGACAGTACCAAGACATCACCATCGCCGAAAAACCACCACTAGGGAAAGGTAACAAGTTTCATTCAAAAGTAAAACTCCTTCTGGTGGTCACGATAGTGACCAGTCAGGAAAACAAACTAACCCGCAGGGAAACAAGAAGTGGTGTCCGTTCCACAATTCGGCGGGGCATGATCTCAAGAATTGCCGCAATTGGTTGAAGCAATTGGATGGCTTCTACCAAGGAATCGGACCTATGCCGACCATACCACAAAAAGATCAAGCTTGTGGGGTTAGAGACGCTGATGGAAACAAAGAAATGTCTTACCAGTTACCCCAAAACCATGTTAATATTATTTTTGGTGGTTCCTCTTCTTTTGCTTCTAAGAGTCAATTCAAAACCTTTTACCTCAAGGTAAATAAAGTTGAGACTCCCATGGGAGAGCCTCAATATCCTCGTTGGTCGGACACTCCTTTGACCTTTAATCGGGCTGATTGTCCCATTGGGCTCACGCGACCATTGAGATTGCCTTTGGTCATTACCCCAATCATTAGCAATGCTCGAGTCGAAAGAGTTCTGATTGACTGGGGCAGTTCCTTGGACCTGTTATTGGTCAAGGCACTGGACGAGATGCAAATTCCTCGCTCGAAGATTAAAGCCATAATTCATCCGTTTTATGGGATAATCCCTGGTCCCTCAATGATGTCGATGGGACAGATTGTGTTACCGGTAACATTGGGAGAACCAGACAACTTCCGAACAGAATTGATTACCTTTGATGTAATTGATTGCGATTCGGCATATAACACTATTTTTGGCAGGCCAACTCTTGCTAAGTTCATGGTGGCAACGCATTATGCTATTCAATGCTCCAAGTTGCCGAGCCCCAAAGGTGTTATTTTGGTCCAAGGCAGCTAGAACACGGCACTTACTTGTGATCGGCTATCTCTGGAGTTGGTGGACTAGTTTCACCTTCGGGATCTTAAGATTGCAACCACGGCCTCAGATACGGTCAAAGTTGCCCCGCGACCAGATAAGAAACTAAAGCAAGTTCTATTGTACCCAGATGATCCATCCAGAGGCATTCGGATTGGATTAGACCTGGAATAGGAACTCGGGCTCGTTACTTTCCTCCAGGGTAATGCAGATTTGTTTCCATGGGAACCATCCGACATACCTGGAGTCCCAAGGGAGGTAATTGTGCATAGCCTAGCGATTCAGCCTGGACAACGACCAATAAAGCAAAATCTCACACGCTTTTCTGTTGACCGGCAAGAAGCCATCTGTTCGGAGTTAGACAAACTCCAAAAAGTAGGATTTATTCGTGAAGTCGATCATCCTGAGTGGCTTGCAAACCCGGTCATGGTCCTAAAGTCAAATGGTAAGTGGCACATGTGCGTCGATTACACCAACTTAAATAGTGCCTATCCGAAGGATGATTTCCCCTTCCCCGCATCGATCAGTTGGTCGATTCTACAGTGAGTTGCGAACTGATGAGCTTCCTAGATGCTTACTCAGGGTACTATCAAATTAGCATGGCAGAAGAAGATGAAGAGAAAACTACCTTCATCACACCATTTGGCATCTACTGCTACGTCAGAATGCTATTTGGTCTCAAGAATGCCGGTTCTACGTACCAACTCTTGAGGCAAAAGACCTTTCTTTCCCAGTTGGGGCGTAATCTCGAAGCTTACATTGATGATTTGGTTGTAAAAAGCTTGAATCATTTACATGATCTTGCTGAAACCTTTTGTAATCTAAACAAGCATGGAATAAAATTGAACCTAGAAAAGTGTTCCTTCGGGGTTTCTTCTGACAAAATTTTGGGTTTCCTTGTTTGTTCAACAGGAATTGAGATTAATCCTGAAAAAGTCAAGGCCATTGAGCAAATGAGGTCTCCTTCGACCATGAAGGATGTCCAGAGCCTAACAGGTGGCATGGCAGCTTTAAGCCGTTTCATATCATGACTAGGCGAACGAGGACTGCCTTTCTTTAAGGCTCTTCACAAACATAATGGTTTTACCTGGTCGGATGAAGCCAAAAAAAGCCTTTCAAGAGGTCAAAGCATATTTATCTAGCCCGCTAGTACTGGTCTCTCAAAATTTTGGGGAGCCACTATTCCTTTACTTGGCGGCCACCCCTCACGCGGTCAGCGCAGTTCTGGTCGCAGAGAGAGAAGGTGTACAACAAAAAATGTATTATGTAAGTGAAGTGCTTCATGGTCCAAAGCAGTGTTACCCTGAGGTCTAGAAGATACTTTACGCACTTCTGATGGCTTCCCGTAAGCTATGACATTACTTTCAAGTGCACAAGATTATTGTGCCTTCGTCCTTCCCATTAGGAGATATTATCTGAAACCCAGAGAAATCTGGTCGTATCGCAAAGTGGACAGTGGAACTTGGAGCATTTGACATCCATTTCACCTCTTGCGTAGCAGTTAAATCTCAAATTCTTGCAGACTTTGTGGTCAAATGGACTAATCCCGACCCTCCTGCGCAAGAATCTCAAGATTTACAATGCACCAACCATTGGACAATGTATTTTGACGGTTATCGCAGTTTTCAACACTCAGGGGGCTGGAGTAGTCTTAATCACTCCTCAGGGCGATGAACTCAAGTATGTCATTCAATTACACTTGTTGTGACCAACAACGCAGTAGAGTACGGAGGTCTTATTGCAGGGCTCTGGGCAGCCAGATTCCTCGGAGTTCATCAATTAGTGGCGAGGGGAGATTCACAGCTAGTCGTAAACTAGGTAAACAAGTAGTACAGCACCTCTGATGAGATAATGGCTTATTATTTGTGGGAAGTGAGGAAATTGGAAAAACACTTCAGTCATTTCGAAGTCCAATACATCTCGGCAAAGGATAATATACTCGCAGGCCAATTATAAAAAATTGGGTCCTCACGTACATCCGCTCCGACAGGAGTGTTCGTTGTGTAGGATCAAGGATGCCTACTAGAGAGGGGGGGGGGGTGAATAGGAAGCTTTTAAAAACTTCAAATAAAAACAAGTTTTTGCAACGAGAAGAACCAAAAGCAATTTAATATATTAAAGAGAGAAGATAGAGAGAACAGACACAGCAATTTTTACCGAGGTCTCGGAGACTCGCCCAATCTCTCCTAATCCTCATTGAAGCACTCAAGTAAATTGAGTCTTGCTCCAATATCCACGAAGGATATTATCCACTAGTGGTTGCTCTTTGTCCACTCCGGAAAGGTGAGCACCGATGCCTTGTACAAATGCGCCGAGTCTCTCCGACAATCTCCAAACTGGAGAGATCTACGGCCACGCCACCAAATCATCTAGGTGAGGGCGCTCACCAAGAGTAATAGGCAGCAATGACTTTTCTAGACCTCGAAACAATCACCAAGAAGCTCTAAGTATGCAAAATGAAATGAACGAAAGCACTCGGTGGATCTGAAAACTCTCGACTTGATCAACAGATCAAGATTTTCAACTAGAAAACAAATGCTCAAGTGTATAAGAGAGAAGAGGGCTGCTTGTTGTAAAAAATACGAGCTCAAAGTCTCTATTTATAGCCTCAAGTCTCAAAAGATACGTTGGAAATCGAGCTGAAAATCAGCAGCTCAAACTGACAGTCAGTTATACAAACTGACAGTCAGTTATACAAACTGACAGTCAGTTTGGGTCATGACCAGAAAGAAGTAAAATCCGAAGAAAACTTAGCTAGCCGTTTGAGTTCAAAAAAGGAAACAAATAAGCGCAAACTGACAATTAGTATGAGGAACTGACAGTCAGTTCCAAACTCAACGGCTGACAAAATTTACGGATAAAAATTAGCTAGTCGTTTGTGGTCGTATATGGAAACTGATAATACAAACTGACAGTCAGTTCGACCACAAAACGCCCAGATCAAATAGAAACACAAGCAAATCAGTTTGAGGTCAAAATACAAACTGACAGTCAGTTATACCAAACTAACAGTCAGTTTAGTTCAAAAATTTTCAATTCAAAAACACACTCTTTGGACAACTGTCAGTTTAACTGAACTGATATTCAAACTGACTGTCAGCCTGAACAAAAATAGTCATAACTTTAAAACCATAAGTCCAAATTGAGAGTTTAATAGCTCGTTTGAAAGATAATTTCAAGGGATACATTTTTGTCAACAAAGGCAAAAGCCAGATCTGCCTGGATCTTTCTAGAAAATTGAAATACTCTTCTACTGTCAAAAACTCAACTGAAAATCAAATCTTTCAAAACAAAATCAAATCAAATCCATCGAAAATGAATGCAATACAATGACCTAAGTTTCTCGGTTTATGCTGGAGATGTAGAGAGTACTTTGCAATCCCTCTTTATAGTACGGTTAAATCTAAAACCAAAATCCTTAACCGATCAACCTCCAAACACCGAGATCGGTAAAAATAAAATCATATTACCTTAGGTCCTTTGCATGTTTGTAATTTACATCTCGTATTTTGCTCTTTGCGACTTGTGCTTGATCCATTCTACGTCGGGTTCGTCTTGTTCATCTCGCATAACTTCCCAACAGAGCTCTGTATCAAAATATCTCAGAAGCACAGTCAGTCTAAAATACTTTGTTTTCATTAATCATCAAAATTAAGGTTAGGCATAAAGGTCTAGATGCAACAATCTCCCCCTTTTTGATGATTGATGACAACAAGTGTTCGATACAAAATAATAAGTGAACAACTCCCCCTGAGTATATGCATAAGATTTTAATACTCCCTCAAAGTATATACAGCATGAATATCAATCAAAGACAAATATCAGAGCATCACAAATATCACAAATAGAAACACACATCCATAACATATCCATAGTGTATGACGAAAGATCATATATAAAAATCATCCAACATAGTCATAAAAAGTCATACATCCAGAATCAAAAATACTTCTCCCCCTTTGGCATCAAGCACAAAAAGGGAGTCAAGATACAAATCAGAGCCTAAGGCTCATCATCTGAAGAAAGCCATAAGACGGCTGTATCTCCGGAGCCTGCAGGAGATCTAGACACATCGACACCCGGTGAAGCTGGAGGAGTAGAAGCTGGAGCTGCGGAGGCTGGTGCAGCAGGAGCCGGAGCAGCAGGCTCTGAAGCGGATCTCGGTGAAGAGGACGTAGGGTGGGCCCTCTTGTGAGGATCCGTAGAAGCCGAGGCAGGTAGGCGGCGCAGAATCTCCTCCTGCTGAGCAACCTGATGGTGCTCCTGCTGAGTGCGCAGGATCTGCTACTGAGTCTGGATGATCTGCTGGAGTTGAGAAGAAGACACCGAGGAAGATCCAATACCTGTCTCTACAGCTGGTGCTGGATCAGACTCCTGAACTGGAGCCTCATCCTCTGACTCCCCCGCAGCATCATCATCAGATGCGGGTGAATCAAGGCCAGTAACAACCACAGGCCGGGCACTGAGACAGCTATCGGCCTGACCCGGAGGATAAAACTGAATAGGATGGTCAGGCTGAGGGAGCTTCGAGTCAACGGCCCGGATGTGCAGAAGCATCGCCATGATGTATGGAGCATGCAATAGCTGGCAACGTGGAGAGAGAAGGACATGCTAAATCTCACTGATGATGAGATAAGCAACGTCGAACGGCTGCTCCTGGAAGATAGAAATCAGGACGTGGAGGCCAAGGTATGTGAGTCTGGCCCTTTCTCCGGTCATAGGGACCAAGGTGAGACGAAGAATCCTAAGGGCCAGATCGACATCGCGGCGCAGGCCAGTGATGTGACTGAGCTGGAAGGGGCCGGAATAGAGCATGGCCACCTCCCGATGATCGAGGTCGGGAAGAGTATGGAGCGGGCGCCCAAAAGCAGGGCGAACCAGTCCAAGCGCAGCCTCAAACTGCTCCTTCGTGACAGTGTGAACCTGGAGGTCCATCATGAAGGTTAGCGAGTCGCGCTGGGGAGAAATGAAAACGGTGGAGTAGAATTGACGAATGGGCTCATCAGCCTAGTGGAGAGAGGAATCGGCGACAAGGTCGCGGATCCCGACGGAAGCAAAAGAATCTACCAGGGAGACAATGCCTGTGTGAGAGGCAATCGTCTGCCAAGACAGAGAACGGTGGGCGAAAATAGGAACTCGGCTGTAGACACTGGTAAACAGGTCGAGCTGCAAGTTCGTGTAGAAAGTGAGAATATTGCAGCCGTCGAGACCAGTGGGGCGGGAGAAAGGTAGGGGTTTGTGGAACGCAGGGTGCGAATGTGGCTCGCGTGCCACCGGGAGTAATCCATGAGGACACGCTCGGGTGGCGGCGAGGACCAAGTCTCGGTCGGCTGACCCGATGAACGACGGCTGTTTGCCGCGTTCTTCTGTCGGGCAACGCGACGAGAAGAGGACTCGGGCAGATCAGACATGCTAAAATGGAAACAGAGGAGAGAAAGCAGAGACCTAAACAGAGGAGGCCGAACAAAGTAAGCCGAAGAAGCAACGACGATAGTCGAAACAAGATCAGCCGGTGAGAGAAGAGCAAAAACAGGTGAGGAGGGGCTCAAACAACGATGAGGAGATGAACCACGGCGAGGCACGGCGTGGTGCTGCACGGTGGCGCGGTGGAGGCACGGCGCGGAGAAATGGCGGCTAGGTGCGGCTAAACAGCGGCGAGATGAGGCCAAGCTGCGGCGAAGTGGTGGCGCCGGCGGTGAGGGAACACTAGCGAGGAGAAGTGGCGCAGGCACGGCGAGGAGGCACCGGCGGCGAGAGATGGCAGTGGTGGCGAAGAAGAGGAGGCGAGGAGACGCAAAACAGAACGGGGGTTTTTAGGGTTTAGGGACCCCAATTGACAGTTAGTATGATATACTGACAGTCAGTTTCAAACTCAGAAACATGGAACTGACAATCAGTGTACCATACTGACAGTTAGTTCACAGAACTGAGTTTTGAAACTGACAGTCAGTTTGAGTCCCAAAAACGACCAGGGGCTATGACCAAAGACAATGCACATAACTGACAGTCAGTTTGTGAAATTGACTATTAGCACGGTCATTGACTTCGACTAGAGGCTAAGAATAGGCTCCTAAGCACTGAACTGACTGTCAGTTTGGTCAATTTCGACCAGAAGCAGATTTGACCAGAGAGGGAATAGAATATTCTTTAATATATTTTAATACAAATAACACATTAACTAGCATTAGATATATCAATAATGTTCAGTTCACCTCTGAGAAAGCAAAACCTAGTTTCATTTAGGGGTTTGGTGAAAATATCTGCTAGTTGTAAGTCTGTTCTAACATAGTTCACATCAATATCTCCTTTTGCCACATGATCTCTAATAAAATGGTGTCGTATTTCAATATGCTTAGTTCTAGAATGCTGAACAGGATTGTTTGCAATTTTAATGGCACTTTCATTATCACACAAGAGTGGCACTTTATCAAATTTAATTCCATAATCCAAAATTGTCTACTTCATCCATAATAATTGAGCACAACAACTTCCTGCAGACACATATTCAGCTTCAGCTATGGAGAGAGCTACAGAATTTTGTTTCCTAGATGACCATGATACTAAAGATCTCCCCAAAAGCTGACAGCTACCAGAAGTACTTTTTCGATCAATCTTGCACCCAGCATAATCAGAATCCAAATATCCAATTAATTCAAAGTTTGCATCTTTCAGATATCAAAGACCTAGGTTGGGATAGCATTTTAAATACCTAAGGATTCTCTTAAGAGCAATTAAATGGCATTCCTTAGGATTTGACTGAAATCTAGCACATAAGCACACACTAAACATGATATCAGGCCTAGATGCAGTGAGATACAATAAGCTACCAATCATAGACTTATAGAGTTTAGAATCGACCAATTTTCCGCTTTTGTCCAATCCAGATGTCCATTTGTGGCCATGAGGGTTTTGATTGCCTTAGCGTCTTCCACCCCAATGTGCTTAAGCAAGTCCTTCACGTATTTCGTTTGACTCACGAACGTACCGTTCTTGAGTTGCTTGATTTGAAGTCCAAGGAAGAAGCTTAGCTCACCGATCATCGACATCTCGAATTCCCTAGACATCATTTTTCCAAACTCATGACAGAAATGTTCATTAGTAAATCCAAAGATAATATCGTCAACATATATCTGACAAATGAATAAATCTTTTTCAATTTTCTTTGTAAACAAAGTTGTATCAACCTTCCCAATTTTAAAACCTTTTGATAAAATAAAGTCTCTAAGTCGTTCATACCAAGCTCGAGGAGCTTGTTTGAGACCATAGAGAGCTTTAGACAATTTAAATACATGGTTTGAAAATTTTGAATCTTCAAAACCGGGAGGTTGTTCAACATATACTAGTTCAGATATCTCACCATTTAAGAAAGCACTTTTTACATCCATTTGAAATAACTTAATATTGAAACAAGATGCATAAGCAAGAAGAATATGAATAGCTTCAAGTCTTGCTATAGGTGCAAAAGTTTCGCCAAAGTCTAAACCTTCGACTTGAGTGAAACCTTGAGCAACCGTACCTGCAGTTTGCTTTTCATCGAGCAGGGCATGGTTCGACTGGAAAGTCACCTTTTGAGGTCTGTTTGAGATTTCTACCACGGAGTCCATTTGACATGGAATTTGTGATCCCTACCTCAACGCAGAACAGCAAGGAAGCATTTGATCAGGATCGAGCACAACGATTCCTGGAAGGTATTCAACGGCTCCATCGTGGGGTTGAACAGAACTTGCTGAAAGCTCAACTCATGTACAAGGCGCGACATGATCGGCAATGAGTTGATGCTCAATTTCAAGAGGGTGATATGGTCTGGCAACATTTGAGTAAGGAGAGACTTAAAGGTGAAGGTAAAATACTTAAACCCATCCGTTATGGTCCTTTTCAGATATTGCGGAAAGTTGGTACTAAAGCTTGTCAGCTCGAGTTACCTCCATACATGGATATTTACTCGGTTGTCAATGTCGAGCACCTCAAACTCTTCGAGCCTTCAATGCTGGATGATGAGCCAGATACCATAGTACCATCTATTAAAGACTTTGTTGGGGGAAATCTCCGTGAGACTAAGTCCAGGTAAGAAGCCGCCATTGGCCCGGGGACAAAGCCCCCAGTGGCTGTCCCAGGCGCTGCCATTGGCCCAGGGACAAAGCCCCCGATGGCTGTGTGGGACCCTCATTTGAGGAATCCAGTGGCAACCGCCCAGGTGGGTTGCGCTCAGAAATGGTACATTGCAGCTCACAACAACAAGATGCATTATATAAAGATGCAAGTAATTAAAACAAGTGCTGATCACAGGGACCAACATTACAATAACATAGCGCCAAATGACGCACTTTAATGTTGATACAAAATTAAGGAGTTTTCTTCGACACAAAGGTCGGCACAAAATAAAACAACGACTGTAAACAAAAGGACTTCATCGGTCTTCATCTTCTTCAGCAGCGGTGTTGCACAGGCCTTCTCCACATCGGACTCCACTTGGTAAGTGACCCTCTAACAAGCTGGATCTTCTGGAGCAGTTTCTTCTTCTTGTTCCATGTTGGGTTCAAGACCGTAGGACTCAGGGTCAATGAATCCTCCTTCTAAATTTTGTTTGCAAAAGCAAAGGTGAGCACATTATCCACATGGTGCTCAACAAGTCCCAAATAAGAATGCAGATATATATATATAGATGAGGGGAAATTCTCAAAGAATGGCTCTTTGGCTCATAGAATAGATTTTCACTCTTTTGAAGAAAAGGTTTTTGTTTTCAAAAGCGAGGCTTTTAAAACCCTAAGCTAGATTTTCAAAAGATGTTATGTGTGGCGGTCTCCCGTGAGTCACCACTTTACTCAGATTTTGTGAAAAACCTTCCAATCACTACTTGTGCTGCATCGACGTGGATAGAATCCACCGCCGGTAGACTCCATGACCTGGGAGCTCAGAGTATCCGATACTTTTTGTAACTTTGCAAAGGTGTACCACCTTAATCCACCGATCACTCAGCTTTCAAGTCGGTACCTCTCCATACGACTTTTACGCATGTGACAAGGCTGAGATCACACAACAGTTTACAATCCTAGCATTAACAATTCCCTGCCAAGTAAATAGACATTCCAGTCCTCATTACCGTTGTGGGTCCTCCCCACTGCCTTACTTCCTAGCCTTGGTCTATGTTCTAGCAAGACACATAGCCTCTTTTGATTACAGCCGCGCACGACTTAATCAGGCGTAGGGTGTCTTCCTTCTTTCCACCTTTTCCTCTCATAATTTTTCTGAACTCACATCACTCATGGCCCTCAGTGGCCCACCAGTTTCTCGCAAGAAACCAGACCGACAACCATTGCAGGGAAAAGCTAATACTAAGAGAGCTACTATGTTGCGCCCGTCCCATACCGGGCAAGTGGTTGGTACGTTTTTCATGCCGCATGGAAGTACAACACAAGGTTCTAGTCCTTATAAATCTTTAGTGAGGAGTCTTTCACATTCCCAGTGTGCACACAGCACCATCCAATCAAACCATCGTCACTATCGATTCCAATCACACTTTCTTTCACAAAAGGGGTTTTGAATATACATTTCTCACATGTGACCATTTAACATATAACATACAATCTTGAGCATAGTATAGCCTAAGCATAATATTCTAGGGTGACAAGGGTGCATGGATATTCAATCACAAAAGGGGCTTTACAATTATTTAGGTCATATCTACCACTTTATTGGAACATAACTCTTATTTGAATCTAAGGCATGCATATACTTGAAAACAGCTAACATACTTTATTTCAAAATATTAGGCTAGACATGATCAAGGGTTTGAGACTTACCTTGCAGTGATGGGTCTAGTTGCTCAGACGATTTTTCGAAGATCTCTTCCGCTCCTTCAACTTCTGGTCCCACGGCAGATACAAATAATACATACACACTATATAAGCACACAGAAATAGTTGTACTAGAAAATAATAAGTAAATATATCATGCATGCAGGGGAAAAGGTTTGGACAAGGTCACTTGGGTGTTGGTTGAAGAGATGGGCTCAAAAGAACTTGAATGTCGAAAGGCTGACATTCGGTCCCGGTTAGACATAGCCCTAAGTTGGCTCTAGGTCTGTTTTCTGGAGATGTGACAGTAGGGAATATTGTAGAACATGGCTCCAGGAGCTTAGTGGACAAAGTGGCATTTCAATTGCTCAAAAAGAAAGGGTTAAACAAGGCCAATGTTAGTGGCTGACATACATTGACACTGCACTGACACAGTCAAAAACTAGGGCAGAGGGTTAAGTCTGGTTCTGGGCTTCAAACTCTTCGCCAACTATGTCTAGGAGATAGGCGTGGATGCCAGGAACATATTGGCGGTGGTTTCAGGGCAAAAGATGGCCGGATGGCGGCGATGAACAATGGTGGCGACACGGCACAAACATGGTTCTGGACAGAAACTTGGCAAGGGAATAACTTTTGATCTAGGCAAATTCAGGGTTCGGGCTAGTGGAATAAAATACTTAGGAGGTTGAGGCCTAGCTAAATGACAAAGTGGCGTCAGCTAGATTGGCCAGAAAGCAAACTCCGGTGAACTGAGCCGAAGACGAAGACATAGGAATTGGGCATTTTCGATTTAAGGCATTTGAGCTCAATTCCAAGCTTGTGAAGCATCTAGGGGACAATAGGAAGCTACTGGGGGTTCAATTTGGCTTGGGGACCACTGGAGAAGCTCGGCGGCGATCTCCGGCGAACTGACAAAATCCCAAATTGGGGATTCGTCGCTCGGGGAAAAATTGAAGGTTTCAATCTTGCAGGTCTACTCCACTTGGCCCACTGATTGATTTGTCCTACTAGCACGAGGATCAATTTGGCTTGAATCGCTCAGCATTGGAGGAACAGGGCAAAAGATAAATCCGGCGATCGCCGGCGCTAGGTTTCGCCGGGGTTCAATTAAACGCTATGAAACAGAGAGGAAGGTGAGGGGAACTCACCGGTGAACTTGGATTGAAGAGAGAAGTAGAGGCTTGAGCTGGCGGCGAGAGCTCCTCCGGTAGCTCGTCGGGGAAGACGATGGCAAACGAGAGAGCTAAGCTGCGAAGTTTGCTGGTGAGCTGTGGTGTGAAGTGGGAAGCTCTGGGTGAGGGGGCTTTATATAGCCAGGGGCTGGGTCCTCGGTAGTTGCAGTGAATCGAGCGGGCGATGCTCGACTGGCGCCGGAGCAGGATCGAGGCGGCATTGGGACACGACGGTAGCTCTGCCAGAGGAGAAAAATCGCGTGATATCCAGTTTGGCAGAACGACGGGATGGCAAGCTTCGGCATGGCGGCGAAGTGGCACTAAAGTTCTGACAGCGGCAGGCACGCGCGCGCGAACGGTGTTGCTGGCGGTCTCCGATCGTCTCCACGGTGGAGTTCTTTGGCGTGACGCAAACACCACGTGTAGACACGTAGGACACAGCCGTTGACGAAGGCAAGAACTGGCCGGCGGTGAAGCTTGAGGTGGTGGTTCACGGCGAACGGCAGCGGCTATGGTCGAGGTGACCTCTGGTCGTGGTCGTACATGGGCTCAGCCCTGGTCGAGGTCGAATAAGGGGCCAGGGACTAATCCGTGAAGCTTTGGACTGCTTTGTGAGGATTCTCTTCGGGATTTAGGACCTGTTTGCAATTTTGGGGATCTGGAGGGATGTTTTGAAATCTGACTTTACAGATGAGTGCTACCAAAACACTTGAACTCATCTAGCAGGAAGAAAGGCAAAATTGGATAAGATCTGGTGATTTTGACAAAAATTGAAAACAGGGTAATTAGGGTTTGAAAATTTGGTAAGGCTGAAACTAGGGTTTTAGTTGAGATTTTTGAGTTCTTCCAGAAGGGAGAAATGTTCAGAAAAGTAAAAGGAAGGCAATCATTGAATCAGATCAGAATTTGGAGGTGGTCTGAGACTTTTAGTCTTTTCGGGCTTTTGACAAGTTCGAAAAGGACTAATCTGAAATACTTTTGGACTTAAAAGCGAAAATGATCTGAAAGATGAAGCTTAGTTGCCAGCTTTTTAGGTTAAGGTAGTGGCACACCTAAGATCACGATTTTGAGATAAGAGGTTAGAATAGGGTTGAGACATCTGGGATTCCAAAGAAGATATTCTGACTAACAAGCAGAAAGGATGGCAAAACTGGGATTCCAAAGAAGATATGCTGACTAACAAGGCCTCCGGTTGTTGTCCCGGGCGCCGCCATTGGCCCGGGGACAAAACCCCCGGGGGCTGTCCCGGGCGCCGCCTTTTGCTCGGGGACAAAGCACCCGGTGGCTGTCCCGAGCGCCGCCATTGGCCCGGGGACAAAGCACCCGGTGGTTGTCCCGGGCGCCGCCTTTTGCCTGGGGACAAGGCCCTCAGTGCCTGTCCCGAGCGCCGCCTTTTGCCTGGGGACAAAGCCCCTGGTGGCTGTCCCGGGCGCCTCCATTGGCCCGGGGACAAAGCCCCCTGTGGTTGTCCCGGGCGCCGCCTTTTGCCCTGGGACAAGGCCCCCGGTGGCTGTCCCGGGCGCCACCATTGGCCCTGGGACAAAGCCCCCGGTGGCTGTCCCGGGCGCCGCCATTAGCCCGGGCACAAAGCCCCTGGTGGTTGTCCCGGGCGCCGCCATTGGCCCGGGGACAAAGCCCCCGGTGGTTGTCTCGGGCGCCGCCTTTTGCCAGGGGACAAAGCCCCCGGTGGTTGTCCTGGGCACCGCCTTTTGCCCGGGGACAAGGCCCCCGGTGCCTGTCCCGGGCGCCGCCATTCGCCCAGGGACAAGGCCCCCGGTGGCTGTCCCGGGCGCCGCTATTGGCTAGGGGACAAAGCCCCTGGTGGCTGCCCGGGCGTCGCCTTTTGCTCGGGGACATAGCCCCTGGTGGTTGTCTCGGACGCCGCCATTGGCCCACGGACAAAGCCCCGGTGGTTGTCCCAGGCGCCGCCTTTTGCCCTGGGGCAAGGCCCCCAGTGGCTGTCCCGGGCGCCGCCTTTTGCCCGGGGACAAAGCCCCCTGTGGTTGTCTCGAGCGCCGCCATTGGCCCAGGGACAAAGCCCCCGGTGGTCGTCCCAGGCGCTGCCTTTTGCCCGGGGACAAAGCCCCCGGTGGTTGTCTCGGGCGCCGCCATTGGCCCGGGGACAAAGCCCCTGGTGGCTGTCCCGGGCGTCGCCTTTTTCCTGGGGAAAAAGCCCCCGGTGGTTGTCTCGGGCGTCGCCATTGGCCCGGGGAAAAAGCCCCCGGTGGTTGTCCCGGGCGCCGCCATTGCCCCGGGGACAAAGCCCCCAATGCCTGTCCCAGGTGCCGCCTTTTGCCCGGGGACAAAGCCCTCGGTGGTTGTCCCGGGCGCCGCCATTGGCCCGGGGACAAAGCCCCCGGTGGTTGTCTCGGGCGCCGCCTTTTGCCCGGGGACAAAGCCCCCGGTGGTTGCCCCAGGCACCGCATTTTGCCCGGGGACAAGGCCCCCGGTGCCTATCTCGGGCACCGCCTTTTGCACGGGGACAAAGCCCCCGGTGGTCGTCCCGGGCGTCGCCATTGGCCTGGGGACAAAGCCCTCGGTGGTTGTCTCGGGCGCCGCCATTGGCCCGCGGACAAAGCCCCCGGTGGTTGTCCCGGGCGCCGCCTTTTGCCCTGGGGCAAGGCCCCCGGTGGATGTCCCGGGCGCCGCCTTTTGCCCGGGGACAAAGCCCCCGGTGGCTCTCCCAGGTGCTGCCATTGGCCCGGGGACAAAGCTCCCGGTGGTTTTCTTGGGCGCCGCCATTGGCCCGGGGACAAAGTCCTCGGTGCCTGTGTGGGACCCTCATTTGAGGATTCCGATGGCAACCGCCCAGGTGGATTGCACACAGAAAGGTACATCACAAGCTCACAACAACAGGATTTACTTTAAACAATAAAGCAAATAGATAAAACAAGTACAAGGTCACGAGGACCACTATTACATTATCATAAAGCCAAGAATGGCATTAATTAAAGTTGGTACAAAAGTAGAGAGTTTTTCAAAATCAAGAATAAAAAAGAAACGGTATTGAGGTACCGAATACAAAAAAACAACAACAAAGGTCTTCATTTCCTTCTGCAGCGGTTCGGCTCGGGCCTTCACCACATCGGACTCAACTTGGCGCATGACCCTCCTAGAAGCTCAAATCGTCTGGACAGATTCCTTCCTCTTCTCGGTGCTCAAGGCTAAAGGAATCAGGATCCTCAAATCCTTTTTTCTGAATTTGTGTGAAAAGGCAAGGGTGAGCATATTTTTCCACGATGCTCAGCAAGTCTCGTTATGAGAATGTAGATACTTAGATGAGGGGTTTTCAAGGAAAGGGGTCTTGGTTTTATATATATATAGGAATAGAATAGATTTTCACACTCAGTCTTTGAAGAAAAGATCTTTATTTTCAAAAGCAAGGCTTTTAAAATCCTAAGCTAGATTTTCAGAAAATGTTGTGTATGGCGGTCTTTCGTGAGTCACCACTTTATTCAGATTTTGTGAAAAACTTTCCAAAAGCTACTTGTGCTGCATCGACGTGGATAGAATCCACAGCGCGCAGACTCCATAACCTGGGAGCTCAGAATATCCGATATTTTTTATACTTTGCAAAGGTGTACCACCTTAATCCACCGATCACTCAGCTTTCAAGTCAGGCCAGCTCCACGCGACTTTTATGCATGTGACAAGGCTGAAGTGACACAACAGTTTACAGTCCTAGCATTAACAATTCCCTACCCGGTAAATAGACAGTTAAGTCTCAAGTACCGTTGTGGGTCCTCCCCACTGCCTTACTTCCTAGCCTGGGTCTATGTTCTCGCAAGACACATAGCCTCTCTTGATTACAGCCGCGCACGACTTAATCTGGCATAGGGCGTCTTCCTTCTTTCCACCTTTTCCTCTCATGATTTTTCTGAACTCACATCACTCATGGCCTTCTGCGGCCCACCAGCTCTCGCAAGAAACTGGATCGACAACCATTGCAGGGAAAAGCTAATACTAAAGAAAGCTACTAAGTTGCGTCCGTCTCATAACCGGGCAAGTGGTTGGTACGTTTTTCATGCCGCATAGAAGCACGACACAAGGTTCTAGTCCTTATGAATCTTTAGTGAGGAGTCTTTCACATTCCCAGTGCGCACACAGCACCCTCCAATCAAACCATCCTCACTATCGATTCTAATCACATTTTCTTTCACGAAAGGGGTTTTGAACATGCTTTTCTCATATGTGACCATTCAACATTCAATATATAATCTTGAGCATAGCATAGCCTAAGCATGATATTCTAGGGTGACAAGGGTGCAGGGATATTCAACGTCAAAAGGGGCTTTACAGTCATTTAGGTCATATCTAATCATTTCATTGAAACATAACTCTTATTTGAATCTAAAGCATGCACATACTTGAAAACAGTTAACATACTTCATTTCAAAATAATAGGCTAGACATGATCAAGGGTTTGAGGCTTGCCTTGCAATGTTGGGTCTAGTTACTTAGACAATTCTTCGAAGATTTCTTCCGCTCCTTCAATCTCTGGTTCCATGGTGGATACAGATAATACACACATACACTACATAAGCACACAAAAGATAGCCTTTATGGAAATGATACGTAAAATATATCATGCATGCAGGGGAAAGGTTTGGACAAGGTCGCTTGAATGCTGATTGAAGAGATGGGCTCAAAAGGAGTTGAATGTCGAAAGGCTGACATTCGGTCCACGGCTAGACATAACCTTAAGTTGGTCTTAGGTAGGTTTTCTGGAGAAATGACAGTAGAGAAAGTTGTAGAGCATAACTCCAGGAATCTAATGGACAAGGTGGTATTTCAATTGCTCAAGTGAAACAGGTCTAAATCATTCAATGCCACTGGTGGACATGTACTGACATAGTGCTGGACATGGCCAGAAACTAGGGCATGGAATATCTTTTGACTCAGGGCTCCAATTGATGCAGAACTTTGTCTGGGGGTTAGGCCTTGATAACAGCTACAAAACTCTCAACAGGCTGAAGGGAAGAAAATGGCCAGAGGGTGGCCAAATTCGGCGACTAACACGGTGGTCTGGACATGAACTGAGCTACTGGACAGTGATCTTGGCATTGAAATATCTGTTGATTCAGGTCGATTCAGAAGTCGAGCTAGTAGACATGTTGCTCAGGGTACTGGAGTCTATCTAAGGGACAAGGTCTCATAGGCTAGATCGGCCGGTGAGGAATTCCGGTGACCGGCACTGGAGAAGACGACTCTGGATATTGGGGGTTTTCGATTTAAAGAGTTTGAACTCGATTCATTGCTCAGGGAGTGAGAGGGTGAGGTGAGGGGACTATTAGTGAAGCCAATTTGGTCGGGGGATGGCCGGAGAAGCTCGGCGACGAGAACCAGTTCACTGGTGGTGCGCAAACTATGGGAGGCTACAACCTTAGCTTGATTTTGAAATCCAAACTCGTAGGCTTGCTAAAGGGAGTGTGCTGAACAATTTTCATCACTGGCACGAGGGCTGATTTGGATCGAATCGGGCAGCATTGAGGAAACAGGGGATTTGGGCTTTTCCGGTGATCGCCGGCGTTGAGGTTCGCCGGGGGCCAATTAAATGATATGAAACGGAGAGCAGGACGAGAGTAACTCACTGGTGGCCTTGGTTTGGAGAGAGGAGCTGCGGGCGAAGCTGGCGCTGTGAGCTCCAGAAGTGGCTTGCCGGGGAAGAAGGTCTTCACGGCGACGCTGGGGAAATGGCTGTTCTCTAGTGCTAGGGCTGAAGCAATGCAACTGCGGGGTGTGGTGCGAAGTGATGCTGGGCAAGGGGGGTGCTTATATAGGTGATGGGCTGAGCTCTCGGGAGTTGAGGCATATCAAACGGGATTCGCGGCTGACACCAGAGGTGGAATCGAGATGGTGTTAGGATGCAGCAACGACTGTGCCAGGCGAGGGGAATCACGGCAAATCAGCTGGAGCAGGGCGATGGGATCACTGGCTTCGGCATGGCTGCAACGTGGCATGGCTTTGCTGCTGCTGGAGCACGCGCGCGCGCGAGGGAATCACGGCACAGCGCGGTTGAAGTTGCTCCACGGTGGTGGCACGGTTGCGCACAGGTGGTGCTACGTGGCGGTAGTGGCGGCAGCGCGGGAATCTTTGCCGGCGGTGAGTTCTGCGGTGAGGCAAAGCGGCGGGGCACTGGTCAAGCGGTGCTGGAGCTCTGGTCGTGGTCGAAAATGGCACAAGGACCAGGTTGCAAGGTTTGGACTGAACTGCAAGGGATTTAGACCAATCTGTAAGGAATTTAGTTCGGGAATTTGGGCCTATTTGCAAATCTGGAGATCTAAAGGGCTGGTCTGAGTTCTAGTTTTGCAGATGAGTACTACTAAATCTCTTGGACTCATATAGCAAGAAAAATGGTGAAATCCGATAAGATCTGGTGATTTTGACAAAAATCGAAAACAGGGTAATTAGAGTTTGAAACTTTGGCGAGGCTGAAACTAGGGTTTCGGTTGAGCTTTTGGAATTCTTCCAGAAGGGAAAAATGTTCAGAATAGTGAATGGGAGATATTCATTGAATCAGATCAAAGTTTGGAGATGGTCTGAGACTTTTAGTCTTTTTGGGCTTCTGACAAATTTGAAAAGAATTGATCTGCAATACCTTTGGACTAAAAAGCGAAAATGGTCTGAAAGGCGGAGTTTATCTGCCAACTTTTTAAATTAAGGTGGTGGCACACCTGAGATCATAATTCTGAGATAAAGATGAAAAATGGCGTTGAGACATCCGAGAATCCAATGAAGATACGCTGACTGGCAAGCTAAAGAGATGGCAAAATTTGGGATGTCACAACCTACCCTCCTTAAAAACAATCTCGTCCTCGAGATTCAGATAGGTCTGAAAATAGGTAAGGGAAATCTTGATGCAGTCCCTCCCTCTTCCCTTTTCCATGTTGACTCTTCTTCTGGGTGGTTGTTCCATTGAATTTTTGCAGAATCGAATGGTCCTTGATTTCAATTTCCTTTCACTGACCTCTAACACTTTAACTGGGTATTCCTGACATGTCAAGTCTGGTTTCTTCCTTAGGAGATATCTGTCATGTTGGCTTCTTTAGGTACTTCCTTAATTGAGGCACATGAATATGTCATGAACTCCTACTAATTCGAGTAGTAGCTTCAATTTGTATGCTACTTTTCCTTGTTTCTCTAGAATCTTGTAGGGTCCAATGTATTTTGGGCTTAGTTTTCCTTTCATCTTAAATCGTCGTACTCATTCTTAAGGTGTTGCTTTGAGATATACGTATTCAGCTTTCTCGAAAGATAATTCCCTTCTTCTGTTGTCGGTTATCAGCAGAACTCTTCTCGTCTTGGTTGTGCAGTCTTCGGCTTCTTCCTAATGATCCGTACTTGAGTTCCTATGTCTTGAGCTATTTCTGAGCTGATTTGTTGCCTTTCTCCAACTTCTGACCAATGTAAAGGCATTCTACACTTGCAACTGTTTAGAGTTTCAAGTGGGAACATCTGCAAACTAGTATGGTAACTATTGCTGTGGTGAATTCTGTGTATGGCAAGCATAATTCTCATGAAATTCCATACTCGAGCACACATGCTTGCAACTTATCCTTCGGTATTCATTTCACCAGTTCTATCCATCCTCTAGTCCGAGGGTAGTAAGCTATGCTGAAGTTCAACCTTGTTTCTCGGGCTTCATACAGACTTTTCCAAAATCTTGAAGTGGGTCGTACTCCATGATCTGATACAATCCTTTTGGGTATACCATGTAGCGTCACAATCCTAGTCATGTAAATTTTTGCCGACTTGGCACCATCGTAAGTCATCTGCTCCAGTATGAGGTATGCTACTTCTGCTAGTCTGTTCACGATCATCCACACGGAGTCATATTTATTCTTAGTCTTCAGAAGTCCTGTGATAAAGTTTGTTCCAACTTCTTCTCATTTCCATTCTAGTATGGTTAGTGGCTGTAACAATCCTGCTAGTCTCTGATGCTTGGTCTTCATCCTCTAACATGTGTCACACTTTTTCCATATACTCGGCAATCTCTATCCATGCAACTTCACCAAAATTGATTCTTCACGTCCGAATACTTCCAGGGTGAATAGAGTATGTGGTGTTATGAGCTTCTTTCAAAATTAGTGTCTCGATCTCCTTAACCTCTGGAACATACGTCCTTTTATCATGCCAAATTGCACTTTGCTCATCTTCTTGAAATTCTACTGCTTTTCTGATCCTCATATCCTCTTTGATTTCCTTCATCGCTTCCTCATGATTTTTGAATCTCTTTTTCCAAGGCAGGTGTAACTAACAATGTACATGGTTACAGAACCTTGATTTACTGATTCAATCATTTGCTGATGCAATCCTCCATTAACTCTGGTGCAACAATGGTGCTGCAGTAAACCTTTCTGCTCAAGGTGTCCGTAATGACATTAACTTTACCAGGATGGTAATGCATGGCTAGGCCACAGTTCTTTATTAACTCTAGTCATCAATGTTGCCTCATGCTCAAATTCTACTGGGCAAAACATACTTCAAGTTCTTGTGGTCTAGGTAGATTTCACATCGATTCCTTAGTAGGTAATGTCTCCAATTCTTGAGTGTATGAATCGCTGTTGCTAACTCCATGTCATGGGTCGGATAATTCTCCTCATGTGATTGTAGTTGTTTGGATGCAAATGCGACTGTTCTTCCTCCTTGCATTAAGACACAACTCAGATGCATCTCAGCATAGGTCAAAGTTCTTATTATCAAGGAGCACTAGAATTGGTGTAGTTGTTTGGCCTTCGTTTCAATTCTTTGAAGCTCTTCTAACAATCTTCTGTCCACTCAAATTGGACATCCTTTTTCAACAAACTAGTGGGTGGCTTGGCTAGTTTGGGAAAAATCCTTCAATGAATCGGTGATAGTGCCCAGCTAATCCAAGAAAACTTCTGACTTCTGTCACTGATTCTGGTTGTTTTCACCCTTTCACGGCCTCGACTTTTAACTCAATCTATTTTTATTCCTTTGACTGTCATCAGGTGACCTAAAAATGAAATTTCCTGTGTCCAAATTCACACTTATCCGGCTTAGCATAAAATTGTTGCTACCTTAGTTTATCCGAAACTTTTCATAGGTGGTCAGCATGCTCCTCTTGGTTCTTGACTGACGTCTGATATGGCATTTTTGATACGGGTGCCGTCCAGGTTTTAATTCAACATTGAGTTCAAAACCTTAATCAGGGGCTTTTCTGGTAACTCTTTTGGAGACACGCTCGGGTATCCTTCCAACTTCGGGGATTTGGTTTACCTCTTTCTTCGAACTGTGCAGATGTTGGGCTGGGTGTTCTGCTAACATCCCCTCAGGATTGGAACAAAACTTCTTTTCCATTATGACTAGTAAGGGCAACGGCCTTACGCTCACGATCCATTTGTCCTTTATGTTCCGACAACCAGTCTATTCCAGATATAACATCTCAACTTTGTAGTTCTAGTGCCAGTAGTTTAACAGAGAACTTCTTTCTGCTTATATTAAATTTTACCCACAGTACCCATACCCGGGGGCTATGCCCCCATTTATGGGTCACCCGGTGGCCCCTCCGGTCTCCGGAGGCCCGGCCGCCCCATACGACCCCGCCGGGGGGTATCCTCTCCCGGCGGACCATCCGTCCGGAGCCTTCCCGGCGCCGGGAGCCTTCCCGATGCGGGGGGGTTACTTCATGCCCGGGCCCTTCGTGGCACCGGGGGGATACCCTATTCCGGGCCAATTCCTGGGGTCGGGTGCCCATTACATGCCAGGGGTTTTTCCTGCACCGGGAGCCAGTCCCGCCCCATAGGTCTCGTTTCCTGCACCGGGGGCGGTCAACAGAGCAGCTCCCGTGCTGCAACGGACCTCCCCCCGCAACGGCACCCCGGTTCCAGATGTCGCCGTGGGGGCTCCCCCCTCGCCGGTTCCGGATGATACAGGGGTTTCCCCCTTTCTGGTTCCGGTCGTCGCCGCGGGGGTTCCCCCCTCTTCGGTTCCAGATAATACAGGGGTTTCCCCCTTTCCGGTTCCCGGAGTCGCCACAGGGGCTCCCCGCTATCGGCCTCGGTAGCGCCCGGGCCAGTAGCTACAGTGCATGAGCTCCCTCCTCTCCCAGGGCCGCCCCCGAGGGTGCCTCCGGCGGACCAGGTCCGTTTCTCCAGGGAGGTGGTCGAGCGAATGCGTACGCCTAAGTCCGGGGAAGAGCTTCCCTTGGGTCGCGGACGCGGAGAGCTTCACTCCTGCACCGGCCGGGGGAAGAGACCCACCGAAGAACCGACCTCTCTGGAGGAGAGCCCGAACGTCTTGGAAGTCAGCCCCGGTCCAAAAGAAAAGCGTCGTCACCGCCATGCCGGCGGACCTCTTGGGCCACTTCCCGACTTCGACAACGAGCGCGCGTCCCCATCAAAGGAGACAACGACCAGGACTCTCCCCGAGAAGTGCAGGGGGCCAACCAGCCGCTATGCCGCAGAGTCCGGTGCATTCGATGGCGACGGCCTTACCGCCCGCCGCACATCGAGCACTACAACGGTGAGGCCGACCCCTATGAATTCGTGCAGGTGTATTCCACAGCCATCTCGGCGGGTGGGGGGGATGAGACGGTGCAATGCAACGTCGTCCCCCTCTACCTCACCAGGATCGCCCGTTCGTGGTTCTACAATTTGAAGGCCAGCTCCATCAAGTCCTTCGCGCAGCTCAAGCGCGAGTTCTGTGTGAACTTCCAGGGGAACTACGTGCATCCCCTGGATTCCTCGCAGCTGTATACCGTCCGACAGAGGACGGGGGAGACCATCCGCAGCTTCTTCAAGCGCTTCGCTCAAGTCAAGAGCAAAGTGGCTCACGTCCTTGACTCCACGGTCATCGAGGCGTGCAAGAGCGGGATCCTCCCGGGAGAGCTCCACTGGAGGCTCTCCCAAAGCTGCCCCTCCTCCGCCGACGAGCTCTTCAACGTACTTGAAAAGTACGCTCGGGCGGAGGAGGACGACCTCTGAAAGAAAAACCAGGGGGCTCCCGCCCCCGCTGACCGGGGGGCCAGGGACCCCTCAAACGCCCCAAGCAGGGGGGTCGTAATGAGCCACGGCCTCGGGACACTTTTGTCCTCGAGGGCGGAGGCGGCTCGCGCGACGCCCCGAGAGGCAATCGCCCCTTTCCCAAGCCGAAGGGCCGCGGGGGAGGACAGTCGTCCCGCGGTCGGGAAGGCCCGGCGGCAGGAAGCAGGGAAGGCCCGTGGTGCACCTTCCATAGGTCCAGTACCCATGCCACCCGGGAATGCCACCAACTGTTGCAGCAGTTCTCCGCGTTCCTCGACCAGCATGGGCAGGGGGGGACTCCGGCCTCCTTGCCCCCTCAGATGTCTCTACCGGCCCTTCTTGCTCCCGTGGGGGCACAGCAGGGGCAGACGCGGGAGGGGGAGCCATCAGAGACTCTCCCCTTCCAAACCTCCCAGAGGCGTATTAACGTCATCACGGGAGGATCTGCTTTCGAGCAGGACTCTAAGCGCCAACGCAAGGAGTACACGCGCGAAGTGGGTGCTGCACACGTCTCCGCCACCCAAGTGGTCGGACGTCCCCCTCACCTTCACGGTGGAAGACGCGCGCGGGGTTCGCTTCCCCCATGACGACGCGCTCATCGTCTCCGCCACCATCTACAACTGCCACCTGGCCCGCATCCTCGTGGATGGCGGGAGCTCCGCCGATGTCCTCTACCTGGAAGCCTTCAGGGAGATGCAGGTGGATGAGAAGCTCTTGCAGCCCGCAGCAGGGCCTTTGCAAGGATTCGTCTCGGGGAAGGTGATCCACCCCGTGGGGAAGGTGGATATCCCCATGACGTTCGGCACCCCTGAAAACTACTGGACTGAGATGGTCCGGTTTGATGTGGTAGACCTCCCCTCCTCCTACAATGCGACCATGGGGAGGACCATGATCAATCGCCTGGGAGCCGCGATCCACCAAAACTACCTCTGCGTGAAGATCCCCGGGCCTCACGACGTGATCACCGCCCGGGGAGACCAAGACGTGGCCCGCGCTCTATATGAGCGCGCCGTTACAACGATCGGGAGCGCCAACATCATCAAAACCCCGGGGGGGAAGCCTCTCCCCCAGAGTTAGATGTCGCCGTGATACCTTCCGGGAGGCCCCTCCCCAAGCCGCGTCTGGAAGGGGGCCTCCGAAAGATCCCGCTGTCCCCGGACGACGGGGACAAAACCGTTAGAATCGGGGCGGAGCTCCCCGAGGAGCATACGGAGCAAGTCACGGCTTTCCTGCCCGAAAACTCTGACGTTTTCGCGTGGAAGCCCTCTGACATGCGGGGCGTCACCCGGGATGTCATCGAGCACAAGCTCGCGGTGACCCCCGGTCACCCCCCAATCAAGCGAAAGCTAAGGAAACTCTCCCTTGAACGCCAGGAGGCGATCAAGGTAGAGATTGCCCGACTCCAAGAGGTGGGGTTCATTCGGGAGGTCTTGCACCCTGAGTGGCTTGCGAACCCCGTCGACGTGAAGAAGTTGAACGGCAAGTGGTGGATGCGCGTGGACTTCACCGATCTCAACCGCGCTTGCCCCAAGGACAACTTCCCGTTCCCGCGAATTGACCAATTGGTTGACTGTACCACGGGGTGCGAGTTGATGAGCTTCCTGGACGCGTACTCGGGCTATCACCAAGTCCGGATGGTGGTAGGGGACGAGGAAAAGACGAGTTTCATAACTCCCCTCGGAACCTTCTGCTACGTCCATATGCCCTTCGGGCTGAAGAATGCTGGAGCGACCTTCCAACGGCTCATGATGCTGGTCTTTAAGGAACAGATCGGTCGCAACGTCGAAGTCTACGTCGACGACGCGGTCGTCAAAAGCCCCCGCGCGGTGGCTCACGTCGACGATTGGCGGAGACCTTCCCCAACCTCCGCGCATACGGGTTGAAACTCAACCCGGAGAAGTGTGCCTTCGACGTCCACGGGGGGAAGCTCCTGGGCTTCCTCGTGTCCCAGCGGGGCATAGAGGAAAACCTCGACAAGATCCGGGCATTTGTTGGACATGCCCTCGCCGCGCACGGTCAAAGACGTTCAGCGGCTCACCGGCCGTCTGGCCACACTGAGTCGCTTTGTCTCGCGGTCGGGGGAACGCGGCCTCCAATTCTTCAAGATCCACTGGGGGCTCGAGGGGTTCCTCACGAGCCCCCCAATGCTCGTGAGTCCCTCCCCAGAAGAGCCCTTGCTCCTCTACCTCGCCGCGACCCCGGTCGCCGTAAGCGCGGTGTTGGTGAAGGAGCAAGACGGGCAGCAACGTCCCGTGTACTACGTGAGTGAAACCCTCCAAGGGGCCAAAACTCGGTACACGGAGATGGAGAAGATTTGTTACGCCTTCCTGATGGCGTCCAGGAAGCTTCGTCATTACTTCCTGGGGCACCCCATCACAGTCCCGTCATCCCTCCCCTTGGGGGAGGTGCTCCGAAACAAAGAAGCCACCGGCCGGATCGGGAAGTGGGGGGCCGAGCTCGCCCCCTTTTCCCTTTCCCTCACGGGGCGCTTCGCCATCAAATCACAGGTCCTTGCCGACTTCGTGGCGGAGTGGACTCTTGCCCCCGAGCCTGGGGACGAAGACCTCCCAGCGCCGCCCCGACGCAGCGACCATTGGACACTCATGTTCGATGGTTTCCTGTGTCTCGCCGGGGCTGGTGCGGGAGTAGTCCTCTGGAGCCCCGAGGGGAGAGAACTCGAGTATGCGGCGTGGCTCGAGTTCCCTGCCACGAACAACGTCGCCGAAAACGAGGCTTTGCTCCTCGGGTTGCGTCTTGCGCGTTCCCTGGGGATTTGACGCCTCCTAGTGAAAGGAGACTCCCAGCTCGTAGTTTGCCAAATGGACAAGTCCTACTTGTGCCATGACGAAAACTTGAGCCTTTACTTGCAGGAGGTGCGCAAGATGGAGAAGCACTTCGACGGCCTCGAGGCCCAGCACATCCCACGAAGGGACAACAACCGGGCCGATGCCCTAGCTTGGGCAGCCAGTGCCGGGGAACCGCTCCCCAAAGGGGCCTTCCTGGAGATTATTGCGAAGCACTTGGTGACCTCCCCGGACGCGGGCGACGAGCCTCGCGTCCCGGAAGTCACCGAGATCATTCGGACTTCGTCTTGGATGGACCCCCTTATCTCCTTCATCAAGGGGGAGGGGGACCCTCCTAATGAAACCGAGGCAAAGTGCCTCCGGGCCAAAGCTCGGGCATACCTCCTGTTGGAGGGGAAGCTCTACAAGCAGGGGGCTTCTGCCCTGCTCCGATGCCTCCCACGGCCGGAAGGACTCCGGCTTCTCGAAGACATCCATGCGGGAAGCTGCGGGTCTCATCTAGCCCCGCGCGCCATCGCGACCAATGCCCTTTGCCAGGGCTTTTACTGGCCCACGGTGATGCGCGACGCGCGAGACCTTGTCTCTGCGTGCGAGGCTTGCCAGAAGATGGCCAAGGGTTCTAACCTCCTCCCCGTAGCACTGCAGACTATCCCCATCACTTGGCCCTTCGTGCGCTGGGGGATGGACCTCCTAGGCCCCTTCCCCCAGCGCCTGGGGGATACAAGTATGCGGTGGTCGCGGTCGACTACTTTACTAAGTGGGTAGAGGCTGAACCCTTGGCCAGCATCACGTCCTGGGCGGTACAGCGGTTTTTCTAGAAAAACGTCGTGTGCCGTTTTGGCGTCCCCCAAGAGATCACCGTCGATAATGGGACCCAATTCGACTCGGCTTACTTCCGGGAATTCTGCGAAGGACTGGGGCTCACCATCCACTTCGCTTCAGTGGCCCATCCCCAGAGCAACGGGGCCGTTGAAAGGGTCAACGACGTAATCCTACAAGGGTTATGCTGATGACTCGAGCAAGCCGCTTCTAAGCGGGGTGCATGGGCAGAGGAGCTCCCTAGCATCCTCTGCTCTATGCGCATGACTCCGAGTCGGACGACGGGACGTACTCCCTTTTCCCTAGTATACGGGGCTGAGGCAGTCCTCCCCCCGGAGATTGGCTTTTGGTCGCTGCGAGTCGAGCTCCTAGATGGAGCTACGATTGCGGCGTACTAAGCCAATGAAGCCAATCAGCGACTGGAGGTCGATCTTGTGGAGGAGGAACGCGACCGAGCGCTCCTCCGCCACGCCATCTACGAACGCGAAATGGCGCGCGCGTACAACCAGCGCATGCGCGAGAGGGCTTTTCGCCTCGGGGACCTTGTCCTCAAACGCGTCACAGACCCCCAAGCCCAGGGCAAGCTCTCCCCGAAGTGGGAGGGCCCCTACAGGATCTTGGCGGTCCTAGGCTCGGGGACTTACAAGCTCTCCAACCTTCAAGAGCAAGAGCTGAAGCACACGTAGAATTTGCGTTTACTTCGCAAGTTTTACGTCTAGCCTACGGGTTCGTCCCCTCCCCCGGAGCGATTACGCCGGAGGGGGAAGGGGGACCTCGTACTCACGGTCCCCTCCCCCGGGGCTATTGCGCCAGAGGGGGAGGGGGGCGTTGTAATCACCGTTCCCTTCCCTTTCGCGATTTCGCTGGGGGAGGCGTTGTATTCTGGTTCATTGTTAATACAACTGGATTTTTCTTCAGCTCTGTCAATGCAGGTTTTTTACATTACCGCCCCTCACGGCGATACCCTCCCCGTGAGGATGCCCTCTCAACGAGGATGCCCTCCCCGTGAGGAAGTGGGCTATCACGACCCAACAAGTCCCTACAACGGGAGTCCGACTCCCGTAGGGCGGCTTACGATCACCCCTCGTGGACTGAGGGTGTAAGCGGCAACCCGGTCCTCAAGGACCGCGGTAACGAGTCAATTTGGGAGACTAGTCCCCTACCCAAACACTCAGACCCGTCATCGGGCGCATCCTCCTCCGGGAGTCTATTGTCTCAGCGAGACGGAGTTCTTGGATATTTTTTCCCGGAGCTATTATTCCCGGCTCTCCGTTTTCACGGCGACCGGACGGTTGTCTCTCGGAAAAATTACCTCCTGAAATTTCGTCTCGGATTTTTCTTGGATATTTTTCCCCGGAGATCTTATTCCCGGCTCTCCGTTTTTACGGTGATCGGGGGGTTCTCTCCCGGAAAATTTCCCAGAGATATTGAGCTTCCCGGAACACGGCTCCCTGTTTTCACGACGACCGGACGGTTGTCTCCCGGAAAAATTACCTCCGGAAATTTTGTCTCGGATTTTTCTTGGATATTTTTCCCCGGAGATCTTATTCCCGGCTCTCCATTTTTACGGTGACCGGGGGGTTCTCTCCCAGAAAATTTCCCGGAGATATTGAGCTTCCCGTAACACGGTTCCCCGTTTTCACGGCGACCGGATGGTAGTCTCTCGGAAAAATTCTATGGAAATTTCGTCTTGGATTTTCTCGGATGTTTTTTCCCGTAGATCTCATTGCCAGCTCCCCGTTTTCACGGTGTAACACCCTAGTTTTGGGGGTGAAAAGTTTTGCATAAAAACCCTGCATGCATGTATCTCTGTAGTAGTAGCCAGACCAGCTGAACTCTAATCCCTCCCAAACCCTAAAAATCTCCAAATCTATTCTCTAGATCCAGATCAAGATCTGACCATCCAGATTTAACCTACCAGTTATCCTGAAGATAAAAGTCTTCAGGAGCCAGATCAAATTCTGACCCTAACTCTCAGTATCTAAGCCTCTCTCTGTTTTCGAAAACAGGAAAATTCAGATTTACCCTAAGTACCCCAGTTTCCAGATGATTGAGTTATCTTGATTTAACCTTATCCAGACTCAAGTAACCCCTGGAATATGTTCCTAGGTTCATCCTTAACTCACTTCAAAAAGTTGGGAGCCAGATTAATTCATCTAAACACTTTTCGCAGTTTAGTCCAAATTTTACTGCGAATAAGTCCTTTTCTGTTTACCTGGAAGCCTGAAAAGGCTAAAATCTGCAAATCAATTCCAACTCCAGAATCTCTTCAGGGAACACCTCCCAAATGCTATTTGATACAAATTTCCCTTCTGTCCAGACTTCAAAATCTCTCTCCAATCACCAGAATTAGAGATCGACAAAATCAAGACCTATTGTACCCTAATTTTACCCTATTTTCGAAAATAGGTGAAATCCCTCAAACCTTATCAAACTTTCTCCAAATTTGAGCTAAATGGGTATTAATAGAAATATTATACTCAGCCATGAAATCAAATTTCATATTAAACCTCTCCAAGACCAGATTTGCAATCTAGTCCAAAGCCGAACCAAAAATCATCACAACCAGGCCCCTGGTTCGACCAGGCTACTGTGCACGACCAGGCCGTTCAAACGACCACGAGCGCCGGAGTTTGGTTGTCGCCGTTGCCACCGCTGCGGCTTCGTCGCCGGCGGTCTCCAGCGTTGCCACCCCAGCCACTGTTTCCCTGCCGTGTGTGCGCATCGTGTTCGCCACCGTGGAACCACCTCGCCGCCAGCAGCGCCTTCGCTCTCCTGCGCGCGCGCCCGACAACGGCAGCACAGTTGCGCCACGTCGCAAGCATGCCTTGGGGAAGCATCACTTCGCCTTCACCTCCACCAGAGCAGCAGGCTAAAGCCGGCACGGCCGCTGGAGCGCGTCACTTCGCCGGGATTCAGCCGTGTTGTCACCTCCAGCCAGCTTCACTTCCCCGTGCATTTTCAACCGTTGCAAGCTCCTTGCTGCACCTATAAAAGCCACCCCAGCCCAGCTCGAAGGCACTCACACCAGAACCACTCAAATTCTTAACCACGCCGTCGTCTTCGTCTTCTTCGGCGAGCTCGAGAAGAGGCTCACGGTGCCAGGCCAATCCACTGCACCGAGCTCCAAATTGAAGCTACCAGTAAGTAACCCTCATCCACTTACCTGTGTAGTAGCAGCCAATTGAACTCTATCGCACCACCTCGCCGGGAATTGCTGATTTTCCCCGACAACTCCGGCGAGCAATTAAACCCTAATTAAACCGATTTAGCTCTCGAGCCTGTGATCAATATTGATTAGTGAACTTATCTAAGCATCTCTAAGCAACCAGAATCGAAGAATTTGCTAAAATATGAAAAACCCCAAATTGGAACTTTGCTTGTGAACTGAGCTTGCTGTTTAAGCTTTTCTGGTGCATCTCTAGCCAATCTAACCTCACCAGTAGCACTCTTATGCCCTAGAGACCCTCCTCAAGTAAGGAATTGAGTTCAATCACTTTAAATCAGAAATGCCCAAATCAGGTTTGAGTTAATCTTTTCTCTGGCCAATATCTCCTAAATCCAGCCAATCCAGCCATAGAAACTTTGCCATCTAGATGTTTTGGACCATTCTGAGCAACTTTGTCTTCTATCACGACTTCTAATTCGGCCTAGATTGTGAGATATCGCTATGCCCTAGTTTGCTGTACTGTTCAGATTACATGTGCTCCAGGCCAGCCAACTTCTTCGCCGGTTTTCATCACTTTCCGGCCATCTCCTGCCCTAGATCCTGTTGAGACATTTGTTCCTGTTACAAATGCCTAACCACCAGACAAAGTGGTGCATCATTTGGAGCCCTGAGTCAAAAGATAAGGCTAACCCTAGTTTCTGGCCATGTCAACCCTATGCCAGGCTGTGTCAGCCAGTGGCATTAAGCCTTTTCACCCACTTCTAGCCATGCACTTTGAAAATAACTTTGTCCCTTAGACTCCTGACGTTGTAATCTACACTTTTCTCTACTGTCACAACTTGAGTTGAGCCCTCTATCACCCATCGACCTTATGTCGATGCCTTGAACCAAATGCCAACCTAAAGACATTCGCTGTTTTTGGGCGAACCAGTCACAACCTTGTTATTACCCTGATATTTTGGAACCTTGTAAACCTTAACAGCTAATTTTAACCCTGATTTCCATAGTTAAACTCAAATCGCTTTCAAACCTTGTATCACCAGAGTATTTTCTCCTTGCATCTTTGCATGTAGTGAATTAGTAAGAATAGAATGAATTGTAATGCCTGTTTGCTTGTTTGATCTTGTTTAGAGCAAGAGTCCAGGGTTGAAGATCTTGTCGCTGAACCATCATCAACTGCTGATACTTACGACGCGGAAGGCAAGTCATACTTTGATCATATTGAACCTATATTTTATGAATTGCTATGCTATTCCATGAGTAGATATCTCATTAATATTGCATGTGTTGAGATCAATGATATTATGGCAGTGATAGATTGAATACTTGAGGAATGTGAACTTGATAAGATAGTAAGCCACGAACTAATAAAAGTATAAACATGTACATTTATATTCATGAAATAGAACCCCTAGCCGTGACCAGTATTTCGGTATGGAATGGTGGTAGCACTGGAGGTGCTTGGCTGCACTGAATGTGCAGGCACTGAAGGTGCATGGTTTGTGGTATGATCTGGTCACTGGCATGTAAGGACTAGAACCTTGTGTTATGCGTCTAGTGGCATGAAAAACGTACCAACCACTTACCTGGTATGGGACAGGCGCAACCTAGTAGCTTTCTTAGTATTATCAGTTCCCTGCATGGCTTGTCGATCCGGTTTCTCGCGTGGAAACTGGTGGGACGCAGTTCGTCCATGAGTGATGTGAGATCAGAAAAATTATGAGAGGACAAGGTGTAAAGAAGGAAGACGCCCTACGCCAGATTAAGTCGTGCGCGACTGTAATCAAAAGAGGTTATGTGTCCTGCGGGAACATAGACCCAGGCTAGGAAGTAAGGCAGTGGGGAGGACCCACAACGGTACTTGAGACGGTATTGTCCATTTACCGGGCAGGGATACTGTTAATACTAGACTGCAAAAACGTTGTGTGATCTCGGCCTTGTCACATGCGTACAAGTCGCATGGAGTTGGCGCGACTTGGAAGTCGAGTGAAAAAGTGGATTTAAAAAGAGGTACATCTCTGCAGAGTTTAAAAATGTATTCGAATACTTCGTGCTCCCGAGTTTTAGGAGTATGCCGCGGTGGATTAAATCCACGGGGTGTGACACAAGTATTGTTTTATAAACTAAAATTTGTTAGCTCAAGATTACCCAAGTGGCATGTGTTGTCATGATAAGGGGCATTGCCGTGGGCTGTCATGTGTTGACGTGTCGCGGTAATACCATAATATAGAGATCATATGATAATTAAGAGGCATGTGGTTTATGCCCTAAGTTATGAAATACTGTTATGAGTATAAGATTGAAAGGCTTGAATAAAGATAATGTGATATGAGGATATATCGCCTTGGATATGGGATATATGTATCACCATCAATATGATTTATTTACTGCCATGGGTATGATCAGAAGTTGAGTAAGAATTGAGAAAGAAATGTATTTTGGGAAAAACCTTTCACTCTTTCCCCAATAGCATAGGCTCATGTCATTTATACTGTAACTATATCTCTACCTCCCCTATGACTTGCTGAGTACATAAGTACTCACCCTTGCAACAACTCCTCAATAGATGGAGCGTTCTACGACCTTGGGGAATGCCCTGAAGATGCTGCGGACCCAGGAGATGATGAGCAGTTTCCTCCGGAGCCCTGATGTGGTGCTGTCTGCTGTCAACCTCTGTTCCTGTGGATTGCTTTTGGGCCTAGCTTCTGCCGACTAGATGTGTTATTTTGTTAGACCCTTATGCCTTGTAAGGCACTGTACCTCGTTTTGTATTAAGGCCTGATGGCCATACAATTATGACTATTGTACTATTTTGCTGCTTCAATATATTCCTGTGTTTGACTCATCCTGGGAAGTCAAGTGGTTTATGGGACCAGCCGCACCGAGCTGGGCTCCTCACAGGTGATGTCACTGTCATGGCAGACGTGACACACGGCGACTGGAGAGTTCTCCCGAAAAAGTCTATTTTTTCCCAGAGACCTTGTTCCCGGCTCCCTGTTTTCACGGCGACCAGAGAGTTCTCCCGGATCTATTTTTTCCCGGAGACCTTGTTCCCGACTCCCCGTTTCCACGGCGATCGGAGAGCTCTCGGAAAAATTGGAATTTTTACAACCTTCGGAAACTTGGAAAAATTCTTAGTGGCTTTCTCCCGGGAGCTTTGTCACCCCCACAGCGTGCGGAGCAACCCTCCGACCCGCTGTGGAGGGGGGGGATAAGGAGCCCCCGGGAATCACACCGTTTCGGACCTTCTAAGATAAACGAGCAAACTTAGCTCTATCAAAGAAAAGTCGAATAACACAAGCGAACCAAACAGCTTTATTGAAGATCTTTCAACCGGAGGACATTCCCCCCTCCGGTGGGTATCATTACAACAGACACGATACAACCCGGGGTATAACCCGGAAAGTCTACGTCCTAAAAATCCTGTCTAATAATCCCGGAGACCCTCTGATATCTCCCGGGCTAAGTCCCGGTACAAGCTTCGTATACGATGCTGGGCCTCCCGCAGCACTTCTTCGGGCCAATACTCGTAGCCCGCCGGTGGAAGTATTCGAAGCGGGGGAACCATCCGGGACCACGGTCGCGGAGGAGGTAATTCAGCGCGATGATTATTGAAGTTGTCCAAGTGCCACTCCGGATGCCACTGCAACCGGATCGGCTCCCGGGCAACGCCCCCGCTGTATCCCCCGGAGAAAAGACTCAACAAAATTAAGGCGGCCTGGGCATCCCCCGAGTGGCACCCACCGGGGCCGAGAGGCCTCGCCCCCGGGGAATCTCTCTAGGACCTTCGCCCGGGAGTAACCTCCCGGAAAACTTGGTACGTTGCATTCATATAGACTTAGAAAAAATTTCAATTTCTATTGCATTCAAAATATTTTTGTACAAGTGTTCGGGGCTTCCTCTAAGAAGCTACCGGGAGAAAAAACCTAAAAAGTAAAAAGGGTCCTATCTAGACCCGGGGGGAGGACGCCCCCGGGGGGCTCCCACCAGAGTCGGAGCATCCGCTCTCGGAGGCGCCGGTTCCGGGAATCTCGCCCGGATTATCCGGTCGTAGAAGCCACCGGCGAGCTGCTCCACTTCTCGCCTTGATGGCTCGAAGAACTCCGGGAAGCTCTGGGGGATCTGGCCCCCGATTGCCCGGGCGCTAACCCCCCGGTGCTCCACGAGCCCGGCCGCGGTCGCCACCACGGGGATTGCCCGGCCTCGCGCCCGGGCATCAGCGGCCTCTGGGATCACAGAGACTTGTGCGTTGAGAAAACGCACAGCCTCCGTGAGCGTCGCCGGGGCCGCCTTGGAGCTGCTCCCGGAGCCTTGGCTCACGCCAAGCCCCTCGAGGGTTGAGCGAATGGAGCGGCCCGCGTCCGTCACCGCCCAGACGCTCGAGCCCTCGAGCTCCCGGAGGGCGTCCTCCTTCGCCTTGGCCTCCCTCCGGAGCCGGTCGTTGGCGGTCTCGGAGGCGTGGATTTGGGCCTGGACCCGGGCGAGCTCCCAGAGGGCATCGTCCCGCTGCTCCTGTGTCGCGCCCCAAAACTGGGACTACGACTACTCCTGTAGAGACCTAGCTCGCTGCAGCTAGTCCCGCACACACAAATCTTTGACTTCCCAGGATGAGTCAAACATAGGAGTATATTACATTGCAACAGAGTACTGACAAAATATTTAAGCAGTGTGGCCTGCTGGCCTTAATATTACATAAAGGATTACAAAGCCTACAAGGCATTCAGTGTTTAGCAAAATATTAACTACACAGCAGAAGATAGGTGACCCTCCCACAAAAGAAGTTGACGGCAGAAAAACACACATCAGGGCTCTGGCGGAACTGATTCTCCTCCTTCTGGATCCACGAAGTTGTCCATGCCATCATCTTGGTCAAAGAACGCTCCATCTATTGAGTTGAATGTTGCAAGGGTGAGCACTTACGTACTCAGCAAGTCATAGGTAATGACGAGGATTGACACCTGGGTCACTTCTAATAAACTTTTGGTTCAAGACAAGTTTGAACCAGACATGTATCTGGTGATGCGAACTTGAGCTATTCTGAGGGGTATCACCATGAGGTCGCAAGCTTTACGCGATCAAGTCACGGGTTTCATGCGATCAGACCGACAGCCTTGTGCGGTCAGAAGTTCGTATGCTATACGCGGACTGGATATTCGGGATATTGCGCGGTCAGCCAATATCCCGCGGTCAGAACATCTGCTGATCAGGATACTTGGGATCTATCTATTCGGTTGCCCATACAACAGGATATTCTAAGTATCCCGAAGATTCCTACGCGTGGAGAATCAACCGTCAGAAGGTTAACACATACAGTTATCCATGAATAACACGTGTTTAACCTGTGTGGAGGTTAAGAGCAGTTCCAAAAACCGCATCCAACCGTCCGTGCAACCGATTGATGCAGTTTCCTTCACATGGCACCCTTTCAAACAGTACAAAAGGATGGCATGGAGCATCAATCAGGAGGCCCCCAAGACATTAAAGGAAGAACGAGACTCAAAAGAATAATAAAGATACAAGATATCTCGATCATTCAAACAGTCAAGTCTACGGCTTAGATTAAGCGACACTTACGAGTCTCCTATAGCTCCCCTTTATACACTCTTACAGGGAAAATCCTCGCCTGTGAGGACTTTTCCCTCCATTTGTAAATCTTTTACCACACTTAGTGAAATCTCAACAGGACGTAGGGCTATTACTCCCACCATCGAGGGCCCGAACCTGTCTAAACTCTCTGTGCTCTTGTTCACCATTGTTCAGCATACCTTTCCGGAGGGTCATCTTGAAAGGTCTCACAATTACAAATTCTGCATAAGTTCGGCTGAGGACTCCGAGTCCGAATCGTCGACAGCTGGCGCCCACCGTGGGGCCTTTCTCAAGGCATCCTAGTTTTAATCTGGAGGTTCGCTGAAACATGGCTGGAGCATATAATTCCGAGAACGATTTTGATCTCGAGGATTACGCTCATATCCCAATGCCTTCTCCAAGTGATCCCGTTCCGATGGAAGAGGTCGAAGGCCAGAATCTTCCATAGGGTGAATCATCTCCCCAAGTCATGTTAATCGACCGGGAGGTAACTGGCACAAGGTCAGAACCCGCAGAGGTTCTTAATGTGCTAGGTGATGAATCCGGCCCGTCATGCGATCCCGCTGAGGGAAAGTATGATGGTGACCCTGAAGTTAGCCCAGGAAGGTTCGACCCTGATAACCTCCACCGTCTCTTTGATTTCGAGTCCGACTCGGAACAAACCGAGATATTCTCCCCATCGGCGACCTCTCTCCATAGGCAGTTTGCTGCGTTGTCGGAAGAAACTCCCGATCAACAGGCTGCCAGGGAAGAACAAGATCGCAAACAGAAGGAGGAGCAAGATCTCGAGCAACAGAACAACGAACTACGCAGAACTGCCCTAGAGGCTCTTCAAGATGCGCAGGCTCGTTACGATGTTGCCCCGAGTTCTTCTCGACGGTCGCGTGGTCGTAGACGCGACCAGACTCCTTCCTTACCACCGGAGCATTTCCCAGTGGACGACGAAACAATAACACCTGGTGCCCCTAGGAGAAGTACCCATGGTCGACTGCGATCTATCGCGGAAGTCATGCGCAATTTTCCTCCTACGGTCACGGATGCGCAGAGACCGGCCTTTTACAGGATCCTGGCGGAAAGACTGGACGAGGTCGCATCCGAGGCGACCCCAACAGCCTCTTCCCGCTCAGTGACACATTCCCGTGATCGAGATGGTCCTCATTTTGGCTCTGGCCGGCGGAGTTACCCGCCGCCTGTACCGTCCCGACAGGACAAATACCGGCGAATGCAGGACTCTCGTAGTAGGGATCGAGTCCCCGTTCACTCTCGTTTGGGACCACGGGTAACCTCGCCATCACGTGAGTTTGCTCAAAACCCGACCGAAAGTCGCAGGACGGTTCACGGTCCTTACGTTGGTTGCAAAGCTTTCTCGCCTGGCCTACGAGCAGTCGTTTGGCCCGATAAGTTTCGACCAGGGGCCATTGAGAGGTTTGATGGAACTCAGAACCCATCCGAGTTCCTTCAGATCTATATTACTGCCATCCAAGCAGCAGGAGGCGATGACAAGGTCATGGCCAACTACCTGCCAACAGTCCTCGCAGGACCGGCTAGAACCTGGTTGTTTAATCAGCCTGGGGGTTCCATCTACAATTGGGAAATGCTATGCGATGCCATCCTCAGCAATTTCCAAAATTGTTACCAAAAGCCGGGTAAGGAGGACGACCTGCATAGACTGCGGCAAACTTCGACCGAAACACTTCGGCAGTTTGTCAAGAGGTTTGTCGGGGTAAGAAATACCATCCCGAACATATCTGATGGCTCCGTAATCAGGGCATTTAAGCATGCCGTTCGATACCGGAGATTCACTGAAGACTTGCTTATCCACCCTCCTCGATCAGTGGCCGATCTGTTCGATATGGCTGATCGATACTCCGATGCAGCCGAGGCAGTCGAATGGAACCGAATGGTTGACAAGGGGGACCTACCGCCCCAACCAGGCTTCAAGGATGCCAGGAAAGAAGATTCAAGCAAAAAGCTGGAGTCTTCACCGGGTGGGAAGTCAAAAAAGTCGAAGAGGAACCGCTCTGGACAGTACCGTGAGGTCGCGGTCGCGGAGAAACCACCTTCGACCAAAGGTAATAAGTCTTCTTTTAAAAGTAAAACTGCTTCTGGTGGCCGGGATTCCGACCAGCCAGAAAAATCAACTAATCCGCAGGAGGGCAAGAGGTGGTGTCCACTCCACAATTCCGCAGGCCACGATCTCAAAAACTGCAGGAGTTGGTTGAAACAGCTGGATGATTTCTACCAAGGAGCTGGGCCAATGCCAACCTTACCGCCTAAAGAGCAGGCGTGCGGGATTAGAGACGTCGACGGAGACGAAGAAATGGCTTACCAGGTACCTCAAAATCATGTTAATGTCATTTTCGGAGGTTCCTCCTCTTTCGTTTCCAAAAGGCAGTTTAAAACCTTTTGCCGAGAGGTTAACCAAACGGAGACATCCCTTGGTGAACCTCAATATCCCCGTTGGTCGGATATGCCTTTGACGTTCGATCGCGCTGACTGTCCTGTGGGGCTAACTCGACCATTGAGGCTACCTCTGGTTATTACCCCAATCATCAGTAACGCGAGAGTCGAAAGGGTCCTGATTGATGGGGGAAGTTCCCTTGATCTTTTATTGGTCAAGACACTCGACGAGATGCAAATTCCTCGTTCGAAGATCAAGCCCATAATCCATCCGCTTTATGGGATAATCCCAGGCCCCTCCATGATGCCATTGGGACAAGTGGTCCTCCCGGTCACTCTGGGAGAACCAGATAACTTCCGAATAGAATTGGTTATTTTCGATGTAATCGATTGTGATTCAGCTTATAATGCAATCTTTGGCAGGCCGACTCTTGCTATGTTCATGATGGCAACGCACTATGCTTATCAGTGCGGGAAATTGCCTGGCCCCAAAGGTGTCATTTCGGTCTGAGGTAGTCGCAACGTGGCGCTCACGTGCGACCTGCTATTTTTGGAGATGGTCGATCAACTTCCCCTCCGGGACGCTCAGGTCGCCACCGTTGCCACCGATGCGATCAGGGCTGCTCCTCGACCAGATGAGAAACTCAAACAAGTTCCTTTGTACCCAGATGACCCATCCAAGACAATTCGGGTTGGGTCAGCCCTGGATAACAAATAGGAACTCGACCTCGTTGCTTTCCTCCGGGCTAACGCAGACGTGTTTGCGTGGAAACCGTCCGACATGCCCGGTGTCCCAAGGGAAGTAATTGAGCATAGGTTAGCTATTCGACCTGGACAACGACCAATAAAGCAAAAGCTCAGGTGTTTTGCCACCGACCGACAGGAAGCCATCCGAGAAGAGTTAGACAAACTCTTACAAGCCGGGTTTATCCGCGAAGTGAATCACCCGGACTGGCTCGCCAATCCGGTCATGGTCCGCAAGTCAAATGGCAAGTGGAGCATGTGCGTCGACTACACTAGCCTCAACAGTGCCTGTCCGAAGGATGACTTTCCCCTTCCCCGCATCGACCAGCTGGTTGACTCCACTGCGGGTTGCGAACTGATGAGTTTTCTGGATGCCTACTCAGGATATCATCAAATTAGCATGGCAGAAGACGATGAAGAGAAAACTGCCTTAATCACCCCGTTCGGCACATACTGCTACGTCAGAATGCCGTTCGGTCTCAAGAACGCAGGTTCCACGTACCAGCGCTTGATGCAAAAGACCTTTCTTTCCCAGATAGGGCGTAATCTCGAAGCATATGTAGACGATTTGGTTGTAAAGAGCACCAAAAGATTGTCTCATTTGGACGATCTTGCTGAAACCTTCTGTAACTTGAATCGCTTTGGAATAAAATTGAACCCGGAGAAATGTTCTTTCGGGGTTTCTTCAGGAAAGCTTCTTGGTTTTCTTGTGTGTTCCAGGGGTATTGAGGTTAATCCTGAGAAAATTAGAGCTATTGAACAAATGAGGTCGCCCTCGACCATGAAGGATGTTCAAAGCCTGGCTGGTCGCATGGCAGCTTTAAGTCGCTTCATATCGCGATTAGGCGAAAGGGGACTACCTTTCTTTAAAGCCTTGCGGAAACATCATAACTTCACGTGGTCCGACGAGGCCGAAAAAGCGTTTCAGGAGGTAAAAACATATCTGTCCAGTCCGCCAGTATTGGTGTCTCCTGAAAAGAAAGAACCATTACTTCTGTATTTGGCGGCCACCCCACACGCGGTCAGCGCAGTTCTGATCGCGGAAAGGGAAGGAGTACACAGACCCGTCTACTATGTGAGCGAAGTACTTCATGGTCCTAAGGAGCGCTACCCTGAGGTCCAGAAGATACTTTACGCGCTACTGATGGCTTCCCGTAAGCTACGACATTACTTTGAAGCACACAAGATCACAGTACCCTCCTCTTTTCCTTTAGGGGATATTGTCCGAAATCCAGAAAAATCTGGTCGAATCGCCAAACGGGCGGTCGAGTTTGGTGCCTTCGAGATCCACTTCACCCCTCGCACGGCGGTTAAGTCTCAGGTTTTGGCCGACTTTGTGGTCGAATGGACCAACCCTGAGCCACCCGTGCAGTTGGCAAAGGAACTGGAGTGCCCCGATTATTGGACAATGTACTTTGATGGCTCCCGTTGTTTTCGACACTCGGGGGCTGGAATAGTCTTAGTTACGCCCCAGGGCGAACAGCTTAAGTATGTCATCCAACTACACTTTGTTGCAACCAACAACGCAGCAGAGTATGAAGGTCTTCTTGCAGGGCTCTGGGCAGCAAAATTCCTCGGAGTCCGTCGATTAGTGGTGAGGGGGGACTCACAGCTGGTCGTAAACTAGGTAAACAAGGAGTACAGCACCTCCGATGAGACAATGGCTCATTACCTGGGGGAAGTGAGGAAATTGGAAAAACACTTCAGTCACTTCGAAGTCCAATACATCCCGCGAAAGGACAACATTCTCGCAGACCAATTATCCAAAATTGGATCCTCACGCTCATCCGCTCCGGCAGGAGTGTTCATTGAACACTTGGACCATCCTTCGATCATGACTTCGGTCGAGGATGATCCGGCAATAGCCTTCGTTGCCAACCTCGGTCAGGAACAAGATTGGACTCATCCATTGAGGGTCTATCTTGAACATGGGACCCTACCCGAGGACGAAACCAAAAGCGATCGGTTAATTCGAAAGGCGCATCTGTACAAACTCATAGATGGGGTTATGTACAGAAAGGGTACTCAAGGAGTATTCATGCGCTGCATATCTCAGGAGGAAGGAAAATCCCTCCTAAAAGAAATACATGACGGTGTATGCGGTGCACACGCGTCATACCGAACACTGGTCGGAAAAGTTTTTCGACAGGGATTCTACTGGCCTTCGGCACTCGATGATGCCAAGCTTATGGTCAAGATGTGTCCACAGTGTCAGTTTCATGCAAGACAGGTTCATCAACCTGCTTATGCATTGCAAACTATTCCTCTCGCATGGCCCTTCGCGATCTGGGGAATGGACATCGTCGGTCCTATGCCACAAGCGGTCAATGGGTACAAATTTCTGTTCGTAGCCATTGACACGTTCACAAAGTGGATTGAGGCCGAACCAGTACGAAATATTACTGCATCAGCCGCACAAAAGTTCTTTCACAAGAACATTGTGGCACGATTTGGTGTTCCAAACCGTCTCATCACAGACAACGGTTCTCAGTTCGCTAGCGGTCTCTTCCTAGACTACTGCGATCAGATTGGAACCAAGGTGTGCTTTGCTTCTGTGGCACATCCACAAAGCAATGGTGCCGTAGAACGGGCCAATGGGCAAGTATTGCAAGGCATTAAAAAACGTGTTTTTGATCGCCTCAAGACCCGCTCGGGGGCTTGGGCAGACGAGCTTTATACTGTTCTATGGGTACTACGGACTACCTCTAGTCGAGCCACCGGTGAGACACCCTTCCATTTGGTCTATGGGGCCGAGGCTGTGTTGCCTATGGAAGTTAGTATTGGATCTGTTCGCACGAATCAATTCGAACAGGTCAACCAATCCGAACAGCGATCGCAAGATCTCATCCTCCTGGAAGAACGGCGTGATCGCGCCCTGATCAAGTCCGCGGTATACTTGCAGGCTCTACACAAGTATCACAGTAAAAAGGTGCGACCACGTGATCTCAACGTGGGCGACTTGGTTTTACGAAAAATTCAAGACCAGTCTAACCGCAATAAATTCTCCCCAAAGTGGGAAGGACCATACACTGTCGTCTCAGTGCCGCGGCCAGGATCTGCGCGGTTAGCCATGGAGGATGGTCGGATTTTGTCCAATACCTGGAACATCGATCAACTTCGCAAGTTTTACGTGTAAGTACCAGACCCCCTTTTCCTGTTCAATTAGCATCTTTTCATAAAAAGCATGTCTCGTTTTCATACAATAAGTGTTTTCCTTTAAAGCCCAAATTATACAAATTCGACCTGGGGGCTGATCGCCGGCGGTTAGGTTATTACAGCATTTTTCAACCGGATTCGCTGGTCGATCTCATGATCACTTCCAGATAAGTCACTCCTAAATAAGCCGTTTCTCAACGCACACGGGACTATCTGGCTAGTCTTCGGTCATCTGGGTGGCTACCAGTTTGCAATAAGGTTAAAATGTTACTTTAATCTTGACCATCGGCTTGAAGCGCATATCCCTGGTCATCATACTTATGTTTTCCCCTCTGCTTAAAATACTAAGGCTCCAGTATTCACAAAACAGAGGCGGGGGCTAGAGGAATATACTTATAGTATGAAACTTATGATGTGAATATGCACTTTCTTTTGAAAAAATAGTTTTACATACATAGCATTGTAATTACAATTGTTTGGTTACAAAAATAAGGATCATTCGATCCCCAGCTCAGTCAGGAGTCTATCTACTAGGGGCTGGACTTCCTCTATGCCTGCATCGAGCAGCTCTTCACTCTCGACCTCAACCGGACCCACCAATGCGTTCAGATCTGCATCTGGGACATGGTGAAGTCGAACCCGGCTGAGTACGGCTGCTGCGGCTGATCGAACCCTGGTTCTGATCGCCTCTTCGCGTCGCCGTGTATCTCCAGGGAGATACTCAAGTAGTGAATCCGCCTGGGCAGCAAGCAGCGATGTCCAGTCACTTATGCTGAGGTTGTCTTGCCTCGGTTCTACCACATCGGTCTTCAAAAGATCAGCCACGGCCTTTAGTTTTTTGAAGATCCGGAGGCTCACTTCTTTGATTGCCCGATCGGTGTGGCGAATCGAGGATTCAAGAATCTCCTTGTCTCGACTGAGCTGCGTAATTTGACCTGCTTGCGCTGTATAGAGAGAAGAGATTAGTTGCATATTATGGATTCAAGTCTTCCTAATCAGGAATCGGCTTACCAGCATTCTCTGATCGAAGTTTGTTGAGTTCAGTTTCTTGTTTCTTAAACATTGAAACTGAACCGGCCACCTCTTTCTTCAAAGATATAACCTCTCTGCAGCAAAGTCAAGGCAATCACAACCAAGATGCGCCCATGCTAACCAGAGGGTAATGGTACTCACCTGCGCAAGCTGTCGCGTTCTTTTTGAATGGCTTCTGTTCTGGCCATCACAACACGCGAATGGCTTATTAGCCAGGATAATCCCTGTGGTGCCAAAGAAGAAGATCAAAGGTGTCCTAAGTACAATTCAGGCACGAAAGCAGAGTTTTATTATACCTTCATAAACTTTTGTAAAACAGCATCATTCAGTTCAGAGGGAATCCTCGCTAGAGCCTCCGACGCGCTCACTACAGGGACAGTAGGTGGGAGTGCCGGCTGGACGCCACCCCCAGAGGCCACTGGTGGTGACCTGGTCCCTGTACTTGTTTCACCTCCAGCGGTCCGGACGACTTCCTGAACCACGGGAGCAGAGCGCTCTTCATTAGAGGCTCCCTCATCAGCCCTAATTTCAACCTCCCCAGTGGCGGTTGAACGGTTAGGCGCTGTCTTCTTTTGCCTAACAGGAAGAATGGGTCAGGCAGCTTTTATCTAAGATTACTGTCAAGTAAGAGTTCTTACCTTATTTGAAATCCCATTCGTTCCTGGGACTTCTGGGAAAATTCCCCTTGCGAAGGAGAGCCGTCTCCGGTTCTCGCCTTCCTTATTGTAAACAAGGCAGCACCTCCCTGGAAATGTTCTGTTACGAGCACATTCCTAGGAAAAAAGATAAAAACACATAGAAAGGTCTTTACCTGGGCCACCGGACTAACTGGTGGGGCTGCATCCGAAGGCCTTGGCGACTCCAGAGTTGCTGGGACCATCACAGCCGGCCTTTGTTCATCTACCTCCTCCTCTGTCCGCAGAGGAGGAGGATTTTCCTCCCTGGAACCCCCAGTGGTCCCAGGGGGAAGCTCTCCTCCCTGTATGTACATTAACTTATCAAATGTGCAGAAAGAGTCATAGAAGGAATGGTCGAAAAGATTCCTTACCTTAGTCGTTCCTTCGACCAGGGAAGCAGAGATAATTGATCCTGAAACCTCGGCGGCTTCAGGAATTGGAAGGTCACCCGCGACCACAAGATCTTCGGTGGTCGCAGGGTCAGCCACAGCCACCTCTTCGGTAGCTGTGGTCCCTACAGGACAGCTTGAGGCATCACCAGCAGGGGATTCCCCGGTCCTCTTCCTTCTGATGACTAGAGGCACATCATCGTCCTCTTCCTCCTCGCTCCCCTCTCCCTGTACGACGAAGAAGTGATTCCATGTCGCGCCTGAAAAAGAAGAAGGAATGCGATATCTTACCGCAGTCTTTCTTGCGGGACGAGGAATGCTTCGTGAAGACCCCTCCCCAGGGTTCAGCTTGGTCTTCTTGGGGGCAGGACTCTTTGTCCTGGGTCTCTGAGAGACCTTCTTCACATTCTTCACCGTCGGCTTCCGCAGAGAGCCGACATTTTCGCTTGGGAACGTTGCATCAGCAAACTTCCCTAGGAGCTGGTTCACAGTCCATTAAAATGGATTAGCGCTGGACACACACAAGACCTGCAGAACCAAAGCCGGACAAGGAAATTACCTTTCGGCGCTCCTGTCTAAGGTCATCACCGGCATGAATCAAGCTCTGCGGGCGAGGTGATCCCTTAGGGCCCTCTACATCAGCATTGTAGGTCCTAAGGAGGGAATTAGTTCGCCTCCCAATTTCGGGTGAGGGCAGAACTGTTCCCAAATTCAAGTCAGAAAACATAAATTTCAGAAATGACAAAGCACAGTGCTAAAGGATTGAGTACCTTCATTGTAGTCCAGGGTTCCATCCGCCATGGACTTGATTTCCCAAGCAGGATGAGCCCTTTCGCGCAGAGGGCTCACTCGATTCTTCACGAAGTCTCGGATGACATCCCTCGCTGTCAACCCTTGACCCATCAAGTGAAGAATCACCTCGGCGTGCTTCAGGTGCTCCGCGCCCAGCGCCGGGGGAGCATCCAACTCGCTTGACTTCTCTGGCCGCGAGTTCTCGAACCATAAACTACTCTCGGATGGCGGAGAGCAGTAAAACCACCTCTGGTGCCACCCGTGCACCGAATCCCGCAGAGGTGGGGAGGGATATTCCTTCTTGTCCCTCAGCCGGAAGTAGATGCATCCGGCGGCATTGGTGCTTTTCGACCATGCCGAGAAGTAGAACCGTCGGAAGAGGTCTACGCTAGGATATACTCCGACGAAGGCCTCGCAAAGATGCTGAAACACCGCCAGGATCAGCATCGCATTTGGGTGGAGGTTGATCAGTTCCCACCCATAATGTTCAAGGATGTCCTTTAGGAACCGACTCTCAGGGAATCGGAACCCGCAGCGCAGATACTCCTCAAAGATCACCAACTCGCCCTCTCTGACAGTTGGGGTTTCTTGGTCCTTCTCCGCAGGCCGCCAGTTGATCAGCAGCCGCGATGGAAGGATCTCCTCTTTCTCCAACGCCACCAAAGTCTCCTCAGAATGGTGGTTGGATCTGCTCCAAGATGCCATTTTTTGAGGAAGATCGGTCGAAAAAGTCGATGATTTTGTGGAAGATGAAGGCGAGAAGATGAGGGTTTTGTGCGGCGGGCACTCTAAGGGTTTTTCGCGGCTGAATGGCTTCCTCAAGAAGCTACCTACTGCTTTTATAGACTCGAGGAGTCACGCCTCTGTGAGTAGCGTTCCACTCAAGCATCCTCTTAAATATTTTATTCATTTCCCATAATGGATATTCTGTGACAAACCCTTTAAAGCGTTTCGGGTATCGGATCTGAAATAAAAAGACTTCTTTATTTCGGAAGCTGAAAGGGCTAAAACTCGAGAAGTCTGCTAAGGCTTTTCGAGGATTATTTACCTTTCTTTTTACCTGAACATTTTTATGAAAAATATCATGTAACTCAAATTTTGACGTACGGATATATTCTAACTGGGTTATGGTTTGGTTAAAGCCATGTTATTCAACTTCGTTTCTGGTCGAAATAATGGTCTAACCGAACGTTCAACTCTAGTCGCAATTCAGTTCTAACCGCGGCCTTAAGTCTGATCGCGGCGTCATGGGAGGTCATGGTGACCCTTTAAAGTTCAATTCTAATCGCGGAACTGAAATTTCCTGTGTATGACTGGTCGCAGACTAAGCTTTTTGCCATAATTTCACACAGAAGGAATGAAGAATGTTCATATGAATAAAAGAAACTTTATTTATTACATTCTTTACATACAAAAGGGATACGGTCGATAAAAGCATCGACCTGTTCCGAAAGAAGTTTACAAAGTTCCCCAAGGGACATGTTGTTGTCAGTAGGATCTACACTGACAACCCCCAGGGAACTAGCAACTACCCTAAGTCTATCTATATCGTCCCTAACAACAGACGCACTATTGTCCCTAATCAAGTCAGAGAGTTCTCGCTGTTGCTGAGCGAAGTCCCTCTCTCGACGGAAATGGTGCGCCTCTTCTCGGGATCGATCAAGACATACTGCTAAACACAGAATCTTCGAGGCCATCTCCTCGGTCTTCTTCTCCAGGGCATTCTTCTCTTCCAGAAGGGTCAGTCCGGAAGGAAGAGATGGAGCAGCAGAAGGCTGATCGCTGGAGCCTCCTACCTCCTGCATTTTGCAAAAGTTAGTCATACTAACTAAAATTATCAACAAAAAGGGAGAAGAATTGTTACCTGTCCCGGTGCATAACCCGTTGATACACCCATCTTGGGAGGAAGATCATCATATGGTGGAAGAGCAACCTTCCCATAAGAAGATTGCTTCGCCAACCCAATATGGCAATCATCTGATCGAGGGATAGTCACCGCTTGCCGACCAGGATGTTGATCACCCAAAAGAATGGGAGAATTGGACGTGATGGGATCTTTCTCTAAGGATAAAAGCCTAATTTGCCGAGAGGCATGAACGGGGAGGGTCAAAGGAACTGAAGGAAGAAAGAAACTCGCTACGTTCTTCACCTTTGTTCCACTGGAAGATCCTTCGTCAACCTTGGGTTTCTTCCTTAAGGGAGACAGGACTTCATTCGTTTGAGACCCTTGTTCGACAAATTCCTCTTCATCACTCTCAATCTCGATGATATCGTGATCTGCCATTGGGAGGAGTATGTGAAAAGGAAGAAGGCAGGATAACAAGAAAAAGACTTAGGCGTGAGAGGGAAATTGTAGATCTTTACATGTCTAGGGGTCTGGTATTTATAGCCACCAGGGCGACGGTTCGCCTCCCAGACACCTCGGGTTTCGTTAAGACATTTACAATTTTACCTCGAGATAAAAACAATTCTACGGCGTTATCATTACCCGTCACGTAATGTCAGAACCCGTCTTGAAAAACCAACCGTTTTCACTTAGTGCGCCACTAAGTGGAGAAGTTAAAGGACCGGGTTAAAAATCCAATGCACGGTTTTTTAAATTCGAAATAAACATGTCTCTTCGTTTTCTTCGAATTTGGGGGCTAGCTGACGAGGATTGACACCCGGGTCACTTGTAAGAAACTTTTGGTTCAAGACAAGTTCGAACCAGACATGTATCTGGTGATGCGAACTCGAGCTATTCTGAGGGGTATCACCATGAGGTCGCAAGCTTTACGCGATCAGGTCGCGGGTTTCGTGCGATCAGACCGACAGCCTTGTGCGGTCAGAAGTTCGTATGGTATACGCGGACTGGATATTCGGGATATTGCGCGGTCAGCCAATATCCCGCGGTCAGAACATCTGCCGATCAGGATACTTGGGATCTATCTATTCGGTTGCCCATACAACAGGATATTCTAAGTATCCCGAAGATTCCTACGCGTGGAGAATCAACCGTCAGAAGGTTAACACATACAGTTATCCATGAATAACACGTGTTTAACCTGTGTGGAGGTTAAGAGCAGTTCCAAAAACCGCATCCAACCGTCCGTGCAACCGATTGATGCAATTTCCTTCACATGGCATCCTTTCAAACAGTACAAAAGGATGGCATGGAGCATCAATCAGGAGGCCCCCAAGACATTAAAGGAAGAATGAGACTCAAAAGAATAATAAAGATACAAGATATCTCGATCATTCAAACAGTCAAGTCTACGGCTTAGATTAAGCGACACTTACGAGTCTCCTATAGCTCCCCTTTATACACTCTTACAGGGAAAATCCTCGCCTGTGAGGACTTTTCCCTCCATTTGTAAATCTTTTACCACACTTAGTGAAATCTCAACAGGACGTAGGGCTATTACTCCCACCATCGAGGGCCCGAACCTGTCTAAACTCTCTGTGCTCTTGTTCACCATTGTTCAGAATACCTTCCCGGAGGGTCATCTTGAAAGGTCTCACAATTACAAATTCTGCATAAGTTCGGCTGAGGACTCCGAGTCCGAATCGTCGACAGGTAACAGTAGATACATATAGTAATGATGATATGAACCTAGACTAGTCAAGAATTATGGATGTTTATAAAATATTCTTTATCTTTCATACCTCATCTCATCTTATCTCATGGCAGCACTTCTCATAATATAACATTTATCTTCTTGTTCACTAGATTATAGCACTATCGTGACACGTCAACACACGACAGCCCACGGCAGCACTCCTTATCATGACAACACATGTCATTTGGGTAATCTTGATTTAACACATTTTATTTAGAAAATAATACTTGTGTCACACCCCGTGGATTTAATCCACCACAGCAGACTCCTATAAACCCGGGAGCTCGGAGTATTCGAATATGTTTTTAACTCTGCAGAGAGGTACCAATTTACCCGCAAGATATTCCACTTTCAAGCCCATTCTATCAAAATGATTAGACCCCTCCTCACAACCATGTGTGAGTGGCAAGGCGGGGATAATAAGAACTTTTGTTATGTATCACTCACAATTCACCCTCGACCCTGTGGCTCTCTGCAAACCACAGTTGTGGTAGGTTGTATCCTAACCTCCACCCCTTTGCTTATTCCCATTACTGGGTCAGCGTGCTTGATCACCTTCAGTGATATGTGTGGGACCCATTCTCCGTGCTTATCGTGCATCACTACACATCTCATGCAGGGGTTTCATGTGCGATCCACATAAGTACTTGTTCAGGCCTGTCCCATAACTTTCGATCTAGGCCGATCTAGGTGTCGGGCTAGAAGACAAAAATGCTCAGGAGGTCAAAGCATACACACTGGACAAGGTGGTTAGGGCTGAAACGGCTGGGAAAAGTTTTCCGGTGATCGGCGCATGAGAAGAAGCACTGTCATTTGGGGGTTTTCGATACATGATAAATGAACTCAATTCCAAGCTTGGGAAGTGATAGTAGGGTATGAGAAAACTACTGGTAGCATCAATTTGACCGGAGGATCGCCGGCGTGGTCTGGCGACGGTCGCCGGTTTCTGGTGAAATTCAATTTTAGGAAAAACTTCGATTGGGGTTCAATTGGAGATTCTGAGCTTACAGGCTTGCTTGAAATAGCTCACTGATCAATTTAGATTACAATTTCGAAAGCTAATTCGGGCTAAATTAAGCTATATTGCAGGAACAGGGCAATCGGCAATTTCGGCGATCACCGACGTTAGGGTCCACCGGAGAGCAATTAAGTGATACTACACAGAGAGGATGAGTAGGGGAACTCACTGATGGCTTTAATTCGAAGGTTGGTGCAGCAGAGCGTGCTGGCACCGTGAGCCTCCTCGACGGCTCGCCGGAGAAGATGACTGAAACAGAAAGATTTGGGATTTGGCTGATTTCTGGTGAAGTGTGAGGGAACTGCTGAGCACAGGAGTGCTCAAATAGGCCAGGCGCAGCTTGCAAGGAGGGAGCAGCGAAGTGATTGGCAGCTGGGGATGAGATTGGTTGCGTGCAGAACATCAGCGGCGAAGACACAGCGAAGAACGGTGATTGCGATGGCGACAGGACTGTAACTGATCACTGTTAGATCAAGGATGCCGACTAGAGGGGGGGGTGAATAGGAGGCTTTTAAAAACTTCAAATAAAAACAAGTTTTTATTCCAAGAAGAACCAAATGCAATTTAATATATTAAAGAGAGAAGATAGAGAACGAACACAGCTGTCTTTACCGAGGTATCGGAGACTCGCCCAGTCTCCACTAGTCCTTGTTGAAGCACTCAAGCCACTCGAGTTTTGCCTCAATACTCACGAAGAGTATTATCTACTAAGGTTGCTCCTTGTCCACTCCGGAAAGGCGAGCACCGATGCCTTGTACAAGCTTGCCGAGCCTCTCCAACAATCTCCGTTCTGGAGAGGTCAACAGCCACGCCTCCGAACCGTCTAGGTGAGGGCGCTCACCAAGAGTAACAGGCAGCGAGATCTTCTCTTGACCTCCAAACACGCACCGAGAAACTAAGTGAATGCAAATGCAAAAGAACTGAAGTGCTCGGTGAATCAGAAAACACTCGACTTGATCAAAAGATCAAGATTTTAAGTGGAAAACTAAAGCTCAAGAGTGTATAAGAAATGCTACTGCTTGTTGTATTAAACTTATGCCCAAAGCCCCTTTTTATAGCCTCAAGAATCAAATGAACCGTTGGAGCTAGGGCTGAAAATTAGCAACTCAAACTGACAATCAGTTTGCCTAATTGACAGTCAGTTTAGTGCACAACGGCCGACAAAGTTTACGGATGAAAATTTGCTAGCCGTTCGTGGTCGTTTAAGGAAAGCTGAAACCCACAACTGACAGTCAGTTATTCAAACTGACAGTCAGTTCGACCACAAACTCGACCAAAAACAAAAAGAAACTCAGTTAAAAGCACTGTGGTCGAAACCCCAACTGACAGTCAGTATGGACAAACTGACAGTCAGTTTAGTACAAAAATTTTGAGCCCAAAATACACCCTCTCTGGACAATTGTCAGTTTACACGAACTGACATTCAAACTGACAGTCAGCCTGAACAAAAACAGAGATAACTTTAAATCCAGAAATCCAAAAGAGGTGTTTAATAACTCGTTTGAAAGATAATTTCAAGGGCTACATTTTTGTCAACAGCACCTTCCTAGATCTTTTTGAAAAATGCAAATACTCTTCTGCTGTCAAAAACTGAACTGAAAATCCAGATATTCAAATTAAGTTCAAATCAAATCCAATCAAAATGATGCAATGCAATGACCTAAGTTTCTCGGTTTATGTTGGAGATAAAGAGAGGACTTTCGCCACCCCTCTTTATACTACGGTTAAAACTAAAAACAATTTTCCTAACCGATCTTCTCCAAACGCCGAGATCGGTAAAAATAAAAACTCATAATACCTTAGGTCTTTCGCATCTTCAAGATTTGCGTCTTGTCTTTTGCTCTCCTGCATCTCGTGCTTCACTTCATGTCGGGTTCATCTTGATCATCTCGTAATTCTTCCCAAACAATCTCTGTATCAAAAAGTCTCAGAAGCACAGTTAGTCCAAAACACTTTGTTTTCATTAATCATCAAAATTAGGGTTAGGTATGAAGGCCTAGATGCAACAATCTCCCCCTTTTTGATGATTGATGACAACAAGTGTTCAAAAAAAAAATAAATAACTCCCCCTGAGTATATGCATCATATCAGAGCATAAACCATGACATATACATCAGAGCATCTCATACATACAAGCACTCACAGATATGCATAAGTCATATAAATGTATATCAGAGCATACAAGTCTCAAAATCAAGTCATCATATATATATATATATCAGAGCATTCAACATCAACATCACAGATATATGATTAACCAAATAAAACCATATCCAAACATCCATAAAAACTAAAGACATATGAACCAATATCCAAAAATACTATGATATCCAAAATACTTCTCCCCCTTTGGCATCAAGCACAAAAAGGGAGGCAAAAACATAAAAATGAGCCTAATGCTCATCATCAGAAGACAGCCCTAGCACGGCTGTATCTCTGGAGCCTGCAGGAGATCCAGTCGCGTCGATGATAGGAGATGCTGGAGGAGTAGCAGCTGCAACAGAAGCTGGTGCTGTAGAGGCCGGAGCAGGAGGTCCTGGGGCAACCGGAGCTGACGAAGAGCTCGGAGAAGACGACGCAAGGCGGGCCCTCTTTCGAGGGACCAGAGAATTTGACGCAGGCAGACGTCGCAGTATCTCCTCCTGATGTGCAACCAAACGAAGCAACATCTGGTGATGCTCCACCTAGGTGCTGAGGATCTGCTGCTGGGTCTGGAGGACCTGCTGGAGCAAGGAAGGTGACGCCGCGGAAGATCCAGCACCAGGGTCTGAAGGAGGTGCTGGGTCGGACTCCTGAACTGGAGCCTCATCCGCTGACTCCCCCGCAGCATCATCAGGGCCAGCAGCTGCAGCGGGGCGAGCACCGAGCCGGCGATCAGCCTGGCCCGGAGGATAAAAGAGCAAAGGATGATGAGGCCGTGGGAGCTCAGAATCCACAGCCCGGATATGAAGAAGCACCGCCATGATATACGGAGCGTATATCAGCTGACGGCGTGGGCAAAGAAGGACGTGCTGAATCTCACTAATGATGAGATCAGTGACGTCGAATGGCTCCTCTTGAAAGATGGAAATCAGGACGTGGAGGGACAGATAGGTGATCCTAGCCCTATCTCCGCTCATGGGGACCAGAGTGAAACAGAGGATCCGTAGGGCTAGGTCGACATCGCGGCGCAAGCCGGCAATGTGACGGAGCTGGAAGGAGCCAGAGTAAAGCATGGCCACCACCCGACGCTCGAGATCAGGAAGGGTGTGGAGCTGGCGGCCAGAAGGAGGGCGCACCAATCCAAGTGCGGACTCCAACTGCTCCTTCGTGACAGTGTAGACCTGGAGGCCTGTCATGAAGGTCATGAAGTCGCGCTGAGGGGAGATAAAAACGGTAGAATAGAACTGGCGAATGGGCCCCTCAGCCTAGTGCAAAGAGGAATCGGCGACAAGGTCGCGGATCCCTACAGTGCCAAAGAGATCTGGATGGTGGCGATGCCTGTGCGAGAGGCGATCGTACCCCACGACAGAGAGCGGTGGGCGAAGATGGGTGCACCGCTGTAGCCGCTGGTAAACAGGTCTAGGTGGAGGTTTGTGAAGCAGGTGAGGACGTCGCACGCGTCGCGACCAGTGGGACGCGGCGAGAGATAAGGGTTTGTGGAGCGGAGCGTGCGAAGGCGGCTAGCGTGCCACCGGGAATAATCCACGGGGACACGCTCAGGCGGAGGCGAAGGCTGGGTCTCGCACGTTTGACCCGATGAACGCTGGCTGTTTGCCGCGTTCTTTCGTTGGGCCACACGTCGAGAAGGACCCGGCTGATCAAACATGACAAATAAATGACTGAAAAACGGAGAAGAGAAAAACAGAGACCTGAACTGATCGGTCGAACGGAGCAGAGGAGGACGACGACGATGATTTGTGGCACGGAGACACACCACGAGAAGGAGGAGCACAGTTTGAGGAAGCACTGAAGGGTCTCAACGCCGGCGAGCAGCCCACGGCCGAGCTAAAACACGGCACAGGAAAGAGGTGGTCGAAATCCGCGGCTAGATGCGGTGGAGGTGCAAACAAGGGCGGCGGCGGTCGTCGACGGCGAGGAAGAGGTGCGGACACCGAGGGATGGTGGCGCAACCACATCGGCGACAAGAAGGAGCGCAAAAACGGCGGCGAGAAGAAGAGAAGCCGAGAAGACAAGAAAAGGAACGGGGGATTTTAGGGTTCGGGATCCCACAACTGACAGTCAGTTCCAAACTCAGAAACATGGAACTGACAATCAGTGTACCATACTGACAGTCAGTTCGCAGAACTAAGTTTTGAAACTGACAGTGAGTGTATGAGACTGACAGTCAGTTTGAGACTCGAACTCGACCAGGTGCTACGACCAAAATCAATTGTATGTAACTGACTGTCAGTTTGTGAAATTGACTGTCAGTTAGGACAATGACTTCGACCAGAGACTAAGACCAGGCTCCTAAGCACTAAACTGACTGTCAGTTTGGTCAAATTCGACCAAAAGCAATCTAAGACCAGAAAGGGAATAAAATAATATTATTTTATACAAACAACACATTTAGCACATCAACTAGCATTTGATATATCAATAATGTTCAGTTCACCCCTTAAAAAGCAAAATCTTGATTCATCTAGGGGTTTAGTGAAGATATCATCTAGTTGCATATCAGTTCTAACATAATTCACTTCAATATCTCCTTTTGCCACATGATCTCTAATAAAATGGTGCCGTATTTCAATATGCTTAGTTCTAGAATGTTGAATATGATTATTAGCAATTTTAATGGCACTTTCATTATCACACAATAGTAGCACTTTATCAAAAATAATTCCATAATCCAAAAATGTCTGCTTCATCCACAATAATTGAGCACAGCAACTGCCTGCAGACACATATTCAGCTTCAGCTGTGGAGAGGGCTACAGAATTTTGTTTCCTAGATGACCATGATACTAATGATCTCCCCAACAGCTGACAGCTACCAGATGTGCTTTTCCGATCAATTTTGCACCCTGCATAATCAGAATCAGAATACCCAATTAATTCAAAATTTGCATCTTTAGGATACCAAAGGCCTAAACTGGGATAGCATTTTAAATACCTAAGGATTCTTTTAAGAGCAGTTAGATGACATTCCTTAGGATCAGATTGGAATCTAGCACATAAGCACACACTAAACATGATATCAGGCCTAGATGAAGTAAGATACAGAAGACTACCAATCATAGACCTATAAAGTTTAGAATCGACCGATTTGCCGCTTTTGTCCATGTCCAGATATCCATTGGTCGCCATAGGAGTTTTGATTGCCTTTGTGTCTTCCATCCCAAAGCGCTTGAGCAGGTACTTCACGTACTTTGTTTGACTCACGAACGTACCGTTCTTGAGTTGCTTGATTTGAAGTCCTAGAAAGAAGCTCAACTCACCAATCATGGACATCTCGAACTCCCTAGACATCATCTCTCCAAACTCATGACAGAAATGTTCATTAGTAGATCCAAAGATAATATCATCAATATAAATCTGACAAATGAACAAATCTTTTTCAATTTTCTTTGTAAAGAGAGTCGTGTCAACCTTCCCAATTTTAAAACCTTTTGATAATAGAAAGTCTCTAAGATGCTCATACCAAGCCCGAGGAGCTTGTTTGAGACCGTAGAGAGCTTTCGACAATTTAAAAACATGGTTTGGAAATTTAGAATCTTCAAAACCAGGAGGTTGTTCAACGAACACAAGTTCAGAAATTTCACCATTTAAGAATGCACTCTTTACATCCATTTGAAAAAGTTTGATATTGAAGCATGATGCATAAGCAAGAAGAATACGAATAGCTTCAAGTTTTGTTACCGGTGCAAAAGTTTCACCAAAGTCTAAACCTTCGACTTGAGTGAATCCTTGAGCAACAAGACGAGCTTTGTTCCTAATTACAACACCATTTTCATCTAGCTTATTTCTGAAAACCCATTTTGTTCCAATAACATTATGATTTTTGGGTCTTTCTACTAAAGTCCAAACTTCATTTCTAGCAAAGTTGTTAAGTTCTTCATGCATTGCATTAACCCAATCAGGGTCATTTAAAGCTTCATTAACATGTTTGGGTTCTAAAGAAGATACAAATGAATGATGTTTACAAAATGTAGCAATACGAAATCGAGTTTGAACACCCTTACTGACATCACCCAATATTTGATCTAGAGGGTGATCTTTGGTGATTGTTTGATGCTGCCTTGGCGCTTCATCTTGTACAGCTTCATCTTGACCTTGTTCTGGAGGATCAACATGAGATGATGATGCGTCTTGATCAACATTCTCAACGTTGACATCATCTTCTTGATCTTCTTCTGTTGGCTTGATGTCTCCAATGGTTATGTTCTTCATTGCTTCTTGAAGATCTTCACCTGAAACTTCATGAGAGACTTACTCCTTTTGCGAGCCGTTAGTTTCATCAAATTCGACATCGCCAAATTCTTCAATGCAACTTGTATTTTTATTGAAAACACGATAAGCTTTGCTAGTGGTGGAGTATCCGACTAGAAAGCCTTCATCTACTCTTCTTTGAAATTTTCCACCAAAATTTCTTTTCTTAAGAATATAACATTTGCATCCAAACACTCGAAAATAAGAAATATTTGGCTTACGCCCAATAAGAAGTTCATAAGGAGTCAAATTTAGAAGGGGATGCAAATAAAGCCGATTTATAGAATAGCAAGCGGTATGCACGGCTTCAGCCCAGAAGCGAGTAGGAGTATCATACTCACTAAGCATAGTCCTTGCCATTTCTATAAGTGTTCAATTTTTCCTTTCAACGACTCCATTTTGCTGTGGAGTGTAGGATGTGGAAAATTCGTGTTTGATTCCAAGAGAGTCACAAAAATCAAACAAAGTTGAATTGACGAACTCTCCACCATGATCACTACGGATTTTCTTGATGGATAATTCGAATTCAGTAGAAACACGTTTTGCAAAACTTTTGAAACATCGGGGGTTTCAGATTTTTTAGAAATAAAGAAAACCCAAGTGTAGCGTGTAAAATCGTCAACAATCACAAAACCATAATTGCTACCCCCGATACTTTGGAACTCGGAAGGTCCAAATAAATCCATATGAAGGAGTTCCAAAGGTTTACAAGTAGAAAGAATGCGCTTAGTTGGATGTGAAGTAGCTACTTGCTTGCCAGCTTGACAAGCGCTACAAGGTTTGTCCTTTTCAAAATTCACATCCTTTAAGCCAACGACCAAATCACGTTTTAAAAGTTTTCTCAACTAATGCATTCCAACATGTGCAAGTCGTCTATGCCATAGCCAACCTTTTGAGGTTTGAGAGACAAGACATGTTGAAAGAGATGCATCTTTTGAGTGAAAATCAACCAAATAAAGATTTCCAAAACGAAAGCCTTTAAAGATCAAGGTTTTATCTTTTAAACTTTCGACCAAAACTTCTTTTGGGAAAAATGTGCAACTAAAACCAAAATCGCAAATTTGTGCAACGGAAAGCAAATTGAAGTTCAGAGATTCGACCAACAAAACATTCGAAATAGAAAGATCATTAGAGATTGCGATTTTACCCAAGCCTACCACATTTCCTTGACGATTGTCGCCAAAGGTAATCTTTTGGTTCTCGCTTGAGTTGTCTTTGAGTGAGGTGAACAACTTCTTGTTACCAGTCATGTGTTCGGAGCATCCGCTATCGAGCACCCAATGTCTCCCGCCGGTCTTGTAGTTCACCTACATAAAAAGAATTAAGTCCTTTTAGGTACCCAAACCTTTTTGGGTCCTTCAATGTTAGCAATCAAAGCTTTGGGTACCCAAATAGATTTCTTCCTTTTATTTAACATGGGTGCACCAACATACTTTGCTATAGCATAACCTTTTCTCGACTTTGGAAGCATGTAGCAAGTATCAAAATAATTTGGAGTCGTTAAGGGACATGCTTCATGTGAGTGACCAGTTTCATGCCATTTATGACAAAATGTGTTGCATGTTTTAACAAATATAGTTTTAGAGTTTGGTTTCTTCCCTTTCTTTTGAAAATATCCTAATCCTTCTTTTCTAAAAGAACACTTTTGTTTACTAAGGATTAGATCAAGAGATATTTTACCTTTATAACAGTTCTCTAACCCTTTTCCAAGCTTTTCTACTTGAGCCTTTAGTTCATTATTTTCATTCAATATGTTATCATTAGAAACACATGGAATGTGATGACTACTAGAGGGAGAATCATCCAAATTACATGAAGTTGAAGCATCTACCTTAGATGAGATATTTGTAACATCTTTTATGAGCATGCTTTCATAAGAATCTTTAAGCTCGGAGTATTGAGTGCGTAGGGAAGAATGTTCTTCCTTAAGTGCCTTATACTTCCTTTTAGTTTTTCCAAAAACTTCATTTAATTCGGTTATCATTTCAACTAAATCATCATATGATGGATCGTTAGAGTGTACCTTTTCATCGCCTTTAGCCATAAGGCAAATGGATGAGCTAGTTGAAGTGTTGATGTTGCCGAGAGCTAATCCGGCCATCTTCTTGGAGCAATTTCTTTCGTCATCGGAGTCGGAGTCGGAGCTCTCACCTCCGGACATCCACTCTCCAAAGCAAGCTTCTTTGATTTCTTCATTCTTCTTCTTGAAGAACTTCTTCTTCTTGTTCCACGCCTTGTTCTTGTTTGGACATCTTGATGCTATGTGTCCCTTCTCATGGCATCCATAGCAAATGATGTCCTTGAAGTTGTTTTGCTTTGGTCCCTTTGGTCGTGTGTCAAGGTTGACACCCTTCTTATGCAACCTGCGAAGAAGTTTTTGAGTGTTCTTTACCATGAGTGCGAAGTCTTCATCGGAGGAGCCATCACTTGAATCGTTCCTTGCGTTGGCTTTGAAGGCCAAAGCTTTCTTCTTTGTCTCCGAGGGTTCAACTGCTTCTTTATTCTCCTTCTTGTGCATCTCATGGGTGATGAGGTTCCCATAAAGATCGGTCGGTGTTGTGGTTGATAAATCGGAGTTTGTGAGCACCGTGACCAAAGTGTCGAAGCTTTCCGGTAAGGCCCTAAGCATCTTTCTCACAATCTCAATGTCAGTAAAAACAACACCAAGACCCTTGAGTCCGTTCACAATGTTATTCAACCGAGTAAACATGGAATCCACGGACTCAGTTGATGACATGATGAATGTCTCATATTTTTGCCTCACCATTAGCAACTTTGCCTCTTTAACCTTTGTTGTGCCCTCGTAAATTCTTCGAGGGTGGTCCAAACCTTATGAGCAGTCGTGAGATTGCTCACACGGTTGAACTCATTCAAGGATAAACCGGCAAAGAGTACATTTTTCGCACGGGCGTTTAAATGCAGTTTTCTCCTGTCGTCCTCAGACTGACTTGCCGGATCATCCGGACGAGTAAAACTGAGTTTAACAATATCCCATACATCAAGCCCCATAGCTTCTAGGAATACCGACATGCGCACTTTCCAATAAGGATAGTTTGTCCCATCAAAAATAGGCGCACGACCGGTATGACCAAGAAGAAAATCTCCACTTGACGACATCCTCTCCCTAGGCGGTAAAGCCTAATGAATCGAGAGACCGAGCTCTGTACCACATGTTGGATCAAGGATGCCGACTAGAGGGGGGTGAATAGGAGGCTTTTAAAAACTTCAAATAAAAACAAGTTTTTATTCCAAGAAGAACCAAATGCAATTTAATATATTAAAGAGAGAAGATAGAGAACGAACATAGCTGTTTTTACCGAGGTATCAGAGACTCGCCCAGTCTCCACTAGTCCTCGTTGAAGCACTCAAGCCACTTGAGTTTTGCCTCAATACTCACGAAGAGTATTATCTACTAAGGTTGCTCCTTGTCCACTCCGGAAAGGCGAGCACCGATCCCTTGTACAAGCTTGCCAAGCCTCTCCAACAATCTCCGTTCTGGAGAGGTCAACGGCCACGCCTCCGAACCGTCTAGGTGAGGGCGCTCACCAAGAGTAACAGGCAGCGAGATCTTCTCTTGACCTCCAAACACGCACCGATAAACTAAGTGAATGCAAATGCAAAAGAACTGAAGTGCTCGGTGGATCGGAAAACACTCGACTTGATCAAAAGATCAAGATTTTAAGTGGAAAACTAAAGCTCAAGAGTGTATAAGAAATGCTACTGCTTGTTGTATTAAACTTATGCCGAAAGCCCCTTTTTATAGCCTCAAGAATCAAATGAACCGTTGGAGCTAGGGCTGAAAATTAGCAACTCAAACTGACAGCCAGTTTAGTGCACAACGGCCGACAAAATTTACGGATGAAAATTTGCTAGCCGTTCGTGGTCGTTTAAGGAAAGCTGAAACCCACAACTGACAGTCAGTTATTCAAACTGACAGTCAGTTCGACCACAAACTCGACCAAAAACAAAAAGAAACTCAATTAAAAGCACTGTGGTCGAAACCCTAACTGACAGTCAGTATGGACAAACTGACAGTCAGTTTAGCACAAAAATTTTGAGCCCAAAATACACCCTCTCTGGACAATTGTCAGTTTACACGAACTGACATTCAAACTGACAGTCAGCTCAGCAAACTGATAGTCAGCCTGAACAAAAATAGAGATAACTTTAAATCCAGAAATCTAAAAGAGGTGTTTAATAATTCGTTTGAAAGATAATTTCAAGGGCTACATTTTTGTCAACAGAAGCTTCCTAGATCTTTTTGAAAAATGCAAATACTCTTCTGCTGTCAAAAACTGAACTGAAAATCCAGATTTTCAAATTAAGTTCAAATCAAATCCAATCAAAATGATGCAATGCAATGACCTAAGTTTCTCGGTTTATGTTGGAGATAAAGAGAGGACTTTCGCCACCCCTCTTTATACTACTGTTAAAATTAAAAACAATTTTCCTAACCGATCTTCTCCAAACGCCGAGATCGGTAAAAATAAAAACTCATAATACCTGAGGTCTTTCGCATCTTCATGATTTGCGTCTTGTCTTTTGCTCTCCTGCATCTCGTGCTTCACTTCATGTCGGGTTCATCTTGATCATCTCGTAATTCTTCCCGAACAATCTCTGTATCAAAAAGTCTCAGAAGCACAGTTAGTCCAAAACACTTTGTTTTCATTAATCATCAAAATTAGGGTTAGGCATGAAGGCCTAGATGCAAAAATCACCATGTCGATTCATCGGGACATAGCAGTGCTGGAGCAAGCGGTGGCGACAACATCTGGCATGGCACAAAAGCTACTGACAAAGTCTGAGCTTGCTGCAGCTGGTCGCGCGCGAGAGCGGTGCTGTCGTCGACGTTGTAGTGGCGTTGCCATGACAATGGCTGAGGTGAGGACACGTACACACAACATGCACGGTCACGCACGCGAGCGAAACTTCACCGGCGACGAATAGCCACGGCGCACAGGCACGGCGAGCTCTGGTCGAAAACGGCTAAGTCCTCTAGTCGAATTGGACTGAACTGCAGTTTTAAATCTTAAGTTTTGGACTGTTCTGTAAATCTGGAGTTTTGGAAGGTTTAAACTGAATTTGATTTCACTAATCTGGCAGATTATATCCAACAAAACATTTGGCAAAGATAATTGATAAAATTTGGCACATTTGAATAGTTTTTGACAATAACTGAAAATAGGGTATTTTAGGGTAATTGAAATCCGAATTTCAATTGATTTCGAATTCTGGCATTTAGGATGGAATTTTGAAATCTGAACAGAAGAGAAAATTGTGTCAAATAGCATTTAGAAGAGATTTGCTGAAGAAATTCTGAGTTTGGAGTTAATCTGAAGATTTTAGCCTTTTTGGGTTTCCAGATATCAGATAAAGGACTAATTTGCGATAACTAATGGACTGATATGCGAAAAGAGTCTAGATGATAAAATCTGGCTGTCAGCTTTCTGGATTAAGGTATTGGCATACCCATGATCATAGTCCAAGAGTAATTTGGTCTGAATTTGGTCAGAATTTGGCTAAATCTGGGTTTAGAGTATTTAGGGTAATTAACTTAATTTCTGTTTTCGAAAACAGAAGTTTTGACAAATCTAGGATTTAGAGATGGAATTGAATCTGGCTTCTGAAGACTTTTAAGTTTAGGATAACTGATAGATTACATCTGAACAATCTGATCTTGATTTGGGGTTCACAAGAAAGATTTGGAGATTTTAGGGCTTAAGATAGATACTGATCTGGCTACTACTACAAATAATGCATGCATGCTATTTACGAAAAAGGAAATTTTCACCCCTAAACTCAGGGTGTTATATCCTAGTAGGCGGTGGCCCTGTCCTCTGCTTCCTTGAGTGCCCGGCCGAAGTGCATCTCGAGCCCCCAGGTAATGGCCGCCCCCAACAAGCTCAAGAGTTAGAAAAAATTCAAGTTGGGGGGGGGCCGAAGGAAAACACCCACCGGCTCGGGGAAGTACTTGGATTTGGAGAGATTGAAGCTCCCCGAAACGCTCGCGGAACGTCCCTTGCGAGACGTAGTCCTGGACCTTCTGGGTCTACAGGCTCTCCGCGTAACGGTCAACCTCCCCCGCGGAAAGCAGGGGGGTCTCCCTCCTGGCGCCGGACCCGTTTCGGCTGACGACAGCCCCCTGATATGAGTCACCGGGGTGATGTGGACCGGCGTGGCGGTGGCTGGCGTCTTCGCCGCAGAGGATGTGGCCGCCGAAGAGGTGGCCGAGGAGGTCTCGGAGGGGGTCCCTCCCCGGGGAGGGATCAGGAGCCCCTTCCCTTTTCCAGGACGCGGGGCCCCCGGGACCTCCGTCTCCGGGAACCTCGTAAACCGAGGGTTTGCCCCCTCGTCCACCGGCCACTCCACACGCGGGGGCGAGGCCTCCGCAAACCAGATCTCCGGCCTCTCCGGCTCCTGTAACGCCGGGGCCGCTGGGAGGGCTATCGCCGAAGGTGGCGAGGGGGCGTAATCTGCCGAATCGGACGCCCCCCCGTCGACGGCTGGTCCCTGCCCCCGAGCCTCTGCGGGGCTCTCCGGGGGAGGGGCGTTGTTTCCTTCCGGGCCGGCGCTCGTGCGGGCCCTGACCCGGGAGTTGTGTCCCGGGCCTTCACCGGCGTGGAGCCCGGCGTCGTCGATGGACCGGGGGCTTTCTGAGTGTTGGCCTTCTTCGGCTCAGAGCCCCCGGTAGCCTCCTTTCCCCTCTTGTGGGAACCAGGAGTAGGGAGGGGCTTTCTCACCGGTAGCCTTATCCCGAAGGCCTCGGCCACCAGGTTCCGGGGAGGGCCCTCCCCCACGACGCGCATGATGCACTCGTGCTCGTCGGCGTAGTACCTCCCGAGGAGGTTCTCCGCCTTCTCCTGGGCGGCCGGATATGGCCGAACTACAAAAGGTAAAGAGTTAGAAAATTCACGAGAAAACGAGCGAAGTAACCGGGAGCTTACGTCGGGTCACCGGCTTTTGCGGGGGCCGCTGGGTCGGGCACATCCCGATTCCCCTCCTGTGCGCGATGGGGGAAATCTTCAGTAGCGTTAGCTCCTCGGTGGCGTCCCTCATCAAGCGGACGCCCCAGGAGCCAACGACCTTACTTGGGAGCCTCAGCTCCTCCTCGGTCCACACCGGGGGTTTGGGGGCGGACGACCGGCTGTAGGAAGGAGGCTCCGGCGAGTACGCCACCTCGTCGTCCCAGACCCGGAGGTAGAACCACCTCCGGATCCAATCCACCTAGTGGTCCCAGGAGGCTGCCACCGGGTACTCCGCTACCCAGGATGGCAGGAGTTGGACCATCACCGAGCCAAACGGCGACTTTGGCCCTCCCTTCACCCGGTGGGAGCTTCTCGCCGCCTGCTCGTAGAAGTACCAGAAGAGCCGGAGCGTCGCCTCCCATCATATGGCTGTCTCAAACAGCCATATGAACAGCCCTATCAGAACGAATGCGTTCGGAGTCAGGTGGTTCAAGGCCACCCCGTACTCCTTCAAGAACTCCCGGAGCAACGGATGCACCGGGAGCCGGAGCCCGACTTCGAGGAATGCCTCGAAGGCCACCACTTCCCCGGGCCTGGGGCGGGGGGCTCCGTCCTTCTTCTTGGGGATCCGGACGTCCCCTTCCGCGACCACCCCCCAGTCGATCAGGGACTCCAGGCCCCCGGACGTAAACTCGGAGGCCCAGAGGAAGTCTGCGGTGACTTCGTCCGGTGGCACCTCCATGGCCTTGGCACGGCCCTTGGGTCCCATCTAATTCTTCCGGTGGCTTAGGCATCGGAAAATGGGAGGACCTAGGTGTTCCGGAGGCTAAGCTTCTGGGAACGAGGTTCCGGGAGAGGGCTACCGGGAGAGCTAAGGGCGCTAAGGGAGTTTGAAGGCTTCAAGTTTGGAATGAGCTCTCCGGGCCCCACGAGGCCCTATTTATAGGGGCCAAGCGCGGCCCCGATGCGGGCCACGTGGCCCTCCGTGGTACATCCGCACCGTTGGAATTCAAACAGCGCGGGAAAAGAAAGGGAAGGGTGTGCGAAACGAGGCGTCGGTTTGAACCGCGAGCGGCCATTATGGCCGAACGGCGCGGTCCCATCGAGACAACGGCGCGGTCATAAACGCACGGCACGAAAATTGAAGCGTGATAGCTCCGGTAGCTTGTCCCGGAGATTTTCCCGGTAACATGAACCATTCCCTCAGGGAACTCGAGCAACGTCCCCGGAGGGCATGGGGGGCTGTTGTGGGGGGACATCTCCGTGAGACTAAGTCCAGGTAAGAAGCCGCCATTGGCCCGCGGACAAAGCCCCAGGTGGCTGTCCCGGGCGCTGCCTTTTTCCGGGGGACAAAGCCCCCGGTGGTTGTCCCGGGCGCCGCCATTGGCCTGGGGACAAAGCCCCCGGTGGCTGTCTCGGGCGCCGCCTTTTGCCCGGGGACAAAGCCCCCGGTGGCTGTCTCGGGCGCCGCCTTTTGCCCGGGGACAAAGCCCCCGGTGGCTGTCCCGGGCGCCGCCTTTTGCCCGGGGACAAAGCCCCCGGTGGCTGTCTCGGGCGCCGCCTTTTGCCTGGGGACAAAGCCATTGGCCTCGGGACAAAGCCCCCGGTGGCTGTCCCGGGGGCTGCCTTTTGCCCGAGGACTCCCGGGCGCCAACATTGGCCCGGGGACAAAGCCCCCGGTCGCTGTCCCCGGTGGCGCCGCCATTCGCCCGGGGACAAACCTTTTGCCAGGGGACAAAGCCCCCGGTGGTTGTCCCGGGCGTCGCCTTTTTCTCGGGGACAAGGCCCCCGGTGCCTGTCCCGGGCGCCGCCTTTTGCCCGGGGACAAGGCCCCCGGTGGTTGTCTCGGGCGCCGCCATTAGCCCAGGGACAAAGCCCCCGGTGGCTGTCCCGGGCGCCGCCATTCTCCGGGGGACAAAGGCCCCGGTGGTTGTCCCGGGCGCTGCATTTTACCCGGGGACAAAGCCCCCGGTGGCTGTCCCGGGCGCCGTATTTTGCCCGGGGACAAAGCCCCTGGTGGTTGTCCCGGGCGCTGCCATTGGCCCGGGGACAAAGCCCCGCTTGGTCTATCAATGTGAAGAACCTCTACCTGATGACGTGATCTTGGAGAAGAAGTTGACAACCACCCGCAGCAGCACACGAGAGTATTTTTGAATCGGACAGAAAGATCAACACGAACATGCGGCAAAGTGGTACACTTGTGAAGATAGTCAAGCTCAATTTCCACATCTCCAGTTTTGATCAAAGGTTGCAATGGGCGTTGGCTCCTTTTCAATAGGGGAGTCATGATCCGGGAGGATCTTCGGGTATTTTCGGGTCTTTCAGGTCGAGTTTGCAAAGGCTTCGCGACTTGGAGCTACACGACCTTGGAAGGCTTCACAACCATGGGTTGGTTCGCGACCTTGGGAGGATCCGATCTAGGGGAGGATTCAAACTCTGGTTGGATTATATATATAACTAAGTCTTACATATTTAGGTTTAGTTGGTTGTCTAAGTATAATACGTTTAGGTTACTGAGTCTGATACATATTCATATGATTGGACTGTAAATACCTTGTAATATGATAGATAGATGATCTACCTAAGTATTTACTTTTGCATAGATCAGATTGAGTCTAGTTCATCGATGTAGGTGAGTGCGTCCTAACGTTCGACATATACAAGATCCCTCTTTGAAATAAAGAGCATGCTATCTTTTGAACTCTATTTTTGATTAGCTTGGGTTTTGGAAATTCCGAGTAAGATCCCATTATTCTGCATATTAGCATCTGATTGAGTATAGTCGAAGCCCGTTTGATCTAGGAGGATCTTCGCGTCCTCCAAGATGAGTTCGCAATGGCTTCGCGACCATGACCTATTCGAATTCTCCAAGGTCCCATGACCTCAGAAGGGTTCCACGACCATGGACGGTTTCGTGACCTCTATTTGAACTTTGGTCGGAATAGTAATCCGATCCATATACATGTAACTAAGTCTTACGTATTCATGTTTAGTGAGTTGTCTGAGTCTAATACGTTTAGGTTATTGAGTCTAATACATACTCATACGATTGGACTATAAATACTTTGTAATAGGTCTGGTTTAGATCATCGAAAAGTCATGAACTTATTTAAGTTTTATACACATAGTTCATCGACGTAGGCAAGTGTGTCCTAACGTTCGACATGTAAAGATCCCTCTTTGAAATAAAGTGCGTGCTATCTTTTGAATTGTGTTTTCAATCAACCTTTGGGTTTCAATAATTCCTAGTAAGATCCCGTAATTCCGCATGTTAGAATCTGGGTGAGCCTAGAGCGAAAATCAAGGCTAGGTCTCAAACGGATCAAGTTGGTATCAGAGCAACTATCATGTCTTGTGGATGGTGAAGACTCGCCAGGGTTACAAAACCTCTGGTGAAACTCCATGCGATCAACCGACAGTTTCTATAGTCACGTTTCTGAAGATTTCTGACGATACCTCCATTCAAGCTAACCTAACCGAACAAATGGCTAAGCTCTCCACCGACATGGGTACCATGCTTGCTTGGATTAAGCAGCAAGCCATGGCTGGACCTTCTGATGTTGATGCTTCGAGAGGCAAGGTTAAGGGTGTGAAGACTGGTGAAGACTTGCACAGGGCTGACGAGGATGAAGACGAAGATGAACATAAGGTCGACGACCTTGCCAACACCTCCCTAGCTGTCGGATCTTTTAAGGTCAACGCCAAGATTGATATACCTATATATGATGGGGTAATCGATGCTGATAAGTTGGATTCTTGGATCGGCCAGCTTAAGACCTACTTTGACCTGAAAGGGTTCGGTAGCACTCAAAAGGTGAAGTTTGTACCATCAAAGTTGAAGGACCACACCAAGACTTGGTGGAAGGCCTTTGTCGCTAGTGGTGAAGCTGATGACCTTGCATGGGGTCAATTCAAATGACTCCTGCGACAAGGATTCTACCCGATGGGTTATCTCGAGGACAGATGGGATCATTGGCACCGATTGTATCAGTGCCGCGACCAATCCATCCAAGATTATATGATGGAGTTTCGGAGACAAGCAAAGGTCATTGGCATCTCACTCTTTGATCCTCAAGTTTTTCGGAAGTATACGTCTGGACTTCAGAAATTGATCAGTGCTGAGTTGAGTCTATTCGGTGTCCAAGACATCGCGACTGCAAGCACAACTGCTATGGCGATCGAAAACAAGAAAAAATCCCGCAACAACAAGAGCACGAAGGAGAGCGCGACCTCAACAAAAAGAAAGCTGAGTCTGAAAAAGAACACTTCGAAACCGTGCACGGGTGCCTTTTTCGAGCATTGTCAAGTCACTGGACATACCAAGGATAAGTGCTACAGCTTCATCCTAAGCTTCGACCAAAGAAGAACGGACCAGGGAAAAGAACAGCTACAGCTACTAGGGCTCCAACCGAAGAAGGAGTTGTCCGAGTAACGTCGGTCGATGAGGCGGATACAACATTATCTCTGATGGCAATGCCGGAGGAGAAGGGTTCGGATTCACCTGACGACCATCACTCAACGGAGGGCTTGTTCACTATCAACATCCAGGTGAAGCACGAAGTGGTCGCAGCAATATTCGACCCCGGAAGTCAGCAGAATTTGGTTTCCGCTGGACTGGTGTGACGACTTGGTTTGAAGCCAATCACACACCCGCGACTGTATCCGCTGGGTTGGTTTACATCTGACGTGAACCAGCAGATTACGAGTCAGTGTGTGTTGAAATTTTTGGTCTCTGCTCGATATATCGATGAGGTCCAATGCAACGTTGTTCCTGTCAATTTTTGTCATGTGATCCTTGGTAGTCCGTATCTGTATGATCGTGACACTCACTTCAATCGACGAGCACAAGAGTACGAGCTCACTAAAGATGGGGTTAAGTTCGTGATCAGTAGGGACGTCCATGTCAACACTTTGAACTTGATTACCGCAAATCAAGCCAAAAGAATCGTCAATTCATGTCATAAATACGTGCTTGTTATGATTCGACCAGTTGGTCAAAGTGATAGTACTCAAGAAGTGTTGGTGTTGGCATGCCGAGAAGATTCTGGTCATTTATCGGGATTGTTGGAAAAATACAGTGATTTGTTCGAGAATACCGCCGAAAGGTCCAGTCGAGCATGAAATACAGCTCGTGTCTGATGCGATACTTCCCAATTTGAGTATGTATTGTAACTTGGTATTGGAGAACAAAGAGATCAAAAGACAACTTGGTGAATTGTTAAGGGATGGTGTAATCCAAACAAGTATTTCACCTTGTGGATCTCCTGTGGTGTTAGTACCAAAGAAAGATGGGACATAGCATATGTGCATCAATTACCGAGAACTGGACAAGATCACCATCAAGAACTGGTACCCCCTCCTCATATTGACGACCTGCTAGACCAATTGAATCATGCTGCTGTCTTCTCAAAATTGGATCTAAAGTCAATCTATCATTAAGTCAGTATCCGAGAAGAGGATACATGGAAAACTGCGTTCAAAATGCGACAAGGTTTGTTTGAATGGCTGGTCATGCCGTTTGGCCTCTTCAACGCCCTGGCAACTTTCATGCGTCTTATGAATGACGTATTGCGACAGTTCATCGATGACTTTGTGATCGTTTACCTCGACGATATACTTGTCTATAGTCTTTCGTTGGATGAGCAGCTCATTCATGTCAGAAAGGTGTTCGAACAACTTCATCAACATCGACTTCGCCTCAACTCTAAGAAGTGCGAGTTCGGTCAACAAACTCTACTTTACCTGGGATTTGTGGTCGGCAATGGTACGATCCCAATTGACCTGGATAAGGTAAAAGTAATTCGTGAGTGGCCGCGACCGCGACCGCGAACAGTTATGGAAGTGTGTAGTTTTGTGGGGGCATGCCAATACCTTTGGAAGTTCATACGACACTTCTTGATTGTGGCTTCTCTATTGCATGCATTAACTAGGATCGACCAGAAGTTCGAGTAGACAGGGAAATATGAGGACATGTTTCTCTTGTAGAAGAGGAAGATCAGTGAAGCTCTTGTGTTAGCCTTGCCGAATCTACAGAAACCATTCGAGCTAGAAACCGATGCCTCAGGTTATGCAATGGGCGCAGTGCTCATGAAAGAAGGTCGACCAGTAGTATATCACTCCGAGTTATTTCAAGGAGCTTAGAAGAACTATCCGACTTATGACAAGGAGTTGTGTGCACTGCATCAGGTCGTAAAGCATTGGCAGTGTTACCTTCTAGGTAAAGAGACTATTGTTCACACCGACCACCAACCTTTGCAATATTTCCAAACTCAGTCCAAGCTACAGCAAGCTCGGCACACGAAGTGGATGTCGTATCTGCAACAATTCAATCTGGTGATTAAAGTACAAGAAGGGCATACACAATAAAATGGCTAACATGTTATCGTGACCACTAGTTACGATCCTCCGCTTATCAACGTTTATGTAGATTGAGCCCTCATGTCATGATGACTATGCCACAATGTATAGTGAAGATCCTGACTTTCGGTCAGCACTGGCTGAGCTTGAAACATGGAAACCTACAGAGTTTGTGTTGCGAGAAGGACTCTTGTACAAGGGCAATTTACTTTGTATACCTCGTGGAGCACCTCGAATTCAATGGTTGCGAGAAGCGCATACATCAAAGGTTGCTGGACACTTTGCGGTTACGAAGACCTTGTAAAATCTTCATCGACATGCGTTCTGGCGGTGGATGCAGCAAGATGTGGCTAGTTTTATTCGAGGTTGTGGTCTCTGTAGCATCTCGAAACCAGCAAACTAGAAATTAGGTTTGTACACTCCTTTGCCAGTTTCGTCACGACCATGGTAAAGCATATCCATGGATTTCTTGGGAGGATTGCCTAAGACCTAACGTGGCAACGACTATCTTTTTGTGGTCGTTGATCAGTTCTCCAAAATGATAATTCTCATACCCTATCAAAAGACTATCATGGGAGATGAAGCAGCTCGGGTATTCTTTCAGAACGTTTGGACACATTTTGGACTACCGACTTCTATTGTGTCTGATCGTGATACCTGGTTCCTTAGTCACTTTTGGTGATCGCTCTAGACGATGATGGACACAAAGCTAAAGAGGAGTACTACTTTTCATCCTCAGACTGATGGTCAAACCAAGGTGGTAAATCGAATAGTCATTCATCTCTTGAGAGGATATAACTCTAAGCGTCCGAAGACTTGGGATGAAAGCATATCATACCTGCAGTTTACTTTTAATCGAGTAGTGCATGGTTTGAATGGAAAGTCACCGTTTGAGGTCTGTTTGGGATTTCTACCACAGAGTCCATTCTACATGGAATTTGTGATCCCTGCCTTAGCACAGAACAATAAGGAAGCATCTGACCAGGATCAAGCACAAAAGTTCCTGGAAGGTATTCATTGGCTCCATCGTGAGGTTGAGCAGAACTTGCTGAAAGCTCAACTCAAGTACGAAGCGCAATATGATCGGCACCGAGTTGATGCTCAATTTCAAGAAAGTGATATGGTCTGGTTACATCTGAGTAAGGAGAGGCTTAACAGAGAAGGGAAAAAGTTAAACCCATCTGTTACGGTCCTTTTCAGATTTTGCGAAAAGTTGGTAATAATGCTTGTCAGCTCGAGTTACCTTCATACATGGATATTTACACTGTTGTCAATGTTGAGCACCTCAAACTCTTTGAGCCTTCAATTAATGCTGGATGATGAGTGAGATACCATAGTACCATCTGTTGAAGACTTGGTCTATCAATGAGAAGAACCTCTACCTGACGACATGATCTTGGTGAAGAAGGTGACTACCACCCGCAGTGGCACACGAGAGTCTTTTTGTAACACTGTAAGTTTAGGGGTGAAAACTTCCTTTTTCATGAACAGCATGCATGCATATATCTATAGTAGTAGCCAGATCATTGTCTATATCAAGCCCTAAAATTTCCAAATTTATTCGATAGACCCAAATCAAGATCAGATTGCTTAGATGTGATCTATCAGTTACTATAAACCTAAAAGTCTTCAGAAGCCAGATTCAATTCCATCTCTAAATCCCAGATTTATCAAAACTTCTATTTTCGAAAACAGAATTAAGTTAATTACCCTAAATACTCTGAACTCAGATTTAGCCAAATCTTGACCTAAATGTTGCAAATCAACACCAAATTTAGAATTTCTTCACCACACCTCTTCCAAATGCTATTTGAAACAATTTCCCCTTCTGTCCAGATTCCAAAATCTCATCCTAAATGCCAGAATTCGAAATCAACAAAAACTCAGATTTCAATTACCATAAAATACCCTATTTTCAGTTTATATCAAAAACTATTCAAATGTGCCAGATTTTATCAAATATCTTTACCAACTATTTTGTTGAATAAAGTCTGCCAGATTAGTGCAATCAAATTCAGCTTTAATCTTCTAAATCTCCAAATTAGCAAATCAGTCCAAAACTCAAAATCTGAAATTGCAAATTAGTCCAGATTCGACCAGAGCTCCCAGCTGATTTTCGACCAGAGCCTCGCCATGGTCTTTGCGCCGTGTTCACTCTCCGTCGGCCAAGCCTCGCCTGCTCCTGAGCCCGTGCCCACTTGTGTTTGCATGTGCGCATGCGTCCACGCCTCAGCCATCGCCGTTGCAACGTCGACGACCAACATCTTGCGCGCGACCAGCAGCAACTTTTGTCATTAACTCCACGCCATGTTGCCTCACCGTGCCAGTTTTTTCACCACCGCTTTGCACCGCCCAGCATTGTCGAGTCCCAACGAACAGACAATTTGATCAGTACAGAGCCGCCTGCTAAACTGTCCTGTCGCTGTCGCTGTTTCTTCACCGATGTTGCACCTGCGCCCGGCCAGTTAAATCCCTGGCGCCAATTCCTTTGATGTCCCCTCTTCGCAAGCTTCGCCCTGGTCTATTTAAGCAGCCCAACACCATGTGTAGTTCTCACTTCACCAGAAATCAGCTAAGTCCCAGATTTTCCCACCTTCGTTTTCTTCTTCGGCGAACCGTCGAGGAGGCTCACGGTGCCAGCACGCTCCACTGCACCACTTGCCAAATTAAAGCCACCAGTGAGTTTTTCTTATCCTTCTCTTTGTGTGATAGCATTTAATTGCTCACCGGTGACCTTTAACGCCGGCGATCACCGGAATTCTCAATTGCCCTGTTCCGGCAATGCATCTTGATTTATCCCAAATTAGCCTTCGAATCTATAGATTAAATTGATCAGTGAACTATCCTTAGCAAGCCAGTGCATCAAGATTTTTAAATTTAACTCGAATTGAAGCTGTTCTCAAATTGG